>CM049581.1:3060757-3660757 GCA_027123335.1 Amphiprion clarkii | reverse complement strand
CCGAGAGAGGAAAAAAAACACCAGGAAGACGATTCTAAAAATTTTTTAAAAAGTTGTCATAATTTTAGTCTCACACACATTCAGCAAAGTGTAGAAACAGCACTAACTCTCACTAACACTCAGGTAGTTGATCGGATAGTCTGCACTTTAAGAAACTTGAGGTTTTTAAGGAAAAACACTAAAAAAAAGAAACTTGATGTGGGTTTTTGGAAAGTTAGTTAAACAAGAAAAGACATCCAGAAGCCTTTGCCTCACGCTGGAATGATTGTTGATTGTTGAAGCACACGATGATTGTCGAAACACACACAGGACGTGAAGATCCAATGTATTTTTGATGACTGTGAACTACTTACTGATTGTATGATTGTTAGACTGGAAACAAAAAACCAGCCAATAGGAAGACAGAAGTCCAGCTTAAGGCTCCTGCACTTCTCTCTGATTGGCTGGTTTCTGCCCTGATGAAACTTAAGTTTGTTCAGCTTTTATAGTTTTAATTTCCCCTGCGTTTCCACAACGTAACTGGATATTCTGGATACATATCTGAATAAATAACTGGACGTTCTGCGGTTAAATCAAGTCGAGTCACGTTAGCGTGGTGCCCCAGCAACACTGAACTTTTGATTTTCTCTGCTCTACTTCATAGATTTGCCTCAATACTTATCAAAATGGCTCTTTCTCGCAGCTGTAAAATGTATTTTTTTTTTCAGCTTGCGAGCCTTGTTTACGTTGAATTATTGCATCAGAAAATGTTAATGGTAACAATAAAATTCAAGAAAACTTTATTAATTTCGCTCACTTGAGGTTTTTCTCTTGTAGATGAACAAAGTTTTATTTGTTTCTTGTTCTTCGTCACAATTTTTCAACAACTAGTTTTGTTCCCGACATCTTATAGTCTTTATTGCCGCCCTGTAGCCTATAGCGCCAGCTTCTGAAGACATTACACAACCTAATTTATCCGCTTTAAAGGAGTTAAAGCAACACTTTTTAAGATTGTTTTCAATTGACTTGCCGAATACATGGAAACACGGCTACAGTTTCGGTTTTAAAGCCGATTCTTACTGCTCTTACAATTTCGTTTTAGGCCACAGTGGGCGTAAAATCCTCTGAAAACCAACAGACAAACATGTTTAGCAACTAGCTGGTGAATTAAATGGAGCATTAAGCAGCTACAGAGCCACATGTTGGATTTATTGTGTGGTGGAGACCAAAAATGGAGCTGAAAGAGAGTCAATATTGGACTTGAAATTCATCAGGTGGCTATAAACATGAATCCAAATGGATAAAAATGTTTTTCTGTAGCCGCTGGATATCGATTTGTTTACCAGAAGAACCGTGTCTGCTGCCCCCTAGTGGCCAAAAACCTCAAATATGAGCGATTCAACACGAAGAATTACAAAAACATGATTTTTTTTCTTGAATACAACAGAAACGAACAATTTGTTCATTCAAATACTGATAAAAAATGCTTTATTGGAAAAATGAATCTCAGACTTCATTGTTGCTGGGTCACCAAGCTAAAAGTGTGTATTTTGGGTACGTTATTTTATATTCACGTTTTCATTCCCGATGTTAACAAGAATGTAACCGACAGAAACCTAGCTGCTGCTGCCATTCCAGATTTCCTTTTTTCTTTAAGACAAACAGCAGCTCATAAGCGTGTTTTTTGTGTGATTCATAAGTTACCCAGGAAGTTATTTTGCCCGTCTCCATTGAATGTTGCTTTTCTTTTCCCTCAGAAGTCCTTTCCTGATCTCCAAAAATGAAAGTCAGTCTTGTTTTCTTGTTTTCAATCCACATTAAAGTAAAGATAGTCGCACCACATTCAGGTAGCAGTAGGAATATTTTGCACAAGTGTCTATAAGAACCGTAAATATCACAGAAATACATGATCGGACACTCTTTATCCCTCATCTAGAAAGGACTTGATGGGTTTGGATGTTGTCTGGCTGCGTTCACACGGCAGGAAATAAACATTTATTAAATTCTATTAAAGCCTGATTTCAGTCTGAACAGTCAGTGACCCAACAAAAGATAGATACCAAAGATTTAACACTGGATGATCTCGCTGGAACAGAATCTCTGGATCTTTTTGGTCAAAGTAAAAAGAGCATTCAACCGAGCTGAACTCGTGGAACCTGTCGGCGTTATAAGCCAGGATGAAAACATCCTCTAAAAATTAGAATACAGATAAAAAATTAGACCTTTTTTTCAGTTGACCAGGAGGAACACTTGAGTGCAGTTCTTCCAGTCAGTTTGACTTTTTTTTTTAAAAACTTGTTTAGAAATTATACATATATATTTTTTTAGAATCATGGTAGAAAAGGTTCATATAAATGGATAAACTCCAAGCGACTTAAGGTGGTTTTGACTTTTCTAACAAGTTAACACACTTCATAGAAGATCAAAACATCTTTTCTAAGGAACTTCTGGTTTAACAAACATTTAAGTCACTACCAGTCAACTAGTTCTTTCATCGTCTTGTCCGATGCCAGCTGATATGAATGAATTAAAAGTGTCTGTAATTGATATTTTCATGACTAGAGACTTGCTGAGGAACACAGTGGAGTGTTAAGCAGCAGCAGCAGGAAGTGGTGGAGACCAAAAATAGAGCTAAAAGTGAGAAAATGTCGTAATTTTGCTACAAACATGACTCTAAATGCATGAAAATGTTGCTCTGTTGCTGCTGGATGTGGAAATGAAAATCTGTTTATTTGCCACATCAGCTGCTTCTGCTATTCCAAAGTGGCCAAAATATTCGGATTCGGAAAGTTCAAGAAAAGAAATATTACATTACTTTATATCAAAGTGTTACGTGAGAGAGTAAACAATGAGTAAGGCATCTATAATTCATTTTTCATGAATAGAGTTTTGCACATGAGGGTAGTGAAGCGTTTGTCAACAGAAAGAGACAGAACTGAACCATCTGAAGGTAGTGGAGACCAAAAATGGAGCTAAAACAGTGAATATTGGACTTAGACTGATCAGGTGGCCACAAACATGAATCCAAATGGATGAATGTAGCTGCTGAATGTTGAAAGAAACACTTGTTTGCTCAACAAACCAAATGTTTATGCTGCCCCCAAGTGGCAAAAAAATCATAAACAAGAGTTGGACGAAATTAAGCTTTACAAAAACATGGATTTTTTTTACTTGAACACAAATACAACATACGTCAACAACTGATAGAAAATACAGTATTGGGAAAAAAAATATCATATACTTGACTTGCTGCCGGATCACCAAGCTAAACCCGTGTACTTTGGATGCGTTTTATTATTTTAAATCAACGTCTCCATTCCTGTCGTAAACAAGAACGTAGCTAACAAAAACTGTCTTGAAAAATGCAGATTTTATGTCAAAAAGTGACTTTTCAACTGCAGGAACTTGGTTGCGTTTCCAGAAACAAACCCCTAAAAGCCACGTTTAGCCTTTCTGTTAATGGACAACTTTATGAATTTTATGTCGTTAGCCATTTTATCTGGTGTAGGAACCATTTCCTCCCATAAAAAGAGCCCTGAAAGAGGTACTACAGGGACGGTTCTCACGATTAGAACACGTTTAAAGGTTCAGGACGCCTTAAACAAATCTTGATATCTATAGAGTTGGAAATTACCTAACTATAGTGGTTTGTGGAGTGTTAAGGGTTGATGATGAAATGTACCTGAAGTAGCAGCAGCAGAACAGTAGGGGGCAGCGCTGCTCATCAGAAAAGACGTCAAGAAGCTGCTCCATCATCACGATAAACTAGATCTGTGTTTAACCCTCCTGTTGTCCTCATTCACAGGCACCAAAAAATATTGTTTCCTTGTCTGAAAAAATACAAAAATTTAGCCAAAAAATTCCTAAAATTTCAGAAAATTTGCAAAACCTTCAGGAAGAAAATTCCAGTTATTCCATAAAAGTTTCCCTTAAAAATGTTATTTAAAAAAAAAAAAAAATCCCCCAAATTTGGCAAGAACATTCTTGTTAATATTTTTCAAAAAATGAGAAAAATCTTCCAAAAAAAATCCTAAAAATATCTAAAGCGATTCCATGTACATCAGTAAACCTTCTAATATTTCCTTTAAGAACATTCACAAACAATCCAGCGAAATTTGCTGGATTTTGGTTTATTTTTTGTGAATGTTCTTAAACTTTTTTTTTGCATTTTTTTCCACCAAAAAATGCTAAAAAATATCCCAAAAATGTTGAAAATGTGGACATCAGAAGTTTCACCGTGAAAATATATTTTTTCCACATTTTCAAACTTTAAATCGAGTCAATTTTGACCCGCAGGACGACACGAGGGTTAAGTTTCCTGAACTGTGATCTGACTGTTCAGACTGAGGCCATAAATACATCTGACGAGGATGATGGTGTCGCTAAGAATCAAAAACGAACTCGTGTGAACGCAGCCGATACCGCCGAGGGTTTAACCGCAGCAGGAACACTGTGAAACGAATGAAAGTGTTTGGAGTTACGTGAGAGAACGTGCCTTTGGAGAGCAACATGTAAAATATTATTGCTGTATTCTTTTTTTTTGTCTTAAATGTCCGAACTCGGCAGCCGTCGTCGTCTGAGGCGAGAAAAAACAAAAAAAAAGCTGTAGAGAGACATTCATTGTGTGAATGTGAGCAGTTTTCTTTCACTGTAGATCGAGTAGATTGAGAAACTGTCCGTAGCGTCTGTTTAAAGTCCACCGATTAACCTCGAAATCAAACACGTCTCTGTGTAACCACGTCTGGATGAAGGAATGTAGGTTTTTGCTACGAGAAATCATTCAGAGAATAAAAACCGAATGCTGTTAGTCACTGATGATTCATCGCATAGGTTCTGACATCCTTCTTGTTTGTTTTTTTGAAGTTTTTTTCCTCGTTTGCTGATTTTTTTCTAATGAATCTGTTTGTATTTGGACTGGCGATGAACCCGGTGTTGTGTACGCAGGCGGCTATGAGAAACATACAGCATGTATTTATTGCACTTTTGTGATTTGGGTGTGCTTTTTCCTGTTTTTTTTTTCTTTTTATCGCGAGAGTCCCGAAAAGCTGTGAATTTTATTCTCAGACACTGTACTGTCGACCAGAGTTGTAAATATTTCACCAGCACAAAAAACAACAAAAATAAACGATATGTTTTGTAGTTTCACAACAAATAAAAAAGTTCTTCTCTTCTAATGTTTGTGTTTTGTGCGTTTTTGTTTCCATTGTGTCAAACATCATTGGGTTTCTCTTGATTATCTTAAAGGGTCTTAACTTTAGTTTTTAGGCTGGTAAATTTAGTTTATTTCTCTACTGAAAAGCACTTTGGGTCAACGTCTGCGTTTAAATGTGCAATTTAAATAAGGGTGACTTGAATAAAATCTCTCTAAACATTATTTTTTGACCGTTGACCTGCTAAAATCCACAAGAGAAGAGTGAAAGTGCTGATAAACTCAGTTACTGATGACTAAAGTGATGTTTCTGCCCTGAGTCGTGAACAAAAGCTTACATCCATTAGTCAGGAAGGTCAAGAGTCGACCAAGAATCATCAGAAAGCAGATCTGAATGAATGAGAAGCTGCTGGAACACAGCTGTCAGAGTCCACAGGGTTTTATATCAGCATGAGCTGAGAAGATCCATGAAGAAGGAAGTTCTTCCTCCAGAAGCAGAACCTTAAAGCTCCACTCTGCTGCTGATCACATGGACAAAGAAAATGCCTTCTGGAGGAAAGTTCTGTGGTCAGATGGAAGAAAAACTGGGCAGAAATCTGTCTGGAGGAGAGAAGGTGAGGCCTTTAACCCCAAGAACACCAAACCTACCATCAAGCATGGAGGTGGCAGTATCATACTCTGTGGAACTGGAGCTTTACACAAAGTAAACTGAATAATGAAGAAGGAGGATCACCTCCACGTTCTTCAGGAAAACCTAAAACCATCAGCAGAAGGTTGATCTTGGACACAGTTGGATGTTTCAACGAGACAATGAGCCCAAACACACATCAGATGTGGTAAAGAAATGGTTCCATCAGGCTGGAATGAAGGTTCTAGACTGGTCTCCCCAAAGTCCTGACTTAGACCCATCAAGGACCTGAAGAAACAAATCTGAGTCAGAAAGACGACAAATTTTTTTTTTTAAACAAAAGTTTTAAGGAAACTTTTAAGGAATTATTGGGATTTTCTACCTGAAGCTTTTGCAAATTTTCAGAAATTTGAGGAATTTTTTTGCTGAATTTTTGTATTTTTTTCAGACAAGGAAATAATATTTTTTGGTGTCCATAAATGAGGACAACTGGAGGGTTAAATAAGGTTTTCCACATACAGTCTGTGTTTTTAACTCCAGGGCAGCAGGTGGCGCTCTACCTACTTAAAGCAGCGTAGAAGAAGAAGACGTCAGTGAAGCCGGAAGTGTTCCCTGGAGTGGTAAACTTCTTCCTGCCCCCCGCAGTTTGTTTCATCAGCCACGAGTTTCTGCCTCCAGCCGACTCCAGAGTTTGTCCGCAGCGCTTCACAGAGATGGGAGACCCGGTGACCGAGTACTCAGCCCGGCTGCAGCAGCAGGTGAGCCGCCGGGGAAGCTAGCGTTAGCTCCGTGGCTAAAGGTGTGTTAGCGTCGGAACACCCTGCGCCAAACCCCGTAAAACAAACGGCCGATTTAGTGTATTCTGGCGTTTAATTAAAAAACACTAACCCACCGAAGACAATAAACAGTCTTTATAGAAAGAGTTGACCCAGCTGTCATATTCGGCTCACGTTTCTTCCGCTAAATGTAGCTTTTTTAAAATTAAAATAATAGTTGTTAAACAGCTTTGTGTTGTCATTTGTTGCCTCATTTCTGTGCCGAACCTCCCAGAACATCTCTCTGGGTTGTTTTAAGTGTAAATTGGTGCCTTCATAACTATAATATTGTCTTAAAAGTCAATACAGCGTTAAATTGGACGATTTTTGAATGGAGTCTTGTTGAGAGTTCATGGTTTTTTCTTGCAGAGAACAGTTTGAGAGCATTAAATTGCATATAATTCAACATACACACCAGTAATAATAAATGATTTTAAGCTGTGATGTTGATTGAGTGGAAAGTGTTTGTTAGACTGATGTTTGGGGTCCTCTAGTGGTGGTTTAAGGGATGCTGGAGGCTGAATTACAGCTGGTTTCATCATTCAGAAACCAATTTAGACATGCAGGCAATCATAATTTATATTATTGTTGATTATTTTAATGGCTTTTGATAACATTTTCTCATAAAATGCCAAAAAACATGAGCATATGTGAATGCAGTCACCAACCATCTAAAATACAAATAGGTTTGATTTATTATTAAATATGACGAATAAAATCAACATTTCCTCATCAGAGGAGCTGGAATCTGGAAATGTTAGGAAT
This sequence comes from Amphiprion clarkii, assembly GCA_027123335.1. NCBI lineage: Eukaryota > Metazoa > Chordata > Actinopteri > Pomacentridae > Amphiprion > Amphiprion clarkii. Next base: position 3,653,421 of record CM049581.1, on the reverse strand, counting down.
TTTTGTGTGAAAAATGGCAAATTAATAATCAGAATCAGCTGTAATTCACTTTTAGCTTCTTTTATTGGTAACATTTGTCTTTTTTGGGTCTAACTACAAGATAAATAACTGATTAAATGCATAAACTTCAAACTTATTGAAGCGACTGAGTTTAAAGTTCACTGGAGTTTCATCGAGGGTTAATAGTTTGTGTTCTCTGCGTCATGGAGTTACTTTCAGTTTTATTTTGATTTGCACAAAGGTTTCACAGCCTGATTTATTATCAGACCTCCTCCTGGCAGGAAAACGGCGACATTCGAACTCAGTTTATCCACTTTTCTGAGCTAAATATTTGAAAAACTAACACTGATTTCCTTCTAAAAGCTAAACTTGACTTGTGTTTACTTAATTCCAGGTAAAATCTCTCATATTTGTCGCTACATTTCTGCTTTTCTTTTGTGTGGAAACTGTTTTAGTTTGATTTCAGCAGCGAGGAGCTTTAACTGAAGAGTAAAAGTTATGGTTTTATTCTGTAGACGGAACATTTCCAGCTGCTGTAAAAAGGCACTAAATCATTTTATTGCGTCTTTGATAAGAAACGGGGAACGGTTGAGGGTAATAAATGAGTAAACGCTGGTATTAATCATTGATTTACTGTAAATGTTTGCGTTGGAGCAGCTTTATAGAATCACTGAATTGAAACAGAAGACTTTATTTTCCAGGAGCGAGAGATCAGGAGTTTGTCTGCGGAGATCGAGATTCTGAAAAACCCACAAAACCTGAATCCGTCTCAACGGCTGGACGAGCTCCGGGAGGAAAACGCAAGACTGAAATATCGACTCAACATCCTGAAGAGGGTGAGTGACGGCAAACGGAAGAAACAGACTTAAAACGTCGGTTTATCAAAGACAAAGTCTGACTTTAGTCTTTAATACAACCTGTGATATTATTAAATAGAAGTAAAACTGAGGTTTTGTGGTTTTATATTAAAGAAAGATGCATAATATCCGGATTAGAAGTAAACTCTTGTTTTGCTGTAGTTAAGTCAGATTTTCAGGAACTAAATACATCATTTCAGATTAAATTTTCTGCAGAAGTTACGGTTTTTCTTGCATTTCTGTTTAAATAATCTTAAAGGACGTGATTACTGCCGTCTTGGTTTGTTGTGAATCTGTTTTCCAGCTTCAGGATGAACTCTGTTTCCAGCATACAACTAAACTTTCTGTCATTTTTTTTTTTTTTAGTGCTGTGACTTATTTTCAGGCAAATGTGAGACGATATAAGATAAAAACTTATTAATCCAGAAGGAAATTCTTGTGCCAGATACGGCTTAGAAATAAACTAAATGATGTAAGATTAGAAATTTGGTGTGTAAATGTAGAAAAACAATGAGAAAGAAGCACAATACGTTACTGAAATACTAAAAGTAGCTGAAATAAGATTAGAATAGAACAGGAAGAAGTAATGCTGGCAATTATACTGAAGTAAAATGAATTATTTCACTTGATTAACAGAATATTTCCCCTGAAAAATTAAATGTTTCCCCTGAATAATCAACTATTACACCTGAAAAAAATGAATATTGAACCTGAAAAACATAATTTTGAACCTGAAAATGAAATATTTTCTCAGAAAAATGAAATATTTCACTTGGAAATAAGAAAATTTGCACATTACATTGATAGTGTTGAACATACAAGTGGAACGTTGCACATGTAATCAAAATATTACAAATGAAACTAAAATATTTCACCTGAAAAATGAAAAAATTCACCTGGAAAAACAAAATGTTGCACATTACATTGACCGTGTTGAAATATTACATATGAAACTAAAATACTGCGCCTGAAACTTGAAATATTTTCCCTGAAAAACAAAATGTTTCACCTGAGAAGTGAAAGAGTTCACGGTACATTGACAGTGTTGTCCATACAAGTGGAATATTGTGATCAAAACATTGCAAATGAAAGTGAAATATTGCACCTGAAAAACTAAATGCTGGACTTGAAAAATGAAATATTGCACCCAAAAAAATGAATATTCCCCCTAAAACTGAAAATTTTCACCTGAAAAACAAAATACTGCACCTGAACAACAGAATATTTCACCTGCTACATGAAATATTGCACCAAAAAAGTTAAAATACTTCAACAAATGAAACATTGCACCCAAAAAAACATGTGGAATATTGGACATGAAATTAAATGATTGCACCTGAAAAACGAAGTATTATACATAAAGATAATGTTGAAATACTGCACATGAGAAATAAAAACTCAGGAAGTTCTACACATAAAATGAAATAACACTGATACAGGATTATTTGCAGCACATTTCCCTTAATTTCAACTTTCTAAACTTCGTCCAGCTGAGTTTCTGTTGTTTTTTTTTTTGTGTGTTTTTTAACGTTTTCCTCCAGCTCTCCTTATTTTCTGGCTGTTTGTTCACTAAAAGTGTTTTCTGTCCTCAGAGTCTGCAGGAGGACAAAAGTCCCGACAGTAAATCCATGATGAACATCAACCAGCGTCTGCAGCAGATCTTCAGCGAGGCCATCCAGGCTTCCTGCCCCGAGCTGGACAACCCTCCGCTGGCCGTCACGCCCAACCAGCAGGCCAAGTTTGGAGACTACCAGTGCAACAGCGCCATGGCCATGGCTCAGGTAGACGAAGGAAACACAACTGAAGGAAGGAAGCCACAATAAAACATCAATGTGTCTTATTTAGCCATCAGAAGAGTCTTTATTATGGAGTTTAACTTCCACAAATGATTTTTAGTTTGTTTGATCCAAGATACATCTGAGTTAATGTCAGTTTATCTCAGTTTGCTTTTTATTTTTTTTTAGGAAAAAATAAACTTTTTTTGCATTAAGTTGTGTTTTTTATATCAATTTAACAACTTACTGTGTGATATTAATGTTTTTATTACCCTAATTGGTCACTTTACTATCAGATTTTCTCCCTGGTTGTTGGTGCTTCAACACTTGTAAACTCAATATATGCAACTTTTTAGGCTAAATGTTTAAAGAACTCACAACAAATTATTTCTATAAACTAAAATACGCTTTTATTTATTGGATTAAAGGTAGAATAATTTTCTCTGAGGTAATAAAAAGTTTTCAGAGTAGAATTTGGACATTTTTTGAATGGAGTCTTGTGGAGAGAACAGCAGGGAATTCTTTTATCTGAGTTTTTGTTATTTTTCTGACCAAAAAAAATACTGTTTTATGAGTATAAATATTATTTTTAAATTATTACAAGAAGTATCTATTTATATGAGATATTAAAGTTTGTATAACCCCCACAGTTTCAGCTTACATGCTTTTATAAATGATTAATCTGCGTATTTCCTGTATTTAATGGTGGATTTTAATCTTTCTTACAAGTTATTTCACAGGATTAGGCTATAATGCATTTATTCTATAGTGTTATGAGAATTAAATGAGGAAACGGCCCAATTTATGACTTTAAATTCAGAAACTATCATTTTTATCTCACTGTTCTGTACGTATTCAACAGGTTTTCCACTTAAATAATTATTTAAAAAATGAAATAGAAATAAATAACAATTAAATTCAAATGATGAATAAGTAATTCTGTTTATTTTTTATTGTCTTAAATTATTTATTATTTCATTCATTATGAACTAAGAGATTTTTGAGTCATTTTATGTGAAATTTGCAATGAAATAAAAGTTAAAAATAAATAATTTTATCTGCTTGTAGCATTTTAAACAACATCATCATGTCTTTTTGTTCCATAAAATCATCAGTTTCATTTTTACTGCTGCAGACACTCTGGTGTTATTTAATTATTGATTATAACAAACAATAATATAATAAAACTGCATATAAACTCCTGAACTTTACTTTAGATAGAACCAGGTTGATGTTTCAGGTAAAAACTGATCGTATTAATATGATAAAAACTGCTTTAATTGAACACAATGAGCTGAATTTCAGATTTTAATTTGTTTTGATAAATATATTATGAATCAAAGTCTGTTTCGAGGCTCCTTTAAGTTTCACTTTTTGTTTTTCTTTCTGCAGATGCTGAAGGCGAAGGGGATGAAAGTGAATCCGAGAGAAATCGCAGAGAAAATCGTCCAGAACCTTCCAGACAACGAACTCATCCAGAAAACGGAGATTGCAGGACCAGGTAGAGGCCAAGAAAGTTTGTTTTGAATGCTTTAAACCAGCAGCGGTGTCAAAATCAGTCTAGTTCAGTTACAAAGTGACAAAAAAATAGACAAACACGAGCAAGACAAAAAGGAAACACAAAACCACAAAAGAACAATGAACAATCTAGTATTTTACTTTATGATCCAAACTACTTGTCATGTTCTAGAAATGATTTGAAATTTCTAGTTTTACTAATTTACAATCTGCAGTTAATGTCTTCTCTGGAGTTTTTACTCTTTATGAACTGGGTCCGGATTGGATCCTCTGGAGGACCAGTTTCGGACCCTCTGGAGGACCAGTTTTGGACCCTCTGGAGGACCAGTTTTGGACCCTCTGGAGGACCAGTTTTGGACCCTCTGGAGGACCAGTTTTTGGACCCTCTGGAGGACCAGTTTTGGACCCTCTGGAGGACCAGTTTTGGACCCTCTGGAGGACCAGTTTTGGACCCTCTGGAGGACCAGTTTTTGGACCCTCTGGAGGACCAGTTTCGGACCCTCTGGAGGGCCAGTTTTTGGACCCTCTGGAGGGCCAGTTTTGGACCCTCTGGAGGGCCAGTTTTGGACCCTCTGGAGGGCCAGTTTTTGGACCCTCTGGAGGACCAGTTTCGGATCCTCTGGAGGACCAGTTTCGGATCCTCTGGAGGACCAGTTTCGGATCCTCTGGAGGACCAGTTTTTGGACCCTCTGGAGGACCAGTTTTGGACCCTCTGGAGGACCAGTTTTGGACGCTCTGGAGGACCAGTTTCGGACCCTCTGGAGGACCAGTTTCGGACCCTCTGGAGGACCAGTTTCGGACCCTCTGGAGGGCCGCTTTTGGCCTGCGGGCCTCATGTTGGACACCTCTGGTCTAAACGTTTTAATAGAACAGTTTTTATTTTTTATGCTGCATATTTACAGAGTGTTGAGCTTCAGAAACAGTTCTGGTTTTGTGTTTTATTGTGGAATTGCAGGAGGAATGTTGGGTTTACTGTGACATAACCCTGAATTTATGAATTTGAAGGACGCTGGAGGCAAAATAAAAGCTGCTTTCATCATTCAACTAGAACTGTAGGCCTGCAGTTAGATCTTCTTTATTATTGTTGATTAATCTGAGAGCTTTTGTCTCTAATTATTCATCTTTTTTTCCTTAAAACATTAAAAAACCTTAAAAAATATCAGTTCAACCTGCTTGTTCTGCATCACCAGCACTCTAAAACCCAAATCTGTTGATTTATTATGATATATGGCAAATAAAACCAACATTTTCCCACCTGGGCAGCTGGAATCCGTAATATCTGCTTAAAAAATGATGAATTAATCATCAAAATAGTCAATAATTTCAGCTTTTAATGACTTTTATTTTCACTTTCAGTCTTTTTATGTCAAACTATGAGATTGGAAGTTGATGAAAAGAGTTTGAAGTTCAGCTGAATCTCATGGAGAGTTCGTTATTTACAGATTTATTGCATCGTGTTCCAACTATTTTCACTTTCATTCTGATTTGCACTTTCATTTCTTACTTTTGTTTATTGAGTTGCAGATAAAATAAGTTTATTTGCAGGATAACACGAAGTCTTGACGTCCCTCTGAACTGTCTTTTAAATGATTCGTTTATTTCAATAAGAACATTTGATCCACAGTCATTAGTTTAGTTCTGTGATTTTTAAATGACGTCAGTTTTCATTTTATTTAAACTTTCCATCGTCTCTCAGGCTTCATCAACGTCCACCTGAAGAGGACGTTTGTGTCCAAACTGTTGAGCAACCTGTTGGTCAACGGAGTTCAGCCTCCACCGCTGGAGTCCAGGAAGAAGGTCCAGTAGAAATCATTTATTTATTATTCATTTATTTACACCCAGCTTTCTCTCACATAAATTAATACCCGTATATTATTTTAAACACTCAGTCTGCTGGTTTTCCTCAAACTATTTGTATTTATCAATAATTAGGTGTTAAAATGTTTTTAAAATGATTAAAAAACTAACATTTTCACTGTTAATAAAGTAAATAAATGCAGATAATATACTGGAAAAGTTCCATAATAGCAACTTATTGTTGTGCATGTTTTATTATTTTTATTTTATTTGTCAAAGGTGGGCTTATTATTTATTAAACAGCTTAAAAGGCTTTTTAGAAAATCCTTTAATAGATTAAAATAAAAGAAAAACTTTAAGGTTTCTGGTAGAATCATGTTTCATTTAAAATTTTCCATTTTTTTCCATTTTTATGCAATAACTTGAGCTGTTTAATTTCCTTTTGTTTTGCTAAACGAAGATATTTTCAATCACAAAACTGACCTTTAATTCTAATATTTAAACTTATTTGGTTATTTTTTCAACAATAATAATATTTAGGTGTAGAAATGTTTTGAAAATGATTAAAAAACTAATACTTTTCTGATGTATACTGGTTGAAAGTGACAGTCGATGTTTTTTCCAGGTTGACCTCAGGCTGTTATTAAAGTAAATAAATGCAGATAAAATGCTGAAAAGGTTCCATAATAATGGCTTGTTATTGTGCATGATTTCTAATTTTTATTGTATTTATCAAAGGTGAGTTTATTATTTGTTCCAGTGCATCAGGTTAAAAGGTTTTTTTATCCTTTATTAAATTAAAAGAAAAGAAAAACTTTATGGTTTCATGTTTAATTTAAACACTAAATACAGAAAAAATAACGTTTTGCTCAGTCGGTTTTTCCATTTTTATGCACCATCTTGAGCTGTTTAAGATCCTTTTATTTTGCTAAATGAATATTTTCAATCAAAAAACTGACTTTAATCCTAATATTTAAACTTGGTTGTTTTTTATCAGAATCTTTTTTTTTTCTGAAACGAACAGCTGTTTTAAATGTCCTGTAAAAAAGTACTTAAATTCATGTTTATTTTGTTAAGCCTCAATCTTCTGAAGAAGCCAATAATAATAATAATAATAATAATAATAATAATAATAATAATAATAATAATAATATTTCTCCAATAATAATATTTCTCCAATAATAATATTTCTCCAATAATAATATTTCTCCATTAATAAAATTTCACAATCATTCATAAATATCAGAAAAAAGTTGTTTTTCTGCATGTAGACTGTAGTAATAAATACTGTTCTGCACTAAAGCTGTAACTCAGGTGCTGCAGCTGCATCATGTTACCATGACAATAAGCTTCTATTATTGTTATTATTATTATTATTATTATTATTATTATTATTATTATTATTATTATTATTATTATTATTATTATTATTATTATGGATTTTTTCAGCATTTAATCTGCATGTATTTACTGTAAAAGCAACAGCGCCTGGAGAACAACTGTGGTCACTTCCGTCGACTATACATTAGAAAAACTTCTTTCTTAAATCATTTTTTAAAATATTTTAACACCTAAATTTTCATAAAGACTAATTTTTGAAGGTTGAAGCTGAATAAAATAAACATTTATGAATTGAAGTAATTTTTTTATAAAGCACCTTTAAAACAGCAGCTGTTCTTTCCAGAAAAAATACAACGAAATAAGTTTACTTATTGGAATTAAATGTCAGTTTTTATATTGAAAATAACTTCATTTAACAAAGTAAAAGTATATTAAACAGCTGAAGTTAGTGCATTAAAATGGAAGAATTGACACTGACTAAAAAACTATTTTATTTTTGTGTTTAGTGTTTAAATTAAACATGATTCTACCAGAAACCATCAAGTTTTTCTTCCATTTTAATCTCTTAATCCTCCTGTTGTCCTCATTTACAGGCACCAAAAAAATATTGTTTCCTTGTTTGAAAAAAAATCCAAAAATTCTGTAAAAAAAATTCCCCAAATTTCTGAAAATTTGCAAAACCTTCAGGAAGAAAATTCCAATAATTCCTTAAAAGTTTACCTTAGAAGTTTTATTTTTTAAAAAAATCCCCCAAAATGGCAAGAAAATTCTTGTAAATATTTTCAAAAAATGAATAAAAAATTTCCGAAAAATCCTAAAAATATCTAGTGATTCCATATATATCAGTAAAACTTCTGATATTTTCTTTAAGAACATTAAAAAAAAAAATCAACCAAAATCCATTGAAATTCGTAGATTTTTATGTGAATGTTCTTAAGAAACATTTTTAACATTTATTTTTTCCACCAAAAAATATTCAAAGATTTACCAAAAATGTTGAAAATGTGGACATCAGAAGTTTCACTGTGAAAATAGATTTTTTTCCACATTTTCAAACTTTAAAACGGGTCGATTTTGACCCGCAGGACGACACGAGGGTTAAAGAAGGAAAAAGCCTTTTAACCTGCTGCACTGTAATAAATAATAAACCACCTTTGATAAATAAAGGTAATAAAACATGTTCGCTGGGTGTAGAATAGTGGTGTAACTCCAGATCTAATCTAAAATGTCATATTCGTTGGCGATATTTGTTGCTTCGTTGCTCAGGTGGTGGTGGACTTTTCGTCTCCGAACATCGCCAAAGAGATGCACGTGGGTCACCTTCGGTCCACCATCATCGGAGAGAGTATCTGTCGGCTGTTTGAGTTTCTGGGCTACGACGTTCTCAGGTGACTAGTTTCAGGATTCGTGGTTTTTCATTTCACCTCCTGAGTTAAACGGGTCACGACAAACTAATTTAATCAACAATCACAGCCTGAATATTGAACGTAAATCAGATTTTATTGGTTTAAAACTGCTCTGATGTCTTCAGTTGCACATATTTATTATCAGTTACCTGCCAAAGTGTGAAAAACAAACAGTTTTAACTCGTTGTTGCGCAATTTTGGCAAAACTTGATCCTGTGGTAATAATTAAAGCTGTAACTTTAACCTAAATACATGATTGTTCCTAATGCAGCTCTAAGTAAAGAAGTTAAATTACACAAAAAGTAGTATTTTGGGTAGAATAAAGATTAAAACGTGCGATATTCCACTTTCATGTGTGATATTACCTCAGTATAATATAATAATACTGTTCTGTTCTCATCTTATTTGAGGTATTTAATTTCAGTAATGTGTCGTACTTCTATCTTACTGCTTTTCTACATTACAGGTACTGCGTTTCTTATGTCAAGTCTTTTTCTGAGCAACATCTGGCTCAAAAATTTCCCTTGGGATTAATAAAGTTTCATCTTAAAACCATAACTTTGTATTCAGAGAGCACTATTTGAGTGGAATAAAACTTTAAAATTATAAATACATGGACATAAAGTAGTAGTTTTGTCTTGAATAAACCATTAAATCCATATTTTGTTAAAAAATACTTTTCCGGTAGAACAAAACTCTAAAAATACAAGTAGTACTTTGGATGGACTGACCCTGTAAGTACTTGGAAATCAGGTCGTACGCTGTGTGTGAATATGAGCTCAAATATGGGACGTTTCATGACGGCCTCAATTTTCTTCCCATATCTGAGATCATTTCGTGTAATTGTCCTGTAAATTAATGACATGTTGGGAAATAACAGTTAGAATTTCAGGTTTTTATCTTTAACGGTTCCTGAGTTATTGTTGTTCAAACAGACTCAAATGTCAACGTGCGTAACGTCTTTTTTAAGAACTTACGTCTCGTAAAGCATTTGATATATGAAGCTAAAGTTCACAAACATCTTTATAAATGTTTATATTTTATGCTGTAAAGTTGTGAGTCGAATCACAGATGGTTGAGCAGAAAAAGCTGTAAAAAGTGAATGATTTAATGTGGAATGAATGTGCAGGTTGAACCATGTGGGGGATTGGGGGACTCAGTTCGGGATGCTGATCGCTCACCTGCAGGACAAGTTTCCAGACTACCTGTCCGTCTCTCCTCCAATCAGCGACCTGCAGGCCTTCTACAAGGTGACTTCAAGCTTCATTTCTCTCTGTGTGACGCTCTATGAAGCACAAAAACGAGTTACGAGTGAAAGGAGGTTCAGTATCGATGTAGAAGTGGTGATAAATACGGACGGATTAATTCAGCAAAGAGGAATAATGACTGTAAATCTAACCTCTGCAGTGGAACTTGTTCTGCAAATGAACAAACCGGACGTCTGTTAGAAAGCAGACGTTTTCCTCCAGGGTTTTAACGGAAGTTTGGGTTTTTTAGAGCTTTAAAATTAGATGTTTTCTTACGAAGTTCCCTGACCTGGCCTCGTCCTCACCAATACGGTGATATTTATTGTTGCAGTTTTTTGCTTTAACCCTCCTGCTGTCTTCATTTACAGGCACCAAAAAATATCGTTTCCTTGACTGAAAAAAATCCAAAAATTCAGCAAAAAAATTCCCCAAATTTCGGAAAATTTGCAAAACCTTCAGGAAGAAAATTCCAATAATTCCTTAAAAGTTTTATTTAAAAAAAAAACAAATTTGGCAAGAAAATTCTTGTAAATATTTTCAAAAAATTAGTAAAAATCTTCCCCAAAATGCTAAAAATATCTAAAGTGATTACATAGATATCAGTAAAACTAATAATATTTTCTTTAAGAAGATTCACATAAAAATCCCAAAAATGTATTTTTTTGAATGTTCTTAAACACTTTTAACATTCATTTTTTCCCCACCAAAAAAAATCAAAGATTTCCCAAAAATGTTGAAAATGTGGACATTAGAAGTTTCACTGTGAAAATATATATATTTTCCACATTTTCAAACTTAAAATAGCAGATCATAGTAAACTTTGGTCGTAGAAAATTCTCCACATAGAAAGTTTCACTCGTAGAAACCTGCATGTTAAGATGTTGCTGAAAACTAATCTCTAAGGAAATTCTTGTTCCAGATGTTGCTCAAGAAATGACAGAATAATAACTGCACTGATTAAAAAGTTCAGAAAATGTCACTAGTTTACTTTGCACATTAAAATGTCCAAACATAGAAACTCCACATGGAGAAAATTCTGCTGTTAAAAACTTTCGTACGTAGAAAACAGCCCATGTGGATAAAATGATTTGGTTTCAGCCTCATTTAATCTCATCAAAATGCTTTATTTGACTGCTTTTAGAGTAATTCTTGGTCACATGAGTCTTATTGATATCCAACAACCTCCTAGAAAAGACTGGAGGCAAAATTAATACAATTTCTGCTTAAAATGTTGCTCAAACAGCAAATGTAACGTAGATTATAAATACAGCTTCATGTCTAACCAGGTTAAACAATAAACTGTTATAGAAGTGTCGTCTACAGACCATCAGGTGTCGTCTCGATTTATTTTAACGTCCAGAATATTGATTACAGATAAAATATGTTTTATATTTAGTGGAGTTTAGAGATTCTAGTGTGTAAATCTGATGATTATTTTGCTGTTTTCCATCTGAGAGTTTGTATTTATGTTTGTCTTCGGTGTGCATTTAGGATTTTCTTGTTATTTTTATACAACAAACTCCAACTTCATTTCATGATTTCATCTTCTAACTTCGTCCTTTTTTTTGTTTCAGGAGTCGAAGAAGCGTTTCGACGATGACGAGGACTTTAAGAAACGAGCGTATCAGTGCGTCGTCCGGCTGCAGAGCAGAGAACCCGACTTCATCAAGGCCTGGAACCTCATCTGTGACGTTTCCAGGAGAGGTGGGCTGCCTTCAAAGCCACCGATTTATACATGAAATATTTAACAAATTAAAGGAATGATTCACCAGAAAACACACACAGAGTTTCTGATCTACAGACTGAAACTCCTGAAATGGAATTAATGGAAACAAAACGATGTCAGAGTGAAGCTTCTTTCCTGAAAGATGATGTTTGCACGTCTAAAAAGACCAAATTCAGCTTTTTCCTGATTTTTTATTTATTTTTTGCACATAAAAGGCCTCAAACGCCTCATTTAAAGATTCTATGGTTACTGACCTACATCGCCATGGAATATATTTTAGATTTTCAAGCATTAATTTGCAGCTTTTTAATCACTTTAGTCATTATTCTATTGCACATCTCAAGGTTTTACTTCACATTCTGTGTATTTGGAACATTTCTGCACTTTGTAAATATTTCTTTTCCTTTAATAACACCTTAGATTTGCTGTTTATGCTTCTTTAAAAGTGTTCTGCCAATCTACGTCGGTTTTCTCTGTAATACACCGACTCTGTTTGTGTTTCAGAGTTTCAGAAGATTTATGACTGTCTGGACGTGACCATCGTGGAGAGAGGAGAGTCGTTCTACCAGGAGATGATGACGGACGTGGTGAAGGAGATCGAAGGCAGAGGTCAGTGTTCAGCCGAGTAAAGTAGAAAATCTGAACATTAAAGGCTTTATATGGAGAGTTTGTGTCTTCAGTGCAAGACTCTGTTGAACTAGAGTAGAAAATACTGAGATATTTGAGTTTATTTGGCCTAAAGGAGCAGTTTTTCTGTGTGGGATCTAGATTTGTTTGCTTTGTTTAAGTAAAAACTGGTGTTAAAAGAAACTGCATTCACAAAAAGTAATAGTAAATAATTTAATTTGTGTAACTGTCTGGACCCCGAAACCTGTCAGCAGGTTTGAAAGGCAAGTTTTTTTGTTTGTTTTTTTTTAAAAAAATCATCTAAATGACACCATTTATCGGAGCCACAAACTGTAAAAACGGAGAATCGTCTGATTTTCAACTTTCTGATGGTCCCTGAACGCATCATCTGTGATGTGCAGTTCTGTCAGAGAAATGGACCAAATCTGAGCTTTAAATGAGGATAATTTACCAAAATTACTTTGTTCTTTGTGTCTCATTTTAAATTCTCTAAAAACAAACGACAACAAAAAATTTTTTAAAAATTCAACCGACTCAGCTGTGATCAAGAGTAAAATTTCAGAGAGTTTTCAGGTTTATATTTTATTTAGTTGTTAAATTTGCTTAAAAATATATTCCTTAACTCTCTAAATCTGTTTGCAAGGCTGAAAAACGACTAAATGACACCCTTTACCAGAGCCAGAAACTCTACAAACTGAAATGATGTTGGATTTTCAACTTTTCAACAGCTTTTACACTTCCTGTGTGTTGGGAAAATTAACTAAATTCAAAGGTAAAATTGTGATATTTTATCAAAATAACTTTTTCTACGTCTCGCTTAAAAAACCATGCCAAAAATACACCATTTGTTCTAATGAGATCTTGTGAAAAAACAAAAAGTTCTGCGATTTTCAGCCCAACTGAAAGGTAAAGACGGACTCAGCTGTGACCAACAGTCACATGGCAAAAATTCAGAAACAATTTGGTTGAACTGCAGGCAGTGTTTCCACAAAGCAGGGAGGAGACAAGATAAGATATGATAAGTAGTAATCAAACTAGATCAATAAAATAGAGTCAGCATGGCTCAAACAGTTAAAGGAAACAGTTAAATTTAAACAAAAAAACAATGATTTATGTCATTCTATCTACACTGAACACATTTCTGAGTTCTCTCTGCTTCTAGTCGTGGTTGTTCTGATTCCATTGAGCTGCAGGACTTTATATTGCAGTGAAAAATGAGCAAACAGTGAGTAAAAAATATGACAGGACCAAAAAAAAAGCACAGCCAGAAACTGCTTGGAGTTCAGAGGGCTGATCAAGTTTCTAGCAGACGACAGTATTTTGAGTTTTCCTCATTTTAAAGCTCAGTTTTTTGTGTGATCTTTCATGTTTAACAATCATTATGTGTAGGAAATACTTTTAGTTCAGATAGAGATCGATAACTAGCATTAAATAGTACACAAAAGTCAGTTTCTCTGTGCTGTTCTGGATCATAAACTTGGTTGGAAACCTCATTTAAAGCACTTATTAGCAAATTTTGCAAAAAAAACATCTCATTTCTACGAAGGACAACACATTCTGAATCATAAAGACTCTACAGTATTTATCTTCCTGTTTTTACTGACCTACTGGACAGAAGTGTGAGATAACATGTATAATACTACATTATATTCAGTTAAAATACTACAGAAAAGGCTTGTAGGAGAGCACATAACGTGGGATATCAGAGAAGCGTTGTGTGTTTTTGCTTTTCTGATATTGGGGCATATTTGAAATAATTGTCTTCTGGGACTGATATTACTAAACACTTCATTCTAGTAGTTTTGCACCAAAAATTAAGTTTTCACACAGTTAAATGCTCCTACGACTACCACTGTGTGCTGTATATTCATTAAATATTCACAAACATCTTTGCAAGAATCTCAGTTTCCTCTTTCTTTCCACTGTTAGAACAAAACCTCAAACATCCAATAATCTTGATTTCTAACCTGCAGTTACCTGAAGCCGCCACCAGGAGGCGATGTTGCCTCACAAATGGTTTCTCTTCAACTGTATTTTTTTTTGTAGTTATCTAACCTGTTCCCTGCAGTTTTCTCCTCCAATCATACCCACATTATTCCCCTTTCTTCTAACCTCCTCCTGTTCCTGTTCTCTCCCAGGCCTGGTGGAGATGGACGAAGGTCGGAAGATCGTCTTCGTTCCGGGTCATTCCATCCCCCTCACCGTCGTCAAGTCGGACGGCGGCTACACCTACGACACGTCGGACCTGGCGGCTCTGCGGCAGCGAATCTTCGACGAGAAAGCCGACATCATCATCTACGTGGTGGACAGCGGACAGGTGGGTGGAAGAAACCTGGAAGTGGAGAGGAAGAAATCTGAGGTTCTAACGGGAAGCAAAGGGAGTCAGTTTCAGTCCTGAACGTCAACAAGCTGCACAGGAAGTTCAGAGCTTTCCTTCAACCGAGCAGAGGTGTCAAAGTCATTCTAGTTCAGGTTCCACATTCAGTCCAATCTGATCTCCAGTGACCAGTAAAATCACAGCATAATAACCTATAAATAACCACAACTCCTAATGGTTCCTTTCTTTTAGTGCGAAAAAGTCCTGTAAATGTTCACATTTAAGGATTTATCTTTTTACAAAACACTATGAACAACCTGAAATTTTTAAAGAAAAATAAGTTCAATTTCAGCAGCATTATACCTCAGTTTATCATTTCCACATTACAACTTCCAGACCCAGAGTGTCTACAAAGAATAAAAACATTCAGTCATCTGGAACTGGACAACATAGCATTTTAGCTTATGATCAAAACGACAAAAGTCAGACAAAAAAGACAAAACAACAAAAAAACAGGCCAAAATATTACAAAAACGAGACACAAGATGAAAAAAGGAGAAACAAAATGACAAAAAATGACACAAACGACACGAAACAAAACAAAAAGAGACAAAAAAGTTACAAAGTGGCAAAGAAATGGACAAATGAGACAAACAATGACAAAAATGAGAAACAAAACAACAAAAAAGTAGACAAAAAACACAAAGTGACACAAACAATACACAAAACAGCAAATAAAGCAAAATGCAAGTGACAAAAATAAGACAAAAAACACAAACGAGACAAAAAGGAGACACAAAATGACAAAAACCAGAAACAAAATGACAAACATGAGACAGACGACAAAAGTCAGACAAAGAAACAACAAAAACAAGACAATATTTTACTTCATGATCAAAACAACTTGTCATGGTCTAGAAATGATTTTAAATTGATATTTTTACTAATTTACAATCCGCAGTTAATGTCTTCTCTGGAATTTTTACACTTTGAGGTCCGGATTGGACCCTCTGGAGGACCACTTTTGGTCTGCGGGCCTCATGTTGGACACCCCTGACATGGAGGAATTTGTTAGCAACTTGGTGCCATTTAATAAGAATAAAATGATTTAAACATAAAAAACTCACCAGAATAGGATAAACAGGATCTGATGCTCCTCTAAAGTCCTCAGTTCAGTTTCCACTAAAGAAAAAAAAAAAAACGGCATTAAAACATCAAAAATATTGTCTCTCGCCTGCAGTTTATTTCTAATTTTTGACTGTGCTTCAGTGTAGTATTCAAGGATAATAATTTTCTATCAGACGTGACAAAAATCTGTAGATTTTGTAGCAAAGACCAACAATAATGACCGATCGACCATCAAAAACCTTCACTTTTATCAGAAAAGCATCACCTTTGACCAATTAAACACCACATTTGATGCTTTTCTAAAGTCTTGAATTCAGTTGAAGGCATTAAAACGTGACCAAATGCTTCTTGTCTGCAGTTTTATTTAATATGTGACAACAATCTTTGCATTTTGTAGCAATAAGCAACAAATATTTTGAAGATTTACTTAAAAAACATCCACTTAATCATCAAAAACCTTATTTTTTTTCAGAAAAATGTCACCTTTGACCAGTCATTAGTGTAAACAGGACATCTGCTGCTCTTCTGAAGTCTTGATTTCAGTTTTCTCTTCCAAAAAGGCATTCAAACATCAAAATATTGTCCTTCCCCTGCAGTTTCTGTCCGTGCTTCATACTTTTTTTTGTCATATGTGACAACAGTCTTTACACTTATCGCTAAAACCAGCAAATGTTTAGCAGATTTACTTGAAAAAAGACCCATTGATCATCCAGAACCTTCACTTTTTTTCAGAAAACCAACACCTTTGACTACTTATTGATATAAATCATGTCTGCTGTTCTTCTAAAATCCTGAATTTAGTTTTCTCTTCGAAAAAGGCATTAAAACATTAAAAAAGCCAGCATTTTTTCTGCAATGAATTGCAAAATTCAAGGATATTTAATTTTCTATCATACGTGACAACAATTCACCTCCACCTTTGACCAGACAATAGTACAAGCAGAATATCTGCTGCTCTTCTAAAGTCCTAAATTTAAATTAGGACATCAAAAATATGGTCTTTCCCTTGCAGTTTTGTCTGAAATCCACTGCTAAACTCACGGATATTTCATTTTCGATCATATGATAAGACAATCTTTGCATTTTGTTGCTAAAACCATCAAATATTTAGCAGATTTACTTGAGAAAATGACCAGTAGAAAAACTTAACTATTTTTTAGAAAACATAATTTTTGACTAAACAATAGTAGAAACAGTATCTGCTACTCTTCTTACATCCTAAATTTAGTTTTTTCTTTTAAAGAAAGGCATTAAAATGTCCAAAATATGGTCTTTCCTCTGCAGTTTTGTCTGAAATCCACTTCAAAGCTCACGGATATTAAATTTTCTATCATGTGATACAACAATCTTTGCATTTTGTTGCTAAAACCAACAAATGTTTTGTAGATTTACTCAAGAAGCTGTACAAATGTAAAAAGTTAAATATCTATTGCTTATAGAGCCACTGTGGACAGACATTTTCACTCTTGGTAATTGGTGGTGATTAAAGTTTTTTATGCGTTTTTTTCATTCTAACTGTTCCACACTGCACAGAAGACATCAGTCTCCTTCTATTCATGGTTGTTCTGTTTCCATAGAGATGCAGGACTTTATATTTCAGTATAAAATGAGCCCAGAATTGATGAAAAATGTGACAGGAAGTTGAGATAAAGTCTTGAACATTTGTCACTGAAGCGTGTCGGATATAAATAGTTTTATGGGTTTAGTTTCAGGCTGTGGTGAAATCAGTCAAGTGTCCTGTTGGAGAGAAAAACATGGCTTTGGATTGAACGTACTCGTTGTTTTTCCGTCTCCTCCAGGGAACTCACCTGCAGCTGGTGTACGCAGCGGGTCGGATGTTCGGCTGGTACGACCCCCAGGTGACCCGGGTGGAGCATGCCGGCTTCGGAGTGGTGCTGGGGGAGGACAAGTGAGTTCTGACACAATAAAAACGTGGATCAGACCCTGGAGTTCAGGTGGAGGCACGAAGACTCTAAACTCCAGAACTTTTTTTTAGCAACAGATGTTTAACGTTGGTTCCAGAGTCACGAACAACTCTGCAGCAACATTTTCTCTTCTTAAATTTGTTTTGGTCAACAGTTCATTTAACAGAACACATTTCCACAACAGCACCTGCTGTGTTTCTGTTGCTTTTTGTTTTAGTTTTTTAAGACCTGACCAATAAGTCCAGAGTGTTCAGAGCTTCTGCTTCTGCTAACAACAACTCTGGGTTAGAAAGAAGCTAAAACTGGGAAGAGCCCAATTAAAAAGTGAGTTTTGAAATAACAACAGCTGGATGCATCTTTGCTCACTTCTCCACCAGTTGTTCTCCACCTGATCAGAGGTTTGACAACGTGAGGAAGAGTCCATGTTATCGACAGCCTCTCAGCAGCTATTTAGATCTTTATCCATCTGTTCTGTTTTATTTACTCTGGCTCTTTTCACTGGAAACACTGCCTGCAGTTCAACCAAAAACTCTCTGATTTAAAAAAAATAAAAAATAAAAAATGACTGCTGATTGGAACGTGAAGAAATATGGCTTCTAAGTTGCCTGAAGAAGTACAGAATTTTTAGTTTTTTTGAAAGATTTGTTTAGTACCAGTGGTGTATTTTTGGAAAGTTTTTTAAGCGAGACATGTAGAATTTTTTAAAATGAGCTATCAGTTGCAGTGAAAAATCACAGACTATTCTATGTTTTCTTCTTCTTCTGTCGTCTTCTACATCTTCTTTGGTGTCTTCTTCATTTTCTTCGTTGGTGTGTCTTCTACATCTTCTTCAGTATCTCCTTCTGTATCTTCTTCAGTATCTCCTTCTGTATCTTCTTCGGTGTCTCCTTCTGCGTCTTCTTTGGTGTCTTCTTCTGCATGTTCTTTGGTGTTTCCTTCTTCTGTCTACTTCTACATTCTCTTCTTCCTCTACATCCGATTCTTTTATTTTGGCCTGCTTTTTCTAAGTCTTTTTCTTCTACATCTCCTTCAGCAGCTCCTTTTTCTTCTTCTTCATCTTCTTCTTTGGTGTCTCCTTCTTCTCCTCTCCCAATTCTTCTTCTTCTGCATCTCCTCCTTCTTCTACAGATCTGTGTGTGTCACACAACTTGCTGTGAATATTTTAAATTACCAGTTTTTCAGCTGGGACATTTTAAATGTTTTCTTACCTCCATAATCCCAGTTTCGTTTCCCAGTGAATGCGTTTACGCTACCGTTTGTGCAGCAGACGTGGCTCCTCCTCCTGTTATTTTAAGCAGTGATTGCTGTGATCTGATAGATGAACACGCTCTATGATTTCAGCTCTATCTGCCACGCTGTCGTGTTTTTCACCCAGTCATCTGTCCAGAGAGGAAGAGCTGCCTTCAGGTTGACATTCCGCTTCACAGAGGCCATGACTAAGCGCTGCTAAATGCCCCACAGTAACCTGAGGGGGTGTAAATTGGCCCCACAATGTCGGAGCTGCACCAGACTCCATTAGAAATTTATCATGCTGTTTTCATAATCGCTCATCCAGACAATAAGAGCTTAATGCTGCCACAGGGGGAGCTGTTATAGTTTCAAGTAAACGGGGAAGAGAAAGGAGGGGGGGAGACTATTAAATTTTTGGCTCATGCTCTGGTTGTAATGCTCAGCTGGTTTGCTTGATTGTGCAGAATGTATTGCCCCGAGGCGTCGGCGAGTCAGAGTAATCTAATAGTTGTCATGATAATTATTGCCGACAGAAACATCAGCACGTGTTGAAAAGTTCGGTTTGGGATGTCGATGCGTCTGATATCCGTCAGGACGAACCACCTGCATCTCACAGTCATTTCTTTTGCTCGTTTGGGGTCTTTTTTTGGTGGTTTATTCACCTGATTTCTGGTCTTTTCTGCACAGGAAGAAGTTTAAGACTCGGTCTGGAGACACGGTGAGGCTGATAGACCTGCTGGAGGAAGGACTGAAGAGGTCCATGGACAAACTGAAGGAGAAGGAACGAGACAAGGTCAGAAAAGACACATTTATTTCAAGAGAAAATGAACCCTCTGAACTTTGTGATATCAATTCTCACTGCAGTATAAAGTTCTACACCTCTATGGTCACCATGACTAGAAGGAGAAAGAACTCAGAAATGTCTTCAGTGTAGCAGGACACAGTTAGAATGCCCTAAATTACATTAAAGACAAATTAAAAGTTGAACTTCTTCAGTTGTTTCACCATGCTGAATGTATCTTCCAACAACTTGCTGCTCTGTTTACCATTTTTGAGCCATGCTGCATTTATTTCACTGATCCAGTATGTTTTCTTTTCCTTTAAGTCTCTACACAACTGAGTGAATTCTCAAAATAGTATGACATAGTTATAGTAACATACAGCTACAATCTCAATAAATGAATCCTAGAAAGATGTTTCACCATGCTGAATGCATCTTCCATATACTTGCTTCTCTGTTCACCATTTTTGAACCGTGCTACTTTTATTTTATTGGTCACTTAGATTCTATTTTCGCTCAGTCTTTCTAATTTGATTTCTCTGCGTAAACACTTCTTGTAGTTCAACTGAACAGTCTCAAAATTTTTGTCATGAGAACTTTTGTTGCAGCTGAGCTACTAACAGCTTGTCAGTTGCACCAAGGAATGCAATTTTCTGTTTTTCAAAGGATGTCGAACGGTTTATTTTTTGCAAATTTTTCGAAGAGACATGCACCAAAACCTGATTTTTGACAAAATATCACAATTTTAAGTTTAAATTTGGTAATTTTTTCTGATAGAACAACACATCATATGCGATTAATTCAAAGGCGGTCCAAAAGTTGAGAATTCCAATTTTTTTTTTCCAGTTTCTGGCTCTGATAAATGGTGCAATTTTGTCCATTTTCTTAAAGATAACATTACTTTCAAACCTGCGTGCGAGTTTCGGCTGATTCAGAGGGCTAAAAAGGAGCAAGATCTTCTCAGAATTTTAAGAACGCCTAAATAAAATATAAGAAATAAGAGAACAGAAGTTCAGTCTTCAGCACTCGGTCACACATTCAGCGGCCCGAGACGCTCTGAAGTGCACCTTGACACTGAAAAGATGTAAATTGGGCAAAATAAGCTTTGGTTTTTGTTCAAGATGAAGAAAAAGTTGGAGGACGAAACAACAAAGAAATATGGAATACAAACTCTACTGCTGCCGCTCAGGAGTTGTGTTGTTTTTTTATATTATTATACAATTATTATTAATATGTAGGTTTTTAGTGTTTTGCGTGGCCGTGGTTAATATTTAAATCCTCATGAAAGCAGTTTTATTTCTGTTTAACTGACTCTTCTGTTCCTCATTTAGTCATTTGTGTAGCGTTTCTGTTAGAATAACAGCTGAAACTTTAAAGCAGGAACCGTCTTCAGTAACAGGATTATTTTTAGCACGTTATTTTAGCTGGTATTAAAGTGATTCTCTATCAATATTTAGCGTCAAATGTTTAACCTTTGATAAGCAGCCATTTAGTAAGAGGGACATGACCAGAGAGCAGCTCATTATTTCTGCCTCGGCTTTTGAGACTCTGGATCGTTCTTCAGACTGGAACAGCAGATATTTTCCTTCTCATCGGCCTTTATCGGACACACACTTCAGTTCATCTTTTCAGTCTGTGAGCTCAAAGCGATGCTGCTTTTTCTGCTCTGCTGTTTCTGTTTAATTTACCAAAAAAACAAGAGCTGAACCATTTGTAACTTTGGGGTATTTTCCACATTGATCATCCCCTGATGAACCAGTAGCGATTAATTATAGCTTTTAATTAAAGGAAAATTCTGGTTCTGGTCTCTGTAGGCCATGCTAAATCTGCGCTCTCTGCCTCTAGTATGTACACTGCCCGTCGTACTCTAATATTTTATTGGACCACCTTTAGATCTGCGTGGCATCGTTTTGATAAGCTTCTGCAACTTCACAGCATTTATTTCTGTCCGGAGATGCATGAATTTTTCACCAAATCTTATATTGATGGTGGGAGAGTCGGACAAAGTCTTCTCCAGAACATCCCAAAGATTCTCAGTGGGGCTGAGGTCTGGACTCTGTGGAGGACGATCCATCTCATGCTCCCTGATCCACTCATTCTCAATGTGAGCCCATGAATCCTGGCATCATCATCTTGGAACATGTCCATGAACATCAGGGAAGAAAACCTCCACTGATGGAAAGACCTGGTCATTCAGTATCTTCAGGTATCAGCTGACCTCATTCTTTGGGAACATAATGAACCTGACCAACCCCAGATCATAACTCTAACCCCCACAGGCTGGTAGGAACTAGCCATGATGAGGGCATCACTTCATCTGCCTCTCTTCTTACCCTGATGCCCCCATCACTCTGGAACAGGGTAAATCTGGACTCATCAGACCACATGACCTTCTTCCATTGTTCCAGAGTCCAATCTTTATGGTACTGAGCAAACTGAAGCCTTTTTTTTTCTGATTAGCGTCACTGATCATGGTTTTCTTAGAGCTACAGCTGTTTAGTCCCAATCCTTTGAGTTCCCTTTGCATCATAAATGTGGAAATGTTCTTATTTTCATTATTAAACAGCCGTGAGTTCTACTGCTGATTTCCTACAATCATCTCAGAGTTTGTTCCTCGAAGATGATGGTTCTCCACTCTCCTTCAGGTTTTAATGATGCGTTGGACAGTTCTTAACCTGATTTTAGTAGTTTCAGAAATCTCCTTAGTTGTTTTCTTTGTTTGATGCAGGCCAATAATTTGACCCTCCTGAGACAGATTAACATCCTTTTTAGGATCACAGGATATGTCTCTGACATGGTTGTTTCAGAAATGAGAAGCTCCTCACTGCATCAGCTCGAGTTAAATAAGTTGTTGCAGCTGAAACGTAGTCATCACTGCAGTAATTATCCAGTGGAAGGCTCTTATCTGTTTGCTTAGTTAAATCCAAGGTTTTTTTTGGACAGGCAGTGTATCTGGCATACAGTGATTGTAAAAGATGGAAGTTGCCTCCAGGTCTGAAAAGTAAAACCTTTAACCAGAGATGGGTAGAATAGCCAAAAACTGTACTCAAGTAAGAATAACGTTACTTCAAAATAATATCACTCAAGTAGAAGTAAAAAGTAGTCATCCAAAAAAATACTCAAGTAAGAGCAAAAAAGTATTTGGTGAAACGACTACTCAAGTACTGAGTAACTGTTTGATTGTAATGTCTGATTTATTTTTTAGAAGTGATGATCAGACAGACAAAAATGTAAAATAATGTGCAAATGCTGGTATTTCTAAATAATAAAATAAACAATAGCAAAAATAAATAACATCTTTACAAAATGACAAGTTAAGACACAAGAAACACAAATTTCCAAATCTCTTTTTTTCACAACATAAAGCTTTGGAAACAAACACTTGTAGTAAGGTAACGTTTGTATGTTTGAACAGTGCAAACTACTTCCAGTGACAAGATATACTGTATTTCACTTCCCTCCAAATGGCACAGGCTCAGAAGATAGAAAATAACATTACAACTCGGGCTGGACCCAAATATCTGAATATTTGGTGGGTGTCCCCGCCCCCGCTGTATCACACGGACCTACCAAGCCTGACGTCACGCTTCACCCGCCCATGTTAGTAGCCGTCTTCGGCAAGACAAAAGCCAAAGACGGAGATATCCATGCTAATGCTGTGCTAATGTTGTCGGACTCCGAAGCAAGATCAAACTTCTCGAAAATGCCCCCGTTTTTTTCATTCCCCGTCTGCTACGTGTGTAGAGTTTGTGCCGCTATGCTGCCACAGTTCGTATGAGGTCATGTGACCGTAGGGCGACGTCTGGTGAAACGGAGTCACGTGATTATTGTTGCTTCGTCTGATTGGTGAAACACAGTCATGTGGTAGATCCACTGGGGGCATCTCTCTGACAAAATAAAGCAGATCTAATGTGGTAAATAAAAAAGTAATGAGTCAAGTGTAGCCCAGTGGAACGGAGTAAGAGCGGCGTTTCTTCTTCACAGATCTACTCAAGTAAAAGTAAAAAGTATGGCGGAGTAAAACTACTCTCAGAAGTACATTTATTTCGAAAAGTTACTCAAGCAAATGTAACAGAGTAAATGTAACTCGTTACTACCCACCTCTGCCTTTAACCTGCATTCTTTCTGACAGCCAGCAGGGGGCGACACCTCTGGTTGCAAAAAGAAGTACAATGGTACAGAAGTCTATGAGAAAATGAGCCGACTTCTCACTTGATTTGTTACCAAAACAAACATTTTCATCATGAGTTTATGGTCTTAATTGATAGTTTTAAGCCTTTTTGAATACAGCCTTGTGCTTATTTGATAAATGATGGTCCCATTTAGAGGAAAATAGATGCAAAGTTAGTATTTGTTTTAGGGTGGGGCTACCTTGTGATTGAAATGTGGCTACTGCAGATGCACTACTCGCTCGTTACATCCAGTTTTAAAAGACAAAGATGGCAATCACCTAAGATTAAACTCCTCAAAACAGTATTTCTCCAACCATTGGATGGCTGTGTTGTTGCTATATTCATCTTTTTTTATATAGGTTGGGATACCAGGAAGCTCCCAGCAACTTTCCAAAAACTTCATCTTTATATGAATCATTTTAAACATTGCTTTTCAGTCTAGCTGAATGAAAACGAAGACATTTAGGGATGTCCCTGTCAGTTTTTTTTTTTGTTTTTTTTGGTCCCTAATCCAAGTAATTTGATAAGGGAAACAATTTTCCCTGATAACACACAAACTAAGCCTAACATCTTTTTATTTATTACTGTAGCAAATCGAATTCCATGTTGGCAGTCAGAGAGCACTGTAGACGTTAAGCTGGTAAAGGGGTACCATGACAAACTACCCTGTGATGCTTAATGACCTCCAGCAAGCTCATTTATTCTAATGCAGTTTGAGAGATGGCCTTTAAAGGTATTCACTAGAACTTGAATCTACAGATGCAAACAGACAAAATGTAGTAAAATAAACTCCTAAAAGCCTATTTTGGAAGTTTCTAAATGTAGAAATGTTGTGGAAGCAAAACATTAACAGAATGTCTTACAACACCTTAAAGTAGGGATGCCCCTAAAAGGCCTTCTTTGGCCATGATCTGAAAAATGTCAAATTTTTGTTGTTTTTAGCTTCTTAAATGTGAAGATTTTCTGCTTTTCTTTCCTCATATGTGACGGCACATTGAACAGAATTAGATTTTGGATTGTTCATTGGACAAAACAAGACAGTTGAAGGTTTTGTCTTGGTCTCACGGGTATTATTCATACTTTACTTCATTAGTCTTTAGTTTTACAGCAACTTGGTAATAAATGAAAGTATTGAATGACTCACAGAGGAGGAAAAGTTTAGGCATCAGGAGGGAAAGGAGGGAGATCACAGAAACGGCATGAACAATAATGAGGAAGAGATTTATGAGGAGGAGGAAGAGGAGGTAGAGGAGGATACAGCTGGTCGGGACAAGGGAACCAATCAGAGGGCAGAAATGTAGGACGGACGTGAACATTGACCAGTTGCAGTGCCTTTTTTGGCTGCCTGTAGAGCCAATCAGGTCTTTCTTTCTCTTGATTCCCAAAGGAATAAAACCAGCCATCCATTCAGAATTCCAGTTAGGAAAATTGGGATATCATGCTTGGAAGATGGGGATGCTATTCCAAACACTGTGGGGTTGGAACGGATCAGCTTACACTGTGAAAAAGGACATGACTTGCGGGGTGCAATGGGGATATATTCTGTATGTAGTTTAACCCTAAAGTCTTTGTAAAACTTCATGATAAACCATCGCAGAGTTTGTTGAGATGTTTCAGCTGGAACATTGAAGGTACCGGCGGCTCTGAAAATCATCGAACGCTTCTAGGGATTGAAGGTTTGCTGGATGAAGCCTCAAGTTGTTTGTTTTTTCTGACATCTAGGGTATTATATCATCTTTGATAAAGTCTTTATTTCGGCGAGCGTTGACGAGAGTGCACACAACTTCTTTGGTTCTTGTGTGTTCAGTTGGACCTTGTTAAAAGAGGTGTATGTTTAGAAGCAGGAAGTGTTATTTTTTCCAATTTCAGCTTAGAAAATCTCTGTTTACAAGGCTTTCCTTCCCTCCCCAGGCTATCGTTAGCTGTTGTTCTCTCTTTACTTCAAGCAGCAAAACTCTGACTTTCCCCTCAATTTGACTGGCTGTGTTTGCACCTTGTGATCTCGAGGTGTTTATGTTTGATATGAAACTTGCAGGGGAATAAAAAATGAGCGAGGAATAAACAAGAGAACCTGACCCGGTTAAGTATTATCTGGAACACCGGGTGCAGTGTAAACAGTCGCTGACTTCCAGTTGAACTGCGATGATTTTAATGCTGAGAAGGTTGTGGGAAACCTGTGCCAGCAGTTTCCCTGCAGGCCCTTCTGGCCCGGTGCTCTGCTCTCGGTCTGGGTCAGTGCCCACGTCGACCATCTGCTAACCCAGCCTCATTAAAACAAAACCCGGCTCTGGCCTCCGTGAACCTCAGGCTGCACCACGAACGCTGCTACTGCTTTATTTAGTTTTCTCCAGTTGTGTTGGATCACACTCCGCTCGGTTTCTTGTGTCCTATTTTTTTTTTTTGTTTGTGTTCAATACTTTTATTTCCTGTTATGTTCTGGCGTTTCCTGTCTTGTCCTGGTCCTTCCTGTGCTGTTAGGATCCGTCCGTCCTGCTGTGACTCATTGGACCTTTAAATAGTGCTGCAGTGATTAGACAAAGTATCTCATTGTTGACGTCTTCAGTATATTTGGAACACAAAGACTTGATCCTTCTTGAAACTGTCTTCAGACAAAGGTGATGTACTTAAATAATGACATAGTCTGACATTTGTTACATCATTACCATGGACAAAAGTAGAATTAGAGGTTCCAGATTGGATTCCAGTGATTAGAACTTCAGCATAGCCAGACTTTCTTTGCATTGGCTGGCTCAACAGAACCTACAACCTCAACATAACCAGACCTTTTGGGAAAATGTTCTCTAGACCTGGGATCATGATGAGGTTTTTTGATCCCATAGATACTCGGTGACATTGGCAAGATAGCCAAATACGGCTGTTTCGGGGGATTGAGGGTCAAATAGAACCTACTGGATCAGTAAAATAAATGCAACATGGCTCAAAAACAGTGAACACAGGAGCAAGTTGTAGGAAGATACATTCAGCATGGTGAAACAATACAAGAAATCCAACTTTCTGTTTTTAAGATTCATGGCATTCTATACTGCACAGACAACATTGCACAGAGTTCTCTCTACCTCTAGCCATGGTTGTTTTGTTTCCATAGAGGTGCAGGACTCTATATTGCTGTTAAAAATGAGACTACAGTGACGAAAAATGTGACAGGAGCAAAAACTAAACTAGCTTCAGGAGGTTAAACACCTTAAAATCTACTTACAGTGAAGTATTACTTTGTTATAAGCATTTATTACATGTTTCTTAAGTGTTTTTTTCATTGGATTTCTTGGCTATAGAGTGAACAATGTGTTTTCTAAAGTGTTCTTGTGTCGCGTCCTTTTTGTTATTTTATTTTTAATATATGACATGATTTCCCAACCCATTATTTTTGCTTCGTCATCCTTTGTCCCCTTTATTCTCGTGCTGCCACATCACCTCTTCAGTCTGTTAAATTCTGCTTCACTGCTGGTTTTTCTTTTCCAATCACACCACTATCATAAAATCTTCGTCATAATCCTCCCCGTGGCGTCAAACACGTCACATATAGACTCAAGTTTAATCTCAGCCCGAGGTCTGTGAATTAGATTCATCATCTGGATTAAATTCAACTCAGCGGTTTAAACTGTTAGAAGGTGAAGTTCTGCCTTCAGTAATTACAAGCTGATAAAAACCACAATTATCAACGTTTTTAATTCAGCCCAGAAGATTTTCTGCTTTAAATAAAACTGGTGGTAATCGTCTGTCTGCAGGTTCTGACTCCAGAAGAGCTCGTTGCCGCCCAGAGGTCCGTCGCTTTCGGCTGCATCAAATACGCCGATTTGTCCCACAACCGCATCAACGACTACGTCTTCTCCTTCGACAAGATGCTGGACGACCGAGGCAACACGGCGGCGTACCTCCTCTACGCCTTCACCCGCATCAGGTGAGGCCTCGTTGTCATATTCAGTATTTTACCTGAAATCTGTTGATCAGTACTGAACTTCTGCAAGTTTTCTACCAAATACGGTATGAAGAAAATGAAGAACCTTCAACCAAGATATGTCCTTAAAGCTGATGTTGGGAGTGTTTCTCCAATGCAAAGAAAGGTCAAACATGCAACATTTTAGCCATGTTAGCATTGTAGGTTTTACCAACCAGTTATGGATCCATCCACTGTTGAGTGGATCACTGTTCATGGTCCCTAGTTGGTCAGTGTTGCATCATACGCCATAGCTTTTAGCAAACGATGCCCCTTTGATTATTTGTTTTGGTATGTTTCAG
Source organism: Amphiprion clarkii (assembly GCA_027123335.1). Lineage (NCBI taxonomy): Eukaryota > Metazoa > Chordata > Actinopteri > Pomacentridae > Amphiprion > Amphiprion clarkii. The sequence continues at coordinate 3,625,317 of CM049581.1, read as the reverse complement.
CAACATCCATCATTTCCACAATTCCTATTCATTGTCTTTTATTCTGTGTTTTGTTTCTAGAGGTGAGGCATCACGTCACTCCTAGGTTACTTTTGTCAAATTCATTAGCATCCACTGTGACTCGCCACCTCTTTAAACTCCTGCAGTAACTCTCAAACTAACTTTTATCGATCTAAAATGAAGACGGATACAGCAGTTGCACAGCTTGTTTCTGATTTCAGATGTTTTCAGTGAACTATTTTCTGAATAAAAGAGGAATTTTCCAAATAACATATAGGTTTTAGGAGGTTGAAGTGGATATTGTTGACAATCCTGTATTTCTACACACTACTAACCCTGTGAAATACAGCTGAGTAATGGTCGACTGAGTATTAAATTTAAGAAAGAAGACAATGACTTCAATTCTGTGAAGTGGTTTAACTCATTAAGTCCAAAAACATGCCTTTGGACATGTTGTAACAGCTTTAGCTCTAATTTGAAGTTGATGCTAAATCACAATTTATGCTTTTTTTTTATCTTAAGGATGCAATTGATGGCAAAAATACATTGATATTTGTAGATTGACCCCCAAAAATTAAAGAAACATCAGTAAAATACACTTTAACCATCAAAATAAAACTGAAAATGGTCCCTGTAACTGATCGTTGCTGCTCTGCACAGTTTTAGCTACTTTATAAACAGCATTAACTGCTGGATGAGCCTCTTCAAAGGGTCACAAGATAAATTTCAGGCGTCTAAAGATAATTAATAGTTGAGGAAATGAGAAAAACCAAAGCTCTGATATGCAGATCAGATATTTTTTTGTCAAGTATTGGATAATTCGACCTCTTTAAGAGACAAAGATTTATGCAAAGTTCTTCTCTGGCTGTTGATTAAACCCCTAAAATCCTATTTAAACGTTTATAGAAGGTAAAATGTTGTATTTTCATCTGAGAGGGTGTTGTAAAAAACGAGGATATCATTGCATGTTTTTACCATGGAGACACTCATAGTGTTTAACTGGGTTGTAGACATGAAAAAGCTAAATTCTCTTATTGCAGCTTATTAAATGTGAATATTTTCTGGCTTATTTACTTCTCTATGATGGTAAACTGAATATATTTGGACCAAAACAAGACACTTCACCATCATTTTCACCATTTTTCGCCATTTTCTGACAGTTTTAGACTAAACTTCTGATCGAATAATCGAGAAACTAACCAAAAGACCCAAGTTAATATGTAAATACTGAAGTTAGCATGAACTTAACATCCAGAAATTAAAATGCAAACAGAAAAGTAAAGTGGGCAGACCTGTAATGGACTTTTTTGACATATTCATTGGCCACCGTCATCAACTTGTGTCTAGTTCAGCTATTTTTTTAATTCCATCTTTGCACACTTTGTTTTTTTGGGTTAGAGTTAGCTAGCTAACAGTTTGAGTAATTTTTTTAGGCGAAGAAGTCCAAAATTCTCTGATTGCAGCTTCTTAGATGTGAATATTATCTAGTCCCTGTCTTTCTCTGTGATGGGAAACTGAATATCTTTGGACAAAAGAAAACATTTGTCATCTTGGGAAACATTGATTTACACTTTACACCGTTTTGTTACATTTTTTTGGACCAAACTTCAGATTAACACATTAATTGACTGTGAAAACCATTGCTAATCGATATGTGCAACCAACCTAACATGATCTAAACATGTTAGCATCCAGAAGTTGGATATTTTCTGACTTCCTCTGACAGAACAAGACCTTTGCTACCTTGAAATTTGGTTAAGATTGACATTTTTCGCAACTTTTCTGACATTTTTATAGATGTTTGCATTTCATTTGACATTTTGTGTCCACTGTCCTCAAATTTTGTATCTTTCAACTTTTTTAAAATTCAATCTTTACACTCATATTTTTTTATTTTTAGATTTGTGTGTGTGAAATCGAACTGCAAACAATATGCCAACTATCTAATAATTTTATTAATTTTTGGGTGGAAAAAAGTCTAAATTGTCTGATTGTGGCTTGTTAAATGTGATTATTATGTAGTTTCTTTCCTCCTTTGTCACGGTAAACAGAATATCTTTAGACACATCAAAATATTTGTCATCTTGGGAAACAATGATTTACACTTAACACCATTTTCTGACAGTTTTAGACCAAGCTTCTGACTATTGCTAGTGGATATGTGCTACCAACTTAACCCTTTGATGCATAACCTGGGTCAAAAGTGACCCAAATCCAATGGAAAATGGGTATCTCCTCATGTGGTTTATGCATCAAAGGGTTACCACGATCTTAGCAGGTTAACAGCCATAAGTTGGATATTTTCTGGTTTCTTTCCTCCTCCATGACTGTAAAGTGAATGTATTTGGACAAAACAAGGCCTTTGCCACCTCAGACTTTGGTAAACATTGACATTTTTCACCATTTTTTGGACATTTTATAGAAGTTTGCAAGTTTTACACTTTTTTTTTTCCGACTTAGCTGACTATGACTTGCATTTTTAGATTTTTATGTGTGTAACATTGAAAATCAAAGAGCAAAATATTTGAGAGGCAAAGTATTATGTTGAAAACTCTAACTTGTTTGCGATGCTAAGCAGTCAACGTGTAAGCGTTAGCCGGTTGGATTTTTAATGCTAATGTTAGCATGTAGCTGAGTCTGACATGTCAGAGAACAGATATGATGGATAACATGTTTTTGTTTTGGTGCCACAGCAGAGGAGAACTTCTTTCATCAATCCAACACATTGATTTATCGAGTGTGTGTCGCCACAGAAGCCCCAAGTGATAAAAATTATTTGGCTTGATTAGTGCCAGAGCGTCCAGGTGCTGCCAGATGGAGGTGAAGATGAACTGATGGATCGGTGAAGAGCTTCCCTCGGCGGTGAAAACAAAACTAAACCCGAAACAAGGAGGAAAGTTGGAATCGTCTCGTCTCCTGTGGACAAACGCCTGAAGACGAGTCCTCCTATCAATCACTAATATGAATCACCTGCTCGGTTTCAAATCTGCCGGCGAGTTTTAGGACATCGGAGGAATCTTGAAAGTTAGATGGAGTTGCTGGGTGCTGCTGTCAGAGAACCTCCCACCACTATACTTTCATTACCCGTATCAGATGGGCCTCAGCGGCCCTGGTGGGGGCTGCTGGCAGGGGATTAGTCTTTGGGGTGTTTTCACTCAGCGAGACCCAATTTCTCCTCACCCCTTATCCCCGTATCGAGTGAGCATCTCCCGGCTGCACGGAGCGCCGCTGATCCCCTTCCTCCTCTCCAGCTTCCCTGGAGGTGTTAGACTCGGGGTGGCAGACTGCCCGGCACAGATTGATCTCCTCTGGTTTTTTTTTTTTTTTCTTACTTCCCCGTCTCGCCTGAGAGGATTCGATGTTCCTGCGTGGAGTCGATAGAGCTCTCAGCGGTGACAGCTGCCCCCTGCTGAGGATGTTCAGGAGTCCGAGGCCGGAAAAAGACGGAAACGCAGACGGACAGAAGTGATGTTAAAACAGAGCGGGTCTGTTCGGTTTACAGGAAGACGCCGTCATTGCAGAAGTAATGATGATAATGAATCTGAGGCCTCTGAACTTCGAGCACTTTCTGGCCGTTTCTTTGCTCCTGTCGCTTTTTTACTCACTGTCGCCTGAAAAAGTTCCACTTCTATGGAAACAGAACAGCCATACAGAAGCAGAGAGAACTCAGAAATGTCATCTGTTCAGTATGACACCGTTAGAATCATTGAAAAAAGAAAAAGTTGAATTTCTTTGACTGTTTCACCATGCTGAATGTATCTTCCAACAACTTACTGCATTCTTTTTATTGATCCAGTGGGGGTTTTTTTTCATATCAGTCTCTCTAATTTGAACTCAAAGAAAAACAAAACTAAACAAAATAAAAACAAAAAAGAACTTGGAAAATAAAGGGGGGGGGAATAGTGGGTCTACATACTAGAAATATTTAACTATTTCTATTTTTACAGACTACAAACTTGGTCACTCTGCCTACACACCAGCAGTAGAAAGATGTTTCACCATGCTGAATGTATCTTCCAACAACTTGCTGCGCTGGTCACTGTTTTTGAGCCTTTCTGTATTTATTTGATTGATCCAGTTTGTTTGATTTTTCCCCTCAGACTCTCTCTTATGTTCCTGTCTACTATCTCCTCTGTATGAACACTACCTGCAGTTCAGTTGAAAAGTGTTAATTGCAGCTGGGTGCCTCATGGCTTCTTGGTTGCCCCAAACGGTGCAGAATTATTGGTTTTTACAGAACGTGCTCACTGCAAAACGAGTTTTTAACTGAAACGTGAAGCGATTTTGATGAAATATCAAGATTTTAAATTTAGATTTCATTTATTTAGTCCACTAAATGAGTAGAACAAGGACAATCGGAACAGTTGGAAGTCCGACGATTCTCTATTTAATTCAAGAGTTTTCAGCTGATAAATACTGTATTTTATATGTATTTTTTACAAAACAAGAATGTAGTCAGGTTTTGGAGTTCAGACAGTTTAGGTGCAACGTCCAGTGAAAAACGCAAAAGGATGAACCAAGCATTGTCAAATGAGATGCCAAAGTCAGGAAAGCAGCTCAGTCTGGGGTCATTTTGACAAAAAGAAGCCAGAAATGTTCTTTTGTTTGTTTATTTTTGTCTCTTTTCTCTGGGCCAATACTTACATTTAAAAGATGAATCTTCTGCCGAAGTTCTGTTTCTGGAGTCCGACATGTTCTCACAAATCCATCAAACCATCTCCGGTGCACAATGAATGTTGGGATAATTTGGGCTGGTTTGCCAAAATAGATTATTTCCATGCAAGAAAAAGACGTTAAATACGCAACTTTGATCCACAGAGACGACTTTTTAGAGATTTAATCAATGACCAGAGAAACTTTACGACAACAATGTGACTTAAACCTAAAAAAAACACTGACTATTGTATCAATGGAAACTTTTCTTGCCACGTATTTTGAGTTATGTTCTTATCTTTCGATACATTTTACAGCATATGATTGCATTTAATGATTTATCAAATAGTCTTTCTGTGTTTGCTGCGTTTAAACACCTAAAATCCACTTTCTTTCCATTTGAGCGTTATTTCTATCTTCTGTCTGGTGCTCTGTGCTTTGATTTCGCTCTTTTTGCTGCTCTAACCTCTTGTTTTTTGTTATTAGATTTCTCTGCTGGTTTTCCACTTTCAGATTCATCCTGAGCTGTGTTTAAGTTGTAATATCTTTCCGTTAACCTCCCGCAGGTCCATCGCTCGCCTGGCGAACATCAACGAGGCGACGCTGAGGAAAGCAGCAGAGACAACGGAAGTCCTGCTGGACCACGAGAAGGAGTGGAAGCTGGGGAAATGCATCCTCCGCTTCCCGGAGATCCTGCAGAAGATCCTGGACGACCTGCTGCTCCACACGCTGTGCGACTACCTGTACGAACTCGCCACCACCTTCACAGAGTTCTACGACAGCTGCTACTGCGTGGAGAAGGACCGGCAGACAGGTGAGCTGGGTGGACGCTTGTATTATTTATTATGACGTCCTGAAGTACTGCAGGGGAGGGACTGTTTCTGAACAGGTAGGGTGGAGATGGAGGTTACAGCTGGAAAATGCAAGTGAGGAGACTTAAATTAATACTTAAAGCACAGAAATGTCGCATTTTTATCAGATTTTCTACACTGTTTGAGCACTTATGGATGGATGATGGATGGATGGATGATTTTTAGATGATGGATGGATGATTTTTAGATGATGGATGGATGGATGGAGGATTTTTAGATGATAGATGGATGGATGATTTTTAGATGATGGATGGATGGATGGAGGATTTTTAGATGATGGATGGATGGATGGATGATTTTTAGATGATGGATGGATGGATGGATGATTTTTAGATGATGGATGGATGATAGATGATTTTTAGATGATGGATGGATGGATGATTTTTAGATGATGGATGGATGGATGGATGATTTTTAGATGATGATGGATGATAGATGATTTTTAGATGATGAATGGATGGATGGATGATTTTTAGATGATGGATGGATGATAGATGATTTTTAGATGATGGCTGGATGGATGGATGATTTTTAGATGATGAATGGATGGATGATTTTTAGATGATGAATGGATGGATGGATGATTTTTAGATGATGAATGGATGGATGGATGATTTTTAGATGATGAATGGATGGATGATAGATGATTTTTAGATGACAGATGGATGTATGCTTTATTCATCCTCTTGGGCAAATCCAAGCTATCCAGTATCTTGGTTACCGCAGAACTGCAAAAGTGGGGTATAAATGTCGTTCTATTGTCAGAAACAAGCTATTTTATCTGCACAGGTTGTTTTCAGTTATTTAATTGTGGGAAGTCATAATCGTGGTTAATATTGCTTTAGTTTTGCTAATATATTTACTCATGTATTGAATTCTGATTCCCCAAGTGTTTCTAAATATGTTTCTCCCTGTAGTTGTGTTGGGTCCAGTATTAGGCTGTGATTAGGTCTCGCAGAATGTTTTGGTTCAAGGTTAAAGTGAGTATAAATAAAAGGGAAACTAAGTTGGTTGTACATTCACCTGAAGTTTGGGAGTCCCTGATTGTCGATGTCATCGTTCTAGTTGGGATTTTATACATGGGACGTTCAGTAGGTCACAACAAAAGCAAAAAGCAATAAAATGCAAATTAATGTCCGTAAATCTGCCCCCAAAGTTGCCTAGGAAGCATCACGTTTTTACATTTTTGTCATTATCACAGCTAAACGGTGCTAGCTGATTGTATGTACTAACAGGTAGTACTTCAAGCTAACTGTGCTAGTTTTAGTGGCACTAATTCGACAAAATGCAAGTAAATATATCCATGAATCTGCCTCAAAAATTGCCTGAGAATCTTTACATTTTTCAGTTTTCTTCAGTTATCTGGTGTTAACCGATTGTACACCCCAACAGCTAGCACTAAAAGCTAATTGTGCTACTTTTAGTGGCACCAATTTGACAAAATGCAACCAAATCCAGGCTTAAAACGAGGCTCAGAAGAGAACAGCAGCACATTATTCAGCTCTTCTAACGACTTTAGTTTAATTCCACTGCTTCACAAACAGGCCAGTAAATCAGAAAGACAGGCATGTTTTCACACAAAAGCTGAATTCCACACTTAAATGCTGGAGAAAGAAGGAAGATCTTTCTGCATAAGAAACCGAAATACATGGACATGGATTTAAACTAGCCAAACAGGAAGCAGTTCTAACCGGACGAAGAATTACCAGAACAGGTGGAACTCAAATCAACCCTCTATCAGTGGGAAAGAGAGAGAAAAGTGGCTGACAGTTGGAAAGTTTCTGAGCAGTTCTGGTGCTGTTTCCTGACGGCGTTGTCGAGGTGAGAAGTTCAACGAGGAAAACAAAAGGAGCAGAAATTCCTCGGCGTCGTGTTTTCTCGATGGGAGTCTCCAATTAACACCGAGTGTCACTCTGAGAGGGCTTCCACTGACGGGCTGCTGTTGTTCCTGCAAGCATTTTATCCCCGCAGTGCTGGAGAGCAGCTTAGCAGGGTTTAATTATGCTAATTCCCAGTTAGCGCTGCGCCATCATTTTCACCTCGAGGTTAGTATTGTTTTATATTAGATTTCTGTATTGGAAAGTGTGAAAAGGCATCAATCTGCAACTCAGAAAACTACTGCCAAGAGTTCATGTCTGAAAGTTCAAGAATGTCCAACAAACTGCACTAACTGTAGCATTTATTTGTGAATCTGCAGCTGAAGGTGGATTCTGTTTTCTCACCAACTCCCAAGATCGCAGTTTTAGTCTGAAGACTTCACTAGTTCAGTTTTGTGCTACGTGTTGGATTTTGCCCAATTTTTAAAATTAAATTAGTCCAGTTTAAAGACTGGAGGAGCCTCTTGTTTGTTGGTAATTCTCTGGAAACTCCTTAAAAGTTAAATAATGTTTTTATTTCCAAAATACTAAAGCACAGTTTAGAGTTTGTCTTAACTTGACAGTTTTTTACATTGTCGAGCAAAACTAAAGACACCAAAACTATGAAGTAACACTAAAGGATTTATGTACAGTTTGAGGTAAAAGTACAAATAAAGCAAAATGTGTTTTCATTTTTATTTTCTTGAGAGTTTCCACCTTTTGCTTTGGCAGCAGCCTTTAGTTTCCGTGTTTGCTGAATTCCAACTCACTTTGAGATTCGTGCTAACATGCTAATATACGCTAACACAGTAAATGGTTTAAATCATGACTGTGTTTATCGTGAAAAATTTAAGATAAGGGTAAAATAATATAAACAATTATGACACAATCTTGATATTTAGACATTCAAATCTGTGAAAGTCAATTTGGTGTTTAAAGCTTAGAATAGTTTTAAAGCCAACCAGCCTCTATTTTCACTTTTTAATCCTTGAACCCGCGTCTTCTTTTAAAAAAATACCAAAATTGTCCTAATGCGTGACGTGGTTTAGTCTGGGAAATCTACCAAATGTAAGCCTAAAATTTGGATTTATAAAATCAAAATCTCTTTATTTTACATTCAAAAAGACGAGAGACACTGAGAGGAAAATAAAACAGACTGGATCAATAAAATAAATGCAGCATGGCTCAGAAATGGTGAACAGAGAGCATGTTGTTGGAGATACGTTCAGCATGGTGAAACATCTTTCTACAGCTGATAAAACTGAAAAGTCGCTGTCAAATAGCTAATTTATACTACCTAGAAGCTCCATTTTTTCCAGTTTTGGTAACACCTGTGCACACCTGGAAAAATGCTGTACATGTTGACTTTGTCCCCCAATTTTTGTAAAATAAATCAACAAAACAATTTTTTCATGATTTATGTCATTCTGACTGTATCCTACTGCGTTGAAGACTTTTCCGAGTTCTTTCTACTTTTATTCATGGTTTTTCTGTTTCCATAGAGGTTCAGGACTTTATATTGCTGTGGAAAATGAACCCACAGTGAAGAAAAATGAGACGGGAGCAAAAAAACACGGCAACAAAAATGCCCAGAAACTGCTAAACTGTTAAACCAAACCTTGTCGAATATCCTTTGGAATCTATTATTTATCATTATGTTGTATATAAAATTGAGAAAACACAACATTTTAGCTCAATAACTGTCCAGACTGATGAATGTTAGCAGTTTAATCCCTTGGTTCATGTATAAATTTGTTTTCCACAACAGCTGCGAGGTGTTTTATACGTTCCTGCTCTTCTTTGCTAATAAAAAAGTGATGAAAAACAACAGTTAGTCCATTTAAAACCCCTGATGTCCTAATTTCTCTGTGTAAGATCTGACGTTTTCTTTCCGTCTGTGCCTTCAGGAGAGGTGATTAAGGTGAACATGTGGAGGATGCTGCTCTGTGAAGCTACAGCCGCCGTCATGGCCAAAGGCTTTGACATCCTGGGAATCAACCCGGTCCAGAAGATGTGATGCCTCCTCGTTCATTCGCCTCCATCCCAGAGAGACAACAGTAACGCCTCTCTGACTCACTTCACAGCCAAAACTCAGCGGACTCCAACAGTTATTTTCCATAAAAGTTATTAAATCCAACCTAGGAGGAGGGAAAAGGAAAAAAAAAAAACTTTGTTCGGTTCATTTACATCTCATGCAAAGGATCTTTTTATTAAAGAGTCATTTTTGAAACCAAAACATCTCCCAGTCTGCTGTCAGTCATTTTTAAATTGTTTATCTCTCACTTTAAAGCTCGTTAAAAGAACAAAAACCGTCTTTGCTGGCAGCTGTTGATGGAAATCTGAAGATGGTTAATGTGATTCTTCCTCCTGAGCTGGAATAAATAACTCACAGCTTTGTGCTGAAGCTAACCTGATCTGAAAATAATACAACCCCATGGTTTAGTCGAGTATGTTTACACACACGCTGCTGCAGGTTTTTGAAAGAAATCTAAATGCATATGGCTCAGTGTGCATTAGAAAGGAGACGTTTCAAGATGCTGTCTCAGTGGATGAATCAATGAGATGGTAAGATGTTTGGCAGGAAAAAGCAACATCACTGGAGAGAATGTGGGTGGAGGAAAACTTGTTAATTTCCACCTGGTCTTAGCATGTAATCTGCCTGGATAATGACGTCCGATTCACAGGCCTCTGCACTGGGAACTCTGGGGAAATGGAAGCGTCAAAATGAACAGGTGTCTTGTTTGGTTTAATATCCCCAAGTGCAACCGGAAAGGCCCACGGATCGGCCGCCGTTACTCAGGTAGGTCACATGTTAATTTACACCTGGATCATTAGAGTAGAGTGCCCTCGGTGTAATTAACATGATTCTGGCCCAGATAACACATGCAGATAGAAATGACGTGATATCTTCAGGTGTAAATGGGGTTTAAAGCCTCTTTCACACTGCAGGACAGAAGCAGATGGTGCAAATATTCAAAGACTTGCTTAAGTGATAGTCGACAGAATAATCGATCAATAGTCAATTGTTGAAGCACATGAGGAGTTTATTCTATATGATGATAGAGCTCTATTTAATCACAGACTCTCCTAGTAAACTCCGATTCAACTTGAGTAGATGAGCTTTGGCCCGGAAGTCTTTAACCACCACAGAAGTCGCTGTCATGGTGCCCCTTTACTAGCTAACATGTAGCTGCTCATAGTCCTGGTGACCATCTCCTGGGGTTTATCTTTTAAAAAAAAACATTCTATTTGTTTGAATTATTGTGACATGCGGCTTAATATGGTTTAGAAAATACCACTAGGTAAGTTCTGTTAAGCATTTTTTTGGTTAATGTTCGCTCGAAGATTGTATTTTTCATGAACCCCCACAGTTTTTTGTTTTTTTTTGATATTTCAACTCAGAGACATTCAGAGATTATTGTTCCAATTGTTTAATATCTCAGATTAGGAATTAATGAGAGTCGAGAAGCGTTCAAAAGTGTTTCCTTCATAGTTCACTATGTAGTGGTTTCAGTCTGCACAGCCGTCTAGTTTGCATGTATGGATCTATATTTTGATTATGAGGGATTTGCAGGGTCGTCTACCATCACAACTTCCACTCGTAAATTCCTTGCTGACTGGTTTTCTGTTGTTTTGTTGTTGCTAGTGTTGGTGTTTTCTCTGTTTTGACATGTTTGGGTCTAATTATCCTCAGATCTCTTCGGACCAAGTCGAACCCACCACATATCTGTTCTGGTGCACATGAACTTTTTCCCCCTACTCTGCTGTATTTCCAGTTTTCACCAGAATTTTCTCCTTTTTTTCCTACAAACCCTAAACTTGTACCGTTGGAACAAGTTTGTAAGCAGCTTTAATCACGTAAAAGTCACACGTAGGGGCTTAAAGCATTAGTCAGTGAGAGTTGTTTTGCATGCGTTTCAACTCTAATTGCTTTTCGCGGCGTCCGCATCCCAGACTCTGATGTATAGAAAGTCGCATTTGACTCGAGCTGCTTTTGAGATAACAACAATTACAGCCTTTGCCTTCCACGACTCGTGTGAGTAAGTGGGCTTTGTTTGCAGAGAAGTGCGAGGCAAACAAACCCATTTAATGAAGTTAATTATACATCACACGCACACTCCGATGCGGCCTGGAAGCCTGTAATTGTTAAGTCTGCCTTTCCCCAGCAGACAGCTGTGCACCTCCACTGATATAAAAGTTGTATGACTGCAGGAGTCGCCACCAGTCATGCAGGAGTTGTTCTAGGAGTTCTTCAGACATGTGACCCATCTGTGAGACTTATGAAATATCTACACTCCTTTCTAGTCGTCTCCCTTCGTCGTGCATCCCAGGACTGATCTTAGCACCTTCTCGGGCAATAATTCCTACCGCGGCTTCATGAAAGATTCATTAAGCTTTCACAGAGCCAGTCTACTTTGAGTTTTTTTCTGTTTTGAGCTGCTGTTGAAGGACGGTGTTAAAGGTGTTTTGACAGTTGCTCCTGGAGGAGAACACCTGCCACGCCGCCTCACTTACACCTGCGGAGGCAATAACGCTGCCTCGCCTCGACGGGATGGACGGATCTCATCACCCGGTGGCCTCAGCTGAGATTTATTCTTTTTCTCTGGTGTCTCGTGGCGGAGTAGAGGCGGGTTGGTGGTTGAGGGGTTTTGCCTGTTTGAAGGCCCGAGAGGTGTCGAAACTGAAAGAGATGATCTTGAATGAACAATCAGGACAGAAGTTTCAGGACATCCTGGTGCTTCAGCTGGAAGGTAAATGAAGGTCTGTAGAACTTCAATGTTCTCCTGAATCAAGACTGTTACATTAACTATAGATCAAACAACCTTTAAAGTGATGAATCCTAGTCATTGTGACAAACCTACAGAAAATTATCACCAGATTCTGCAACTTTATGAAACATTTTAGCTTCTATTAACGTTTTTCCCCCTAAATTGTGTCTGTGAATCCTTTCAGGCCTTGATTCGCTCAAAATCCACCAGCACGTTTGAAAGGCACTTTATCTCTAAAATAATGCTACAGAAAAATCTTTGGAGTTTCACTTTTCTGGTGGTTCTTATAATAATCATGTGGGATGTACGACGTAATTTTTTTCCATTAGAAAACTGATCCAAATCAAAGTTTAAAATCGGGATTTTTCTTCTCAAAATCACTTCATTCCACAGATCTTTTATTGGCCGATCAACTTACCCCCAACCCAAACAGGTGTAATCGACCAGAAGTGTCGTCTCGGACTCAGAGGTGCTGACTAGGGAGGTCTTGAGCTGACTTTTAGACTGGTATCAGGGTCAATCAAGGCCATTACCTTCAAATCAGTATCAACAAGAACCTAGTCCAATCCTTCAATGTCACATTTCCATTGTAAATTTGAGTAATTTACTTAACATGAACAGCAATATCAACTAATCATTGATCAATTAAATACAAATTCAGTCTTGCACTGATTGTACATACTGTGAAAGTGCTTGTTAAATGTATCGCTAGGATATAAAAATTATGTTCTTATGGATCCCGACTTCATTTAATAAATGTGCATTCGCAGGAGGCATTAAGCCTCACAGAAGACTTTGCCATAGTGCCCCTTTACTAGCTAAACTCCCAACAACACTCTGGTTATCAACACAAAAGTGCATCTCCTCTTGTCGCTAAAGTATTAAGCAGTGGTGGTACAAACAGGTACTACAGCTGATCATCTACAGTATTTGAAGTTTGTATCATCTAGGAGAATTCTACCATATTGGCATATAATTAACATCTAATGACTCAGAATGGATTGGGGGCAAAAAACTTCATCAGAACATCATGAGTGCTGACCTGTTCCACTTCAGCTGACTTATATCATTTCAAACCTTAAGAATAATCTTCAGGAAAGGTTTAATACATCAGCTTGACCTCAGACAACATATTTTGTGCACATCCAGTTTAGATACTTTTATTTAAACTTGTGTCAGTTGATTTTTGACCACTAGGAGGCAGCAGTGACCATATTGTCTTGTCTTGTTACAGGTTTCACAAACAGCTGTTCAAGTCCACATGTGGCAACGTCATCTTCTCACCGGAGTCCACCTGAAGAAGGTGAGTCCAACGTTTTCTCTCTTTTGGCTCCGTTTTTGGTCTCCTCCACCTCCTATAGACGAGCACATTGACCTCGAGTTCATCCAGAGTTCACTTCACGGTATTTCGGCACCATATGGACGGAACAGACTTGTACAGAAATTAAAGTGCCTCCAGGCACTTATGCGCTTCTGTTATTTGTAATTTGCATAAATTATTCCTCTTCCTTAAAATCCTGTTTAGACCGGGGCATGATGTCCTCGCCACGAGACGCACATTTACCTCACATTATGTTGCTCGGCAGCCGCCCCTCGCTCTCGGTGTTTATCAGCGGTTTAACTTTCTGATCTGAGAGATGAATCAATAAGATATGCAAAAAAAAAAGCTTCATGCAAATCGAACACGAGTGGGTGTCGCAGAAGAGAAAGAGGGTCGGGAGTTGTTTTCTGCCAGACTTATTAATCTCTTGCGTTTCGGCGGCGCAGTGTGGCTCCTCATCTCCACTCCGCCTGCTGCTTCACCCGCCTCCCTCCCAAATTACAGTCACTAATCTGTTTGGCACCGAGGCGAGAGCAAGAAAACAACAGGAACCAGGTTCAGGGAGAAATAAACATTTTAATTAGGTGTTTGGCACTGATAAATTTACATTTCACACAAGCATTTTTCAGAAAATTAAATAAACATATCTGGATATAGCATTTATATTAAGTTAATCTGAATAGTGGAGTTTGATGGATAAAACTGACTTCTACATGCACACAAAACAGTGACACTGAAATATGCAGGACTTTGAACTGTACAAGCGCAGAGACGCTCCGTCAGAGCAGAATAAATATAAGGGTTAAAAACATTCCGGAAGCTGGATATCCGTCATTTCGCTGCTGTTGGCGTTGTCCCATGTAGAGGTAGATATCGCTCGTCTGGGAGCAGGGACGAATTAAAAGAGAAGTCGCTTAGATGGGACGAAAAATGTTCTGTTGGGTGCCACCTTGAGGCAAAAGTCCAGAACAGTTTGTATTTAACTGTCCCAGAAAACAGCGTCCATCTATCGTTCATCATGTTAGAGTGAAGGACTGCAGTAGTTGCATAGAAATCCTGAGGTTTCTGGTTCGAACTCTGCTGGAAGGAACAGTCCAGTTGGGGCAGCGGTGACACGATGGTTCAGGCTGCAGAGTTCCACCTTCTAACAAGCTTCTACATGCAAAAGAAAGAATTTCTCGGTGCTGAAATGTGTTTCTCACAAACACAGGCTTCTTCTAAAGTAGTCTGGACTATCTGAATCTGCAGCTCAGTGGTCGTGTTGAGTACTATTTACATATTTTGCTCTTTGCTGACTTTCGAGATGTTCAGAGCATCTACAGCAAACCATTTTAACATTCAGTTTAGCCGGTTATAATTACAATTTTTAACTCGACACACTGTGACAAATCAGAATTTTTCTGCATCTATAACATTATTCTGATCGGGCAGTTAGTGATCTCTGTAATTCAGTGTGGACCAGTCAGAAGAAAAGCTGCTGATATTTCATGTTAACTCGTCAGAAATGTTAGTTGTGATGCTGCTTCTATGAGACTTCCCTTTGGATGTTGATCTAATGGTGTCTGCTGTGGCAGGTAACTTCACCAGCAAGGAGTTTGTGGACAACAACAGCTTTGTTAATCAGAGATTTATGTTGAAATTGAGTAGATTGGTGGTAAAACGGTGTGTGATTCGTGGCTGCAGTGCTGTATTATGTTCAGTGTCACTAACTACAGATATATGCAACGTTTAAACTCTAATTAAAGACATCTGTAGATACATTCTAATGAGGCAGAATTTCAGTTTCTACATTCTGACTGGTTCAACCTTAATTAAGATCTACAATGGACAATGTAGATGTGCTGAATAGAGAGAAATTAAAAGATATGTGGAAGTTAGAATCAAGATATCCTTAATGAGAAACACTGAAAACTCTGACGAATGCTCTTTATGACTCGGAATAATTAAATTATCTGCAGAACACAGTTAGTTCTAGGTATTAAATGTTAAAGCGGTTTGTCGTATGTGTCTTTAAAAGATGTTGTTTGTTCCTGGTTGTAAGTTTCATCCAGCAAACTCTTCTTTTCCACTGCAGTCTGCTGACTAAAGGTCTGTTTCCTGTGTTTGTCCAACAGCCTCCACATGTTTTCCTGCTTCTTTCTCTTCCAACAGGACGAGTTTGACATATTTTAGGATAAAAATTCCAGCGAGTTCTTCCCTGCGTTGTCTGCTTGCTCTTTTTTTGGCCTTAATCCTCAGTTGGAAGTCAAATCAGGCTTTTCACCATCCCATCAAAACGTCCTTTGTCAAAGCTCTCCGGGCTTTTTTTGTGAAGCGTATCAGCGCAGCAGGGATGCAGAGGTGCTGCTGGCGCTCTGCAAGGTCAGCGGCAATCAAAAGTCAACACATATAGTCACTCTAATGTGAGTTTTAAAACTTAGAGAAGGACGTAGGACGACGACGCTGCAGTCTGACTTTATTTTCCTGCATTTGCGTGTAGAATCGACTCAGATCTTTGTTTCTTTGTAGTCGGCCCTGAAGGAATCTCTGATGGCCAGCAGACCTGAAGCCAGAAGGTGTCCACACACTTTGCTGTGCCACTGCTGGGATCGACCCCTGCAACAAGGAAACACAACAGAAAGAAGGTCAGATACACAAAAACACTTCACACAATGAGCTTCAGAGCAGATTCTCCAGTTATAGACCTATAAATGGTCATCTAACTTCACCCGAGGACGGTGTTTTCTTAAATTTAACCAAGCAGGGAAAGAATAAAAAGTCAGTGCTACGATGTTTCTCATGTTACTCTCAGAACGCTAACATTCTCCTCAGTATTTCCTCTTGAACCTTTTTCACATGAGACACTTAGACTTAATTGCAAGCAGGTTACATAGGAGGAGGATGGGATAGCATTGCAGTGCTGTAACTAACCACACGATGGCGCTACTGGAACCATTTTTGGCGATGTGAAGTAT
Organism: Amphiprion clarkii; assembly: GCA_027123335.1. NCBI lineage: Eukaryota > Metazoa > Chordata > Actinopteri > Pomacentridae > Amphiprion > Amphiprion clarkii. Next base: position 3,608,892 of record CM049581.1, on the reverse strand, counting down.
GTCACTGTGGATCAACTATCTGCCAAGTTTCACCTCTGAAGCCTTTACAGTTTTTGAGAAATTGGTGATTTGGTGCAGACCTCATTCAGATTATCGATAATATTAGTAGATTTACACCTGCAGTTTCCCTGTTACTGGTTTTACCTGTACAGTCTTTGAAGTAATAGAGGCTTCGGTTGCATCTCCGCTTTTATTCTAAGCAGTTTCACAAAGATTAGCACTAAAACTGGTGATAAACTTTCTACATCAATGAGTCTAAAAGGTGTGAGAGACGTAGTTTCTTCATCAGATTGTAACTGAGGTTCTGTGCTAACTCTACAGTTTTTTATGTTAAGCTACCAAAATGCACCAGATTATTTATAGACGCTGATCCACCGTGCATGTTTGGAAGGAATAATCCAAGCGAATGAGAAAGTAGAGGATAGCCATAGTGCCCCTTTACTATCTAGGCTGCAACGTATTTAATTTCCTCTGGAGTCGATCAAGAGTCCTGAAGTGTAAAAAGCTCCGACCTCGCTGCTGTGGTTCTGTTGTGTTGCCTTGAAAGCTAACAAGCCCTTAAAATTAACGCCACAGCAAATAAGCGGCAGCCGTTCAGCTCCAGCTCTGTCATGAGAGGAAATTAAAGGCGGGAGGAAGCGACAGTGAAGGCGTCCGTCCCTCTGGGCCACTTCGCTTCTTTCTTACATCATCTTTGTTGCATAACAGCGACGGCGGGTCAACAGCTGCCGGCTGAATGGAAATGAAGCTGATTTCACTCGTTTCAGTTTTCAGGCTCTTTATTCAGCAGAAACAGTCAGAAATCAGAAAAATAAAGTATTACTGCGCCTCCTTTCACTAACGGTCCGACTACAAGCCTGCAGAGATGATCACAGTTATAGATCAGATCCATCTGTGCCTTTTTCAAACGCTTTAATTTGCTCATTTCAGGGAAACTTAGTAAATCATAACTCGGACTGACTTTCAGTGGAGGATTTGTACATCTAAATAGGAAAATGTTTGCAAACTGAGGTTCTCATTATGGTTCTTTTGTGGTTCTTCGTTGAGCATTACATCGACTCGCAGGTCTTTCTACAGTTTGTATTTGATCATTCAGGTTGATTTACTGCAGTTTATTCTGTTTTAGCTTCATGATATTTATGTACAAGCCTATTAGTGACATTTGTTTGTATTCTTTTAGTCATTTTTTCCTTATTGGAAGCAAAACTAAAATGGCAATAAGAGTCTTTCTGGACATCTTCTGCAGATAACTGTGTTTTCTTTTATTCCTAACTTCCAGCTGTCACAGAGTTCAAGGAAAACTCTTGGATGAGACGTGAGAACGACAGAAGTCAGGTTCCCTTCTTAGGACAAAGCCGCCATCTTTTACAAGCTGTGAAAGACATACAAGAGACCAACTACACAAATGTAAGTAAACAGTGGTGCGAATGATCCTGGATGTCTTGAGAAAAACCTAAAAACATGACTCATCTATGGGTTAGACACCTTTTAGCCTGTTTGACTGTTTTGGGCTCCTATTGGTGTGTTAGAAAGAAATGAATGAGACACGCTAGTCTTTCTTGATTAAATATGCTCTGCTAGAAAGGATACAACTATCAGTTTTCAGTCCTGATATCTTATATTTTGTTGTGATCTCGCAACACGACACGAGAACAAGAGATCCACCAGTAAGTGTTTATTTTTTCAGAGCCGATACAGAATATTTGTAACCAAGACAGATGGAAAACCGATATCTGGGACTGACATGCATTAGATGTTTTGAGGTGATCTCTGGCTGCCTCTTTACTTAGCTGTTAGCCATTAGCATAGCCACTGTGAGAGTATTCTTGTGTTTCTTGTTCAGTTTTTGCAGGTTGTTTCTCCACTAGAGCAGAATGATGAAGCTGATCTGACTTTAGAAAGACGTCGCCATGCTCCAGATAGCGTTAGCTGCAGGCTAAAAGGTGTAGCATAGCGCCATTAGCAGAACAAGTTCCAGTTGCAGTGACAGTAACTAGTTGAACATTTGGGTGTTTTCAGTGTAACAGTAAAACTGGACGTGCTGGTGGAAGATTGCAGCGTTTCTCACAACTTAAGTATCTGATATAAATATCTGCAAATGTGTTCGTCTGCAGTCAGTAGCTTTTAGTGCAGCTGATTGGCTGTTATTAGTGACGTTTAACCAATCAGATAAGGCTGTGGGAGCCAAGGTTGAAATAAACCTTTAAAACCATAATTCATTCATTAGAAAGAACTAGTTGATTGGAATAAACCTTTAACTAAACCTTTTTAAATAGAGGTGTTGGACAGGAAGTAGTATTTTGGACAAAATTATCACTTACAGCCATTCGAATATTATAAATTAGTATTTTGAGTGAAATTAGTCTCTAAAACCAGAATTTATTCATTAGAAATAACTTGTTGACTGGATTCAACCTTTTAAACCACAACTTGTCTTAAAAAGTGCAAGTTGAGTGGAAAAAAAACCTTTTAATGTAGAAATTCTTGGACCAAAAATAGTATTTTTGGGAAAAAAATTGCCTTTAAAACCATAACTCAGCCATTACAAAGTAGTATTTAGGCTGAAATGAACTTCTAAAACCATAATTAATTCATCAGAAAGAACTAGCTGAGTGAAATAAACCTTTAAAACTAGAAGTACTTGGATAGGAAGTACTATTTTACTGTTGTACTTCAACAGAAAGTAGCATTTTGGATGAAATTAGCCTTTAAAACCATAACTCTGTCACCTAATAATAGTATTTTGGACAAAATTGTTATTTAAAACCAGAACTTGAATATTGTGAAATAGTATTTTAGCTGAAATTAGCCTTTAAAACCACAATTCATTCATTAGAAAGAAATAGTCGAGTAGAATAAATGATTAAATGAGAAGTACTTGGACAGGAAGTAGTATTTTAGGTGGAATTAGCCTCCAAAACCACAATTCTTTCATTATCATTTCAATCAGATAAGGCTGTGGGAGCCAAAGTTGTGTTAATAAAAATAACCATACAGATAATTGGAGAACTGCTGACTATCGGCCCCAATAATCGGTTCGTAACTAACAAAAACCTCCAGATTTTGACCGACTCTTGCGTCCCTTTTACACATTTACCAGTGGGTTGAAGTGACCCACAGCGTTCAGGATCCTGTCAGGAAGAAACCTCCCTGTTCTCTCTTCAACACTGACTTCCTGCTACTCTCTAAATTGTCTAAATCTGCCGCCACCTCTTCGTACTGTTGCAGTGAGGAGTAATGACAGAGCTGAGATCTGTGCACCGCCACCTGTTTTCTGTTTCATTTAATCAGCTGAGACGAATGGAGCCGCAGTTTCTCCGTCGAGACTCGGATTGATCACGTAAGCAGCAGAAAATCTGCAGCAACTTAGTTTCAAAGGGCATGAATCATGAGCGCCGTCCCTCCTCCTCCTCCTCGTCTTCCTCGTCCTCCTCGTCTTCCTCACCTACAGGGAGGTGGTGGTTGTGCAGCAGATAGAGGTCAGAAACACAGAGCGGCCGCAATTAAGACTGATAAGATGGACTAAGCGCTCTCTCCAGATATTTCTTTTAATAGGCTTCTCACGGCCTTAAATCCTCTGCGGCTCTCAGCAGGATTGAAATCTGGTTTAATAAGTCAGCTTTCCCTGCATCCTCCCCTCCAGCCGTTAGAGGGTTTAAAGACTCGCTCTCACCTGGTATCTGTTCGACACAGGTGGGTCAGCCGGGTCTTCCTGGCTCCGGAGGGCTCCAGCAGGTAGAGGCAGCCGTGGACGTGGACCCGGACCCCCTCCACCAGAACCTCTGGGTGGTCCGTGGATACCGAGGACAGGAAGAGAGGACCGGAGGACGGGTCGGCCTGCCACAACCTGAGCAGGAGGATTCATAGTAATGAGACGAAAAATCTCAGTGTTCAGTCTGATTTTAGCTCCAAGCAGCTTCTAAAGGTTTGGTTTTTCTGTTTTAATATTTCTGTACTCGGTAACTGACACTGAAAATTTCAATATACACTCCTGTTAAAAATGCTGGGGTCACTTAGAGTGATGTTGAGTGGTGCTGAAAGGCTGATGATTAGAAAACCCTTGTGCAGTTATGTTAGTACATGAATAAAAGTGTGAGTTTTCATGGAAAACATGAAATTGTCTGACCCCAAACTTTTGAACGGTAGTGTGGATATCAGAACACAAAGCTAAAGAAGATTTTAAAGGATATTTAATGTCACCAAAACCAATTAAATCACCAATAGGGTCCATCAGTGTCACTTAAGACAGGATTCAGGAAATATGTTGCTTCAGTCTCTTATTCAGAATTTGCTTATTTGATACCTAAAACTACGTTCTGTGCAATATTGTGGCTGAATTTTGACAATATCATGTTTTCAGACCTGGGAATTCTAGTATTTCCCCCTCAAATTAAAACGTATCTGGGGGCCTTTTGAAGGTTCAATATCTCCAAAAATTTAACTCCCACAGCCATTAAATCTGAACAGGACACAGCTTAGTTTCTAGTAGATCTAAACGACTAAACTGCTCCAAAAGAGGACAATTTTTTAAATTTTAGCTATTGAAAGTGGGGGGAAAAGGCAAAATTTTATAACAAGAGAGCTTTAAGCTCTAATATATGTGCTATAAATGTGTACATGGACATATTCATATGTCCGGTGGTTTAATATTTCAATTTAAGTTTAAAAAAAAGTGATATTTGATCCTTTTAAATGTCGGAGATCAGCTGTAGTACCTCATTTTTCCACTGCATGTTTGCAAGCAGCAAGCATCGTGGGAGCTATCAATGGGCACCATGACAAGGATTCTTTGACATTTAATGACCTCCGACTTCATCTCAGATTTAACTTTTGGTTATTCTTTTTTGTGATTCATGGCGAGATAGCAGACTAATACACTACTCATTTAAAATGTTGCCAAAAGAATAGACAAAAAACTCTTTGCTCTAACTAAATCCAACAATTCTGAGCAACCCTGAAGACATAGTAAAGGGACCAAAATTCAGAGATTTTTTAGCTGAATTGCAGGCTGTGTTTACACAGGGCAAAGAGAAAACGAGTATGGAAACACATTGAAAAAGTAAAAAATTACAAAATGAAACTTTTGTTTTTTCTTTCTTATGACTTGTAGCATTGTAACTGCATCATGCTGCACAGAAGATATATCTAAGTTTGTCCTAGTTATGGATGTTCTGTTTAAACAGAGGTGCAGGACTTTATATTGCTGAGAAAAAATGAATCCACAGTGACAAAAAAATGTGAAACGATAAAACATACTCCCTACAAAAACTCTTCTGTTATTACAGGAACAAGAAGGAAACACTGGTCACTGGTTTTAACTTTAATAACAAATGTGTATTTTAATGTAATAAGCTAATTAAAGTCATTCATACCAATAAATTTAAAGGTACAAGTGTTCAGTTTCAGCTGTTAATCCTGGTTCTGTGGTGTTTACAAGAGAAGTTATTTATCACAAGATAGAAGAATGTAAAAGCTGCTGTAGAAATATAAATAAAACTATTATTTTGTGGCCTGTTTCTAAAATTTCAGCTTCTGCACTTGCTTGTTTTTGGTCTTTTCACTGGATTTGTTGAAAATAAAGGCTGTGGCTGAATGTATAATGCAAAAGCTCTTACTATAATGTCTTTCTCAGGGGTAACTAAAGTTCATGTAGGTGGTCATACAGAGAGGAAATGTTAAAGAGAAAGCGCCGTGGTCCAGCTGCAGACACGGATACCGTCATGGTTCATGTGACTTCGGGGTTGGATTAAAATTTCAACAACCACCTTCGAACGTCACGCACACCAAGAAGCGATGCTGCGCTTCGGTTTAACTCAAACTGACACTTTGAGGGTAAATTTCTGCTTTGACTCTTGTGTCCTGTTCGCTCTGTGGAGCTCGGCAGGTGAGGCCCGAGGCTCGCTCTGCATCATTACCTTTCTGTTTTTCCTCCTTTAAAGCTTGTTTTGGAAAGTAGCTGTATGAATAAAGTGTGCTAGTTGTTACCTGAGCAGCAGGTGCTCCTGGACGGGTTGGGAGCCCAGCTCGTGACCGCGGCCCTGGAGGACGTATCGGTAGATGTCAGCGTCCTTGGACAAGGTCTGGATGACGGCGGCGTGGCGCAGATTTCCCTCCCACAGCTGCTGCTCCCTCAGCAGCCGGTGGAGCAGCTCCATCTGGGGGGCGTCCACCTCCACGGAGCCTCGCCACGTCCACAGCGGGCAGCCGTCGTCCATCTGAAGGCCAACGGACAGAAAACATGAAAACTCAGCTGCCTTCCCACTACGCTGGAGCCTTTAATCCAACAAGAACAGCAAGATGTCAAATCAAAACCCTCCATTATCAAATAAAACGCTGTTCTACACTAAACCTGCTGCTCAGGTGCTGCAGCATCAAGTTACTGCAGCTGTGTTTCCAATTATAAGCAAACATCTGAAACCTAAAAATGTAAAGAAAGACAATGTGAGTTTGGCCCGTTTCTTAGTCCATAAACTAGATCATGTAGTGTCACAGGAAGGTGGAGGTAAAGCCTACATGGCTTTAAAACAAAACCGGTCGTCGCTGCTAAAAAAAAAAAAAAAAAACCCTGAAAGAGGAATAAGAAACCAGCAAAACTCCAGCTATCTACAAAAGCAAAGTGGAAAAACGGCTTTTTTTTCAAAGTGGAGGTAAGTTGGGTGCATTAGAAAGTGCTACTTATGTGGAACAAACCTTTAAAACTAGAAGTACCTAGACAGAAAGTAGTATTTTGGGTAAAATGAGCCAATAAAACCATCATTCATTCATTAGAAAGAACTAGTTGAGTGGAGTAAACCTTTAAAACTAGACGTACTTGGACAGAAAGTAGCATTTTGGGTAAAATGGCTGAAATAAACCTTTAAAACCATAATTCCTTCACCAGAAAGAATAAACCTTTAAACCTATGAATCCTTGGACAGAACATAGTATTTTGGAAAAAGTTAGCCTTTAAAACCATATTTTAGTGATTGGGTTTTTGTAGGTGGTGCTGTTGCATGTTGATGTTGTCCTAAACATCTGCTCTTGTACTGAGGGATATTTTACGATAAGGTTTTATCTAACAGGAAGCTGCTAACACATCCAGGGTACCAATGCTTGTTCTGAGTCATAGAAATTAAACTACTGCATGTTTTTTCAGATTTGGTTGGTTTTATACACAATGACCAAACACCTTCTCCAGGTCCGACCACCACTCACCTTCTTGAAGGCCACCTCTACGTTCTCTGGAGCTGGGTGGTTCTCCCAGCCCCGACTCTTCTCCCGAGCTTCCTTCAGGAGGATCTGGGTGCTGAGCTGCAGCTTCTTCCTTCTCTCCTCCTGTTGATCCTCCTCAGAACCTCCACTTTGACTGGGAGGAACTGGACCTCCTCCTCCAGGCTCCTCACAAAGGGAGTCCTTGGCGACGGCAGCAGCACCTAAACTCTGGCCGGGCCAAAACTCTGGAAGCTGCAGAGAGGATTTAGTAAAGTTTTCTGTATCACAACTTTAATGTGCTGTTTTTTTTTTTTTTTATTTGCTCTTGTAGCAGGTTGGTGGTACCTGGAACAGTCTCTGGGCCTCGGTGATCATGTTGGCCAGGCCCTGGGTGGCAGCAAGGTTCTCACTCAGGTCCCGCTGGTCTGGGCGGCCCAGACTGTACTTCCTGTGACTGGACCTACAGCAAGAGAAGGTTCACTTTAATAACAGGCAGCAAGCATACTGGAACAATGTCCTAATAAGGAATTTCTTTTGTCCCTGATGTGATTAAAGTCATTTAATTTGATACCTATCAATTCGATACCACTTTCCTCGATAATACACATTTCAAGTACTGTAAGATTACCTGTAGTACCTGGTTCTGCCACCAGGTGGAGCCTCTTACTGTTTAATATGTTAGCAACCAGAGGAAGCCATCGCTCAGGCTACAGGAAGTTCAAGTTGGCAAGCAGAAAGCCTCGTGGTGATTTAGCTAGCAATGAGCACCATGACAAAGACTCTGTGACACTTAATGACCCCTGACCAGAGCCCGAATTCAACTTTTGATTTTTCTTTTTTTATGATTTAAGGCAATACAACTGTGTCTCACTGCATATAAGACATTTCTGAGTTCTCTCTGCCTCTAGCCGTGACCATGCTGTTTAAATAGACGTGCAGAACTTTATATTGTAGTGAAAAATGAGCCAACAGTGAATGAAAATGTGACCGGAGAAGTGAAAATGAGGAAAATAATTCACTGAAGATGTGATTTAAAAACTGAATTGTGAAGCCTTACAAACATTTTTGGAATTTTTGAGCTTTGGAGTTGTTGTTTTATTAATAAAGTCTTATTATGGAATGTTATTACTGCTTTACTTATAAATAAAATGTGGTCTGTCTGTCTTTCTTTCATTATGTTTTCATGGTTTAGAAAAAGGCGGCGATGAATCCAAGTTATTTTGGAAAGTGTTCATGGCTGATTCATACAGTTTCTTCTTTATTTTATATATTTTTTGTGTTTTAGTTTGTGAAAGGTTAAGAAAGAGTTAGATATAAAAGCTGTGAAATTCCACCCCTACACTTAAAACAAACCCGGCTGGTCGGACGGTGGGTGGACCATTAAAAAGTGAACGTCTCAGTGGGAGTGGGGAAACAAAATGCCAGAGATCGGTGGGAAACTGCAACAAGCTGCAGCCAGTTTTATGAAATTATTATTACCAGCACAAAGTGTGACACGATTTCTGACTTTTCACGAGAATGAGGTACAAAGCAGTGGTTGTGTCATTTCCATTATCTGTCCGTAAGTTGAAGAGAAGAAAAGAGGAACAGTTGAAGAGAAGTAGAGGAGATTTGGGAAATGATAAAGTAAAAGCTGACAAAGAAAGAGTGAAGGTTAGTTGTATGACACTTTTTTGACATACAATGCTATGACTTTTTTTTTTAACATACTCTATTATGACTTTTTTTTATGACATACTATACTTAGGCTTTTTTCAACATACTATGACTTTTTCAAGATGCTATGAGTTTTTCAATATGCTATACTTTCTATATTATGATTTTTCTGACATACTATGATTTTCTGACATCCTACACTATGACTGGTTGACATACTATACTATGACTTTTTTCAACATACTATACTGTGAATTTTTTCAACATACTATACCATGATTTTCATTTCAACATGCCATACTACGACTTTTTTTCAACATACTAAACTGACTTTTTTCAACATACTATACTATGACTTTTTGACATGCTATACTATGACTTTTATTTCAACATACAATACTATGACTTCAACAAACTACATTATGACTTTTTTTAACATACTATAATTTTTTTCGACATACTATACTATGACTTTTTTTCAACATACTATACTATGACTTTTTTCAATATACTATACTATGATTTTTTTCGACATACTATACCATGACTTTCATTTCAACATGCTATACTATGACTTTTTCAACATGCTATACTATGACTTTCTTCAACATACTATACTATGACTTTCATTTCAAAATACTTTTCTGACTTTTTTCCAACATACTATACTATGACTTTTTTCAACATGCTATACTATGACTTTTATTTCAACATACTATGACTTTTTTCAACATAATATGCTATGACTTTTATTTTAGTATGCTATATTATGACTTTTTCAACATACTATACTATGACTTTTTCAACATACTATACTACGACTTCTTCAACAAACTACATTATGAATTTTTTAGACATACTATACAATTACTTTTTAACATACAATAATATGATTTTTTCGACATACTACGCTATGACTTTTTCGACATCCGACTCAACTATACTATGATTTTTTTGGACATAGTAAACTATGACTTTTTCACCAAACTATACTAAGACTTTTTGACATACTATACTATGACTTTTTTCAACATGCTATACCATGACTTTTTTCAACATACTATACTATGACTTTCATTTCAACACACTATACTATGACTTTTTTCAACATACTATACTATGACTTTTTCAACATATTATACTATGACTTTGTCAACAGACTATACTATGACTTTCATTCCAACATACTATACTATGACTTTTTCAACATACTATATAATGGGTTTTTTCAACATACTATACTATAAATAATTTCGACATACTATACTATGTCTTTTTTCAACAAACTACATTATGACTTTTTTTAACATACTATACAATAAATTTTTTCAACATACTATACCATGATTTTCATTTAAACATACTATACTATGACTTCTTCAGCAAACTACATTATGACTTTTTTCAACATACTATACTATGATTTTATGACATACTATACCATGACTTTCATTTCAACATAATATACTATGACTTTTTTTGACATATTATACTATGACTTTTTTGACATATTATACTATGACTTTTTTTCAACATACTATACTGTGACTTTTTTCAACATACTATACTATGACTTTTTTTTCAACATACTATACTATGACTTTTTTTCAACATATTATACTATGAATTTTTTTCAACATATTATACTATGAATTTTTTTCAACATATTATACTATGAATTTTTTTCAACATACTAGACCATGATTTTCATTTGAACATACCATGCTACGACTTTTTTTCAACATACTATACTATGACTTCTTCAACAAACTACATTATGACTTTTTTCAACATACTATACTATGACTTTTTCAATATATACTGTGACTTTTTCAACATACTATACTATGATTTTTTCAACATACTAAACCATGACTTTTTCAACATACTATACTATGACTTTTTCAACATATACTGTCACTTTTTGACATGCTATATTATGGCTTTTTTCAACATACTAAACTATGACTTTTTCAACATGCTATATTATGGCTTTTTTCAACATACTAAACTATGACTTTTTCAACATACTATACTATGATTTTTTCAACATACTAAACTGACTTTTTCAACAAACTATATTATGACTTTTTTTCAACATACTATATTCTGACCTTTTTTCAACATACTATACTATGACTTTTTTCAACATACTATACCACGACTTTTTAGACAAACTATACTAATACTAACACTGATTTTTCTGACATACTATACTACATTTTTTAACATGACATTTTCTGTAAAATACTATGACTTTTTTATATCATGCTCTAATGACTTTTTTACAACATGCTATACTATGACGTTTGTTTCAATGTATTTTCCTATGACATGTATTTATAACATGCTATAATATGACATTTTATTCAACATACATGAATAAAATATTTGTTCTACACTAATATAAATCAAAACTCAAAGATGGGTGCCCTGTGTTTCTACATATATAGGCCAATTTGCATGTCTGCAGACAGCACACACTATTGCGTAAACCTGAGGGAGTGTGCATGTGGTCTTACTCGACGCCCTCATTTTATCTCCCTGATTCCTCTGATTCTCTTCTCTTGTTTGAAAACCGGATGTTTAGCTGGAAAAGACTATCTCTCCTATCAGGGAGTGAAGCTGAGGCCAAAGGGAAACTGGTGGAGGTTATGTAATTTGCTCTCTGTGTAAACTGTGCTAAAGGTTTTTCATTTGCGGAGGGAAAAAAGGGCATAAAAGCTGGATGTGAGCCAGAGGTGACGTTATTTGTGAGAACGGAGAAGTTTGGAAACTCGACGTCAAGTGAAGGAACAAAAGGAGGAAAAATAAACATGATTCTGTGGCACCTAAATGGCAATCTGTCAACGGCCGACACATATTCAGATCAAAAAACCAGAGGTGAAGTCAGGATATAAAGCCGTAACCGAGGCTGTGATTTAACAGCAAACCAGACAAAAACAAATATAATGTGCTCACAAAATGCACAACAGCTCAGTTATTCATGTAGTAAGGAAAATGCTTGGATAAGTGGTACAAATAGCAGCTACAAAGCTACAGGAAGTAGATTTTGCACTTGCTTTTAATCTGATACAGTGAGTACTGGCTCAGATTTACAGTTTTATATCAATATAATATTATCAATGTGGAATACCACGGTTTTAAGGTGGACAAAACTCTCCTCAGAGGTATGTTAAGGACACTCATCCCAAAAAAACGGACCAGAATTAGCTCTAGATGAAATCTAAAAATGAAGAATTTGTGCTAAAACTTGCAAAACAAGCTTTTAAAGGGAAGAAGAGCTCTCTGAGAAATCTTCTGATTTCCATTTTCTTTCATTTTAAACTGAAGTAAGTCGCACTGAGACGGACTGGACTCCACACCGGAGAGCAGAGGTCTTATGCAACTGCTGTGAACTTACATAACTGTGACAATGTGGGTCAGACCTCCACTTATTTCCATCTTTCACTGAGATGCTGCAAATTCCCATCATCAAAGGTGTAACCTCAGTTTTTGCAAGGTGGTTTAGAGAACTGATTAGATAACGGAACCCTAAGAATGCAGTGTTGGACCTAAGAATATAGTGCAGGACGAGTCCTCGGCTCACCTGGCAGCGTTGGCGTCTCTCTTCAGGGTGTTGAGGTGGAAAAGCGATGGCGCCAAGCAGACGGCGATGTTAGTAGGAGTCATCTGGTTCTCATCCACGCAGGAAACAACGTCGCGCAGGAAGAAGAGCAACGTTCGAAGCGCTTCCCTGTTCTCATCGGGAAGCAGCAAGATGGCCGCCTGAGCTGCAACCAGCTGTTGATCCTTCGGAAAATCTGCAGGCAGAACGAGTTTTATTTTTATCAAGGGTTGTGAAGACATATGGGCATATGGGTTCTGTAAAGCGTCTTGAGACAATTTGACCTGTAACTGGTGCGAGAGTTTACACCAACTTAGACATGTGAACAAGGCCAAAATTTAAGCAAATACTATTCTAAAGTAAAATTAAAGTCATTGGCAATATCATTTTCCAAGATTAACAGATAAAATGGATGAGCAAAATAATCAAATTGGTCCCTAATTTAACAACGTAGCTTGTTCAGGTTGGATGTTACATGTGGATGTGCTCATGTTAGCAGGAGGAATGTTCATGATTATTGATAAATTAATAAATCTAGTCTCCACAGGTAAAAGATCAGATTTAACCCGCTAGAACCAAGTGATTTCAACTACATGGCTGTTTTCCTTAAATGGAGCATTTTAAATGTCAATATCGCAATCAATCATGGTCATGAAGTGGGAGAAACCAAAATTGCTAGTAATATTCCATTAATTGTGCATCTCCAAAACTGATTTTGTGTTTCTTTAATGACACCAAGTCTTCCCTTTCAGTGTTTAAGACTTGTGAATCACCCAGTTCACTGTGCTGAAAATCCAAGAAGTCCTAAATCAAATAAATGATGTTCTATCAGACAGATTTCTCTAGGTTAGTCATGGAAATGGGAACTGAATGAGTTTTCATTTTGTATCAAGCAGCAAGAAAAAACAATGTTGTAGCATTGATGTATTTGCATTAATTGCCTTCATGTCAAACTTCCTGCGATACTTTCGGACACGATTCATCCTACCCGTCTATTTATCGGGATATCGTGCTAATCTGTGTGTATCCTAGCATGCTAATGGCTAAACATGAGAGCTTGTTGAATAAAAGCATATTTATGTTCAGGAAATTATAGCTAAGTTCAATCATGTTGGCAGAACAAGCTAAACAATCAAAATGTGAAGTCATAAGGATCTCCTCATTTGGAAACCAGACACATTTGACACCAAAGACTGAGATCATTACACAGATAATGTAAAAATGCAGGCTGACAAAAAGTAATTCAATCCCTTAATCTTAAATCTGGGTTCTGCTGCAGCTGTTTTAATCCTGTTTCCCTTTTACCCTCGTCCCGACCAGTTGAGGTAGACGTCTGCTCTCCCTGAGCCTGGTTCTGCCGGAGGGGAGTTTGTTCTTCCCATGTCAACAGCATGTTGCTCAAAGGGATTTGTTGGGTTCCTCTCTATTATACATGATTGCAGGGTCTTACTATTAAGTGTTCTGAGATTAATGATGTTGTGAATTGGAGCCTTATAAATTATGAATTAGTCACACTGCTCATTTTACAAGTCGGTCAATCAGATTCACTCATAGAAGAAGAATGTGGAGGTGATCTGCTCACATTGGTAGATGTGGAGGAAGGACTCGCTCAGTTTGCTGGTGAAGATGGGTTCAGGCAGATCTCTGAAATACTGTTTCACCATGTCGGCCACGTCGAAGGCTGACTGACCGTCGTACGAAACTCCGTCCGGGTCGGACTCCACCATCTCACGGAGGTACTGGATACGAGATTTCACCCCCGACTTCCGGAAAAGACCCACCTGACAGAGACAACCGTAGGAACAAGATAAAAATGTGGACTTTGAAAATGGTTTTGTGACAACATAAACTAAGTTTATTCTTTAAAGTGTAGGTTGAACATCAGCAGCATCACACCAGAACCTCTAATTCTACTGTTCTGTTCCATCAAAGCAGCAAAACTGAAGTTGCTGTGGTTGTTATTGTCAGATGTGAGCACATGGCTTTTAGCATTTACAGCCTTCTTGACATTTCAGGTAATTTCTGTTCATTTAGATCAACATGCAACATAAGTAACTACACATTAGTCACACAAATCCAAGCTCGGACATGTTGAATTCATTGTTATAATTCAGTTTGTTACCAATTCTATATTGTGTGTCTCCAATCCACCATTTTAAATTTGAGACTGTCAAACAAGAAGATTCCAAAGCTCCATATAAAAGGGGGGCGGCAGACTGTACCATGTGTGAGTCCATGGGGGGGTTATAAGGGTTCCTTTTTACAATCTATGCTGTTCATACTTCTCTGTTCGGACAATTAGAATAATTATTAGAAATTATTTTAAGAGTTTTTTTTATAGAAATGTTCAATGTATGATCTATTTTCATGCATTCATTTCAAGTTTATTTAGGATGTTGTATTTTTAAATAGGATTTCTTGCTTTTCCAGTGATAGTAAAATGAGGCTTTCCTGAAGTAAATAAGCCAAAAAAAAGGCCAAAAAAATTAAGAAAAATTCTGTATTCAAAGCCAAACTTATCACATTCACTAATGGCACCTAAAAATAATTAAAAGCAGTCAGATCATAAATAAATCAGAATTGCACTGAAACCTTTAAAGTTTCTTACAGATGTTACGTGGAAAACCGTTAATTAGCTGCATGGTTCAGACTGAAAGAGAAAGAGGTAAAAAGAGTGTGAAGAAGAAGTTTTTAATGATTTGTTTGGTCTTGTGTTCCAAAGACTGGAGTACACAGAAACTGTTAGAGATGATGTTAAATATGCTTTGATTTGGTTTTATATTCAAGGCAATGTGAATACAAAAAAATAAAAAGGTGCTTTGTAGAGTTTTGTGAGAGCAAAAATTTACTAAATCAAATCAGTAAACAGAAAAAAACTAGAAAGACAAAATATCTAGAAAAAGATCAAATTTAAATTCTGCCACTTAGAGCTGGTTTTGCTGCCTGACTGCCTCATAGGAACCAAGAGCTTTGAACGTTCTAAATGATCCTGTGTGGGACGGAAACTGACGATCATTTTCTAAGTAATCAGTTATTTGAGTCTGTAAAATGTTAGAAAATATCATTCAGTGTCCAAGAGAACAAAAGTCCTGTTTTGTGCAAAAATGACATTCAGTTTACTGTCATCCTGAAGGAAAGGAAGCAGAAAATGTTCACATTTAAGAAGTTGCAACCAGAGAATTTAGACTTTTATTCTTTAAGGAAAAACTCAAATCAGTTTCTCTATTGTGAAAAGACTTTGTGATTCATTCAACAGTTGACAATTAATCAACAATTTTTTTTCATATGTTCTCTAAACTTGGTTTGGAGCCTCAGTACAACGTCATCAATGTACATTTTCTCACAAGAGTTTGTGAAAACGAAGCTTTCTGAGGCACCGAATCTCTATGAAGATCATGATTAATCAAAAGGAACATTAAAAATATGAGTGATTTTCCTCTTGCGACCTTCAATAAGAAGCAACCAGACTTTTAATTGTGGTTCTTGAAGTTTTAAGCCATTATCCTGACCTGGATGACTGTGAATCTACACGGACACAAGTGTTTTTGCTGCTGTTACTGTTGTTATTATGATAACAGACCAGTTTTAATCAAAGTCTACATCCAGTGCTGATGCAATGAGGCCTTGTTTAGGACGATTTTCGGCTTTGAAACATTTTGCTTCGAAACTTTTGCTTTGAAAGTTCGAGTTTTCGGTTTTGATCAGCCTGGACTGTTTTGTGCAAGATTGTTCCCTAAAGTTACAGTTATTATCACCAAAAAGCACAAAAACGCTGCAGGTAATGCTCATTTTATGTTCTTTTTTTGTATTGGAATCACAAAAAAACCCCACACAAAACTAGCTTTCTAACTTTTCTGAGCACAAAAAGCTACCGGATAACTGCATCTCGAGGTGATTCCAGAAGATCTTTGAAGGGTTTTGTGTTTCTGAAACCCCTGCAGGCCCGTTGAGGGGTTTGCTTTGGTTACCTGGTCCAAACACTCGGTCCTCAGGTACACCAGCGCTCTGAGGATGCTCGGAGGCAGCGGATCGCCGGTCTGCTGGACGCCGAGCAGCAGAGGAACCCCGAACACCCGCCGGCCTTTCACCTCCATGGCCTTGGTCTTCCTCAGGGGTTTGGGAACAGTCCTGTGGGCAGAGAGGCCTCCGTTAGATCCCCACATCCTCTGATTTTCAGGAAGAAATCAAACGGCGAGGACTGGAGCCGAGGGAGAAGTTATGGAAATTAATGTAAACTCAAAATTGTTTTGCAGACATTCGGGGAATTTGTTCTCTCAACCAGTCAAGTGTTAAAAAAAAGAAAAAAAGCTTCACTTGGCTGCCGTTGCATGTGTTCCTTTTGAAGGGAGAGCCAAATAAACATTTTCTGATTACATAAGTCCCTGGTGATCGCTAAAATGTTCGTGCCATTCAAATCAGCACTGCGGGAAAAACATGGAGGAACCGTGGACGTCGATCAAAGGGAAAGGACTTTCTGAGGGACGGCTGAAGTTTGTTCATGTTTCTGAACTGATACCGGCAACCTTTTCACCGTTAATACCGCCGAGGAAACTGCAGACAAAGCCGCTTTTTAGCTTCTGATGCTGTAGAACTGCGAGGCTGAGTGCACTCTGAATAACACCGCGGCATTGTAATAGTCATATTTAATGAAAGAGGGCTGAGAAGCACTTCAACAATCAGAACCCAAACCTCTCCCCCGCTCGGCTCATTATCCCGAGAGTTAGAAAAGTCTCGTGTCGCCTCTGATACTTTCTCTGAAGCACAAACTCTCTGAACACTTTCCAGTTCTGTTTCCATCCCCCCCAGACTTTGCTTCAACATCTCACAGCTCTCAGAAACAAACTGGCTATTTTGAGGAAAGTGCTGCGGAGTATCAGTCGTCCCAATCAGCAGTTAATTGCTGTATTTTTAATCATCAAGTGCTCGCTTTGGCAGCAGTGATTAAATCATTGAAATGAGGAGACTGGAGCAACTTGTCGAAGCCTGGAGGGTTGTTTTTTTTTTTTTTTGTCTCTTCTTTTGCTGGAGCGTTTGGCCTAACAGTGCTGATGTGACAACCTGTTACTGTCTTTTGATTTAAATCGCTGCTGGAACGTCTTTTATTTGCTCCCTAAGGTCTTTATCCTCAGACTTACATGGACAAAATCCAAGTTTTTATTGTCTACATGGATGAAATATGAGGTTTCGTAGCAAAAATCAGCAAAGAGATTTTCATTTCAAGTTTTACATCTTTTCTGCAAGAGAGTTTCATTCTACACTCTCCATGATGTTAGCTTAGCTTAGCACAGTTACTAAAAGCAATGGACGGGTCATTCCAGAATTGGAGGACATTTTACGTCCCACCCATCAAATTTCAAATAATCCATGTTCAAAATACTAAAACATGCAGTTGTTGTGTAAATGTTCTTGTCCCGAGACCAAATCTAAGAAAAATAGGAGAAAAGAATGTTTGAAAATATTTTTAAAATACCATTTTGCTCTTGTTCCACCCCCCGATGACCAAATTGAATGTCTAATAAAACAGTCAAAATTCAATTTAAATATCCTTTTTTTCATTGATGTCTCTTGTAATTGTGGGAACATTTTTTAAATCAACATATTTTAAATAGTTATTATTATGCATGCTACACTTAGCATAACCCTTTTAGCAGGTACAAGAAGAAAACAGTGAATCATCATGATACACTGGAATTAACATCATCAAACAATTTTCCTTAAGGATGGGTAGAGCAAAGGTATGTCCTCTATTTGTCTCACTCTACCTCATATTATCAGGATCAGACTAATTCTTTGGACTGTTTTCCATCAGTCAGTTTGTCCTCTTGGTCAGCAGTAACAGCAGCTAAATATCTAGCTTCTACTGCTGAGAAAAAGATCACATTAGCATGGATTAGCAACCCTGTTACTGTGATTAGAGTAGGGTTAGCAAACAACACAGAAAACATGGAATAAAAATGCTGCCATTGATGTGGAAGCTGTAGCCAATCAATCCTTTGATAGTTTATTACCTATTATTGATGAATATGTAGAAGAAAATTGTAAAAGAGAAGGTTTATTTTTAAAAAATATTGAAGCCCAAATGTCCTCCAGTTCTCGAATGACCCGGAAAACAGCTATTCAAGACTAAGAAAGTGAGCAGATAAACTAATATTTGCAGTCGGGTTTTTTTCTGGCTCTGGTAGATGGTGTCCTTTTGGTCTTATCTTTAAAAGTTAGCATGTTTTTCAAACTTGCTGTAACGTTTGTGTGAAATTTTGCCAAAAATGTTTTCACCAAACTCTAATCAGTTCATTAGTGATTCCAAATTAACTTTTTTGACAAACTGGATGAAATTCCCTCCAGACATTCCTGAGATATCGTGTTCACGAAACAGAACACCTGAGAACAGAACGCCTCTGACCTCGGCTGTCGCTGGCAGGGAGGCAAAACCAAATCCACCTCCCAGCACCTGTAACGCTCGCTAATTAATGTTCAGCTAAGCTAACCGGATACAGGCTGCAGCCATAATGGAAATACTTCGGGGTTGTATCAGTGTTTTCTTCTGTAATACGAAGACTTTGTATCAAACTTTGACATTGTGTTGGTGATCTCTCAGTCCGGCTGAAGTATTTCTGCACAACTAGCGTCTTTCCAAAACTTCCAAACTACCACCTCTAAACAAATTAATATGACATTCCTGGACGTTTTCCTTAAAAAGGACAAGTTGTATTATTGCTACCATAATCCAGTTGGAGCTAAAGGAACACAATGTTGACATAATTGGTGTCAGAACAAGTATTTAACACTTCAGAGTTTGTGTTTTTTCATGTTAATTTAATGTTTTCTTTCTTTTCTGCCTTAGAGGTCACTGCTGACATGATTTCTCCCTCCGCAGCATCATCTATGAAGTTTAAACTCTCAGTATGGAGCAGTTTGAAATGTAAAAACACGCCACACCTGAGCTACAGGGAGCTATTTTCAACCTGCTGCCACACATTTTTCCCACATCTCCATCCAAAACCCTCGTCTGATCCTGAAAATTAAAGACAAATATCTACGAGGAGTAATTTCAGGAGGGTTTTTCTTTTTTTTTTTCTTGGTGCTCGGTTCCCACATTCAGTCTTATCTCGTTTAGCATAACACCCTCGGCAAAAAACCAAAAAAAACAAATTGGTTTTCTACCACGGCATAAAACAAGCGGGTCATGTGTTCACTCAGAGCACATTACAAAATACAAACACTCGGCAAAGTAAACAAGCGGAATATCTGAATGTTTTATTATTATAAAAAATGAATTTGTCTCGATTTTGCACGAGGGCTTAGTCTGAGAACACGGTGTAGGAGGCAAAACACTGATCTCATTAAATTCATGGATGTCAACAATGCCCTGCCTTTCAAGCGAGCTGCAGTTTGAGCTCCGCAAAGTCTTCATTAAGGGAGACAGGCTTCAGTTTGAGTCTTAAATCTTTTCCCTGTTGCTCCAAATGTCCCTTGGGGCTTGCTGTACCTTCAACACCGCATGTTTACCTCCTATAGGACGCTACAAAGGATATTTTCCAGCACTGGGACATCGCTGATTTAGTGAGAAAGATGTAAATCGTGACATTGTTTGACCCACTGAAGAGAGAGGAAGCCGTCAAAAACAAGCCCCAGTGCGTCGGCGGTTAACCGGTGAGCAGAAAAGATGACAGAACCAAACTTCCCTCTGATTTCCCATGAATGTGGAAGCACAGTGGTGCTTATTTGGAAGCGTTCCTCCTGAAGCGTGTTGCTGCTGGGTTTTTTTCAAGCCAAGGCAAAGTTGCACCTGAGCCATGAATAATGAATGTCTTTTCTAAATAGGCCGCCTGAAATATTTACCCTCCGCCCGCCCTTCCTTACCCTCCTGATTCCTTGAAGTTTCTCCACACAGCTGTGCAGGAGTCTAAGATTACTGCTGTTCTGTTTTCACCAAACCTCTGCACCACTTTTATTTTCATGCATAGAATCAACCACAGTCTTCATCCTTCTTACCAGTTCCAGCCCTGCTTGCTGGACGGGGAGTATTTGTCCATCAGGGCGGTGAGTTTGAGCAGCGAGAGTTTCTGGAGCAGGAGGAACTGGGAGGCAGACTGGTTCTCCACTCCTGGACTGGAGGGCAGGGAGGGCAGGCTCTGCTCGCTGGACCAGTGCAGCTGCTGGCTCACCCTGCTGGACACATTATCAAATTCAGTTTCATGACAGGAACCCATCATGTCCAAGAGAAAAAAGTAAATTAATTGGTAGGGATGTCTCAATCCAGTATTCTTTTTGCTCCAGATCCTAATAAATGACCCAAGTTATTTATTATTTAGTATCTGCTGATACCAAGTCCCAAACTGAATAATCCACACTTAAAGCAAATAAAAGCCATTAAAATCTATTTTCTTGGCGTTAAAAACTGCATTGATTCGAGGAGGTGAACACTTGGACTACAGAAATTCTGTGTTGGCAACACAAAGCATTGTGGATGTTTAGCTAACAACAGGCCACAATGACAAAGACTTATGTGACACTTAAGGACCTCTGGCTAGAGCTCATGTGTTTAAGACAAGCTAGGATCAAGTCAGACCATGTTTCTAGTTGATCCCAGCCAGTCTTACAACCCTTGTGGGAGTTTAGCTAGCAATGGGCCACCATGATAAAGACTTTCGTAATGCCTAATGACCTCCGACCAGAGCCCATGTGCTTAAAAAGCAGCTAAGACTGAGTTGGACCATGTTTGTAGTTGATCCTAGCTTGCCTTAAAACCATTGTGGGGGTCTAGCTAGCAATGGGCCCCCATGATAAAGACTTCTGTGATGCTTGATGACCTCCTGCTATAGCTCGTGTTTACAACAAGCTAGGACATAATAGGACAGTGTTTCTTGTTGATCGTTGCTTGTCTTAAAATCATTGTGGAGGTTTATTAGTTCGTAATAGGCCACCATGACAAAAACTTATGTGGTGTTTAATGACCTCTGGCCAGAGTTTATGCATTTAGGACATACCAGGATTGAGTATGACCATGTTTTTAGTTGATCCAAATTTGTTATAAAACCATTGTGATGGTTTAGCTAGCAATGAGCCACCATGACAAAGACTTCCATGACACTTAATGACCTCCTGCCATAGCTCACATGCTTACAAGAAGCTAGGACATAATAGGACTGTGCTTCTGGTTGATCCTTGCTTGTCTTAAAACCATTGTGGGGTTTAGCTAGTAATGATAAAGACTTCTGTGAGGCTTAATAACCTCTGGGAAGAGTTCATATGTTTAAGACAAGCTCTGCTATAGTAGAAGCATGTTTCTAAACTCAATTTGAGTTATCAACTAATCTGTTATTAATCAGTAACATGCTGATTACTGATTTTGGGAAACTTGATAATTTGCATCCCTAACATCCTGCCATGAATTATATTTTACCCCTATGTGACAGCAGATGTGAACAAAGGATTGGGCTTAGCTTTTTGCAAATACTAATCAGTTAAAAAATGCCTTGATCACATCGGGACATTCCTATTAATATGAGTGATGGTTCATATTAAAACTAAAGTGGTCTAACTAACACAGAGCAGAAAAAGAGAAAGAAGCAGTGTCCATCGTTGGCTGACTTTACATTACAGGGAAGGCTTCATAACTTTTTACTGCTCTGTATCTGAAAGCAAACATGCAGCATGAGGTTGCTGCTTTTATCTTTAGTGCCTCACATTAACTTTACTCTTACTTTGCTCGATGCCTGAAGGAGTAAATCCCCATAACTGTCAGCATCTGCGGCCCGCCTCCACTCACATATGTCCCGGGCTACTTAAAGCATCCAATAATGTGTTTGCATTTCCTCGACCAGACTTTATCTTTTAATGACCCTGATCTGGGTCCACCAACACTAGTGAAACACTGAGTTCTGCTGCCTGTGAATGTGATGTGCTCTGTAAACACTCACCTGCTACGGGGCTGTGGCGACGTCGTCTTCGACTCCTCTCCGTTAACAGGTGTTTTCTCGCTGCTCTCCTCCGGATGCTGAACCTCCAGGTGGATGTGGCTGGGGGAGGAGGGGGAGGAGGGGCAGGGGGAGGCGGCCGAGGAGCCGTGGGCAGGGGAGTCCTGGGAGGAAGAGGAGGACGAAGAAGACGAAGAGGAGGAGGAGGAACCTCTTTGACAGTCGTCTTCAGATAGGTTTTCAGACCAGGTGGAGACCAGCTGTTGGAGGTCGCTGATTCTGTCCAAAACGCTGTCCAGAGCCGAGAAAACGTCCTCACCTGCCAGCAGTCGACTCACCTGAGAGGTTGGAAAAACATGCAGCACAAATTATCATGAGTTCGCCTGATGTCGTGTTGTCTACAGCAGCGGTCTTCAGTCAAGCAAGACAATGTTCTTCGGATCAGTCATCACTCATAACAAATAATAATCTCTGTTTTGTTGTTTTTATTTTCTTTATAAAACAGTGTGGGCTGCACAGCGGCCCGGTGGTTAGCACTTTCACTTTCTCCTTGCAGCTTTAACATCCCCGGTTTGCGTCCCGGCCTTCCTGGGATCTTTGCTCCATGGAGTTTGCATGTTCTCCCTGCTGGGTTTTCTCCAGTTTCCTCCCACAGTCCAAAAACATGCTCAGGATAATTGGTAACTCTAAATTGTCCATAAGTGTGACTGTTTGTCTCTATATGTAGTCATGTGATAGACTGGTGACCTGTCCAGGTGTCCCCTGCCTTCACCCTCAGTCAGCTGGGATAGACTCCAGCCATCCAGCAACCCTGATGAGGACTAAGCGGTTTATAGATAATGGATGGATGGAAAAAAATGTGTCCTAAACATATAAAATTGCTTATTTATTGCTGAATATGTACTTACTTCTGTCTCAGTTCCTCCCATTTTTCAAAGAGACTCTCCAGAGAAGTTTGTTTTTTCTTAATTTTAGCGAGACTGAGCTTCATTTAACAGAAGCAGTGGGAAGACGATCTATTTGTTTTTCAAAATAAAATTCAGCAGGAACTAAAATAAAAAATACATTTTCATTCATTTCGAGCAGCCCAATACCAAATGGCCCAATAGTTGGGGACCGCTGGTCTAGAAGGTCCCTCGTTTCCAATTAACAGTTTAATTCATAATGGAAAAAACTATTAACATCCCAGAGGTCAAAGATGGATGGATGGATGGATGGATGGATGGATGGATGGATGGATGGATGGATGGATGGATGGATAGATAGATAGAAACTTTAATAATCCCGAGGGAAATTAAAGAATGAAAATGATGTTCTTAACCCTCTGAACCCTAAAACCCATCAACGGGTTAAAAGTATGAAATAGTTGAAACATCTATCGTACATAAAGCCACCATTCTTGTGGGCACTTGAAAATGTTGTACATGTTGAAATACAACTTCCATTTTCCCCATTTTTTTAGGATTTGCTGCATTATGACATAAAAAAACTGAGCTGAAAAAAACTTTCACCTGAGTTTTATTACTTAAAACGGACATGCTTTAATCTAGCAGTGAAGAAAACACTAGTGGAGGATTTGATCTACTCTCCGCTACTTAGACTCTCTATTATCCAGTTCATTGTCCTGTTTACGTAACGGTTTACTTTATAAACCGCTTTCTTGGCCTTCATTAAGCCTAATGTGACAGCGGTGGCGGTTTATTTTTATTCACGAAGCAGCAAACTGCCTTTTTATTTGTCTAATTTACTCACTCACCAACAGCAGTTTTAATTTTCACACCTTCTGGTCTCGGCGCCAACAAAGACAAGTTTCTTTTACAATAGTGTATAAATCTCTTCATCTGACTCAGCAGATTTTTGCAGACGATCACATTTGGAGTGAAGACGTCTCTCTCCAGAGGAAAGGAGCAGAAATAAAAGCTATTTCCTAATGACTCGGGTAATATTTTATATCTACTCTTTACTTCCTCAGCTGCCAAAGTGGTTTCCAACTCCATCCCAAACGTCTCCTCTCCTGTTTTAGGAAGAATCCCGACTGATTAATGCGACTTGTCAGAGATGACTGCACAGTTTTGACCTAAAATGGAATTTGATACAAGCACTCACAAAATGATTTCTGGCTTTATGGGGGACACTCCGGCTCCATATGGAGCTTAGCTTAGCAGAATCAATATCCTCGACTGAATTAGTTGTGTTTTTATAGACTGTCATTTCAGATTTTATACTTCTTTTTGTGGAGCGGCAGGAGAGCCAGAGGGTAAAAGACAGAGAGGCTCCTTATGTTGCCTGTTTTATTTTGGATTTGTAGCCTGAATGGATCAGTGTTTGATTGGTGAAGGATTTTAAAGCCTTGTCGCATTAAAAAGCAGAAAATATTGATATTTTTATTCACTGTTTATCACTCTGTGGATTATTATGTCATTTAGAAACAAATCCCACCATCCACATATGAATCTAATTCCAGGAAAGTGACCCAAAAACACATTAAGTGCAGAATGTAGGCCTAAATATTGGAGAAAGTACCCAGATAGTCTACTTAAGTAAAAGTACCAAGACCACATTTTTACAATACTTCATTAATAGTAATAATGCAGCACAGAAAGTCCTATTTAACCAAAAGTTTTACCAAAATCAGTGCAAAGATATTTTATTGTGGAAGTAGCGTTTGGCTTTTGTTTTTTGTTGACCAGTTTAGTCTACTGTCACCCAACTAAAGGGTCAGGTGCCCATCAAATAATCTGGTGGTTATTCAGCTAATTCTGTGTTATTTTAATGTAAGGTAGAATAGCATATAGAATTAGTTGTAAGTCAAATGGTGCTTCACTACTCTTGTCAGCTACATGTCACCATAACATGGAGACATAACATACAGTAGCATTATATATCGATACTGACCATATTATGGGTTGTGGGTTCTTCCAATCTTATAACCTCTTGAAAGAACGACAGTAATATATGTATATATATATATATATATGTAAAGTAGGGGAGAGCGGGGTGAGATGAGTCTGTGGGTTAGTTGAGATACCTCATGCTTCTAGAAAACCATGGAGGAAAACTGGTCATATTTTCGAAGAGGTTTCCATCCTCAGGGGCACATGGACCAACACAACAGTTTTTTGTTATTCAACGTAATTTTTTCATGTTTATGGTGATGTGAGTGTTGCGTCTGAACATTTATTGAGACATCTGAAACTATTTCACATGTGTTAGTGCATTAGTGAGCTGCAATGTGAGGCTAAACTGTTAGCATGAAGTTAGCTCTAAACTGCCTGGATGATGCACTTCTGTTAAAATGGTGGCACCTATGATTATTGGTAAATAATGACATTACTGTAAATTTGCAGCTATATGTTGAATAATAGCCCATTTTTGTAAAAATTACAGTAACATTTGCTAATTTTGAACATGATCTTATTCCAAAAATGTGTCATCTGTGGGGCATATTGAAGGAAACTGGCCTTTAAAGTTGTACATTTTATCTTTAAAATACAACTTCTAAGAGGTCATTTGGCGTTGAATTTGTCTTTGATATTATGTAAGGGACAAAAATTTCAATTTTACTTCAACATAACTGATGGCACAGTTTACCCCAACATATTTTCTCCATAGACTCAATTTACCCCAAGTTGAGAAAAGAAAACACTTTTTTCTTGGAAGGCCGTATTTTAAAAACAGTCTATTTTAGATCCAAACCAGTTACACCCAGGGATGCCCCACATCCTGAAGCATATGTACATGTTTTATTTTTAGACATTACTACAATGACACCTCAAGTAAAAACTGGCTCATCTTACCCCACTCTACCCTACTCATTTACAGTATGTATAAGTGCAGTAACAGTCTTTTGACCCACCTCCGACTCCTCGCTGCCACTTCCGCCGCTGCCTCCTTCGCTTTCAGACAGCTGCCGGTCGTCGGGTACGTTGTCGTAGACGCTCATCCGGTGGTCCAGCAGAGTGAGTGGACTCGGGACGTCACAGGACGAGGACGGCGAGGCCAGAGACGACGTGCCGCGGCGGCAGCTGTTTCGTGCTCGGTAACCGTGGAAGCTGCCGGTTCTCCAGTTGACGGAGGTGCTGTCGATGATGGGCGACAGGATGGCGTGTTTGTGCATGAGGGAGGTGGGGAAGGTTCCCGGTTTGTGTCCGTGGGGGATCTGGAAGACCAGGCCCTCATGACTGCTGTTGTTGTTGTTGTTGATCTGGTTCCTGTAGTCCTGAAAGGGTAAACACAGGCATCAATGAGTGACTAGAGAAAGGTAAAATTCTAGCTTACTGACTATCACTCTTTACAACCATCAAGACCACTTAGTATCCTCCTTCTGTTGCCTGTTTTATTTTGGATTTTCCGCTATGATTTTCAGCAATGTTCACATCCAACCCCAAAGATTTAAATCAATCAATACTAGCGTGAACCAAAGCATAATTCTTTGTTTGCGTCTGTTGTCATGCAGGGGTCATGAAGGAAGCAGATTTTAAATTACTGACTACATCAATAATAAGCAGCATTTTCAATTAATAATTGTAGTTTTACTCTGTTACGTAAGCTTGGAATATATGAACACTGTCCTGGTTAATACCGGTTTGTCTTAAATTGGCTGGAGGTCATTAAGCATCACAGAAGTCTTGGTCATGGTTCCCATTGCTAGCTAAATTCCCACAATGCTGTCTGCTTGCTAACATGAACTGTCCGTAGTCTAAGCGATGCCTCCTCTGGTCTCCCTGGTGGAACAACTAGATACTACAGCTAATCTACAGTACTTAAAGGGGTCAAATATATCTTTTTTTAAAAGTTACATTGAAGCATTAAAATCACAATACAACATATGTCTGGCATGCATGTAGAGAATACAGGTTTTCTATATCTTTAGAGCTTGTGGAACCAGTACACCCTACCTTCTAACACTACATTTTAATCTAGGAAAATGGTATCCGATTACTCAGTTTGAATCGGGGGCAAATAAACTTGATCAGGGCATCCCTAGTCATATGTAACTGCTCTAAATTGGTGTTGGGTTTATTTATTTCTTTGCCATTTACCTGCCTACTGCACATACAAACTTGATGCTGTTTACACACCAAAACATCCACTTTATTTGCTTGTCAGCCTCCTCGAAAGTGTGTTAAATTATCTACAAGTGCATTACAGGTAGAATCAGAGGTTAAAGAGTCGACCTCCAGGGACTAACCTCCATTCCTGCATGGTTCTGGTTGTTCCGACTCGTTCCATCACCAACGCCGCTGTTGGAGCGTTTGCAGTTGCTCCTGACCCGGGTGACCGGGCTGGGCGTGCTGACAGTGCTGCTGCTCTCTGATTGGCTGTTACTGCTGCTGCCACTGCTGATGGTGTGAGGAGACGAAGGCGACGAAGACGTTGGACTGCTGGCTCGATCCTGTGGGCTGGAGACAGAAGTCAAAAGTTAAAGATCCATGAGAGTAATTCAGAATAGAATTGGACATTTGGACAGAAGATTTTTGAGTCATTCCATATAAAATCAACCACATCTGACAGAAGTTCCTATCTGACCCCCTCACAATTAGCTGTGTTTAAAGCACAATAACTTTGGGTTATTTAATGGAAAGGTTGCAGCTTGATAGACCATTGAAGCTTAAAGGGGTGGGTGGAAATTTAACACTTGTTTATTTCAATTGTGAGATTTTTCCAAGATGAAAAACACATCATTGGAGCTCTGTTTAAAAACTGAAACCATCCACTCCAGGTGTCACAATCTAGAGCTAAAATCTCATTTTTGTTGAGCACGATTTTGTTTTGTTCAGAAGTTTTCTGAATGATCGGAAAATGGAAACACATCCAGGGTACCAAAGCTTGCTTCTATGGCTCTTTGTCATTAAACTGCTGTAGTTTTTCTGTTGAAACTCTTTATTCCATTATATCCCATAATGCTGATGCTCAAAGTTGGTGACAGAAAGAATAGTGCTGAACAAGAATGAGATTTTGTGTTTAGATCATGACACCTGGAGGCGATGTAAAATTGATTTGGTTGTTTTCTTTGTTTTTTTTTTCCAGAACTGAAATGTGTTTTAAGTCCTGAAAATTTCTTGTCGATCAACTGTACTTATAAAATTATGAGGCTCAAAAATGTTAGAAGAAAACACGAACTGTGAAGTGCAAAAGTTCAACATTCTCCGATGTACTTCAAAGGACTGTAACTGGAAAAATATTCATAGCATGAGGGCAAAATTTTTGCATGTTTTGCAGAGAAAGTGCTGATTCTGAGGGGGGCATGTGGAGAGCACTGATTGTTTTTTTAATGGAATTAACTTTTTGAATTCTGCTGCACTAAAGAACCTTCAGGAGTGCGTTTGGTTTCTGTAAGACTATATTCCACAGTCCTCACCTTGATGACTCCTCCTCTTGGACCAGAACCGGCCCACTTATCAGACGCCTGTTGCTTCCACCACTATGATCCGACAGGAGGAAGCCGGCCGTCCCCCTCAACCTCAGTTTCTCCATCTTCCTCAGCAGAGTGGTGCCCTTCTTCCTGGGCGGTTTGTCTGGGAAGGAGCCCTCAGCCTCCAGACTCATGGTGGACGATCCTCCACCGCTTCCTCCAGGAGAGGGCGGTCCGCTGAAGGAAGTGTCCAGGGACTGGGTCTTGTTTGTGGAGGAGGAGCGGGAGGAGCTCCTGCTGGTCTCCTGATCGTCCGTGGTGGTGCTGGTGGTGGAGGTGGCCACAGGTTCTCCGGGACTCTTGTGGTGGCCGTCGTGGCCTTCGCTCTCGGTGCTGCTGGAGCTGTGGATGGAGCAGACGTCATGGCGGTCGCTGGGTCGGGTTGGACTGTCGGACAGGCGAAGGATGTCGACGGTGGAGTCGAGGCGCCGCCACTGTCGCGTCCGCCGGTCGTAGATCCAGTTGGGGCTGATGGCGCAGAAGTCTTCCTCGTCGCAGTCGTCTCCCTGGAAGAAGAACAGATCAGACAAGCAGTCAAGAGGATGCAAAAATCAGCAAACACATCAGAATGTGTTGTATTCCAGGGATTTTTTTTGACTCTTATCCCATAAAAAGTCAATGTATTAAAGTCTCCATGGCTTCGAAAATGACTATATGTATGTTGTATTTAGCACCAAGCAGTTTTTTGCTCTAGTGGCATTTTTCTTCACTGTAGACTCATTTTTAATTACAATATAAAGTCCTGCACCTCTATGGAAACAGCACAACCACGACAAGAAGTAGAGAGAACTCTACAATGTTTTCTGTGCAGGATGACATAATTGTAATTCTATAAATCATAAAAAAAGTTTAATTTCTTTCATTTTATTAAAAAAAATGGCAAACCTGGAATCGACATATCCAGCATTGTTGGTCACAGGTGTTACCAATGCAAGCTAAAAATTGTAGCTCTCCAGACATTTAATTTAGATTTTTACAACCTCTACAGACTTCCTTACATGACTCTGCAAGTCATCTGTAGAAAAATGTTTCACCATGCTGAATGTGTCTTCCAACAATTTGCTCTTTTTGAGTCATCCTGCATTTATTTTATTGATCCACTGTGTTTTATTTTCCTTTCAGTCTCTCTAATTTATTTCAATATTTGTCTCATCTCAGCTCTGTGCAAACACAAAATCCAGATCAGCTGAAAATTCACAGAAATTAGTCATGTGACAGTTGGTTGTCGTTGAGTCACTATTATCCTCTCAAAATGTTTACTTTTCTGCAGGATCTGGTGTAATCTGGTCTATTTCTGCGTATTTTCTTCAATGAATCAAGCAGAATGAGTTGACATGGTTGAAATATAATAATTTTAAGCTAAGACTTGGTTCATTTGCAAGACAAAACCATATCACAGATGAATAGATTAGTTCAAAAACCATCAGAAAGTTAAAAATCCAACAATTCTTCCTGTTTTTTTTCAGTTTCTGGCCGTTACATGGTTCCATTTTTGCAATTTTTCAAAGATAACATACTTTTCAACTTGGCAGATTTTGGAGTTTAGAGGGTTTTACAAACAATTTCATTTTTATTTACATTAATTTTACCTTGAGCAGAAAGCTGTAAAATATCATCTTAACTCTTTATTTTGCCTGATATGAAGTCTTAAAACTCTTATTTTGTCATAACAGGAGACAAACCTGTCCTCAAAGACAGATAAATTACAAATCAAATGAAATTGTCTCGAAATTAGTGCTGAATTCTTTAAAAAAAATAATAAAATTCAAAAACTGTAAAATCGAGAATGACTTCTTAATATTTACTCCATAGAGCTTTAAAATAACACTTGATGGCAACATACGTTTGTTGTGTCTAATCAGGAATTGGTTTGCAAGCAGTCACAAGTGACATAATGTTGACGAAAAGTTGTTAAACTGAAGACAATGAAGCGTTTATTCTGTGTTTTCTGGACTCCTCCTGGACATAATTTTTTCCTTGGATGTGAAACTGTTGAGATGCAGGAGGAGAACCGTTCAGCTGATATCAGTCAATATGTGATGATGCTCATCCAGCAGATTTCCTGGTGTGACGCCTCCCTGCTGCGTTGGAGTTTCTCAGCGTTCGCTCTCAGTACTCACCCGGCGTTTTGATCTCCGCGGCTCCAGCCTCATTTCCACGCATTTGTTTAAAGTGATTAATCTCCTGAAAGAGGATGAAGAGAGAATTAGCTGAGGTACAAGCGGCAACATATTCATTATTTATGGGAACACTTTGCAAAGAGTTTCAATATAAATAAAGGAGTTGTGTATCGAAGTGACATCTGGAGAAAACTTGATGTAAAATTTTAAATTACATTTAAAAGTCTCTGTTTCCTTACTTTGTGAAGAACTATGTTGTTTTTTTAATGTACTGCAGCAGCAACTTTTGGCAAACAGGAAACTAGCTTAATGCCTGAAATAGCATCATTAAGGAAGAAAGAACTTTGTCTACTTAGCAACACTGCTGAGCCTAAAAAACTCAAAACAGAAATATTTAACTGGCCAAAGATCAGAGTTGTTTAGAAGGGAAATGTGGAATCTTCATGTTTGGGTTAAATAAACCTAGCATGGTGAACCAACCCTTTGTTTTTTAATCTCAACATACACTATCGTTCCAAAGTTTGGGGTCACCCAGACAATTCCATGTTTTCCATGAAAACTCCCACTTTTATCCATGTGCTAACATAACTGCACAAGGGTTTTCTAATCATCAATGAGCCTTTCAACACCATTAGCTAACACAATGTAGCAAAAAAGATTTTCTTTCCAATCCAATCCAATCCAACTTTATTTCTAAAGCACTTTAAAACAACACTGTCGGCCAAAGTGCTGTACACATGAAATAATAAAACAAAAGAATAAATAAGCAAATAAAAATACAAATAAAATAATGCGAGTATAAAAATAAGACATAAGACACAGGTTGTACAGTAAAAGTCAGCTCTAAGCTGAGCCATACGCCAAGTTAAAAAAATGTGTTTTTAAAAGAGATGTAAAAATAGGGAGGGAATCAGCCAGTCTGATAGTTAGTGGGAGCTCATTCCACAGTTTAGGAGCAGCCACAGAAAAAGCACGATCACCTCTCAGTTTCTTTTTGGTCATAGGCACCACCAGTAGAGCTGGATCTGCTGACCTCAGTGAGCGAGACGGGTTGTAGGGAACCAGCAGATCACACAGGTACAGGGGGCCAAACCATGGAGGCATTTAAAAACAAATAAAAGAAGTTTGAAATCAATACGGAGGTGCACGGGGAACCAGTGGAGGGATTGGAGGATGGGAGTTATATGGTGATATTTACGTGACCCCGTTAAAAGGCGAGTGGCTGCGTTCTGAACCAGTTGAAGTCTCAACAGTGAGGTTTTGCTGAGTCCTGAGTAAAGCGCGTTGCAGTAATCTAAACGAGTGGTAATAAAAGCATGAATCAAAATTTCAAAGTTGTGATGAGATAAAGAAAAGGCTTCATTTTGGCAAGTTGCCTCAAATGATAAAAACTTGATTTCACAACAGCACTGATCTTAGTATCTAATTTAAAAACAGAATCCATCTTTACACCCAGATTCATCACAACAGGGCTTACAGCTTGGGTTAAAGAGCCGAGCTCAGCTTTGACCACCGGAGTGGAGTCACTGGGAGAAAACAGCAAAACCTCAGTTTTATGCTCATTGAAATGCAAAAAATTGTAAGCCATCCACAATTTTACTTCTTCAAAGCATTCAAGGAGGGACTTGGACTGTTTCAAAGGCAAATAAATTTGGCAGTCATCTGCGTAAAAATGAAACGACACAATGTCTACGCAGAACTGACCCAAGAGGCAACAAGTACAATGAAAAAAGCAAGGGTCCAAGAACTGAACCTTGCGGTACGCCACACGTCAGAGGGGCCGCAGTGGAAACAGAATCCCCGACCTGGACGGAAAAGCTTCTGTTGGACAAATATGATTTAAACCAGGCTAAAGCTGGACCTTTTATTCCCACCCAGTTTTCCAACCGTGACAGTAAAATCTGGTGGTCCACCGTATCAAAGGCTGCGGTTAAGTCCAACAGGAGAAGAGCAACAGTATGACCAGAATCAGAAACCTGAAGAACATCATTAAAGACCCTCAACAAAGCCGTCTCAGTGCTGTGGCCAGTTTTGAATCCTGATTGGAAGACTTCAGAAATTCCATTTTCATTTAAAAATGAGCTCAGCTGAATATACACAAATTTTTCCAAAATTTTGGACAGCAAAGGAAGTTTGGAAATTGGCCGATAATTGGAGAGTTCCTGTCGATCAAGGTTTGGTTTCTTTAACAGAGGCTGTACCACTGCATGTTTAAAACATAACGGGACAACACCATTGGCCAAGCTGCCATTAACAATATCCAGGACAAAAGGTGCCAATGTCAGAAAGACTTCTTTAAAAAGACCAGGAGGAATCACATCAATGGGGAAGCCTGTAATTCTCATTTCACTGAAAACTTGTTCTAAAAGATGCAGGCTAACAGGTTCAAACTGATTAAAAACAGCAGAATAAGTTACTGATGTGCCTGGGTCATGTGCAGGACGACTTATAAGGCCTCTAGTGCTCTCCACTTTACGAATGAAAAACTGCAAGAAATCCTCACACATTTTCGATGGGTCCTCGGGACAGTGGGGCTCAGGAGCACTGAGAACTGTTTTAATAGTATCAAATTGGAAACAATGATGTCAGAAAAGTGTCTAGTTTTTGCATCTTTGACGGTTTTTTGATAGGAATGCCACTTATCGCTCAGATTCTGAAAAGACACATGTAGCTTATCCTTTTTCCATTTTCTTTCTGCACTCACGTCTGGCAGTGCGCATAACGTCATTCAGCCAGGGTTCAGACTTTGGTTTAGACAGCCTAAGTTTCACAGGAACGACAATGTCTAATGCAGCTCTGCAAGCAGAATTGAAACCAGCGCAAAAGTCATCAATGGATCTGTTTAAACATAGAGAGTCATCTACGTTCAGGACAGAGCAAAAGTGCGCAGCGGTGGAGGGATTAACCATACGGCCACGACGCACAGGCGCGCACAGTTTGGATACAACACAAGACAGGGGAATTTCAAATAAAACAGGCAGATGATCAGAGAAAATTGCATCACATATCTCAAGCTTCGAGACAGTAAGACCATGAGTAAGAACAAGATCGAGAGTGTGGCCATGTTCATGTGTGGGACCAACAACACACTGTGTAAAATTAAAACATTCAATCAAATTTAAAAAGTCTTTCGCCAGTGACTTTTCAGGACAACACACATGGACATTAAAATCCCCAGTAATGAGAATGCGGTCATACACCGGTACAAATTCAGCTAGAAAATGTGAAAAGTCACTAATGAAGTCTTTGCTGTACTTGGGTGGCCTGTAAATGGCAGAAGCAGAGCTCAGTTCAAATATGTTCATTTCAAAGCTGGCATATGATGCCGTGGGTACGAGCTGCTTACACTTAAAGTTGCTTTTAAAGACAGTTGTAAGCCCTCCTCCACGACCGGATGTTCTCGGGGAGTTAAAATGCAAACAGCCAGGCGGTAAAAGTTCAGAGAAAGCACTCGAATCACCCACAGCCAACCATGTTTCGGTTATAAAGAGAAAATCCAATCCCCGAGACTCGAATAAATCCTTCAGGATAAAAGTTTTATTTGCTAGCGATCACCAGGGCAAACCGAGCAGGAGGAGCAGGGGAGTTAGCCGTCAGTGGACTCCTAGCTATCGGCTGGAGATTCAGCTGGTTCACCCCACGCCAGCGAGGGTTTGCAGTTGGGAGGCGGCGAGTGGAGAATCCTTCGTCCAGACCGACCACTGGAACCAAACAGGGGTCGATTGGATCCAGAGTGCACCACGAAACGAAGCGGTGATATTCCGGTCCGATCCGTTGGAGCGTCTTAGCAGAAAGAGCTAGCCAAGCCTTCAGTTTCACCAGCAGGCCTCCACGCTTACCCCGGGTGGAGCACGCCATCGGCACAGGTAAGCCGGTATCCCACAGAGAAGCGGAGGGCAGACGGTTTTGTGCCTATCGTGTTCAAATGAGACCAAGTTTTCAAAAGAGGGTCTCAGATCAAGTAGTGCTTGGCGGTCATAAACCAGCAGAGAGTTGACATCTACAGTGACAACCAGTAAAACTAACAAAAATACAAGAAAAGTGCGCAGAGACAGAGGGCAAGCCATACACACTGGTGGCCATCTTGGCGATCCCATCAATACAGTCCACCAGTTCAAAAATAAGGACATTTCCAAGTGACCCAACACTTCTAAACTGTAATGTACCTGAATTAAAGTTGCTCTAAATGAGTTTAAGTTGCTCTGCATTAGTCTGAGTTGCGCCACAATAGTGAAAGTTGCTTTATATTCGTTAAAGTTGATAATATTGGTTGAAGTTGCTCTATATTAAAGTTTCTCTACATTAAAGTTGCTCTATATTCATTAAGGTTGCTCTAAAATGAGTTCTAGTCGCTCTAAAGGAGTTAAAGTTGCTCCATATTATTTAAAGTTGCTCTTAATGAATTAAAGTTGACCTGCACTACTGTTCAAAAGTTTGGGGTCATCCAGACAATTTCATGTTTTCCATGAAAACTCACACTTTTATTCATGTTCTAAAATAACTGCACAAGTGTTTTCTAATCCTCAATAACACTTCCCTTCATTTTTTTTACCCTTGTAAGATCAAAAAACTTTTAAATCATCTGTATGGAATCATTTACTTTAGTTTTGTCAGCACTGATGACATTTTTACTATGGATCAAGTTCTTCTTCCACATAACGAATCAAAATGTGTTGACGGATCAAAAACCTTACAGAAGACGGCATTTTTTAATTGTGGTACATGAGTTGCACAGGGCCTCTGAAACAGTGTCAACAGTCTAATTTGTAGATTGTATTTTCTGTTTTGTGGTTGTATTTAATCGTTTTAAGGTGTTTCTGACGTTCTTTACATCATTTGGAACAGGTGTTACCTGCAGAGCGAATCGAGGGCGTCCTTATCCAGGAAGTGGTGATCGCGCTTCGCCCTCTCCACGTCGACGGGGAACCTGCAGTCTGAAACACAAACAAGACCAATGAAACAATAAGACACCATCCGAGGCCTCGTCTGGATCTGCTCTGTATCGTGTCGACTCTTTGGGCTCCAGATTAGCTTGGTGGGCTCATATTTACCTTTGAATAATTGCACATACTGGGGGAAGCCGGCGGCTCGCAGCCAATCACAGGCCTCCTTGGCTTCAATCTCTGCAAACACGAAGAGAAACAGCATTTGATTCAATTATAATCATTTCATGCTCCGCCCGCTTTAAGAGGGCAAATATTTGCAATTAATCAGTCGTCTGTTTATGAAGTTTAATTACATTTGCATTTGGGTGAAAAACATTGAGAGGGAAAAACTGGAAGCTCATACAGGCTATTAATTAACTGTGACTCCTTGAAGAGACCATTTTAATTAGTGCTAATTGGGTGAGAGTGGGGACCGGAGCTTCTGAGAGAGGAGGAAAGAGGTTTTTAATGTTTCCCTTCTCTTCATCTTCTATCCGTCTGTCGGAGTTTTCCCTCCGAGACTGTTGCCATGGACGACCGGATTAACGTGATGGTTCCCATGTGCTAACCATCTCATTAGATCCATGAAGGAATGAAAAACAACCGAGTCCAAAGGTGAGTCTTCACTAAAACATGGCTGAAAGTTCGTCATGGACACAGAATGTAGATATTCTGAGCTTTGGAAGTTCTTAAAATACAGGTGCATTAAAGACAATTTAGCTCTCTGAACCCTAAAACGCACCAGTGGTTTGAAGGGCAAATTTCTTTTTAAAAAAAATGCCAAAACAGCACCGTTTTTTAAAGGTAGAAACAGAAAGAATTGGCAAATTTTCAACTTTATAATGGTCCTTGAACTCATCATGTGGCTACATCTGGAAATCTAACCAAATCTTAAAATTGTAGCAATTCTTAAAAATTACCTAATTCTACATGTCATTTAATTTACCAAAAATTATCTGTTTGCACCCAATTCTATTAAAAAAAAAACCCCTAAAAATTCTGCACTTCTTGACACAACTTAGAAGCCATGAATGTTTCAGCTGTGACCAACAGTCACATGGCGAAAATTCAGAAAGTTTTCAGATGAACTACAGGCAATGCTTCCACAGACTAGAGAGTAGACGACAAGAGAGACTATCCTGGATGAATAAAATAAATGCAGCATGGCTCAGAAACAGTGAACAGAGGAGCAAGTTATTGGAAGATGATGAGCAGAGACTCAAAACTGGACTGAAACTTGTCCACAATGATTCAAATTGTCCAAAATGACTCGGAAATTGTCATTTTAAACAAAATTTGAGAAATTTTGAGCTACCTTAATACAATTTAGGGCATTTTTTAAGTTATTTTGGACAATTTGGGAGTCAGTTTGGACATTCTTTTGTTACTTTCTACACATTTTGAGTCAATTTTTAACCATTTTATGTTGCTTTGATCAAGTTTCAAGTTATTTTTGAGAAGCTCTGGGTCATTTTGGACAATTTGAGACTGAGTTCCTCTCACTTAAACATTAAAACTAAACTTAGAAACCACATAAACATACTTAAAACACTGGTTCTCTTTCTCTTGGTACAAACAGTGACATCTGGATCCAAAAAGGCAGATTTGTTGGTAACATTAAGAAGCAAAACATTGGTCTTTGCCGATTTTCTCTCCCAGGATTTCAGCATTTCAGTGTGATTTGTTTTTTCCGTAAAGTTGCAGAAAGCAGCTTTAATATCCAAACACCTCGTAGCATGTGAGGAATCAAAGAAACCCAACTTTGCTTTGGAGCTTTTTTCTCCAAGTTCCATTGTGCTTCTTTTGCATCTGAGTTCGGCCTGCAATCCCTCTCTATCCACATCTGTCCTACAGGGAGTTGGGGTTGAATGTTTTTCCTCGGGGGCCCCGAGATGATTCTAATAATAACAATCATTTGGTTTCCCCCTGCTAAGATTTTCCCCTACAGACTGTGACCTTAAACGTTTTCTGCAGAAGCCACTGTTGGCCGAAAGCAGCACATTAAGACCACCTAAAGTGGAAAACAGGTTTAAAAGACTTAAACTCGTGACTCTTGAGGTTGCAAAATGACAGGCAGTGAGAGTGGTGTCTAGATCCACACATCCCAGGATTTACAGATTTTCTCGGGACGTTCGAAGCCCAGCAAGAACACTTGATCCTTTTTCTATCTCAAATGTCGGAGAAGAGGCTCGGCACTCAACTACCCGGTTGTTTAAAGGGTCGGAGTAAATCTGTCCGTGTTATACCATTCCATCCTTAATTTCTTGGCCTGTTCCCTTCTTTCTCTGTCGTTTTGAAGGCTGCCACACTGGTTGAATCTCCCCCCTCAGTGTTTACATATCTGGGCCATCTGCTTTATGCCGTGATGCAGCATCGCTGACCCCCGGCTGAAGCGAGACCACATCACAAGCCAAGTTTCCATCCGGCTGTCAAGTTAAATCTGAGCAAAAGTTTCGAAACGTCACATAAAATAAAATGAGAATAAGGTTCCTTTCCTTCTTCCGAATAAATAGGCAGTAAAAAAAACCCAACAAGAAGTGTTTGAAGAAGCGATCCGTCACGGGCAAACGGCTGCTGTTGTTCTTTAGTGGAGACTAATGTTGGCCATATTTCATGCTGTCTGAATATGAAAACAAGAAATGCCCTTGGCGGTATTCTAGCTGCTAACTGCGACGGGCCTCTTGTTGCATGGAGCAGCTTTAACATTTCAAGGAGGTTTGTGGTGGGCAAATATTTCCTCAGAAAATCCTCCTCTGAGCCGTGCAGCCAGACTGACAAAATGATTTCTGTCGCTGCGTATTGTAAACATCCCGGATTACCGGAACATTTTTTTTGGAGTGAGAAACGTTTCATCGCAGCTTTCTTTCTCCGTTCAACCTTTTCTAATTCTCTGCATCAGCTTCCACACAAATGCCGGATTGCAGTTGAAATTAATTGGTCGTGTGTCACGAAGGTATTATGGTGAATATCTTTTTCTTGCTCGTAACAAGTGTGGGGAATCATTTTGTCAAGCAGCATTTCAACTGTACTCCACTGTTTATGTGCTTTTCTAATGTGTTTGATAAAATGGCTGCCACCTAAACAAAAAGCAGAACAAAGGAACCTTAATGTAATCCTGCATTTTTTACAGCCTCTTCAGACCTTTTGTCTCTACTTTGCACATCAACTCTACTAAGATGTTTCACCATGCTGAATGTATCTTCCTCTGTTTGGCTCTGTTTTTGAGCCATGCTGCATTTGTTTTATTGCCTAAGTATGTTTTATTTCTCTCTCAGTCTCTGAGACCATTGAGCAGTGGTGGTGCAGTGGTTAAGTTCTGGACTACTGATCCAAAGGTCAGAGGTTCAAACCCCGATGCGGCCACTGTTGGGCCCCTGAGCGAGGCCCTCAACCCTTCCTGCTCCAGGGGTGCCATGGCTGACCTTGTGCTCTGACCCCCCCAATTGGGGAGATATGCAAAAATCAGAATTTCTCTTCGTGGGATTAATAAGGGATAAAAAAAAAATAATAATAATTATTTGTTTCCATGCCTGTCTCTCTGTAAAACGCTGCCAGTAGTTAAACCGAAAGCTTCTCGGTTGCACCAAACAGTGTGAAATTTCTTGTTTTTATCGGTGCAACCACATTATTTTTTGGTAAAATCTTGTAGGAGACATGCACAATAAAGCAATTCTGAGGTTAAATTTTGCGGATTTTTATGATGGAATTGCATGTCGTACAATTCATTCAAGGACAAAGCTGGAAAACTAATGATTTGTTCTGTTTTAACAGTTTCTGGATAGGATAAATAGTGTAATTTTGGCAATTTCTACATTTAAAATGTATTAAAAACCCACCTGCAGGTTTTGTGAGTGAACGGGTTAAAAATTGTGTAAAATTTTGGCGTAATTAGTGCATGAATTCTTGAGTTGTGGCCAAAGACGTGTTTTGTGAGGTCAACAACTTTTCAACACCAAAATTAGTCCAAGTGGATGGTTGTGTGAAATTTTCAAAAAATTCTCTTAAGTTGCTCACAAGACAATGTGTTCACCAAAATGGGACAGATGGATGAAGAATCAAAACAATGAATGACACAGATGAATAACAACTACGAACTAGTTTTGTTTTCTTTAAAAAAAAAAAACCCCACAAACTTTAGAAAAATACTCCGACAGAAGCTAACAAAGTCAAGCTAGCTATGCTGCCAGGCTAATTGCTAGATAACAACGCTAGCTACACTTACAGTCCTGCTCTTCTCCCAGTACACATATTTTCCTTATATGTTGAATTATAAGAATGAGTCTCAAATAAAACCTTGATAAGAAAATATTTGGAAATCACGGATTCTAGTAACCTAAATAGCTTGCAAATGGTAGCCAGCTTGCCCTTAAAGTTACGTTTCTGATTGCTAAAGTTAAGAGACATGGGTCGATAACTTTTTGTGGCTGCTAAGAC
Organism: Amphiprion clarkii; assembly: GCA_027123335.1. NCBI lineage: Eukaryota > Metazoa > Chordata > Actinopteri > Pomacentridae > Amphiprion > Amphiprion clarkii. The sequence continues at coordinate 3,568,627 of CM049581.1, read as the reverse complement.
TTGTTGTGTTGTGTGGTGTGTTAATTTTTGATATAAATGTGTCTTGATAATGGAAAAAAATGGTTTTATGTTGTGGAAATCTTCAAACGAATCGAGCATAATCACCTTTTTTTTTAAATACAGGAAATATACTGCCTACATTGACTGCTGTTGCCGGTATATTAGCTTGACTTATGCTAACACAGTTGGAGATGTCTGTAGTGGTGTCTAACTGTTTAATTCATCAAAACATGGACAAACAATGACGCAATAGTTTCCTCTGAGAAACAACAAAGTATTGAGAAATAAGTCCGTCATGGGTTCAAGAATGTGTCTAAATCCATATCTGACCTAATTACCAAATGAAATATGAGCTCAGTGAGGAACAAACCAACATTTTATACCTGTCAGAAACAACAATAGGCTTTCTACTTGGCCTGCATATTTGGTGAAAGGCTTCAGTTTCCTCGTTTAGGGGCCTCTCTCCACTCGGCCCGGCGTTTACGTAAGCGATTGTATCTACTGGGCTCCTGTTTGAGTATGACCACAGAAGGCAACAGCCTCTTCCCTTTTTAAATGACTTTGTCTCTGAGGAAGTTATGATTTGGCCCCTCTGGGCGCTGATAAGAGATATGGACGTGTGATTAGGGTGACTCCGCCCGGCCAGCGCCAGGAAGCTGGAGGCGTGTAGAGGCCAGCTATAGAAGTTGAGGTTACGTGCTCAGTGGACCGTTTGTTTGAGTGTTTATGCTCCTCTGGACACCAAAGCTTTGACCAGGACCAACAGATTTACTGCTTTCCATTGTCATTATCAGTCGACGGTCATTACCTGACTGGTAGTTCAGGAATTTCACGAATGTAAAATGACATTTATTGTGTTGTTCTTGGGTTTTTCCTCCTCTTTATGCTTTATCTAACTGAAAAGAGCTTTCTGTGAGAGTCACATGTTTTAGGAAGTACATCTAGCTTCACTTTGCACTCAGCCTGGAAGCAAGTAAAGCTCAGTAATTAACACAGTATTTTAATTTGATCAAACTGTACAAAAGCTGAAGTTTTAAGTCTAGAATTCACTGTTCTGCAGTCCTTGTGCTAAGCTAACATCACTTGCTGTAACTCAACATTTTGAGAAATATGCCAGCTGTCATTTATCATTAGTTGACAAAATTGATCCCACTTTGATTCCTGGACAGTCCATATAAGGTTATAGAAAATGGTCTATTAGCTTAGCTTAGCCTGGATCTGTCCAAATTAACAAGTTGTATTTAATTTATTCAAACTGTGCAAAAACCAAAGCTTAAAACCTACAATTTTCCATCTTACAATATTTGTGCTAAGCTAAACTGTTTTTTCAGAGCAGCTTAACATTTAGGAAAATACACCTTGTACCATTTGTCGATATTTACATGAGAAGACTGACAGCACTACGTAGCTTAGCATATACACTGAAATCAGAGGAAACAGCTAGCCTAGCTCTGTTCAAAGATAACTAAATTAATCCCCTAGAGCTCACTGATTAACGCCTTATTATTTAATTTACATCAATTAAATCAATTGATTGAGTCTTGATGAGAAGACTGATACCATTCTCACGTCTATATGGCCAATATAAATATACATGAAACTGTTAGCTTAACTTAGCACTAACACTGAAATCTGAGGAAAACAGCTAGCCTAGCTTTGTCCAAATGTAACAAAACTGACTTGTTAAAGTTCACCGATTGACATGCTATACATTATTTGTTTAAGCTGTACAAAAACCAACGCATTACAATGAAAATTCACCATCTCACAGTCTTTGTGCTGAGCTAAGCTAGCCAAACACTAGCAGTAGCTCCACATTTTGGAAACTATACCCAGTTGCACTTCTGTCAAGAGTTAGAGGAGAAGATTGGCACCGTTTTTGTGGCTGTATGGCCAATATAAGGCTTCAGGAAATAGTTAGCTTAGCTTAGTACAAACACTGAAATCAGAAGAAAACTGCTGGCCTAGCTCTATCCAAAGGTAACAAAATTAACACGCTATACCTTATTTGTTTAAGCTGTACAAAAGCCAAAGCAGTACAGTGAGAATTCACCATCTCACAGTCTTAGTGCTAAGCTAAGCTAGCTGGCTACTTGTTGTACATTTAGAAGCAATAGTTGGCTAGCTTAGCTTAGCATAAAGGCTTCAATACACTTTCATACAGTCAAGCTAAGCTAACAGGCTATTGGTTGTAGCTTCGTATTTGGTGTACTGACTACAGCTTTATATCAATTTTCTCAGCTAACTCTTTATAAGAGAGCGAAGAAAATTTCCCTTAAAATGTAACTAATCTTTACAGTTTGAGGAAAGGCAGTGATGCTGTATGACGTGTTTTTCACCAACTTTATAAAAAAAAAAAAGCCAAAACTAGACATGCTCAGCTTCCTTGTTTGGTCTGACACACTCAACCATGTCGTGAGCATCCCCAGTCCTTCACAAGTCCAGTATTGAGCTGATGTTTGAGGGCTTTCACACCACTTTTTACGCTTCACTCCACACCTGCATGGCCGGTCGCCGCTCAGCTCGCAGTTCAGGGAGACACTTAAGAGCGTCTCCCAGGACTCCAGAGGTGTGGTGGAAGCTGTCAGAACGCCGAGCAATGTTTCCTCTCTTCCTCCTTTCTCTGCAGTTCCTCTGATGATATTCCCCTGCCAGTCCAGTCAGCATGACAGGGGAAGTTTAGGATGACTGCGGTCACGAAGGGCCGGAGGGGTGAATACTAAAACTGGATGACTCACTTAGCAGACACACCAAGACCCACACAAAATACGCCACTTTAAAAATGGTTCATATTATTAAAAAAAAGTTATGTCTTTGTAATCTTAGTGGTAAACTGATAGCCAGTTATTTATCCTGCTGATGACTGATTTCAGTTTAATTATCCAAAGGAAACTAGCTTGAGGTTTGTATTAAATAAAACAAAAGCATCGAAGGTCAAAGGAAAATAGAAAATTCTGTCAGCATGACAAATGTTTTGCAAATTATCTCCATCCAAATAAGAGTACAAGAACTACCAGTGTTCTAGCAAACTTGCTAGGTCAGTGTACATAAATGATGCATCAACAACCAAAAAAAAAAACACTTATATTTGCTCATTTCTGTGCACTTTTGCAAGCTGGTAAAGTGTTGCAGCAATGAAAAGTTTACACTCCTAGCTGCTAGCGCTAACCAAATTTAAGGAAACTAATGGAAATATGCTGTTTGTTATTCTTTTAGGCACATGCTCATTACAAAAAGCAACAATAGCCATGCAAATTCAGATTTCCAAACTCTCCGTTTTACATGTCAGTACAAATACACATAAAACTAAGTGTTTTTAAAGAAAAAGATCTTCACTTTAGAAGATACTTTAGTGACCAAACACACAGTTTGTGTGTGGATGAGAGGCCCAAGTGTAGAGAAAAATGTTCAGTTTGCAGAAAATTAACATTAGTTTGAATGAAGTCAAATGCTGCGATTTTTATAGCACCAAAAATGTGGAGGTTCAACACATTTCTGCTGATGGTTAACTGGAACTTTACTGTAGTGGTAAAATAGTCTGATGTGTGTTTTGTTTCTCTTTTAGAAATAAATGTGGAAACCAAAAAGCCATTAAACTACTGGAGAAATCGAATGTCCGCTAATACATGAGGATCCAAGTGATGCAAATTTTGAGCAAAACAACGCTACAATAGTGTCCACGTCCAGAACACCTAGATGTAACCTGATCATGATCAGAATGGAGTCTTCCAAGCCAACTATTGTGGACTACAAAAGTAGTGTAATAACAATAACGGCGCATCCATGGTGTTCACAGCTGCCTGCATGTGCATCCTCAAGGGAGTATAATTAAAGTTTCAGTTCAGCTTGTTGCCCGTTTATACAAGATCCAGTCGCAGTTCTACAACTTAAAAAATGCCCAGAAAGAGGAAGATTTGATGGTGGTAAAATACTGAGATGTTTAACAAGATGAACCAGGAGAATCTGTTGGATGTAAATCAGTTGTGGCACATGAGAGTCCATCTACCACTTACGAACCTTCAAGTGACCAAACCATAGAAATATATGCACCATAGTGATATTTTAAGTCTTTACAATTTCAAAGCAATTTTTCCTACAACTTTTTTTAAATAGTCTTTTTCTTGGAATTGCTGCTTTGGTGGGTAAAAACCATGGAAATTTGCGTGGGCCCAGAAAGACATGTATAATTTACCATTATAGGGTTTTTCCATTTCTGATCACTACAGTTACTACCCAGACCAACCAAGAGTCATAATACTTATGTATTAAGAGCCCTGAGGCAGATATTTTAGGCCCAAAAAGGTGATGACAACAGCTCAACTGACGGAGATGAGTCGGCATCGCTCCGTGAAAATGATACGTCTGAGATACCTTAACTATTTACATTAGGAAAAGAAGCAGTACATGTATGATAAACACAATAACACTACTCTGTCATTATGGTTGTTAAAGCAGCGTGGTCCGTTGAGGGTTAATTATCCAAGCAGAAGAGTAATTATATCTAGAATTATAACAAGCATAACAAAGAAAGAAAGGCGCTCACTCTTGTCGAAAAGGGAACAAAAACGCATTAACCTCCCGGCACCATGTTTTTTAACCATTACAATGGACTTCATTAATTTCAGGCTCTGAGCTGACCCTCACATCCTCACCATTGTTTGGACATCATCTGCGGCTCATTGAGGACACCCTCACGTTTCTGTACAGGTAACAGCGAGGAGGCTTCCTGAATGGGAATCAACTGCTGCTGCTGTTTACTGGAAGACGCCTTGAACTCAGGGTCACTGCTTTGCTTTCTGTGCCAGAAGTAACGAGCAGGAAGACACCAGAAACATGAAGCAAACCGCAGTTTTTCTGCAGGTTTAATTGTGCAAACAAACACATTTTAAATGCAATCTGTTAGCATTTGTACAGTAATTTTTGCTGCACTGTGATGGAAGGTCAGATACATTTTTGTGGGTTTTGATAGCGACATGAAATGTGTCTGTAATGACGGATCAAACCATTTGTGGGGTTCAAGAGGTTCAAGTCCTTGATGTTAAATAGCAATTACAGCCTAACGAGACATAATTTACTCCCACAACCTAGATCTCATGAAGTACCTGATATAACTGCTTTTACTGACAAAATAACAAAGAACTTTGGCTCTGCTATTTTAAAGTCTCTTTCCTTTTAATCTGACAGGCAGCTACTCGGAACATGCAGGTATGTGGCGTTCACTTGAGCAAGACAGGTCTAAGAGTTTAGTAGTTTTTGGAGTCCACAGTTCAACCACTTGTGCATATTGTTGTTTTATGTCATGTAAACCACTCAATGCAATGTCACCTAAATGTAAATGTAGTTTCAGGACAAATTAAACATTTCAGCACTGAGGAAAATCAAATAATTCCAGCTGAAAACCTCTGAATTTACCAGTGCCCCTAGTTGGCCATTTCCGATGTCCTGTCTACTTCTAAAGATACGTGATGTTTTGTTTTAATTCTCTTTAGACTAATTCAAATTTATTTAGGTGCACTGTGGGTTCAGGCAGTTAATTCTTTGATTGTACATAAGTGCAAAACAGAATGACACTAAAGGAACCTTGAATATTTAAGCAGACCCAAGCTGCATTTTCAGTTGAATATTCATCATGATTTCAGCTTCCCACAGTTAAATAAACATGGTGGACTGGAATATTGACATTTACATGCTCACAGAAAACAGCCTATGTAGGTAAAATCACCCATCTTTGGTAAATCTAATATTAAAACATCCTATTTTAGTATTTTCACAGTTGTTTTTGGACACACATCTGTGTGAACTGCTGCTGAGTGGAGACTAGAAGCTTCTCTGTGCTCAGATAACTAGCTAGCATCTACTGTAGCCTTCTGGTGAGGAGTTTAGGGAACAAATTTTAGTATCTCTTAATAAGCAGATGTTCACCAAGTGAGGAGTTTTGGATACAATTTTTTGTATCTTTTGTCTCATGGAGATGAATTCAGGTGAAGATTGTTTTAAGTCTTATCCTGATGCTGAGATTTATGTTTTAGCAGGACTGTAGCACAGCATGGAGGTGAACGAAGCTCTCTGTTTATTTTAACGTAAAACTGCAAAAAACTACGTTCTGATCCCAATAATAACTGTATAATTGTGATCACTAGATTGTGATTATGGTCATAATTGTGTAACCATAGCGTGAAGCTTTCTGCAGACATCTGTTTGAAGCCAAAACTTTGAAACTGACTCGTACCAAACGAGCAGGAAAACAACCAAGACGTTTGTTTCTCATACCGTACGTTTGTCCTTATTCCTGAGACTTCTTTTCATTGTGGTGTTGCACAGACTGCTTTCTCTTCTCGACCTTTTTAACAAAACAGTCTCCAGCCAAGAGATCTTGTTGTTTGGACACATACAAGTTTCTATACCTACGATATATATATACATGTATACATACCCAGAACTGTTGCAGGTATAGAAGTAAATCGAAGTCTGCAGTTTAAGGCTTCAGCTGTCTTTGGATGTGAAAACCACGACTCTACCTTAAGAACTGTCAACAGACGTAAGTTCTCCAACCTGTGAGTCTTGACTGAAACTGTCGTATCGCACAAGGTTTATTTCAATGCAACGTAATCACTCTATCATTTTTTTTTTGGTAATATACATTATTTACTATAGTAAAAGAGAACACAAGCGATCTGTCTAAACAAAAATTCAGGTAATCCAACACACTAGAATTTAATTCCACATTGGTTTCACTTCTGTAGACCTAACTAGACCCTGGGACGGGAGTAAACTAAGACCAGTTGAGGAATTCAACAGTTTATATGGAAAAAGTTGGAATTGGATACTATGATGGAGATCTGACACCTGCTATTGTCACTGTAAAGTTAAATAAAAGAAGTCCAATCAGTTAACATTCATACAACTCACAGAGATTAAATGGAACCAGCATGAACTGAATGCAGCACCAATAAACGGAGAAGTTCACGGACGGAATGAAATTCTAAATACCAAAGTCAGCTTATTTTAGTTTTCAGACTTTTTTCTGTTCCTTGATAATTTCTGTTGCAGTTCTGGACAGTTTTACCTTTAATAAAACCAATGATGCCTTTAATATCACTCACTGGTAAACATATTTAATATGTTACATGTCAAGAAGATTGGGATGAAAATTTACATATTCAAAACAATCTGTACAATAAATCAGTGTAATAAATAATACTGTAAGTTCTGAACTTCATATTTAAATTACTCGCGTAAATTTGAGTAATATGCATAACCTATAACGTTGTAGGGTTTTAACTTTAACATTTAAATTAGTCCTGTATATTATTGTAGGGTCTTCAGCTTAATCTTTAAACTTGTCAGATGAATCTAGATTTCCATAATATACATTTTTGCAGGGCTATAGTATGAATATTGTAGAGTCTCAACCTTAATTTATTGCAATTATTTAGGTAAATCTGTATCACACCTTATATTGTTGAGGCTCAAACTTAATATTTTAATTAGTTGGGTAATTTGTATATTTTATATATTGTTTCATTGTGGTCAGGTAAATATATATAAAAATATTAATGTAGTGTTTTAATATTTTAATCAGTCAGGCAAATTTGTATGATAAACTGAATTAGATAAACTTGTATCATAATTGTGTATAATTCCTAATATCGTGGGGTTTCAAACTTAATTTTTAAATTAATTGAACAAACTTGCAGAATGTGTAGTACTATAAGGTCTTAGGAATAATATTTATACTGGTCAGGTTAATATTCTAGTCAGACAAATTTGGACAATAAACAGTATTGTAGAGGGGTTTTTTCATTCTACATGCATTTTATCTCCTATATTTGTCTTTACATACGTGTATTTCTACAAATAACAAAATAAACTCTGCTCAAATTACAGAAGTAAACAAGAAACCAACTTACACAGAGTTTCATAAAAATGGTGGCGCTACGTCTGAATTGTTTAGAGTTTATTTCTATTTTACTTTCTCTTCAGACAAAACCCAGCTGCTGAATCTTTTCATGATAAGCTTCTATACAGAATCAGTATTCTTAGGTTCTTAGATTTCAGATTTTCCCACACACTGAGCTGGCAGTTAGCGCTGTGTTCGCTCATTCGTAGGTAGAGTTTAGTCATTCCTGTGCACTGTTGCCCTCCGTTGCTAACAACACTGTGTCCAGAGCCTCGGTGCCAGTGGAAAGATGACTTTCCTGACTTTGGATAAACACTCTCAGGTTACCGTGAAGCCAACTGGAGGAGCTACAGAGGCGTTCGCTACAAACAGATATGACACATCCAGCAGCATCCCACCGGGCAGAAACCCAACTGTCACCGGGCCAAACCAAACCAAACCAAACCAAACCACATGTGGAAGAGATTTCTTTCATTTCTTTATTTTCTGCACCTGTTGTGTCCAGATTTAGCTTCGCGGGTCACCTGGCAAAAGACTTTTACCTGCTAAAAGTTGTTTTTTCAGTTCTGCTTCGTGCCCAGAGTCATTCTGGCTGTCGAAACAAGAAGCACTGACGTGATCTCACAGAGCTGACCCATGAATTATGCTTCGATCACGGTGGTTTGAGAAAACTGAGTTAGTCACTTAGTTGAATTTGGTGAACTGTTGGTGGGAAACGTCCAGAATGACTCTGCAGGCAATTATTTCATTCAGGCTCTACAGCAGATGATTGAGCTGCTATATAACTCCTAAAAACTTTCCTAAACTGAACTTTTGCTTCCAACTGTGGCACTTCTTTGAAGAAATAATTTTTTAAAATTAAATTACCAAACTAAACTGACTTCTGCATTAATCTGAGTGACACATTTACAGAGTGAAGTTTCATTTGACGTCTTTACATGGTTAACCTTCTGAACTCGAAGCAGTTTCGGGGTGTTTTTTTGTCACATTTTCACTCACTGTGGTTCATTTTTCATTGCAATATAAAGTCCTTCACCTCTATGGAATCAGAAAAATCAAGTCTAGAAAGAGCGAGAACTCAAATATGTACATATCTGTACAGGATGACATAGTTATGATGCTGTACATCATTAAAAAAAAATCACAATTTTAAGTTTATTTGTGGCTATTTTTCCAGATGGAAAACTGCATTTCACACCCAACATGTTCAAATATCAAAAGAAAGATGAAAATCTTCCTAAACTTTTCTGTAATTATTACCAATTGTGTTTTAAAGAAAACACATTGTTCAGATCTGCTAGCAGGTTTTGGTGTTCTGGGGGTTACGAGAAGTTGACTGCAAGGGATTAGCATGTGTGTTTAAAGGGATTCTATCATTTCAGTTGATATTTTTCACAAAATATTCTTAAAATCAATGGCCATTCAACACTGTGATGCTTTCTGGTGGTGAGGTAGCTGAGAATATGGCTAAGTACGATTGTTAAATATGAAGCTAAAGCTAATGGTAGATTAGCTTAGCTTTGCTTAGCAGTAACACTTGGAACAGCCCTATTTAGCAACAACAAAATCTGCTCAACGTCAACTAATACTCACTAATGAACATGATAAACCTCTTTTGTGTAATTTGTACCAGAACCAAAGTGTAAAAAGTTACATTTTACGTTTTCCGTGTTGCTATGAAGCTACTGCTAGCGGCAGCTCCATTATAGTAGAAACAGTTGAGCTTCTACAGTAAAATTAGTAAAATAGAAAAGTAATGCATTTCCTACTGAAAAACAACACATCACCGATGTAGAGAGTAAATACACAAACTAGTTTCCTTTGGCCAATTTACAGAGCTGAAGTTACGTTAGCTAAAAGTACTGTGAGCTACGCTAGCTAACAATGTTACGTACGTTTAAATCTGACTGAAAAATCGGTTGGCCAGTATTTCCTGACATGAAACTTTTCTGTTTAGCTTTTTTCTGCAGAACATAAGGCAGAAAAAGCTGCTTGGGGTAATTTAAAAATAGTGTTATAATTTGCCCAACAGACTCTGTTTTGCAGCACATGTAGTCGAGCAAACAGTGGTGTGGAGTCAAGACACGTCTTCATGGCAAGTTGCTGTCTAGTTTCTTAAAGTTAAACTGATCCATTATTTTCCCTTTTTATTATAAATCTAACATGCTGTATGTATATAATTGTAAATATATAAAGTATATCAACCAGTATACTGGAATTTTCCCAACCTAAAAATTGGCTTTGGCTCAAAAAATACTGTATAATTTGGCCTCTAATGTACTCTCTAGTCTTTTTTTCTGAAGGTGAAAAAGCAGCTAAAAGAGTCAGTGACAGATTTATTAGACGTACGTAAATCTGTTGAACTGTCCACTCATGCCAGCGGATGTTTTTAATCTTTTAAAGCGACATTTTAAGGTTTGCTTTCTCCTTAGAAGTTTCTCAGGATAGTTCAGTAAAGAAACAACTGCAGTTACTTTGGACTGCAGCGTTTTCTCACCTCCATAATGAATCTAAAACTTTCCTTCCGTAGATGTTTGATATTTTGACACCTAACGAGCCACTTGTGCATTTAGGTAGAAAAGCTCATTAACTGTTGGAGTGAAACTAACTCATGCGAGCTCCTCTGTGGGTCTAGAGGTTGACGGCAGTTTTTAGAATAAATTATGGCGAAGTTGTCTTCGTAGGGAAAGGACAGCTGATATATTATTATTATTTATGACCTGCTGGAGCTTGTTTTCGTGGACCTGCCAGTGTTTGATAAAGGACGAGCAAATGGACCAGAATTAACTGCAGCTACAAACTCCAGCTTCACCTTAAACTGGGAGAACTTTCACTGTATTTTGAAAGGCATTCTGGGAAGTGTAGGGAATTATCAACTAAAGCCAATGAACAGGGTATTACTTTTGGGGAAACATAGCCTTAAAGCAGCTGTTTTACATAAACTATATATCCATTGAAAAACCCAGAAGTTAAATGTATTCAGACTCCTTGGTGACAAAAACTTCTATTTTCTGCTCAGTTAAAACTTTAGTTTCACTATTTTTTCTGTTGTTTCTTGCATCTTTTTCTCCCTAATTCAAGCAAAGATGGTAGCAGGAAATTACTCACTCGTGTCCTTGATTAATTAACACAATGTGAACCCACTTAAAACAATTATAATGAAGAAAAATCATCAGTGCCATCATTTAACTCAAAACTGAAAATGTTCTTTCATCATAAGATCTTCTGTGAACTTTTTCACAGTTGCTTTAATCTGTTCTTTTATATTTTGCAGACTTTATTATGTTGGTCTGCTTGATTTGTCATCTGTTGCTTTGTGATTCTTCTATTTTGTTCTTGGGTTTGCTTTTACCCCCTGGATGTTAATGTCTGCTTTGTGTAGCATTTTCAAACTTTTCTTTTTTTTTAAAGAAAGATGCAACATGAATAAAGTTTTAGTACACATTTTATTCGCTGTCTTTCTCTTTACTATAAGACTAACACCTTTTAATCTTTTATAAAATGTGAAGTTCCCAGAGGTCTTTAGATTACTTGTTTTATTCACTTTTAAGTCTAAAACTCAAATATATTTGATTTACAATGACATGAAACAGAGAAAAGAGCTGTAATCAGATAATTTTCATTTTTGTTGGACAGTTGATGGGTTCAAGCTTAAATAACCACATTTTACCTTTCAGATGTGATTATTTTGAGAGTAAAAAATGTTTTTACGATATTTTAGAAAGTCATTTGTATGGCATGCATAACTAAAAACCCAAAAATGAACCAAGTAGATGCTGGTAAATGGACTTGATTTAAGCACTGCCTTTAATTTGAACCACAAACCCGGACATGAATACTGGCCACAACATTCGCACCAGTAAAACCATGATTGAAGCCGACTTTCTCCGATTCAAACACATTTACTGACACACCACAGGAAAAGTTGACATTACGTGATGACAGCGAATGTCAGGTCCATAAATGAAGCTGTTAAAAGCAGAAATAAAACCAAAACTGCAGCTATAAGGTCACGTACCACAGAATTAAAACAGCACTTTTTGAATAATTTCCATGTGATTTACATGCAGGAGTGCACTGCTACACGCACTGTTATGTATTTGAACATTTTTAGACACAAATTCATATGAAAAAACTGAATATATGCAGTTTTCTTCACCACATTGCATTTTAAAAGTAACCCACACACATTCAGAGCGAATCCTACGCTCTCCAAAGCTGCGCTCGTGATGTTTCAGGGCCCACGGCCTTCAAACAATAAAGACCTTTCAGTTCTTCAAATTCCTCTTCAGCCTCATGAATCAAGAACATCTTTACACTTTGAATAAAACCGACGATGCAAGTTTACACTAAAAATCTCCTCACCAGGTCCGCATGTACCATATAATCTGAAGCAGCTAATTTCATAAAGGAGCCGTATTTAGACTAATCAAGGCTCAGTCAGGTCCTCGTTAATTACAACTCGTTAAGCTCATCAACCAATCATCTCCTTAATGAATGTCATCAAGCAGCAATTGTCATCTGTCACCAAAGAGAAAACTGAATTGAGAGGCTTATAATGTCATTATCTCCCCGTCCGTCACAGCGCAACATGTGAGCTCATACTCACTTGTGATCAACATGCTTCTGAAGCCTTTGACAGATGAAACTTCAACAGGTTTCCATGTTTCCCCCCTGAGAGCAGAACCAGGCGAACACAGAAAATTAAATCCAAAAGGGAAAAGTCATACATCCAGTGTTGTAGCGGAGCAGCAAAGTCCAGTAGTGCTGGTCATGTTGGGCATCATGTTAATGAAGTCATTGTTGAAGATTTCCCCTTTCCCCTACCACTCCCCTTCCTCCGGCCCGGACTGGACCAACTGAGCTCCAGAGGGCGGGGGTGCGTCCTAAAAATAACCTCCAGGGAACACTTGGGCAGACATGAGCGCCTGCCTGAGATGACTTTTAATGTATGAATCGGAAGGGTGAGTTTGGAGGATAAAATCACTGCTGACCCTCGCTGGACTGGTCCAGCAGCGACCACAGGGCTCCTCTATTAATAACGTAATTTAAAATAGGAAGCCAGACGTTCCACTTCGCCTGCAAAGAGGCTCGATACAAATCAATATTCCCCTCTGCTCGGGCCCTGCATCACAACCCTGAGATGGTAAAACTGCAAACAGGAGCGAGCGAGAAGATTAACAAGATGAACTTTCCTCCCTTTTGAGATTGAATACATTCCTCCAGCGAGAACCTCTGACCTCGTAGCCGTCCGGTGCTTCGGAAAACAGACACTTCAGACGAAATGAAAGAGAGACACCTGACTGGGAGAATGACTCAACATGAGGAGGATAAAGTCCTCGACTTGCCCTTAATAGTCTGTAGTTCTTCGAGGTTTCATCTCGGCTTGGTCCAAGGTATACCATTAGTGTTAATGGCCTTCCATTTAACGCGTAGGTGTTTGATTATGGGCTTTTAAACGTGAATAACTCCCTCTGAGGAGTGGAGAGGTGAGGAGAAAAGAGTGGTTCGCGGGATTCGCTGCATTAATTCACAAGTGGAGGAGGAGAAAGTGGGAGTATGTAAACAAGTAATGGCCTTTTCCAAGTCTGTAGAGTCTCAGAGCAGAGAGGGGAAGACGCAGAAGAAACTTTCAGAGGCCTGAAAAGTTGATGTTAAAGCTAAAAACATCTGCTTGTGGATGTCAGGAACAAATCAGCAATCAGATTCAGATGGATCAATGGTGAGATAACATTTTGGTCCATGTCACTAATCAAATCGGCCCGTATAATTCTGACTAATTAATTCTAATAAATGTGTGTGAAGAAGTTTATCGTAGCAGCTGCTCTGAACAGACCGAGCAGCAGGTTCCCCCTCAATCACTTCTATCGCCTGCTTCATATTTACTCTGATATTTTACAACATCTGTGATTCATGGAAACATTTCGGACATTTGAAAGCAGACGTCTCCTTCAAATCCTACAGCTACACTCAGGATGCACAGAAGATCCTGACTGGGACATTTCCAGCCCATTAAATCACCATAACTATTGTGCATCATTCCCATAGATGTGGTCCAGTAGGAACCTCCCACATCTTGCTCAGTAGCCGAGTTATAATGCATTTAAATTACTGATAAATGGGAAATAACACAGATAACACCAGTGGCCTCTTGCAGTAAAGTGAATAAGTGGAGTTGTCACGCTTTACAACATGGTAAACATTGCAACACGGTGGATTTTAACCCAAATTATGATTCCTTTCTAAACTTAACCAAACAGTTTTGGCGCTGAAAATTTTAAGTAGTAGTAACCCAGAAATAAAACTGTGTTTAGGGTTCGTTTCTGGACACAAACCCAAGTCTCCTTACTCAAAGTCCGCTAATTTGGACCTCCAACCTCCAAATGGGGATTTTGGTTCCATTTCAAGTGCAAAATTGTGGCTCCATTGCCATGAAATGAGATAATAGCAGAGCTCCACTCAATGGGGTGATAACTGAGGCTACTAGAAAGTGAAGGTCCCTACCGACCCACATGTATGGCAATGATAGCTATATTTAAAGGGCTGATAAAGTCTGAAATGGTTGAACATGTGGCTGTACTTAGAGACCTTTGTTAAAGAGACTGCTCTTAACCTTCTCAGCAAACCAAGAAGTAGTTTGATGTAGAGATTCAATCGAGATTTTAAGGTCTTTTAGTTCATCATTTTGGCTTCACAGCACAGTTACAATAGTATTTAAGTTCCACAACCTCATCCACCTCATTTGCAACCAGAGTCTGTCCAGTAGGGCCTGTAGTCCCACCTCCTGCCGAGCCTAAATGGGAGCACACACCCTTTAAACATCCGTTCATCCATCTTCTTCTGCTTCCTGTCCATAGTCAGGTAACAGGCTAAGCAAGATCTCCATGTGTAATCCTACCAGCAAGACCTCCATCGTAGGACATCTAGGAGGCATCCTAAAGAAATGCCTGAACCACTTTAACTGGCTCCTTTTGACCCAAAGAAGAAGCGGCCTGTACTCGGACCTCCTTCTGGATGTCTGAGCACCTTACCCCACTTCTAAGGCTGAGCCCAGCTACCCAATGGAGGAGACTCATGTTGCCTGCATGTGTATACAATCTCATGTCTTCGGTCACTACCCAGAGCTCATGGCCACAGGTGAGGTCTGGAGTTTTGTCTTCCAAAAGGCCAATCTGGTGCAACATTTGTATTACTACTGATGTTTCACCAATCTATTAATCCATCTCATGCTTTACTTTCTGATCAGTCATGACTCATGGAGCAGCAATTCAATCCAACCCAGAGATACCAATCCTTTGGTTTCCATGTTGACTCTCATCCCGGTTGCTTCACACTTGGCTGCAAACCTTCCTCCAGTGCACCTAAGGTTTGATGGATCTAAGAAAACCACGTCATCTTCAAAAAGAAGAGATGCTGCCGCTACCTTGACTGTCTTAGACCGTCGCTTATCATATTCTGGCTCAAAATGTACTGAAGTTGCAAGCTGGCTAGCTAGCTCGCTACATGTCAACCACTTTCCCCCTATGAATGGTTGTGCTCGAACGTTGTTATCAAGGGCTGGTCAGGAGGCAAAAACTTTATTCTTAAATACCACACTTCAATTCCTAGTCACAACTATGCAAACTCCAGTTGCAAATGATTCCATTAGTGCAAGACGGCAGACACTGGCTTCACTCCTCCAAAAACAAATTAAAACAACCCAAAATAAACTAATGAAAGCTCTGTAGAGATAAAGTTATCTGCTTGGTACAAAAAGAAAACTTGCACATTTCCTACTCTGATTTAAGGGTTCCTGAATGCACTGATTTTTTTTAAAAGAGGATTTGGTGGCAAAAAGATAAGAAATGTGGAAATATTTCAGCTGCAGATAAGATGAAATTGGATGAAGTTCTCTGTCAGTTGTGTTTTGAAGGCAAAAATAAGTTTGACCATTCAAATTAGCAGCACAAAGCTCTGTAGGATGAGTGCAAAGTCACATTTGAATGACATCCAAAGCAAAAAGACAACATGGGAGGCCTTTACTACCACTACGCCAAATGAGGAATGTTTAAAAGTGTGTTTTTCAGCTTATTTCTAAATGATTTTCTATTTTCTGTCCTTTTATCATTCAACACAATGACTACTGTCTAAATCGATAGATTCAAATTATGTGTTGAAAAAGTGTAAAATATTTTCATATTGTCAGTTTTCTCCAGCATCGTGCAGCTTTAATCTGCAGGAATTCATGCTGCTACGTGATTGGCACGTTGGATAAGCATCTGTGCGGAGGTTCCTGATAAAGTGCACACAGCTTCTGTATTTATTCATGTATTAAAGTGAGTCTGTCCAAACTCACAGGCCGCCTTCGGTGAGGATCTGAATAGACGGCGACTGCAGAAATGAGGATTAAAGCTTCGTTCGAGGCCGACCTCTAACACAAACACTCTGCTGTGTACAAGGTTACACAAGACTGCGCTTCCTTTTCCCAAGCTAGAGCCTGTCGGGCGTCAGAGGAGGAAGAATCCAACAATACTCCCAGCGGATGGGAGGTTCTGTGTGTGCGGTATGTGTGCGTCCTTTGTGTGGTGTTTGAGGTTTTGAGGCAGCCACAGTTTGGGAGGTTGTGTTTACTCTTTGCAGCTTCGACCGGCTGCTTGTTGTTGTTGCTGCTGGTTGCTTGTTGGCTCTGGGTGGTTCTGAATGTACCGTTTGTGCTTGTAGAAAGTGTGAATGTGCGAAGTCTAATCTGAATCCAGCCTCGGAGGCTTCGGCGCTGGTATTTCCGATGCAGCGGTGACAGGAAGCCGTGAACTGTGGCCCTCCTCTAACATGGCACTCTGCAAGACCTGTTACTTCATCTGTGTTTGTGTGGCACTGAAAGATAGCGTTCATTTGGCTTTCTGCAGCCCCAAAGCTACTTAAACATCAAAACTAGCAATAAAAAATAGTTGGTATACAGCAACCAGCCCTATTTATCTACTGCAGTAACTATTTTACTGGATTAATCCCTGTAATGCCAAAATAGCAGCGCTTCGTTGAGTGTTTGGGTCGTTCCATCTCAAATCATCACATTTTTAAAACAATTTCTGACTGAATCTCTGAAATTTTTATAGCAAGAAACACGGATATTTATACATATATTCGAGACATTTTAGACTGATATATCAAATACTTTCCGAAATCATTTTATTTTTTTAAAAAACTTGCCCATTGACCCACTTTTGGCACGTTTTTGTTAATATCTCAGGAACTAATAAAGATAAATGCCTGAAATGTCCACTGTTGTTTCTCATCATTTTAGTGATCAGTCTTTCTCTTTTTTAACCATTTGGAAACTCTGTTTTACTCAGATTATCCAGCAATATGTTTGTTTTTGTGGTACAACTGGTCAAACCTGCTCGATCAGTTGTGAAAGTTCAATGAAAATAACTTTCTTTTCATTTATGCAACCAAGTATTTTACATTAAAAAGTATTCTTAATGATTTTCTTTTGCATTACTGTGACATGCAGGTAAATATGGTTCAGAAAATATCACTAGTTGACTTCTGCATTGTTAATATTTTTGTTACTTTGTGCTCAAAAATAGGATTTTTCACAATGGGCTATGTTTTTTTTTTCATATTTCAACTCAGCCACAATCAGATAATATTTTATTTACTTTACTTTTATTTACTTGTCCACTATCTTAGATCATGAATCGATGACTTGATGAGGAATAACTGAAAATTTCAGGCTTTTATCTTTAATGGTTTCTGATTTTCTGGTTTATACATGCTTCAAATTGTTAATATGCCTAATAAATAAATAAATAAATAAACATGCTGAAAGTGGATCCTCAGAAATTTTTTAAAACAAAAATATCCTGGAAAGTATTGCATATATCAAGCTAGAATTTTACATATCCACAGTTTATGATAAAAAAAAGTTTCAAGCGAATCACTCGATTTTAAGTAGTTGTTGCTTTAAACATGTTACAATCAAATGAGGCCACATTGGAAAGTGACATTATAAACTTTCACCAAACAACTAAGTCAAGGTAAATTTTTTAAAAAGTGAACAAGAAAAGCACTCAGAGAGCGCAGTGCTCTGCCAAGGCTGCTCAGTCTTTTATTTTCTGACGGATGAAATCTTTCATAAAAAATGTTCTGCGTGTGTACGTTATGTACGGATACCGGATCACGTGACCTAAACATGTAGCGGGCGGCGGGAATTGATGGGACTCAGAAACACTCCCATAATTTAATCAATTCTTCCTTGTATTGTTTCCGACGGGTAACGCCCGATAAGTCCGCAGCGGTAGATTTGTTGTAGGATCTGAATCATGTGATCGTCAGCAGGCAGCTGACGTAGTGTTCACTTGTTGTCATGGTGACAGTGACGCTGTGCCGCTATCTCGCAATGATACAGAAATCTTTAACAAATCCATGGATCCAGACTATAAGCTGCATCACTGCCAAAATCTAATCACTCGGTCCTTGTGTCATTTCTGAACTTCCCTGAAAATTTCATCCAAATCCGTTAGTCTGTTTTTGAGTAATGTTGCAAACAGATGGACAGACAAATGTACGCCGATCGTCACATAACTCCACCGCGTTCTTTGGCAGAATAACAAATAAAAAAATAAAATTAGAGAAAAAAAATCTTACAAATTATGACATATTAAAAGGACAGACAATTTACAAAAAGCGACTTCAAATCAAATTTTCTAACATTTTCCTGCAGTATTTGTTTCCTGAACTTAATCAAAAATGAACTTCATCATGGTTAGATAATAATAATTTATAAAACATCATAGTTCTGATAGAATTCAACCAAATACTGACTCACAGTTTCTCTGTCCGGCGGAGACACAATGGGGTGACATTTTTAAGAAATCCTTTGAGTCTTTTTCGGGTCTAACAGTGGCGTATTTCTCTGAAACTAAGTGTTGGAAATCACACTTTATGTCTAAAGCTGCCTCTTCCAGAGAAACAGGCCGAGTAAATACAGAAATCTGACTCATGAATTCTGCCAGCGTGACAAACATCTGCTCTGCAGCTTTTGGAATCAGAATGATGCCGTTTTCCTTCCACTAAACAAGTATGTATGACTTAATTTACATATCACAGCTAATCTCCTAACAGCAGGAATGATACAGCCGTCATCCCTGCTAAAAAAAACCTGGTTTCTTCTTGTTTTGGAGGATTGTTGGACTCGGCAGCCACAAATCTGAAGTCAAACACGGTTTTCACTGTCAATTTATTGGGAATCTGATTAGAGCTGCTCTTTATTAGCGCTCAGTGATGTGAGCTAATGGACCGTCCACGTTCCGTTCATCCGGGGAGTCTTTATGAGAACTCCTAAAACCAACGTTTGGATAAGCTGGCAGGGTTTTCAGGCCCTTGTTTTTCTGCCAATCATACTCCAAATCTGCCACTTGTTTGTGCCAAATGATTCTTATCTGCGTGCGGAGGAGTCTGCGGAATTAGACGAGTCACATTTGTTTAATTCGCATCTCCCTCGAGTTTTATTTTAGCCCCTTGTCACTGCAAGAAGAAGGCTTTCTGACGTCTTCATAGAGAGATTGTTGAAACGGTGGCATGTCTTCAGCTCTTACAAAATGAAGCGAGTTTATTTAATTTCACAATTGTGGCACAAAAACTCTTCATTTCTCTGCAAAACACCAACACAAAGAGTTCAGGATATTCAGATTTCGTGTACGGAGGGAAGCAATCTAAATGACAAGACTTGAAATGTTAAAGGTGTAAAACTTCAAACATCTGAGAAACGTGGACGTTATTTCAGGTGATCTATGGATGTGTCACCTTTTATTTTTCTAGCATCCAGTCAGTCTTTGTTTCTTTAAGCGAAAGGTGCCACTTTCACCGAAACGCCGCTGACATAATGTCAACTTTCAGGGAATAGAAGATGTTGTAAGAAGCGATTCGCTGCGTTTCGTCCACTTTGACATCATCGTTTCGTTGCTCTGTGACCTGCTCAGTGTAAGAAGCCAAGAGCTGAAGAGGTTCAGAGTAAAACGACTGCTTTTGTCAGGAGGCTGTGGAGTTTTAAAGGTGTAAATCAGCAGTTTGTTTCCACACGATGTGTTTGTAATGTCGGGGAAACATCTACAGTTGTGACTGTAGTCCAAAGCTGAAAAGGTTGTTGCTGTTCTGTCTGACTGATTTGTGTTTTTTCAGGGAGTTAATACAGATTATTAGCAGCCACGAAGATCAGTAAACTGATATTTTATATTTATTTACAGTGAAAATGAAAATCCTTCTTAACATTTGTCCTTCATTGCTGTTCCTTGTGATGTCTAACCACTGAGAAAGCTGCATCAGAGCCAAAGAAGCACATTTTTAAACAAACTAATATGTTCAGGAACCCTAACCCTTAAAAAAACTCAACAATTAACAGATAATGAAAAAACTGTGCAATATTTGAGCTGATAATCAGTCGACTCCTGAGTACTTTCTGTGATCTGCAGTTCTTCTACAGTAAAGTACAGATAGTGCTGCTATGCAAATTTTAGGTAAGTGGACTTTACATTTTAAATCAAGAAACTGTTTTAATATTGACAGAATAATATGTATTTTCAGTAATTTTGCATTTTTTCGCTCAGGCTTTTCACTATGTCAGTGGGTGTTAATCTTAATATTTTAAGTTCTGAGGTGAATTAATAAATCCAGTCTTATTTCTCTACTGGAAAACACTCAGCAGTTGTTGCTTTAAATGACTATTATACCGACATATTGCATTTTTGTGCCTATTGTCATTGTGTTTCAACTTCCTCGTAATTGTAATGTTCCCTTCTGGGCATCCTGCTTCGTCGGTCAAAGCACTTTAAAAACCCAGTATAATATAGTTATGTAGACTAACGTTCAAAAGTTTGGGGTCGCCCAGACAATTTCAAGTCTTCCAGGAAAACTCACACTTTTATTCATGTGCTAACATAACTGCACAAGGGTTTTTTAATCATCAATGAGCCTAGCGTTTGCTAGCAACGGGCACCATGACAAAGACTTCTGTGATGCTTAATGACCACAGGCGAGAGTTCAAGTATTTCGGACAAGACAGAACTAACTACAACAGTAATTTTATATATTAAGAGGCAAATGTTTCTTGCAGCCCATATTATGTATCTGTTGATCACAAATACGCTAAATGTGAATAAAGAATTTGGCTTATGTTTGTATCGGTACAGATCAGCAAAAAAATGTCTCCATCAGTTCTGATAACATTGGATAACAACCTCTCTAGTGTTTACGTTGACTCACTTTGCTTAATACATGACTTTTTTTGGCTATGTTAAATGATGTACCTTCCTCTTTTTCATAGTTCTGCGAGCTACGATGTGACATTATTACTCCACCAAGGAGTGACGGAGTTATCTGATGATTGGCGTATTCTTGTCCGTCTGTCTGTCTGTCTGTTTGCAACATTACTCAAAAACAGACAGATGCAAATGATAGAATGAACAACTGATTAAATTGTGGGGGTGTTTCTGAGTCCCATCAATTTCCATCGCCCGCTACATATTTAGGTTATGTGATTCAGTGTCCGTACATAATGTACACATGAATAACACGCCTCTACGGTGCTGTGATTTCTGCCACCAATTTTTTCAAGATATCAGTTGTCGGAAATCATAAAACGACTGAGCAGCTTTGGCTCAGTCGTTTTAGACTCTGAGTGCTTTCCTTATTCTAATTATTATGGTCTGCCAAGTTTGATGTGCACTAACATTCATGTACAGCTGAATCTACCATAACATAGAACAAAGAAGCTACAATTACAACACCAAGAGAGTGTGATGCCATTACTCCAATGTTTCTCTACATATTAAAGAGTTGTTTGCTTCAATGTTAATATTTTATTTATGTCAAAATATTGCATATTGCATCTTTAAGCATGTAAATATTAGAAATAACTGGTCAACAATAGTTCATTACCATTGTAAAACAACAAAAATCCCTCTTGAAATTATTTTGTCATCTTAGTCATAATTGACACTTTAAAATGTCATTTTCAGTTTCTTCATTTCCTCCCTGTCTGCATGCAGGCTAGCAGCACTGTTAGCGGTACCAATGGACTCCAGTGTATATCAAATAAGATATTCTAAATTAGGAGGAATATAACAAAAAATCCAGAACAGAGAGTGATGTTTGAAGCAGTAACTGGCGTCCAGTTAGCTGATAAACTAAAGCTGTTTGTCACTAAATATCCCTCCAGCTCTGTTTCCACTGCTGCTGATATAACAAGCACAAATGGCTGTTGGGAGATTTTACTTGACGGATGGCTTTTGTCTTGGCCATCTTGTCATCATCTTCTGAAGTTCATCCGTAGTTTCCACGCTAAAGCCTGGACATTAGCATGCTGTCAGCTGGGGTTTGTTTCTGATGAACTGTCAGCTGTAGACGAGTGTGTTAGAGGACAGAACTGTACTCTAACTGTGCTGATTTTAGCTTTAAACAGCATTTATGAGTGCAGCGTCCACTTACTTTCAGCTCCAAAGTGGAATAGCTGCTAGAAAACAAACAGAAAGGCTGTCAGATGAGCTGAACGGAGCCCAGCGGGGGACTTATCTCTCTTGGACGGCCCTCGACTGACCCGTCCAACTGTACTTGTTGACTCACCGCTATAAATAAAGTGTTCTCTGTTGTTCTGTTCTGGCCAGTGGATGAAACCCAGAGCCAGTGCCAGGGGTCAGCAGAGCCCCTGGCAAAGTGTTCAGAGATGTTATTACCAGGCTTTCAGCAGCATCATTGTTCCAACATTCCTCTAAACACCGAGTGTGACAGTTGGCCGCTGCCGGTCCGACTTCCTCCTCTGACAGAAGTCCAAGCGTGAAGCTAAAGGAGCTAAACATGGAGCTGCTGAGGCCAATTTCTGCTCTCAAAACCTCACCACGAACACAAAGAGTGGAATTAGCATCAAGGCTTTGGTATTTACTGCAGCAGATCCATCTACCGACCACAGCCGCTGTATGTTAGTGAGATTTATGTCTTTGCAATGTTTTAATATACAGTTTAAAGACACTTTTACAATCTCTATGTTAGATCACAGATACACATATTAGTTGTTCTTTTGCAGTAACTTCGACATTTCATTTGTTATCAATCTACTAACTTGCCCAATTAAATTATAAAGGTTCTGTCGTATGGTTTAAGAAAGAAACTTTTTTATTGTCTTGGACATACAGTATATGTATGTTGCTGTGTGTATACTTTAAAAAAAATATATACATATACTTTAATTAAAATAGAAATATTTTCCAGCAATTACATTTTTTCACTTGTTTTTCTTAATTTTATGCTTTAGTTATTATTAATATTATTTATTTACTATATTTTTCAGGTTTTAAACATAGCAGAATTCTGTAATTTTCATTGTATTTTTTCTGGCACATTTTGCTGGCAGATTTATTATAATAAATTTTATTATTTTATATATGGTGTAAGGGGACAGTTGGACAACAACAACAAAAAAATTATGGATTTTTTTATTGTTGTTTTATTTGACAGATTTTGCCCATAGTTTGAAAGACATATTTGTGAATTTACAAATACAAAAAATTAAATTGTATGTGTAATTGTAAATTCCATAAAACTGCAGCCTTATAATTTCTATTTTCCTTGCCAAAAATGTGAAATTTTGACAATAGAATACATTCACAATGTTTTTTTTAACGTCTAAATTTTTTTTACACATAATTTCATGTAACCCTCTATCACTACATTTACCCTCTAACACAACATTTACCCTCTATCACTACATTTACCCTCTAACACAACATTTACCCTCTATCACTACATTTACCCTCTAACACTACATTTACCCTCTAACACTACATTTACCCTCTATGAGTACATTTACCCTCTATCACTACATTTACCCTCTAACACATTTACCCTCTATCACTACATTTACCCTCTAACACTACATTTACCCTCTAACACTACATTTACCCTCTAACACTACATTTACCCTCTATCACTACATTTACCCTCTATCACTACATTTACCCTCTAACACTACATTTACCCTCTATGAGTACATTTGCCCTCTAACACTACATTTACCCTCTATGAGTACATTTATCTTCTAATACTACATTTACCCTTTATCACTACATTTACCCTCTAACACTACATTTATCTTCTAATACTGCATTTACTTTCCAATACTACATTCCTGTCAGTGTCCAATTGGAGCTCTACAACAAGGTTCCTGAACACCTACAGAACATTAAGGAACAACTTGTAAGCAGAAATAAGATAAGTCTTTATTAATCCTCCTAAAGTGGGAAAATGAGCAAATATTGTTCTTAATGCAATTATCAAGCAGGTATACTAGATGGATTTAAAAAATTTCAGTGTAGTAATTTATGACAATGGTATGGAACGGGGATTGTATCGGCAGATACTAGTCATTACTGTACAGTCATCAGTAATATTAGTGACACATGTTCTGAAATTAATTTAATAAGGTTAAACTTAATTGTTTCAAAGGTAATTTGTCTCGGACAACCTGTTGTCGGTGATTATCGGTCCTTACTGTACTGTAAAAGTTTGGGGTCACGTAGAAATGTCCTTATTTTTTGAAAGAAAAGCCGTTTTTTTCAGTGAAGATAACATTAAGTGAATCAGAAATACAGTCCAGACATTGTTAATGTGGTAAATGACTATTCTATCTGGAAACGGCTGATTTTTAATGGAATATCTCCATAGGGGTACAGAGGAACATTTCCAGCAACCATCACTCCTGTGTTCTAATGCTACATTGTGTTAGCTAATGCTGTTGAAAGGCTCATTGATGATTAGAAAACCCTGTGCAGTTATGTTAGCACATGGATAAAAGTGGGAGTTTTCATGGAAAACATGAATTTGTCTGGGTAATGCCAAACTTTTGAACGATAGTGTATGTAAATTTGTTAAAAATATGTTATTTTTCCAAGTATGTTCCATTATTTTCACTTCCTTTTCCAAGTTTTTGAACATTACAGTGTTTCATCATTTGACATTTTTAAAAAATCTTTTTACAATGTAGGGTTTGAATTTCAAACCAATGATAAATTGTATTTTTATGGAATTTTTCATGACATATTTTTTTTAACTCGTTTGAAATACCTAAATGAAATATTTATTATTATAAGACTAATAAATAGTAAATGTCTCAGATTGGATCAGGGGCATCTCTCGTCTCATATATTATTAAGTAAAACAGTGTTATTACCCATGCTGTGCTGTTAAGTTAATAATTACCTTTATGCTCAGGTAAGCTATAAGACAATAAACAGACGTGAATGTGAAAGTGCATCGGTACACTATAAATAAATAAGTGGCTGCTTGTTGTTGAGTTCAGCACCATGAATGGAAACTTGTGTCCGGTGCCAAAGGTCGCACTGGTCACTGTCAGAGAACTGAATGTTCCCGTCAGGAAATCCCACCCCGACACCAGCTTTACCACCTCCACTGCCCAGAGTCCATCAACACCTTCAGCTGGAACACCATGCCCACAACAAACCCAACCTCAAATGCCCCAGCATGAAACGGTCATCCAGTATGTTTCACGAGACGGACAGATTCCATATGGGAGATATTGTCCTCACACAGCTCTTTAAAAGCCACCCACTGTCCTGATTCAGCGGCTGCCTATTTCTAAAATGAAATATTTACAGCTGCTGTGATTTTAAACTTTAAGCCCTCAGGATGCCTCTGGACATGAACTGCCACATCAACGAGATGCTAAGTTATGAAAAATGCAAGAGTTCAGGGAAGAACAGTGAACCGGCTGGAGACAAAGTGGAGGAAATGGTGCCATCATCCTCTGTAGTTTCTGCCATCAGCCTCCAGCAGGGGAGGAGAGGTGTGTTAAACTCTCATTTCAGCAGAAATGAATCTCAGTGCAATAAACTGAGCATTAAGTTCCAAAATTACACTGCAAAAGGTGAATAAACTGGTCCTGAAACGGTCCATGTTGGTTCTAAAAATCTAATACAAGATTAATTTCAAGTCCTTGTCATAAAGTCAAAACAAAAGTGCATATTTGTCATGATGTATTCCCTATTTCTAACAATAACCAACTAATCAAAGTGCCCTTCAAATCCCAAAACCCACTGTCAGGTTTAAAAGGGTGTCATCTGTCAAAAAAATCACCCAAATTAAAAGCTTTTTCAGAGACGGAAAATGTAATGGTGGATTATCAACTTCATCTCCAAAAGTTCTTAAACTAATCAGGTGAGGTGAATGCTTCTGTTGGGGGGAAATAAACCAAATCTAAGCTTAAAGCAGTGATATTTCATCAAAATCACTTTATCGTGTCTCCGCTAAAACTTAACCAAAAGTAAAGTCTCCTCTCTCCTGATATCTGACTTTATCATGCTTCACATCATGATGCTGCCACCACCGTGCTACACATGATGATGCTGCCACCACCATGCTACACATGATGATGCTGCCACCACCATGCTACACATCATGATGCTGCCACCACCATGCTACACATCATGATGCTGCAACCGCCATGCTTCACGTCATAATGCTGCCACCACCATGCTTCACGTCATGATGCTGCCACCATCATGCTTCACGTCATGATGCTGCCACCACCGTGCTTCACGTCATAATGCTGCCACCATCATGCTTCACATCATGATGCTGCCACCACCATTGTGCAGAGAACAGAAGAGCAAGTTGTTGGAAGATACATTCAGCATGGTGAAACATCTTTGCAGAGTTGATGTGCAGAGTGGTTCCTGGTTTTGTTGTTGTGTATCTTCTATTGAACATCCTAACCTGCAATATTTATCATACATTTATCTTATCTGGTTCTTCATCTGATTGCATTTCATGTTCATTGTACTTAAGTTGTGCAGTGACAATAAAGCTGATGCTGAGCTCATTTAATATTAAAATCAGTCTACATGAATGTGGAAGTTTCCATTACAAACCTGGTTACTGGCATTTAGCTGGTTCCTCTAGTTATTCCCAGTGTTTCTACAGGACGTAAAACCCCAGAATAATCTCCTGAGTGGAGCCAAGATGAGCCAAGAGGGGGGATTTCCTCTCTGCTCTGAGTGTTTCTGATTTCTGTGCTGGTGTTTGTGCGTGTCTTGCCTTTGTGCAGGTGTGTTTGCATGTATTGTGTTTGTGTCATATCAACACTCAGTTCTTTGGAAGTCATTATCCGAAGAGAAAATGATCATCAAACCGGCATTCAGAACCCGTCTGGAAGTCTCATTTCCATTTATGGCAGCTGAGTGTTTCCTTGGAAATGTGATGAGAGAGCAACTTCAATAACAGTGACCTTTAGAAAGTCTGAGCATAAACACAGGTTTGTTCTGAGGTGGGCCACCCACTAAAGAGTGCAGGGTTTCAGGACTGTAGAGAAACTAGCAGGTGATGGAAAATATTCACTGATGACCGATGACTGGAAATACAGAGATCTGCTTAATGGATAATTGTGGGTAATTCTATGTTCATTTTATGGGTCATGCTAACTTTGCTCTCTCCATCTTTGTTGAAGATGCACAAAAGCTTCCAGTAGTTTAAAAAAAATGATAGTTTTTTACTTGAATTAGACATTTTCCAGGTCACAGGTTATTTTAGTTTGATGTGTGGCCTTACTCATTGGAAGTCCAAAGATGAGTAGCTGAATCAAATGGAAGATGAGTTTCGGACTTTGGTGAGCTACAAATTGCTGCAAAGAGTGTTGATGGGAAAACCTTCGTGCTTCCGTGGATTAGAGGAATCCCAGCTGTGAAACTAAAACCAATGAATCTGCAGCTCTGACAAACAACCTGGAGGAGTTTCACCTCCCCAACTTCCACTGGAAGAAATGACCGACATCTCCATATGCCACTAAAAGCTGTCACGACAAGGAAGAACTAATGTTCTGTGATTTATTTTGACCTTTGCAGCACCAACACACACTAAAAAGCTATCCACAGCTCCGCACATGGAAACAAGCCGGTAGACAAACATGTAGGAGATCCACGGTCCATTCCATAAACCAGAATTAGCCCTAACCCTATGCTAAGTCCAATATTCACTCTCCTGTCTCCACTAATTTGTGAGAAAAGTATCTGGCTTTTTCATGAGGTGAATATTCCACTATCTTCACAGCTGTACCATAAATGTGCCATGAAACAAAAGTAAAGAGCTAAAAAAAATTGATGGAAAGTAATTCCCAGTTTTATTCTTCATACACATTGCCTATAAAAGTAACCACAACCCTCTCAAGTTTTCCCCTTTTATTGTATTCCAACATTCAATCATGGTGAATCATGTAATTTTACTTTATTGACAAGCCAAGAATCCTCACGTCATGATGCTGCCACTACCATGCTTCATGCCCTGATGCTGCCACCACCATACTTCACATCATGATGCTGCCACCACCATGCTTCATGCCCTGATGCTGCCACCACCATGCTTCATGCTATGATGCTGCCACTACCATGCTTCATGCTATGATGCTGCCACCACCATACTTCACATCATGATGCTGCCACCACCATGCTTCATGCCCTGATGCTGCCACCACCATGCTTCATGCTATGATGCTGCCACTACCATGCTTCATGCTATGATGCTGCCACCACCATGCTTCACAGTGGGGATGCTGTGGTTGTGATGATGTACAGTATTTGTTTTCCGCCAAACATAACATCTAGCCTGTTGTTCAAAAAGCTCCACTTTGGTCTCCTCAGACCAAAGAACCTTCTTCCAGTTGACTTTAGAGTCTCCACATGTCTTCTGGTGAACTCTAGTCCAGATTTTATATAAGTTTTTTTTTTCAACAGAGTCTTTCTCTTTGTCTCTCATGAAGCTTTGACTGGTGAAGAACAGACAACAGTTGTTGTATGAACAGTCTCTCTCATCTCAGTCAGTGAAGCTTGGAACTCCATCAGAGGAATCATAAGTGTCTTGGTGGCCTCCCTCACTCATCTGTTTCTTGCAGTCACCCATAGTGATATTAAACAATTTGGAAATTTTCTTGCATCATCCCTTGACTCATACTTTTCAACAACCTTTTCTCAGAGGTTCTTGGAGTGTTCTTTAGTCTTCATGGTGTACTTCTATCCAGGAGTACTGATCCACCAGAGACTGGACCTTCCAAATACAGGAGTCTTCATACTACAATCACTGAAACACGTTCACTGACCTCAAAAACTGTCTGACTTCTGTCACCAACTGGCTGCATTTGATTTGAATAAGGTGAGACACTTAAACTTTCTGTTTTTTAATGAATTGACAGCACTCTGGAGAAATCTATTGTCACTTTGACATGAAAGAGTCTTTTTTGGGTCAATTCCTGTCAAAAAATCCAAATGAAATGGACCATGATCCAGTGTAGAAAAGCAAAAAAGGGGAAAACTTCCATTGCGGGTCGCCAACTTCTTTCTTAGGCACAATATAAATAATTGCAGCATCCTTAACTCCCCTCCCTGCACACACACACACACACACACACAAACATCAGTTTACACAATCTGTGTATTTCCACTAGTACTGTCTTCATGGATACCTATAAATACTTAAGATATGTACTAAGAATAGTGCTGCTGTGATTAAAATGAGACACATAACAGTGTAAGTACGTGTTTCTGGACCTGCAGTCCTTCAGGGCCTCCAGTGGAAACACCTCAGAGTCTTAGTTGTAGCGTGACTGCAGGAAGTCTCTGCCCAAAACGCTGCGATCCACCGGAGGATACAAGCTTCTGTAGACACGGCGTTCTGACCGCTCCGTCCTGTTCGTCCGCTCAGGAAATCCCTGCGTGATTAAACATCCCTTCCTGAAGGGCTGTGTGATTGGATGTCGGTCTGCCGATTACACCGTCCGACTGTTTGTCTCTGCAGTAATGCGACTGTCTGCTCGGCTGTCTGAACCGTCCTCTAACCCGAGTGTCCGATTACCTGTCCGTCCGTCTCTCCACCTTCCCACCCGCTGACTTTATTACTTCAACCTTATTCTGCTCTGCTTTAAAGGAGCAATAAGCGCCTTTTTTTTCTTTACTGCCCCTCGGCACAAAATCCCCATCTGCTGAGGGTTGATAGGGTTTGCAGATCAATACCAGTGACTAAACAACTATTTCTTCAACTGCTGTGATTTCTGGCTACAAAAACTCACGCTGTATTGGAAGAAACACTCCCTGTCTAGACACTAAATTACTTAATACCTCTTTAACTTGAGGGAAGCAGAGAAGTCTCCAATGAAAGCAGAGCAACAGCTACTATTGAAGACACTGAGGGCTCGACTGGAATCTTTTCTTTGAATTTAGAGGGTTTGTAGCAACAGTTTCAATAAAAAGACACAAAGACGTGTCTGATAGGACGTCATCATCTGTCACTACCTTCAAAAGGTGTGGAAATTAATTGTTAGTGCTTAAATGCTTAAAATGTAAGGATAATTCTAGGTTTGAGAGGCGATTCTATGTGTTATTCTTCATATACAGCACCTAGAAAAGTACTCACAACCCTTTTAAGTTTTTCCCTTTTGTTGCTTTTCAATTTAAATGATTTTCTTAACAAGAATGATGCTGCCACTCCATGCTTCATGCCATGATGCTGCCACCACCATGCTTCACATCATGATGCTGCCATCACCATGCTTCACATCATGATGCTGCCATCACCATGCTTCACATCATGATGCTGCCACCACCGTGCTTCACATCATGATGCTGCCACCACCGTGCTTCACATCATGATGCTGCCACCACCGTGCTTCACATCATGAGACTGTGTTGACTGGTAAATTATAAAAATAACAATTGCTTGGCTAATGTGAAGGAACAATTGCTGTTAGTGGTCTTAATGTTTTGGCTCATCGATGTACACA
Source organism: Amphiprion clarkii (assembly GCA_027123335.1). Lineage (NCBI taxonomy): Eukaryota > Metazoa > Chordata > Actinopteri > Pomacentridae > Amphiprion > Amphiprion clarkii. The sequence continues at coordinate 3,537,920 of CM049581.1, read as the reverse complement.
CAAAAAAGTGACAAGAAGTTTCTGAAGAATGAAAAAAGGGAGTTCAGAAAGAACTCTGTGGCACAATAGTTGCATGAGGTGACAATGATATCTTGCGATGTTTGAAAAGTTCAGCAGGCGACAGTCCCAGATGGTGTTCGGTGGTCAAACAGGGGAAAAGCATTTAACTTTCCAGACTGAGCCATGCAATATCTTCCACTAAAACAATTAAAATCCACCAGAGGAGATTTTTCATCTGTTCTTCGAGGCCTCACACGCAGAAGCCGATTGGTGAATTATTCAGTAACAAAAGACTAATTTATGCTGCGCACATTAAATATGGATGATTCAACAAATTAAATGTGAAATTTTCCATGTTGCAGCAACAAGATGTCTTCCTGCCCCTTTGACGGGAACTGACAGCATAAAAGCAGATCCATATGTTTGTTTCTGGTCTTCTTCCTTCCTCCTCTTTCTGTTTGTACAACTCAACTCCCGCCTTCCATTTGCTTTGACTTCTTCGTGCCGTCCTCTCCTGGGGCCCATAAACCTTTGATGGAACAATGACTGATAACTCGGGAACAAGAAAAAATTAGGCCACTCAGTTATTGGTGATTCATAATCCCTTTCTGAGGTGTTAATGGGGAGCCGTATTTAAGCTGCCAGTGTTTAATATACACTTTCTGCAGTTGCTCTAAATCTCCTGCAGGTTCTTTTTTTTTCTTTGCTTTGTGAAGGGGTGTTAATGGAAGGAGTGGAGGGGCAGGTCAGACTTGGCCTCCTGCCCAGGACGGGACTTTGCTTCTGGGTTTTCTTAGCACTTTTGAAGTGACCTGGATATCCAGCTCGTGGATAACTCTTTCACTCTCAATCTCTCCTTTAATCTCTCTCCGTTAGGCTCTCGTTGGGTTTGATTTCTCGTAGTTTTGCAATCTTTCTCCTTTACTAAGGATCGCTATCTGTCTGAGTCTGATCCGTCGGCTGTCTCAGTGTCTCTATGTGCAGATCTCTTTTCATCTCCTTCCCCCTTTGTCTTGCTCGCTGGACCATTAAAGGAAAACGCCACCAAAATCCTGACTTTGAAAATCAAACACTGATCTCCAGTGCACTAGAAAGGTGGCTCTGAGAAGTTTGGAACTTTGTGGTGTCACGGTAAAGACATGATGGACGGAAAGTTATCAACCAGCTTCTGCAGCATCATCACATTCTCCTCTTTGAGAGGATTTTGTTTCAATCTGTGGCTCGACATGTAAAGTGTCAATACGTCCAGTACTGCTTTAAGTATCATACAGTGTCCATAGGACTGATAAATAAACCAAAAAACTAGAAGCAACACCCGAGTTTGATGTTCACATCCATGTCTGACTTTCTGGATGTCAAATGTCAAAATTAGGGTCTGAATTGTTGAGTTCAGCTATTAAAAACTAATCAGCTTACAGAAACACTTCCAGGCATCCTGATATTAGTTAGTTATTATTGAACATTAGTTCACCAAAGCATCAAAAACATTCATATTAAAGTACCAAGATGTCAAAAAATCTGGATATTAATGCACCCAAATGTCAAAAACCTGGATATTAGTGCACCAAAGCATCAAAAACCTGCATATCAAAGCAACAAAATGCCAAAAACCTGAATATTAATGTACCAAAATGCCAAAAACCTGGATATTGACTCAAAACAACATCAAAAAACCTAAATATTAATGCACCAAAACATCAAAAACATGCATATTAAAGAACCAAGATGCCAAAAATCGTAATATTGCATCACCAAAATGCTAACAATGGGAATATTAAGGCACTCAGATGTGAAAAACCTGGATATTAACTCAAAAGAACATCAAAAAAACTGAATATTATAGGACCAAAATGCCAAAAATCTCAATTTTAACACACCCAAATGTAAAAAAACCTGGCTATTAAATCAAAAGACCATCAAAAAACCTCAATATTAGAGCACCAAAACATTAAAAACATGCATATTAAAGCACTAAGATGTCAAAAGTCTGAATATTACAGCACCAAAATGTCAAAACCCTGAATAATAAAAGTACAAAAGTACATCCTGCATATTAACTGCACCAACATATAAAGCTTTGCCTGTTTGTTTTTCAAGCTAAACTGACTGAAGAATCATTGATGAAAATCCATAATCCATATTCTCTCTAACACAATCCTAGAACAGGTGTTTGAAATACTAAAAATCTGAATCAATATTGGTGACTGTTGTGTTGACTTTACTTCATATCAGATTGAAAACTACTTTTCTTGGAACATTGACTGAACAGCAGCTGTTTGAGAAGCTTATACTTTACATTTTTCAGGATTTTTTTCCACAGTGAAACTGCATTTCTGTTGGTTTCATTAGCGATTCATCAGATTTCTGCTCTTGAACTGGTTTGCTGTAGAAGTCTGTTCTAAATGTGGCGTCTAACAGCCGTCAAACAAGTGTTCCTTTAGCTGCGCTACCATTAAGGGTTCTACATTCTAGACTTGTGTTGTATAAACCACAGCCTGCTGTGCGATGCTTGTATCTTCCCAGTTCCACTCTCACGGCCTTCATACTGCAGGGAAAACTGTGTCTTTGTGCTGCAGTCAATCTCCATGAATCACAGAGAACATAATGAGGCGCAGAGAGACTGATGAAACCGGGCAAACTGAAATTTACACCTCGCTGGAACAGTAAAACTACATGCATTTTTATCTTAATTGCCACGGTGAGTCAGGATCGGAGCTTTGGGGCTATAATCCCACTGACATTTGCCTTTAATGCCAGCCTTAATAACAAGAAGTCCCATGTACTGCTGATGGATCAATGCAGTTTGCAAGTATCAGACCTTTAAACAGTTCAAAACTCCTGAAAGGCTGTGACAGTACCTGGAAAAGTAAACATTATTTAACGCTGGGGTATTGTTTGATTTATAGCACCGTCTTTCTTTTCTGCTGTGACGCTGAGTGATCGATGTTAATGGATGTAATTACAGTGCAGAACTCTTGAAAGGACTTTAGTCTTCAGATTCCACAGTCAGAGAATCAGATGTTGTTTGTCTCTAAAGCACCAACATATTAACTTGCACTTTTAATTCTGCACCTAAAGATCTGGTGTTTCATTATTTAGTATGTGAAGAACAAATATCCTCACTGTGCTTTGTGTCTTAAACATTTATAATGGTTCTCTGCTTTCTTACATTGGACTTTAATTTACCATTTAAACTGTAAAAATATCAAATATTAAGACACAACATGTCAATAAGTTGGAAAATAATGCACCAAAACATAAAAAATCTGAGTTTTAACTGGTCAAAATACAAACAAACTGAATACTGGTGGACCGAAACATCAAAAACCTCTATATTAAATGACCAAAACCTGAATAGTAATGCACCAAAATGTCAAAAACCTGCATCTTAAAGCACCAAAATGCTAAAAACAAAGGATATTTACTCAACCAAATGCCAAAAACCGGAATATTGATGCACCAAAATGTTACAAACCTGCATATTAATTCACCAAAATACCCAAAACCTTGATATTAAAAGAGCAAAAAACTAAAAACACAAATTTTAATGCATCAACATATTAAAAAGATGGACAATAACACACCAAAATGTCAGAAACCTGCATAATAAAGTACCAAAATGTAAAAAAAAACTGGATATTAGCTCACCCAAATATCAAAAAACCTAAATATTACTGCTTCAAAATTCCATAAACATAAATATTAAAGCACTATCATTTAAAAACTTGAATATTAAACCACCTAAATATTAAAACCCAAAATATATACATATACCAAAATATTAAAAAGATGGACAATAACACACCAAAATGCTAAAAACCTGGATATTAACTCAGCTAAATGTCAAAAACCTGGATTTTAATGTACCAAAACATTAAAAACCTTGATATTAAAGCACTAAAATTCCAAAACACCTGAATATTAAAGTACCAAAACATTAAAATTCCAAATATGTTAAAAACATGGACAAAAACACATCAAAACATCAAAAACATCAGAATAAAAGCACCAAATACCAAAAACCTGAATATTGACGCACCAAAATGTTACAAACCTGCATTTTAAAGCACTAAAATTCCAAAAACCTAAATATTAAACCACCAAAACATTAAATCCCCAAATATATACATATCAACAAATTAAAAAGATGAACAATAACACACTAAATGTCACAACCCTGTGCATTAAATCACCAAATCCCAAAAACCTGAATATTGATGCACCAAAGTGTTACAAACCTGCATCTTAAAGCACCAAAATGCTAAAAACCTGGATATTAACTCACCGAAATGTCAAAATCCTGGATTTTAGTGCACTAAAATATCAAAAACCTGCTTATTAGAACACTAAAATTCCCCCCAAAAAACGGAATATTAAATCACCACAATGTCAAAAACCCAAATATTAATGCAGCAACATACTGAAAAGCTTGACAATAATGCATCAACACACTGAGGCTGTTTTTCATCTCTGAAATGAACTAATGTATTTTGGATGCCAGTTCAAATAAAGGGACAGACATACATCCTTCAGCAGGATAAAAGTCCAGCACACACCAGGAGTGTTTAGTCCAGGCCAGAATCAGAGCCCTGATCTGGATCCCCATCGCTGAGGCTGCAGAGGCTGGAAGCTCTGCTCTGCTGGATGGAACATGCAGGAAACTTCTACTGCTGATGTTACACAAACCGTCTGACTGACCCTTAGTTCTGCAGGCTGAAGCTGGAAAAGTACAATAAACACTGCAACAGTCACTGTGACCTTCAGTGAAGCCCCAAGACTTTTCTGTTATTTTTAACCCTCATTTATGGGCACCAAAAATATAGTTTCCTCGTCTGAAAAAAATCCAAAAATTTAGCAAATATATTCCCTAAATTTCTGAAAATTAGCAAAACCTTCAGGAAGAAAATTCCAATAATTCCTTAAAATTTTCCCTTAAAAGTTTTATTTAAAAATAATCCCCCTAATTTGGCAAGAAAAATGAGTAAAAATCTTCCAAAAAATCCTAAAAACACTAAAGTGATTCCATATATATCAGCAAAATGTCTAATATTTTCTTTAAGAACATTCACAAAAAATCAACCAAAATCCAGCGAATTTCGCTGGATTTTGGTTGATTTGTTGTGAATGTTCTTAAAGAACATTTCTATCTTTGTTTTTTGTTTTTTTTTCTAACCATTTTACCATTTATACTGTACCAATATTGAATATTAAGACACCAACATGTCAATAAGCTGGAAAGTAAAACATTAAATGTCATTACAGAATCAGATCACACACAGGACTATAATGCATATGTCAAATATTAACTAAAAAAACTGGTTAAAAACCTGAATGTTAACTGACCAGGATACCAAAACCCTGAATATTAGTGCACCAAAACATTACAGACCTCCCTATTAAAGAAACAAAACGCCATAAACCTGAATATTGATGCATCCTAATGTCAAAAACATGGATATTATCTCAAAAGAACATGAAAAAACCTGAATATTAGTGCAGCAAAACTTAAAAATATGTTTATTAATGCATCAAAATGTCAAAAATCTGAATATCAAAGCACCAAAACGGTAAACATCTTAATATTAACTAACCAGGATAGCAACATCCTGATCATTAGTTCACCAAAACATCAAAAACATGAATTTTAAAGCACCAAAACATCAAAAACCTGAATATTAAAGCAACAATATGTCAAAAACCTGAATATTAAGTCCAAAAATCAGGCATCCAAATACCTTTTAGTGTTCATTTTCTATTATTTTAACAGTTAAAACCTTTTAAACATCTATTATGTAAATTATTGAGGTAAAATCACACCATAAACAACACTAGAGGGTCTCATCCCCATTTAGACTTATTTCGCCAATCATATTTTCTTTTTTTTAAATCTGGAAAGCACTTTGGTGCAACATCTTTCAAACAAGTTTAAATTCCTTTTTTTTAAATGTGCTGCATCCATAGATGTGTTTTTGACTGAGCAAAAACCACCTGCTTTCCCTCAGTTCTGAGTTGTTTCTCTGTCTTTGTTGCATTTCCTTTCCTTTACAGAAGTTTCTATATTATTTCGCTGAAACCTGCACTTTGAGACTTTGTGGTGAATTTTTCCCCGTTGGTTGTAAAGTTGGTGACAAGTTAACCTGCAGTCGACCCTCCTGAGCAAACACTTAATGAAAACCTTCCTCATTTTCCTCACGGACGGTGGATAAATTCGGATTTTAGAGATTGTTGACCTTTGAAAACCAGAGCCAATCAAAACACAGCAATCCTCTGAATAGAAGGGATCAAAGTGCTGCAAACTACATCTGGAATAAGATGTTGGTTAAATAGCTGCAGTGTGTTAAGATCCATTATTATCCTCAGTAAATTACTCTGACATCAAACAGTTTTCTGACTGAAAGGTCATCAAGTCCTCACTTTTCCATCCTTTCTAAACCTAACATGCAACAAGACCCAACCTTGAACCAACGTCCTCTTTGCAAACAACAATCCTTGGCTTCAAAAAAACGGAAAATAACTCTTTCACATGAACCTTTGCTCTTTAAAGCCATCTAAGATCAGTGTAGGAAGGCTTTAACAGCATCACTTAGTGGTTCTTTACCACCAGTAAGCCTGCAGCAGCAGCACAGATTTCTGGGTAGTTTTCTTGCTTTTAGCTGTCGACGCCACCAGCCTTAAAATACAACAAAACCAGAGTGAGCCATTTACAGAAAATATGGAAGCTTCATTGTGGAAAAGCTTTTTCTCTTTTCCATTTCTCCTCCCACCTGACCAACTGGCTTTAAGAGAATACAGGTTGGAGGCAGAAAGTAAACGAGCTGCGACGGTACTTTGCTTGTAAAACGACTGTGTGGAAGATTTCAGCTAAAGTAGAGAGTATTTTAACAGTAGAGTTAAATCCATTGATTCCTGTAGAGTCAATATCAACGTCTTACTACTTCAGAACCATTTCCAGAATTAAACCAACTCTCTTACACTCTAACCTCAAAAAAGTCACTTATGAACATATTTTCTTGTAATACTGTACTTAAAATGCGGCCCTGAGATCCCTCCCCAGGCAGTTTTACCACATTGAGACGTGTGAGCTGAAGGTGAGAATAAATTCAACACCACTATTTAGACATGTATGATGCCGTTCTGAGTTCCCCTCAGGCAGTTTAGCCTCAATGAAAATAACTACTACACCACGATAAATGTAGTTAAAATGCATCCTCCGATCCCTCCCCAGGCAGTTTTACCACATTGACAATAACTACTACACCACTATAAATATATTTAATATGGAGCTCTGAGATCCCTCCTCAGGCATTTTCATCAAGATGAGAATAACTATGACACCAGTTTAAAATGTAGTTACAATGCAGCCCTGAGATCCCTCCCTAGGTAGTTTCACCACATTGAGAATAACAATGACACCACTAGAAAATCTACTTAAAATACAGTCCTGGGATCCATCCCCCAGAAGTTTTACCATATTGAGAATAACTCCTACACCACTATAAATGTAGTTAAAATGCATCCTTCAATCCTTCCCCAGGCAGTTTTACCACAATGAGAATAACAACTATAAATGTACTTAAAATACAGTCCTGTGATCCCTCCCCCAGCAGTTTTAGCACCTATAAATATATTTCATATGGAGTTCTGAGTTCCCTCCCCAGGCAGTTTTATCAAGATGAGAATAACTACTACACCACTATAAATGTGGTTAAAATGCATCCTTCAATCCCTCCCCGGGCAGTTTTACCACTATTCACACCTGGAGTGAGTCTCATTGAACCTTGGACCATGTGGAGTCCCCACCAGGCAGTTATAACTCAGGAAATCTCTTGGATGAAGGTTAAACATTTTGAAGAAATCTATTTGCCTTCTACTGCATTCTACTTTTCTCTCTAAGATGTAAAAAAAACCTTGTAAATTTTCTTGTTTTGCTTCTTTTAGTGGTTGGTTGTCTCTCTTTGTGGCCATTTTGTATATTTTTGTGGTTGTATTATGCCTTTATATGGTTGTTTGTAGTCATTTAGTGTAACATCGTCATTATTTGTCTCTCTCTTTAATCTTTCTGTGTGTTATGGTAGTCATTGCGTGTCTTTGTGTGGTCACTGAGTGTCTTTGTGTGGTCATTGAGTGTCTTTTTCTGGTGATTTCATGTCTTTTCATAGTTATTTTGTGTCTTTTTGTGTTCATCTGTCTTTTGTTTCGGCCGTGTTAATATGTCTTCATAGTCATCTTTTTGGGGTTGTAATGTTTGTCTTTGTCGTTAATTTGCATCTATTGTGTGGTCATGTTAGGTGTTTTTGTAGTCATTTGTGTCTTTTAGTCATCATCTGTTCTTTCGTTGTGGTCTTTTTGCATTTCTTTTGTGGTTGGTTTGTGTTTTTTTGTTGTGTCTTTTACTTGTTGCCTGTCTCATGGTTACTTTGTGTGTGTCTGTAATCGTTTTGCATCTTTTTTTATGGTTGGTTTTGTTCTTTCATGGTAACTTTGTGTCTTTTTACTGTGATTGTGTGTCTTTATGACACCATTGTTGTATCCTTATGGTCATTTTGCAGCTTTGTGTGGTGGTATTGTCTATTTTTGTAATTTTTTTCCATCTTTGCTTGTTTTATGTCATTTTGTATCTTTTGGTGGCCACCTGACTCTTGCTGTGGTCATTTTATGTATCTTTGTTGTAATTTTGCATCTTTTTGTGGTTGTGTTGTGTCTTCTTACGGTTGTTTTGTCTGTTTGTAGTGTTTTTGTGTCATCTCGTGGTCATCTGTCTCTCTCTGTGGTCATTTTTAGTCATTGTGTAGCTTTCTGTGGTCGCTGAGTGGATTTTTAAAAGTCATTTCGTGTCTTTTTATGGTGATTCTGTGTCTTTTTGTGGCTGTTTTGATGCAGATAGCTCTAATTCTGACTCTGACCCATCATGACTAACCACAGGGCGTGAGCGGTAATCACTTCAATCGGAAGCCAGCAGACGTGAACAGTGGTGAGTAATCAGTAAACTCTCTCTGCCTTCCTGTCGTCCGTCGGGTTGATTTTTTCATCCCTCCTCTTCCTCTTCTCTCCACCACATCGAATCTGCAGTTGAGTCAAAGAGCTCAGCAGGTTTTGAGGGTAAAGTTTCCTGATAATTAGCGAGGACATCTAAGTAATTCATAGCTGAGATTGAATAATTAATAGCCTTAAATTACTAAATTATGGCTGGAAATTCGTTTCCCTGGAGTAGACGAGGGTTCATTCAGGGCAGATTGTTCACTGTGTCCATCTGAAAAGGCCAAATGGTCCAGAATACAGAGTTAGGTCAGACTCTCCAGCTTTTTTATAACTTTAGTGCTTCACGATCCGTATTAGCTTTTGGCTTTAGTCCTTTAAAATGTTATTAACAAACTTAACAAGCAGGTATTTAAAATCATTATTGTTTATTCTAACATGTATTGTTGCCTGTTGTGCGCAAATATAAAATATTGTCTCCATATTGGTCTGTAATCTAAATCTGACCTTCTCCCAAATATAATATTTACCCAAAGATCAGAGAGAATCCTCAGAACTGATGCTGGCGTTGCTTGCATGTCCTGCTGCTCTGTCGGTGTCACTTCTCCTGATATCAGTAAACCTTACATTTACCTCTTTTAGCTCCATTTTTGGTCTCCACCAGCTCCAGAGAAAATGATCTGGCTCTTTACCTCTTTAAGGGTGTTTTTGCTGCTTTTTATTGAGGGAATTTAACAATTTCAGTCTACTTTCCCCCCAGTTTTCCCTCCTCTGCAGAGTTTACTTCATAAAATAAGATGTTTTTTGCATACAGTTCACATCCAGCGTTCACCCGAGACCGAGGCCAGGTGCCCGATTCTCACAACAAGCCGCCTCACTGCATTAGGAGGATTCGGAAAGAAGGCTTTGATGGAAAGGTCAGGCCACCTTTTTGCTATTGAAAATCATTGGCTGCTAAAGATCATGACATTAAAGGTGCGAGCAGAGAGGCCATAAGAGAGCGGTGGCCGGGAAGAACAGACGAAAAGACGGACGGATGGACGGATGGGAATAGACGGAGGAAAAAACGAGGCGACGGAGCGAGAGACGGATGGCCAGGTGTGTGACATTAAGACCAGACAGGAAGTACTCAAGCCACGGAGGAGAGGGAGTACAAATACTGCAGTACAAGTACACATCTGGAGTTTAAAACTGCGTGAACATACTGCAGTATCAGCGTAATATCATTCCGTACACCTGGTACGACTAAATATTACATGTGTTCATATGTTTAACATGTAAATACGATGTAAAAAAAAATGTAAATTTTGTGTTTTTGCTTCTTTTAGTGACCATTTTGTGTCTTTTTGTTGTGATTTTGCATCATTTTGTAGTTGTTTTGTGTCTTTTTGTAGTCATTGTGTATCTTTTTATGGTCACTGAGTGTGTTTTTGTCATGTGCTTACATCTTTTCATAGCTATTTGGTGTCTCTCGTGGTCATTTTGTGTGTTTTTGCAGTCATTTTACATTTTTTGTAGTTGTTTTGTGTGTTTTTGTAGTCATTGTGTACCTTTTTATGGTCACTGAATGTGTTTTTGTAGTGTTTTTATGTCTTTTCATAGTTATTTTGTGTGTCTTTGTAGTCATTTTGCATGTTTTTGTGTTTGTATTATGGCTTTTTATGGTTGTTTTATCAGTTTATAGTGATTTTTGCATGTTTTTGTGGTTGTTTTATGCGTTTTTGTAGTCACTGTGTATCTTTTAGTGGGGTTTTATTTCTTTTCACAGTTATTTTGTGTGTTTTAGTTGTGTTTTGCGTGTCTGCATATTTTTGCGATTGTTTTGTGTCATTTTGTTGTGATTTTGCATTGTTTAGTGGTCATCTGTCTCTGTAGTTGTTTTATCTGTTTTTGTAGTCATTGTGTACCTTTTTATGGTCATCGAGTGTGTTTTTGTAATGTTTTTATGTCTTTTGGATTTAGTTTCTGTGTAGTATTTCTATTCTTTATTTATTGACAATGCTTGTCTGGATTGTTTTATGTCTCTTTGGGGTAATTTTGTGTCATATCATTGTCGATTTTATCTCTCTGTGGTCAATTTCCAGCTTTTTGTGTTGTTTTTTTTCTATTTGTGTGGTTCGTTGTACTTGATTTCTCTTTATTTGTAGTCATCTTTTGGGTTTTTGTTGGCACATTCATCTCTTTTTGGTCAATTTGATGTTCTGTTTGGTTGCATTGCTCTCATTTTGGTCTTTATTCCCCCATCTGTGGTCAATTTGTATCATTTTGTGGCCGTTTTATTCATCTTTGATGACAGTTTTTGTCTTTTTTCGATTGTTTTATGTGTCTTTGCAGTAATTTTTTGTGCCTTTGTAGTTGTTTCCTGTATTTTTTGCAGTGTTCTTTTCCTTTTGGTTCGTAAAGAAAAGCATAAAGCCTAAAGTGGAGCGTTTTAACAGCTCCAGCGGTTGTTGAACACGCGTTTCTGTGCAGCAGTCGGGAGTTTCTGTCCTACTTCATGTGTTCAAAAACAGATTTGAAAGCACAAACTGTTGAGCAACATTTCTCCATAAAAATCGATTTTCAAGCCACAGTGAAATGAGGCCAACGCGCTGCAGGCTGCAGCATTAGACGGCTGTATGTAGGCTAACGCTAACGCTAACGCTAGCGGAGAGCCAGTGGAACCAAACCATTGGAGCAACAGACGAAGCTGCAGAGCAAAAAGCCAACAAAACCTCCGTCTGCTGCACAACAAGGCTTCAAACTGCACAAAGGCTCTTCAATGTGGCCTCAGTTTAGTTTCCTCACAGCACAAAATAACAGAAATACAGATTATTCTCAGCAGAAACGGTGAAACTGTGTCTGTGAACATCACGTTGTGACTCTTTCTGCTGAAATATTCAGCTGAAACCAGAACATTTCATTGGACTGGAGCACACATCTGGAGTCACTTTCTGTCTTTTCGTGGTTGTTTTGTATTTCTGTAGTAATTTAAATGTCTTTTTGGTCATTATAAGAAGTTTTATCGTTATTGTGTTGCCTTTATAGCTTTTCCTATTGCTTCAAGTCTCTTTTAAGTCAGTTTGTCTTTGTACCGATTCACTGTTCTGAGATGTTTTTGTGTGTCTTTGTGGTCATTTTGTGTGTTTTTAGGCATTTTTGTATCTTTTTTTGTATTTTGATGGTTATTTTGTCTTTCTTGGTCACTGCGTCTTTTTGCAATAGTTTGTTTTTGCATCTCTATGTGGTCAGTTGTGTGTCTGTTGCTATTTTATGTCTTTATAGACGTGCTTTTCTCCATTTGTTTTGTCAATTTGGACTTTTTTGTTGTGTTTCTGCCTCTCTGTGTTTATTTTGCCTCTTTTGGGTTGTATTGCGTCTCTTTTTGTTAGTTTTGGGTGTCTTTTTGTGATCATTTTGTGTCTCTTTTTGCTCATTTTGTGTCTCTCAACATTTTGCATTTTTTGTGGTAAATTTGTATCTTTTGATGGTCAGTTTGTCTTTACGCATCTTTTTGTGTTTATTTACTGTCTTTTTGTTGTCAGTTTGTGTATCTTTGTATGTATTTTGCATATCCATGGGGTTGTTGGTCAATTTGTCTCTCATTGCAGTAATTTCTTCTCTATTTATTTTCAGTTTGGATGTTTTTGTGAGGTTTTCTGTTGCTTTGTCTATTTTGAAACTGTTTTGTCATTGCTTGTCTCTGTTTATGTGTTTGTGTGATTGTTCTATGTCTCTTTGTGGTTGTTTTGTGTCATTTTGTGGTATGTTTCTTCTTGTTTTGTGATCATTTCATGACTCCATTGTGTGTTTTTTTGACATTTTGTCTCTTTGTCATCAGTTTGAACTTCCTAAGTGAACGTCTGTCTTTGTTTACTGTAGATTTCTGTCTCTCTCTCATCAGTTTAAACCTTTTTGTGGTGATTTTACGTGCCTTTGAAGTCATTTTGTGCCTGTTTGTAGTGATTGTGTCGACTTCAAACTTGAGGTTTTCCAGGCACCTCCAGCTGGAAGAAGATCAGAACATGCTGCAGAGATCATATATCTTTTGCGGCCTGGGAACCCTTCAGGATTCAGTTAGCCTGCTGCCACAAAGTTGTGTTACAGTTTGTGCTGGTTATTTTATTTTACTGCGGGACAGAGTTGGACTGTGTTTTAATGATCAGACAAAGCCGATCAATTAGTCATTTTTCCAGCTGCTGCACATGATTATTCCGTCCACAGAGAACAGCATTAACTCCTGACCTGCGGCGCCGTTAGCTGAGCCCTGCAGCACTACATGCGCTTCCAGACGCACTTCAAAGCATGTAGGATCAATGTAGACCGTCGCCACGGTAACCCCGGGCTGCTTTCACATGCATGAAGTCATCCAGTGATTGAACGCCGGGTTCTTGAAGTCTGAAGATGTTTACACGAACCTTTGATTCGCTGCGACTCGTCAATAAACAGAATATTTCTGTCAAAGCAGCATCAGGGAGGATGAAGAGTTTCAGAGCTGCTTTAATACAGACGTGAAGAGAGACGACTGAAAGTAGCGTCCACATCAGATTTTTAGAAAACTAACAGCCACAAAGACACACAAACAACCACAGACACATTGAAGAACCATAAAAACACACAAAAACTACACAAATAGACAAAAAACAACCACAAATAGACACAAAACAACCACAAAGACATACAAACAACCATAAAAACACCCAAAAACTACACAAATAGGCACAAAACCACCACAGATCCATTAAATAACCATAAAGACACACAAACAACCACAGACACATTAAACAACCATAAAAACACACAAAAACTACACAAATAGGCACAAAACCACCACAGATCCATTAAATAACCATAAAGACACACAAACAACCACAGACACATTAAACAACCATAAAAACACACTAAAACTACACAAATAGACAAAAAACAACCACAAATAGACACAGAACGACCACAAAGACACACAAACAACCACAGACACATTAAACAACCATAAAAACACACAAAACAACCACAAATAGACACTAAACAACCACGAAGACACACAAACAACCATAAAAACACCCAAAAACTAACAAATAGGCACAAAAACCACCACAGATAAATTAAATAATCATAAAGACACACAAATACTAATAAATAGACACAAACAACCACAGATACATTAAAAAACCATAAACACACAAAAGCTACACAGACACAAAACAACCATAAAGACACACAAAAACAATCACAAAGCGACACAAAACGACCACAAAACACACAGAACAATACAAAGTCAGTTTGAACAAAACAGGCACACACAAAAAAAAAAAGCTTAAATGACACAAAACAACCACAAAGTCACAACAAAGAGACACAAAGCAGCATCAAAAACGATGAAGAGCTTCGGAGCAAAAAATTAACAAAACATCCGTAAACAGACACAAAACTACGCAAGTAAACACAAAACAACCATGAATAAACATAAAACAACCACAAAACACACAAAAACTACACAAATACAAACAAAACAACCATATATAGACATAAAAAACTATAAAAACACACAAAACAACCATAAAGAGACACAAAACAACTACAAAGAGAAACAAAACAACCAGAAAAAGACACAAAACAACCACAAAGAGACACAAAAACCACACATAGACACAAAACAACCATAAATAGACAAAACAACTACAAAGAGATACAAAACATCCAGAAATAGACACAACACATCCGTAAATGGACACTAAACGACCATAAAAACACACAAAACGATACAATAAAATGAACATAACATCCGTAAACAGACACAAAAGCTCCGCAAATAAACAAAACAACCATGAACAGACATAAAACAACTACAAAGAGACACAAAGCAACACAAGATGTGGATTTGTTGTGTTCTGTTAGCGGAGTGACTTTTAAATTTACCCTCTGATCTCAGTAAACTGTATAAATACAGACATCATGAGACGCGTCTCTTCATTATGAACCTGCTTTGAAAACTCAGTTGTCTGAAAGCTGCAGAACTTCACATCAGCGTCTCTGAACCTAATTACAGAACCATCAATGCTTTCCAGCCTGTTTGGGGACGTTTCCAACACAGACATATATTCTCTTGATCATCCTGAGCTCAGTCTGTAGGTGGATTTCAGAGAGAAAAGGAGCTTTGATTTTTGATGCAAATCAGGTTAAACAGGGATAAAAATTCAGCCTTTTAAAATGAGAAAATAATGAAAGTAGCCTTAAATGTTTTTAGGATTCATGCGACTTCTCAGACCAGAATGCAAACAGCTCCGTTTCACGTGTTTTGGTCACGGCCGCCGTCGCCTTCCGGCTTCCATTTGTTCGGCTTTTTCTGACTCGGTACAAAAACAATAAATAAAAAACCTCTGCAGAGAAAGATGTTGCAGAAAACGGCGAGTGTGCAGGTGGAAATAACTGGCAGCAGCGTCACCGTCAGCAGTCGGTGAAAACGCTGACCAACACAAAGCACTCCATCAACTAAACATTAGAGAATCAATAATATGAGAAACAAAACTGCATGAAGGGCTGGAAGACGGAGTGAGAAAGAGGCAGGAAACACCAACTCCTGCAGAGGAAGGTGACGGCTGCAAAATTACACCTGAACTACAGGAAAAACAACCTCTAAAGCAAAGTTAAATACGATCAAAAGCTAGAAAATTAACTTGATCTGGAACAGGGAACCACAGAGAACAGGAGCAGCGGTTTCCTGTATTGTTTGTAGATTCAGATTCGACGGGGAGCGATGACTAATCAATAAATTGTTGCTGATATTTATATAATATATAAACAAAGACATACATGTTAAAAATGTTTTGTAGATTAGCTGTAGTACCTCGTACTGTTTGGAACTCGGTAAGGTGGCCACTCCTGCTATTTTCAGTTCATGCAAAGAGCATTGTGGGAGTTTGGCTAGTAAAGGGGCACCATGACAAAGACTTATGTGGCGGTTAATGGATTCCAGAGCAGAGCTTACATGCACTTATGGCCCTGCAATATTATTAGTTCTACAATTTACTTCACTAATTTACATATTTTATTGTGATCCTACGACATTATTAATTATTCAATTTATCTGACTGATTTATATAATTCAGTTTCGACTCCTACAATGTTGTAATTATGCATTTTTACCAGACTAATTTAACCCTCCTGTTGTCCTCATTTACAGGCACCAAAAAATATTGTTTTCCTGTCTGAAAAAAATTCAAAAAGTCAGCAAAAATTCCCCAAATTTCTGGAAATTTGCAAAACCTTCAGGAAGAAAATTCCAATAATTCCTTAAAAGTTTCCCTTAAAAGTTTTATTTAAAAAAAAAAAAATAAATAAAAAATTGCCCAAATTTGGCAAGAAAATTCTTGTAAATATTTTTAAAAAATCAGTAAAAATATTCCAAAAAATCCTAAAAATATCTAAAGTGACTCCATATATATCAGTAAAACTTCAAATACTTTCTTTTACAACATTCACATAAAAATCAACCAAAATCCAGCAAAATTCACTGGATTTTGGTAGATTTTTTATGAATAATCTTCAGAAACATTTTTTTCCCACCAAAAAATGTTTAAAGATTTCCCAAAGTTTCACTGTGAAAATATATATTTTTTTCCCACATTTTCTAACTTTGAAATGGGTCAATTTAGACCCGCAGGATGACATGAGGGTTAAATACTACGCTGAAACTCCAACAATATTATTAATTATACAAATTTCCCAGGTGAATTTCTGTATTGCACTCATGACCCTACAATATTGTTAATAATACAATTAACCTGAAAATTATGCAAATTTACCGATTAATTTACATATAAAAGCTATGACCCTACAATATTAGAATTATGCAAATTTAGCCGATTAATTTAAATATTGCTATTAGGTATCACTAATGATGTATTTTCTCTTAATTTTAATATTGCACTTATGACCCTACAATATTACACATTATGCACTTTTGCCAGACTAATTTAAATATTATGCTTAAACTCTACAACTTATGACCGTAGAAACCATTAATAATGGAAATTTCCCAGTTTAATTTAAATATTAATTTCCCAACTACTTTAAACATTGCAATTGCGACCCTACACTATCATTAATGATATAATTAACCTGACTAATTTAAACATTACAGTTCAGACCCTACAATAGCAACTCTGCAAGATTACCCCACAAATTTAAATATTACAGTTATGACCCTACAATATTATAATTATGCACTTTTACCAGACTAACTTAAAACTCACAATATTATAAATTATGCAAATTCATCTCTCTAATTTATATATTTCAGTTGTGACCCTACAATATTATAACTATGTAGATTTACCCAAATAATTGAAATGTTACACTTAAAACTCTTCCTGCACTTATGACCCTACATGACTGTTAATTCTAATAATTGTCCAGACTAATCTAAAAATTGGAGTTAGTTATAATTAATTACGCAGTTTTCTGTGACTGATTTAAATATTAAAGTTAACACTCTACAACATTATTGATAAAACAAATTTACCCGAATAATATAAATATTACAGTTTGGACCCTACAATATTTAAATACTGTGCTTAAACTCCACAATATTATAATTATGCACATTTACCAGATTAATTTGAATCACTTAAACTCCACAATATTATTATACAAATTTTCCAGACTAATTTCAATTTTGCACTTACGACCCTGCAATATCATTAATTATGCAAATTTACCAGCCTGATTTAAATATTACAGTTAGTTATCATTAATTATGCACACTTCTGCAACTGATTTAAATATTAAAGCTAACATTCTACAGTATTGTTAATTATACAACATTTCCAGACTAATATCAATGTTGCACTTGTGACCCTACAATATTATTAATTATACAACTTGCAGACTAATTTACATATTACAATTATGACCCTGCAATGTTATGCATAATGCACTTGTACCAGACCATTTTACACACTATGCTTAAATGCTACAATATGATTAATTATACATATTGACCTGATTAATTCACATATTTTAGTCATAACCCTACAACATTATATTTTTTGATTAATTGAAACTATTGATTAAGGTGAAAAATTTCCAAAATATACATGAAAACCCAACAAATCCAAAGATTCCCTTTAAGCTGCATGCCAGAGATGTATTTAAATAATGGAGAAACTTTTTAAATTGACGCCTTAATAAGCAGGTGACACAAATCAAACACACCCACAGTGACAAACAGGTGCATGCTGGGTAGTGGAGTCAATGTTTCATCCTGTTTTCATGATAAATACTGAAAGCTGCTGCACTCTAACATTCATGCAGTTCTGTATGTAAGTCATTTAAATTTCAAGTTAAACCAGCGGCAGTGATGATTATTGTGTCCTTCTTCCTGTTAACTGACATGTTCCACAACATTTACATGTCTGAAGCTCCACAGATTCGCTCTAATGCGACACCTGGTGGCAGGAAAACGCCACTGCAGCAGGAAGTTCCATCTGATGTTCAATCTGCAGGAACAGCTTCAGGTTTGTGCTGAGTTGACCTCTGAGATGGAATCCATTAGTTTGCTGCTGATAGTAGAAGAGGACATGAGCTCTAGTTGCTGCTCAGACATCTGGGATATTAATCTCATAGTTTTACTTGATAAGCAACAATTTTAAGAACATAAGAGAACAAAAAATGCCCAGTTTCATGTGAAAATCAGGAAAGCAATCAGCCTCATTTTATGCAAAAGCTCATAATCTCATCTTATGTTTTATATATAAAACGATCACCTGCACAGCTACTTGTTACTAAAGCTGAAAGTTAAATGTAGAGCAGTAAAAAGAGCAATATTTCTCTCTGAAATGCAGTAATGGAGTGAAAGAAAACAGCAACAAAGCTGAAACTAGTAAAACTAGTAAAATAAATGAAAACACTCTAAGAAGTTTCAGATTAATTTCCATACATTTACATATCAAATTAAATACTAACGCCACACAATGTTACAGATTATGCAAACTCACCAGACTAAATGCTGTAGTTAAAACACTACATTATTATTAGTTTTGCACATTCAGTCGACTAATTCAATGTTGTACTAAAGACTCTATAAAACAATTTGCTGTGCAAATTTACTGGACTCATTTGGATTTTACAGTTAAGAATATTAAATAATAAAAATATGAAACTTTTCTGTGAAAATCAGAAAAACTGAAAGAAATCAGCCTTATTGTATGCAAAACCTGCAAAAGTACCAGCAACTAAAGCTGACAGTTAAGCATAGTGCAGTAAAATGTGCATTATTTCTAAAAATAACACAGAGTTTCCTCCAGAATGAATGTAAAGCACCACGTCATGACATTTCCCTGATTCTTACACCGCTTCTTTACAATCAAAGAGTGAGGGCCGTCATCAAGGCTGATTATTCATAGTCCAGAATGTAAAGGGTTCTGAATAAAGACTCTACTATATGTACAAGACTCTAATCAGCAAGAGCAGAGAAGATGAGGCCTTTAACCCCAAGAACACCAGACCTGCCATCAAGCACGGTGGTGGCGGTATCATGCTCTGAGGCCGGTTTGGTGTCGGGAAGTAAACTTAGAGATCTTTACATGTTTTCAGACCTGGATGTTCCTCAACAAAACATCTCACCTTGGAAGCTTTTTTAGGATTCATTATTTCCAGAAGCAGTTTTTTGCTGAGGCCTCTGACGCATGTCGGGCAGGAAAAGATTTCTATCTCGGTTTATGCTTTCTGTGATGACGTTAGCTGACCTCAAGACTAGCTCTGCTTACTGTCTTCTCTCAAATGCATCATAACAATTCAGATAAATATTTCACCACATCACACACTCCGTATTACATATTAAAGCCACTTCAGTCTCAGACGAGATAAATTACATGCAAGATTCTTCATTCAAAGACAAAAATAAAAACAAGTTTTTATAGAATTTCATTTGCTTAGATGCAAATGGATGTGCACAACCTCAGCTGAAGCACCGTCTTCCACAAGCGAGGGAAACTTAAATGAAGCCATCCGTCAACTCAGCTGAAGTTGGGCCCTGGAACATTAGTTTCAACGATTCAGCTTTTGTTTTGTCCCCGAGACCTTCAGTCGTATCCCGGCTTGCAAAATGAGCAGCCATTCGAATCAAATAGGTCAGCTCAGGTTGAACACTGAATAATGGGGACATTTGACAGCCAGCATTTTGCAAAGAAAGAAAGAAAGAAAGACTCAGAGTGTGAAATAGCTGCTGGACTCTTTGCTGAAAGCTGGAGGCAACACGATGATTGACACATGTCCTGTTGTCCCTGTGGACGGTTTTCAGTGACGGACGGAGGAGGTCTGCTGTGACGGAGGAGAAGTGATGGAGGGCGACAAAGTAGTGACAGTAAATCAAAGTGTCTAAAAGAGGAGAGAGAATCCAATCAAGCCTGAAGCTTTGTGTCACTCAAAGCAGGTTCAATGTGAATTTATGATTCATGATAGTTTCAAACAAGCAAAGCAAGGAGACAGTTTATTAGCGACGCTTTACTTTTACTGCTCTGGACTTTGTGAATAATTAGTTGTGACACTTAGGAGGAAGTAAGTGTTTTTGTGCCAATTACAGGTAAAACGGAGGCTGCGTTCAACTGGTTTCCACTTCTAATTAACCGGCAGTGTTTTTATTGCTCAGCAGGTCTGTTAAACATGCAAAGTTAGAATTTGTCTGCAGGCAAGAATACTGTTCAGTGTACAAGAAGATAATTCTGAAAAATACTGGAAATATTCCAACAAAACCAATCTATGGTTCAAGTCAGGGCATTCAGACGCCCACACAGCATATATATATATATATATATATATATATATATATATATTATATATATATATATATATATATATATATATATATATATATATATATATATCAGACTCTGATGATTCAGGCTGAGTCAGAAGAAGAATTTTTTTAAAGTAAGTGTATTTTGGGAGACTGTTTAGTTGCCTGTTTGTTTGTACTGATGACCAGTGACTCATTTTCTTTTTCTCAAGTGTGTGAAATAATTCAGAATAATTCAATGAACATCCATTAACAAAATGCAATCTGGTCACACTTCAGTTTCCTTCAAAAGATATTTGTAACTGTAAATTAACTGTATTCTGGAACGAGTCCTGCACTCACTGAAGCAGCCAACAAACGAGATGAAATGACTTCACATACTGAGAACTTCATGACGCTGATGGCCATGTTCCATTAGAGATGTCTTGCATCCCCTTGATTAATATTTCCATCTGTTTACATGCACCTAGAATCAATCTGCAGCGAGACGAGAGCAGATGAAAGTTTCCTGAGACGTTCCCACTGGAAGCAATCATGCTAAAGCCGAGTGAAAACCTCCCACTCCTAAAAGTCACGCAAAGAAACTCTTTCACCTTCATCAAGCAAAGTGCAAGGCCAGGATTTTGTAGCGGGGTTTTTCTGTGTTTCTCAGCTGCTTCCTAATCTGACGGCGTTTGTGGAAAAGCTTCTCGGACTCAAACTGAGCAGTCGGTGAAAGTCGGGGAGCAGCGCAGGGCTTTGACCCCGATGCTCTGTTAAACAGCTAATGCTTCCCATCCCAGGTGGGAAACGCTGCAGGCCGTCTTTCCCCACTACACACTGCAACGCAAACACACACACACACAGACGCACAATCGCACAGCGCAGAGAGTGAAAGGAAGCGGCGTGAACTGGGTGTTTTGCTGAGCTGCAGCTCGTCTGTATCATCACAGTCGGCTGACTCTGAAATCTGATCAGGGCTGCTGGGACCTTAAATGACTGTGAGGGAGAGAGGCAGCAATCTGAGTGTAGCTGTCTGTGTGTAGCTGTGTGTAGCTGTCTGTGTGTAGCTGTGTGTAGCTGTGTGTAGCTGTGTGTAGCTGTGTGTAGCTGTCTGTGTGTAGCTGTGTGTAGCTGTGTGTGTGTAGCTGTGTGTGTAGCTTTGTGTGTAGCTGTGTGTGTGTGTGTGTGTGTGTAGGTGTGCGTGCGTGTGTAAATGTGTGTGTAGGTGTGTGTGTGTGTGTGTGTGTGTGTGTGTGTGTGCGTGTAGGTGTGTGTGTGTGTGTGTGTGTAGCTGTCTGTCTGTGTGTGTGTACCTGTGTGTGTAGCTGTGTGTGTAGCTGTGTGTGTAGCTGTGTGTAGCTGTGTGTGTGTAGCTGTGTGTGTAGCTGTGTGTAGCTGTGTGTGTGTAGCTGTGTGTAGCTGTGTGTAGCTGTGTGTAGGTGTGTGTGTGTGTGTAGGTGTGTGTGTGTGTGTGTGTGTGTGTGTGTGTGTGTGTAGCTGTCTGTGTGTGTGTGTGTGTGTGTGTGTGTGTGTCTGTGTGTGTGTGTCTGTGTGTGTGCGCACCAGAAAAACAAGTGAAACAGGAGGACAGAAGGTGCAGTCGAGCATTCAGCAGCACGGCGTTCGAATTTTTTGCTTTGCCTGTGAAAGCATGTGTTAATAGTGTGTGTCCGTGTTGTGTCTCTTTCTGTGAGTCCATTTCTAAAAGTGATATAAAAGATCCAGCTGAAGGAAACATAAAAAAAAAACAACCAAACATCAGACAAGACATAAAAGTGTTATGTTATTAAAAAACATGAAGATACTTGTAAATGAAAGGAACGTCTGAAAAAGTCAGAACATTTCATCAACTAAGATGTAAATGAACTCTTTTATCCTCTTTTGTACTGTCAGACCAGTAGATGTCTGTAGATCTGTTGTCCAAAGCTGCTTTAAAGTGCATAAAAACCGTCTCCTCTGGTTTGTTTAATCCTTGCGGCCGTCTGAAGGCAGCAGGACATGTGGGTAAATGCGATGATTTGAGAAGCATTATGCACAGCTGTCCTCTCAGTTTACCTCCATTAACTCACAAACATCGTTGACCGGACTAGCAGCTAGGTATAATAGTTGGTGACTCTAATATGAAAACATTACAGCTCAGTGGAGTTAAGTGTCACAACCATTATATTAAAACATAAAGCAATTTTTTAACAATCTCAAGACCAAGTTCACTGTTGATCTCAGCACAGAAGTCTAAGAAAACTGATGAACCAGAACTATAACCTTGTCTTCCACTAGTGTCCTCCAGTCCATATTTCCTGCAGGACCAAAGAGCAGAGGAAGAAGTTTTGTTGCACTAAAGTTAGATCACTATTTTTATTGTGTTTTGTGGTCTTAAACTTGGAGGAGTTAAATAAAAGATCTTAAGACATTTACATCGGTCATTCCTCAAGTCTGCCCAACAACTAGCTGGCCTCCTAGAGATGGATGGATGGCTGGATGGATGGATGGATAGATAGATAGATATATGTTTTATTTATCCAGAGGGAGATTCAAGAGACGGAGCTCCTGAAGAGGCCGCCATTTAGTAGACTAGCTTTAGTTTGAAGTTCAGTGAGGTAAATGTTAGAGATTGTTGATTTTTTTTTATTTCTAGTAGTTGAGAGTTGAAAAGTTGAATTTTTCTTATTATACTCTACCCAGTCTGTCAGTGTTTTTGTGCATCAGACAACCCAGAAAGCAGAAAATGTTTCCACAACATCAACTACAAGTTCTAATTATGTTTAAAAGTTAAATTCTAACGTTCCACGAACGTTTTGAGGATATTTGTCATCTGAAACATTGTTTCTGTGAGGTCAACATTCAAAAGATGTCTGGAGGATGATGTCAGATTATGTTCCAGGACAACAAAGGAAGAACGTTCTCAAAGCAGCATTCAAAAAATGTTTTCCAGGTGTTCTTGAGGTCTCAAATGATTCTTTATAAAATGTTCATATAATGTGATACATTAACAAAAGTGGAACATCTAGCTTGTAATGTTCTGACGATCCATCCATCCATCCATCTATCAATCAATCCATCCATTCATGGATGGATGGATGGATGGATAAATGTTCTGACAATGCTTTGGATAAACATGTTATACAAAATTTTTCTATAAAACTGTCCCACAATGTTGACCTAAACCCCACCAGGAACCAATAGTCACACGGAGTGTTGAGTTGTTCTCTCCTCCTTTCCATAAAGTTGAGGTTTTGGCTACTTTATGCAAATCAGGGACATCTGGTGTCCACTCACTGTCTCTGGAAACCCGCAAAAAACTTTAAACCAACTGTTATCGATCAAAAATGACACTTTAAGCAACAGAAAAGCACTTTGGTGAACTGTTTTTGTAAGATAAGGGTTCCAAACGAGCTGCCGCATTCGTCTACGAGTGAAGCATTCGTCCAATCAGGTGCAACTTGAGTCATCCTACGTCTTTTAGACTCCATGTCAAGCAACGTTGAAGCAGCACTGCACACATACGCAGTAAAGCCGAGCTCAGAGAAATTTTGGGTTTGTGGCGTTTTGCTTTAATGTCAGTGCACAGAGTGGCTGAGCGTCATCGCAGGTGAGGAGCTGCATTTCCTGCCGTGTGATTAATGAGTCGAGTCGCGCAAAGAGATGAACGCCGAAGAAAACCGACCGCCCACACACACCTCTGTACTTGAGTCTGTGTGAACATCCTCGCTGATAAAACACAATCCTCCGCCTCTCATTTTAACCTCAGCAAATAAATGTCTCACTGAACCCTTATTCCAACCCAAACACCCAAAACACGTCCACCCTTCTGAGGTCCAAAACTCAACTTAGTCCCAATGAAGATGCATCAGAATGAGCACATACATGCAGTTATGTCTGCATCACTTCAAAACTTCAATTGAGATTAATCTTCTAGAGACTAAACCAATTTTCAACCTGACTTGTAAGGATTTTCAGACCTCCTTTTTGTCCTTGAAAGGTAGCCGAGTCCTCACAAGAGGTGTAAAAACAGCTTGTGTTGCGAAAACATGAGTAAAACAAATCCCAGGTGATCACACTTGATCATTTCAGTGTTACTGTGTGTTTGCTTTAAAAGTGAATGTGTGTTTCCAGTGTAAATGTGTGCAGGTGTAGATCTGTGATAAATGTGTGTGTTTGTGTAACTGCAGTGATGTCTCAGCACTAACAAGATGGCTGACAGCAGAAAGAGAGAGCAGGTGTGGAGCACCGAGTGAACCGAAGCTCATTTAGTTTCTCCACCTGCAGCCTCTTCCTCATTTCAACTCTTCTTAAACACAAACAATCAAACCCTCAGGTGGCTGCTAATAAACACACAGACACACCAGAAATAGGGACTGAGGGAGGATTCAGACTCTTCGGTTGAGTAAAACTAGAAACAAAACTGGCAGTGAAAACATTACTGAGACAAAAATAGTAGTTATGGCAAATTTAAAAGTCTATAAGGTGAAAATGGAAATTATGTAAACGGAGAAAACATAAGCATGCAAAGTAAAACTTAATTCGACAACAATGATGCAGCATTTACAGGAGAAAACAGTGCAGATATAGACAGGAAGTTCGTATCAGCAAGAAGAAGAATATTGTGGGGGTTTAGCTAGTAAAGAGGCACCATGACAAAGACTTATGAGACTCCTAATGGCCTCTGACCAGAGCTGATGTGTTTAAGATGCACTGGAACCAAGGAAGACTGTGTTTGTAGCTGAGCTTAGCTTATCCTAAAAACCAATGAAGGGGTTAAGCTAACAGGAGGCCACCATGACAAAGACTTCCATGATGCTTAATGACCTCTAGACAGAGCTTGTGTATAAAAGACAAGCTAGGATCAAGTAGGACCTTGTTTCTCGTTGATCCTATCTGGTCTTTACACTGTTGTAAAAGTTTAGCTAGCAAGGGGCCACCATGACAAAGACTTCTGTGATACTTAATGACTTTGGACCAGAGCTCCTTTATTTACGGCATGCTAGGATTGAATAGATCCATTTTAGTTGATCCTAGCTTGTTCAAAAGATCATCATAGGGATTTAGCTAGCAAGGGGCCACCATAATATAGACATCTGTGACAGTTTATGACCTCCACCCAGAACAAGCTGCGATCAAATAGAATCATGTTTTTAGTTGATCCCAGCTTGTCCTAAAATCATTGTAGCAAGGGGGCACCATGACAAAGACTTCTGCGATACTTAATGACCTCTGGCTAGCGCTAATGTCTTTAAGACAATTTAGGATTGAGTAGGACCTTGTTTTTAGTTGAGCCCGGTTGTTCTTAAGACTATTGTGAAAGTTTAGCTAGCAAGGGGTCACCATGACAAAGACTTCTGTGATGCTTAATGACCTTGGATCAGAGCTCATGCATTTAAGGACAAGCTAGGATTGAGTAGAAACATGGTTGTAGAGGTTTAGCTAGAAAGGGGCACCATGACAAAGGCTTATGTGATACTTAATGACCTCTGGCTAGAACACGTGTGTTAAGAAAAGCTAAGATTGAGTAGAACCATGCTTTATGTTGATCCTGGCTTGTTCAGAAAAGCATTTTGGTGGTTTAGCTGGCAAGGAGCCACCATGACAAAGACTTATGTGCTTAATGATTTCTAGCCAGCACTCATCCTTTCAAGGCAAACTGGGATCGACTGGGACAGTGTTTGTTTTGTCCGAGTGACATATGTAACAGAGCTGACTGTGCAGCCCCAAATCATGTGTTTGTTGACTAAAACAGCAACATCAGCCCAGTACTGACAATGCTGCTAGATTTTGATTATCAAAATTATTCAGAATTTGCATTTCTCGCTTCTCTAGCATCCTTCCCTCCCTTTATGACACCTGAGTAACAGTGGACGTAATAAAATAAAAGGATCAGCCTTAGTTTTATGGGCAATAAGTTTCAAACTTCCTTTCACAATCACAATCAGAAATACTTAATTGATCCTAGAGGGGAAAGAGTTCCCATTTACAGTCTTAGAAATTTAAGCTGTAGAAAAAAAACATGGTAAACATGCACAGAAAAATATGTCCTAAAACTATAAACATGAGTAGAAATGCAAATATACAGTGTAATAAGTTATTTTCTTTGACATCAGATCAGGATATTCCTAATAAGGAGAGAAAAAAATATTCATATTTAAGGACCAGTGATGCATTTTTGCTTTAAAGAATCCCCTAAAACAATCAATAAGTATCATTTTTGCTTATTATTTTAATTCACCTTGCAGCTTGGTCAACAGAAACGTGCAGTTTTGAAGCTTTGCTGTGAAGTTCTGCTGCTGCTGCCTCTTTTTATTGGCCCTGTGCAGCTTATCATCCAGCTTATCTTCCTCCCAGACTGTTGCATCTCCTAAGCTGCTTCTCAGACTGCATCTTCTGCCTCCATAACCCTTCCACGCTTTTTTCTATTTACTCTATTTCTCGTCTCCCCTCTTCCCTCTTATCTCTGCCTCCTCTCTGATCTCTCTCTCGTCTATTCTCTCTTTATCTTCCTCCGCCCCGGTGTCAGGACCGCCCCGGTGTCTTTTCCATCCCCCTCTCTATGTGATAAGGAGCCCAGGTGGCGCGATGGATTTCAGGAACCTCCCGGGGGTTGAGGCGGCGGCGGCATCCACGGAGGCGGTGGCGTTCCTGAATTTTGCTGGATCAGCAGGTCAGATGCAGGCGGTTTGTGTGAGGAGAAAACAGCTGACGAGAAACAATAAATTGAGCTAAAAAAAAAAAAAAAAAAAAGGCTCGGCCACCCAGAGATGAAGAGATGAATGCACCTGTGGTTGTGTGCAGAGCAGAATAAGCCGTTTCCACGTGAAAAGAAAGAGGAGAGAGCGTTGGCGGGGAGGAGGAGATCTAAATCAGAGTCACTTTATCCGACAAGTATGATAAATGTGCAGGAATATGCCTCGGAGGCAGCGGTGCAGAGAGGTTGGCACCTCGCACAGTTTCCCTGCACATGCTCATGAAGGAGGAAAGGCTGATCCATAAAGAGCAACAGCCCGGCTTACAGGTTTACAGCAGGGCCGGGGAGCGTGGAGAGGGCCGCCAGATCGATAAAACCTCAGGTAAACAGCAGGAGATCGGAGATTACAGGCAAAGATCTCCGTCTAACAGCAGCCACTCCGTCGCACAATTTACATTTACAGAGGAAACATTTCACACTGAGGGCAGATGTGCCGCATTAACCGCATTTTCTGGACGTCATCAGCTGCACATTCACGACATCCATCCATCTATTATCTACACTCCGCTTAACCCTCATTAGGGCCACAGGATCTGGAGTCTATCCCAGCCCACATTCACACCTGCAGACAGTTTAGAGCTACCACTTAACCTCAGCATGTTTTTGGACTGTGGGAGGAAGCTGGAGAACCCAGAGAAAACCCACGCATGCACAGGGAGAACATGGAGACTCCATGCAGAAAGATCCCGGGAAAGCCGGACACGAACCCTGGATCTTCTAGCTGCAAGGCGACAGTGCTGACCACCTTTAGGTATACACTGAAGTTAGCAGGCTATCGCTGAATAAATGTAAACAAAAGAGAAGAAGGGCGTAATTTAGAGGTACAATTTCATTGCAAAGGTTAAAATACAAATCACAGTTTCCATTATTCACTTTAACTCTTTGCTTTTTGAGAGTTTGAAGATGAAAATCCCAATAAATCTCCACAGAAATGGTTAAAAAGAAACGGCTGAGTAAAGAAAGAAGATACAAATACCTGATAATCAAAGTAAAAATCTATTCTGATGAGTGACTATAATTTGTAATAATCTACTGTGATCTTTTTTGTACACTTTTAATCTCGCTTCCAAACTTTTGGCCTGTAGTGTGCATCTTAATGCTGTTCTATTTCATTTATTATTTTGTGTTTTCTGACCAACACAGTGGCACAAGAATTTCTTTCAGGATAAATAAAGTTTATCTTACTAAAAATGTATTCACTGCAGAAAACAAACCAAAAAAATCTATTTTCTTCTGTATTTTTATGTTGAGTTTTGACACTACAGTTCCCATCATGCTTTGGGGTTTTTAACAATGATGTAAAGTGTTTTCAGTGAGTTTATCTGAGCCCCTTTCTGTCGCTCCTGAAGTTATTTACAGTTAAATTATGACAAATTTTGACTTGTACTTAATTTTTTATTATTTATTTTATTTTATTACATATAAAATCAAAATTAGATTTTAGAAAACTCAATAGTTAGACTTCAAACTGGAGCCGCTAACAACTAAAGCAGGTTTGCTTTTCACAAAAATGTGCAATTAAGCCCCAAACTCTGCACTCTAAAGCCAGATTTTTAAATACAGTGAATTTATATTTGACCAATCAGGTCCCCTGGCAGTATTTAAATTTTTTCTGCAAAATTTTTTTGATCAAATTATTCATACGGTTGAAATCATCATTTTCTGAGAAAATGTAGCTGGTTCTGGTAATTTCTACCACTGAACAATTAATTTGAATTATTTTGGTCCTTTTTTTTTTAGTAAAAATGTAAAAGAAAAAAACATGCTGTCACAGACCTCTCTAACACAGTGTCTTACCATCTTTTGTCACTTTTTTATGTCTTTTCCAGCCAGAACAAATCTGTTGGTCAAATAGAAATTCACTTTGAATCTAAATTTCTCATGACAATGAAGAATTTTGAGGCTCAACTGCACATTTTTAGTAAATTTAGTAAATTTGCATCATGATGATTCCTGCTTTAGCTGTTAGCAGCTAATGTTTGAAGTGCAACTTTGGAAAAATATGTAATTGTGAGTTTTCTGACAGATAATACGATTTGATATGAGATGTAATTTGTTGTCAAAGCCAGACTTCAGTTTTTTTGGTGTAATACGTTAAAAACATGTTATGGAGCTTTAGCATGTGAGGCAACACTAAAAACATCAATGCAGCAGTTTAAAGTCGGGTCAAGATGGAGCTAATAAATAATGAATCTGGTCTTTAGGCAGTGAAACCACACTGTGAATAATAAAACACACAGTTTACATTGATCCATCTGCAGCACAAACAACCCTGAAAGTTTCAATCTGCTCAAAAGTCTCATTATTTAACCTCGAATAATCAATTGCAGTGTTTGTAATTTCCTAACAGCACCGTTTCAGATTTGAAAGTGATGAATTATTTGGCCTTCCCTTCATTCCTCTAATCTCTGCTTTGTGTTTTTATTACAGCAGCCGTCGGTTTGTCTGCTGACATCTGGAATAATGTGTCACCGTTTTAGTTTTTAGGACTCACGACGACTCCCAGACATCCTGAATCTCCAACAAAGACGTCCGACGCTGCACAGAAAGACGATTCCTGGATTTATTGGAGTAAATAATTCACCTCGTAGCATAAACTTCAGGCCGGCAGCAGAAACAAGCAGTAAAGCAAAAAGGCAGTGAAACATATTTACTGTTTGTCTGAAGCTGACTACGGAGCTACAGCGAACCACAACTCACATCCCTAAAAAACAGCTCTGACAAACTCTTGTTATAAGGGTTTTAAACAGTGGTTACCGTGGCAACTGTCTGTCCAGACAAAATGTAAAGAAATGAAACACTTGGACTACAAAAGACGGCATCAATGAAGAGAAAGTAAAGTCTTGAACAACAGCAAAGGCCATTTCTGGTTAAAGTAGAGTTTTAAATAGATTGAAACCAGCATTTTTACTGGTTGGCAGCATGAGATACAAATGAAATGGGAACTTAAACATTATAATGCTGCTCTACAGCGCCACCAGTGGTCAAAATGTCCAACAACACCTCCTTTAATCTCCTTAGATTAACAAACACACAACTAAGTACAAAACCAGGCAAAAGTTTAGACGCTAATTCAGAGTTCTTCTAAAAAACTAGGAAATAACACGTATAATTATGTAGCAAATTAAAAAAAGTGAAAACAAATCAAAATATTCAGAGTAAAAACTGTTCAGATTTTGGTTTGATGGTTAACAGATGGTCAAGCTGCTTATTCCAGTGATTATTCCTACTGAAATCATCACTTTTAAAAAAAATAAAAGATTCTCCTCAGGCATCTCTGATTTGCACGAACTTTTAATAACATAAAATATGGGTATTTATGAACATATCTGTGAAATTCAAGCTTCATATATCAAATACTTTCCAAGATGAAGATCTTTAAAAGCTGCTCTGCAACCCACTTTCAACACTTTTTATTCCACACATTTAAGTTTGAAGCTTCTTTGAACAACAATATCTCAGGAACTATTAAAGATACAAACCTGCCATTTTCAGTTATTTTTCATCATGTCATTGATTAAAAATCTGCATATTGGACAGTTTCATTAAATAATCTCTGAACATGAGTAAGTTGAAAAATGTAAGAAAAAAAACTGAAGCGTCATGAAAAGTCCCATGTTTGAGCTCATATTGACAAAAAAACTAATAATCCAGAAGTCAAACAGTGATATTTTCTGAACCTGCAGGTCACAATAATACAAAACTAAACATGTGGAAGACTTTCAATATGGAAAACTCGGCCACAAAACTTTCTTTGTGCTTTCATAACCGATTGAGCAGGTATGACAAGTTGTAGCGCAAACAGCAAAATATTATTGGATGGACTAATCAAAGAGTTCAAGAGTTTCAAAATAGTTCTCAAGTATAACTAAGAAATTATGTTTAAAATATAAAAAAGGCATATTTTTCATTTTCAGACTTATTTCACCTGCATTATTCATTATTCAAAGATGGGACTTTTCATGAAGGCTTAATTTGTTTCCTTCATATTTCGATTCACCCATAATCACAGATTGTTTGAGCTACTTGTTCAATATTACAGATTCCCAATCAATGACATGATGAGAAATAACATTGAAAATTTCAGGTTTTTATCTATAATAGTTCCTGAGATATTGTCGTTCAAACAGCCTCAACTTTTACTGTGTGAAAAAACGTGTTGAAAGTGGGTCAACAGAAATGATTTGATAAATGAAGCTTAAATTTCACAGACACCATTTTAAAGATTCAAAGTTGATGACAAAAAATGTTCAAGCAAATCAGAGACGGTCAAGCAGAAGAAATCTGATGATTTGAAATGAATAAACCCAAGTGGACAGTCATAATTCTGTATAATATAAATACTACGCCCCCTGGTGTTCAACATAAAGAATTGCGTTCCGTTTGGGATGGATGGGAAGTGTTCCAAGTCTGTACATCTTGGTTTTAATGTGAGAACTGTGTGTTTTATGGCCCACAGTCTGCCTCTAATAAACTATTATTATTGATATTATTTTCACATGCGGTCTGATAAACAACTGGAATTCTTCTGTTTCACAAAGAGAGATATTCTTTGTTTTTCTCTTTGTTTTGTTAATGAATTATATATTATCTACACCTGCGAAAAGCCCGTTTCTCTCCTCTGAGGTTGAAACGAGGATAAAAGTGATAGCAGAGATCTGGAGAGCATCAAACCTGACTGAAATGTAGTGAAAGCCTTGTTTGGAGTGGAACACGCTGCAAACAAGATATTATCATCGGCGTAAAAACGGATTGTAAATTACTGTTTTGATTGAAATGAAAAATAAAAAGAGTGTGTTTATGGAAAAAAGTGAGACTATTAAGAAATGCAGTGGCTCATTTGTATAAATGTATAAATCTTCCTTAGTGTTTTTGGGTTCTGTTATTTTTGCAATAGCTCAAGATAAGAGCTGTTTTCTCAGGCCTTTATCATAAATCTTCATGGTGAGTTTTTAGCTCGGAGAGGCTGAGGAGAAAACGATTCCTCCGTGGCTGGAAGCCAGACGCTGTCGGAGCTGCAGAGCTCTTAATTTTGTCTAAAAAAAAATTCCTGCAGCAAACTGAGATTCCGGTTACAACTGATTCTGCAAATGTTTAGAGCTTGGAACCCAAAGACAAATAAGAAATGACGTCCTGGACCCTTCAACTGTATCAGCCTGAGCCTCCAGAAATGTGACAGTTGATGTTACTACAGGACTAAATGGAGTTAAAGCATATTAAATGTCACTTCCCCAACTACCACAGCAGCTGATCTGAGTCCATCTAAAGCCACGACTTGCTTCTTGTGTGTCATTTATCTGAGACAACTTTCTTTCTCACTGGTTTACTGGTCATTCTGTATCACTGAAAGTTGGATCAGTTACATCTTACTGGTCAATTTATAATCAAATAAGAGTAGAACTGAATGTGTTTCTTACAGTGATAATCACAAAGACTATCTTAAAGTCTCTGCTACGTCCTGCAGTCCGAGCACACCAGCTCACCTACAACTCCGTAAAACTTCTCTGCAATACAAAGTTCAGACATACACTTTTGGACCAGAAACCAAATAAAGCAGAGTTTCTGAGACTCCAAAAAGAAAAAAAAGCCAGAGGACAGTGACTAAAAACATCAGAAAACAACTGAAAACACCGAATGAACATAAAACGTAGGAAAACAGCAATGAAATGCCACAAAACTGCCAAAAAACAACATAAAAACAGTGACAGAAAACACCAGTAAACAGCGACTGAAAACACTGGAAAACAGCAACTGAAAACACCACAGAGTGAGAAAATATTTTAAAAAAACTAAAAACAGCAACTGCAAACATTGTAAAAGAACAACTGAAATCATGAAGAAACTGAGACTGGAAATATCAGAAAACATCGCCTGAAAATAACATCTGAAAATCTAGGAAAACAGTAATTAAATATGCAAAAGCAGCTACTGAAAATGTCTGATCACCCTGGCTGAAAACACTGAAAAACAGCAACCAAAAAAGTCACAAAAATAGAAACTAAGAACATTAAAAAGTCACTGAAAAAGTCAGAAAACAGTTACTGAAAACAAGGACTAAAAACATGGGAAAGCAGCAGCTGAAAAAAATAACTGACTGAAAATATCAGAAAACAGCAACTGAAAAAGTCAAAAAAATAGAGACTAAAAACACTAAAAAGTCAGTAAACAGTGACTGAAAACATCGCAAGATAGCCACTGAAGATGTGAGAAGCTGATAAATGTTTTCCGTGAGTTTTTACACAGTTAGATGTGAGACCGTGGACTGGAAAGTTACCGGATACGTGGATTTACTGTGGACGTGTCTGAAAAACAGCACTGCAGCGCTTCCTGGAAGGTGATAAAACCGTCCAACAAGTTTCTAACAACAAATACGAACAAAGTAAAACAATCCTCTCTTCACAAAGCAGCAGGACTCTTAATCTGATCCTCGGTTCACTTGTAGTTCCAGATCAGACACAAACATTGTTTTTCAGCCTCCTGTCCATCCCTGCAGCTACGAACGAGGATTTAAGGAGCCACATCAGAATATAACAAGAACCAGGACAGCGAAAAACGACTTCTACAAATTTGGACTCACCTCGAGAGAATGTTTTCAAAATCGGTCATTAGGAAAAGAGTCAAACTTTAAATACAACTAAATTTATGTAGGCCGGCTATCGGAAAATCAACACTTCAGCTCAGATAAAGACCACTAACACTGAAAGAGTATGGGAAAATAAACTTCAAGTTAAGTGGGAAGTAAAGTTTATACATTGTACTGCTCACTGTTTTCACCGTACTTGACCTACTGTGCAGAAATGTGGGGTAACACATATAATACTACAATAAATCCAGTAAAAATATGACCAAAAAAATGCTATTAGGATAATGTGGGATATAATAAGCACCCTGATATATTGTTTTCCAAAATAAACACAATGGAATTTATTGGGGCATGTCTTGATTCACTATCAAACATGGAGATCGGGGCTGATAAAGGCTTCGTTCAACCGATCTCTACCTGTACAAAACTAAGCCTTATCTCAGCCTGCATTGTCAATCATTAATCGGTAGCACAACTTTAGCAAAGATGATGGGCTTTAGAACACTGTCCTAGTCGATCCCAGTTAGCCTTAAAAACATTAGCTCTGATTGGAGGTCATTAAGCATCATATAAGTCTTAGTCAAGGTGGCACCTTGCTAGCTAAACCCTAAAACTTTTCTGTTTTGAACAAGCTAGGATCAACTGTAAACATGGTTCTACTGGATCCTAGCTTGTCATAAACACATAGGCACTGGTTGGAGGTCAATAAGCATCACAGAAGTCTTTGTCATGGTGCCCACTGCTCTCTGAACCCCACAATAGTGTTTTTTAACAGGCTAGGAAAACAGTTTTACTCAATCCTACTTTGCTTTAAACACATGAGCTCTGCTTGGAGGTTATTAAACACCACAGAAGTCATTGTCATGATGCCCATTGCTAGCTAAACCCAAGAAAACTTTTTTTTTGTTTGTTTTTTTTTTAAACCACCTAGGATCAACTAAAAACACAGCTCTACTTGATCCTATAATATATAAATAATATATATATATATATATATAATTATTACTTGATCCTAGTTTGATTTATGCACATGAGCACTGGTTGGAGCTCATTAAGCATCAAAGATGTCTTTGTCATGGTGCCTATTGCTAGCTAAACCCCCACAATGCTCTCTGCTTGCCAACATGAACTCCTCATAGTCCAAGTGACACCTCCTCTGGTCGCTACAGTATTAAACGGTAAGAGCCTCCACCTGGTGGAACAACCATGTACTACAGATGATCTACTATACATTTTCTAACAAGCATATTGCCAAAACAGGTTTTCTCCGTCTTCTTACGCTACATTTCAGACAGTGTCCCACCAGAGCTTTACAATAAGGCTCATGACCTTAAGTAACATTAAGGCACAATTTGGATGTAGAAATGCAATTTCTTTCTTAAAGCGTTTCAGAGCTATTCAGTTGTTCAGCATAGATTGGATTGATTTCAGTAATATTAATATACTTGAAGTAGATATCTATAAAAAATGGTTTCTGATTGGGACTAAATATTGAATAAAATCAACTTTCTGCAAATAGAAAGTAGTGAATCAATGTTCAAATTTTATACCGTTTAAAAAAGTTGTCAAACATTTTGAGCTACACATGCATAACCATCTTAGATTAATGTTATAAACATTCATCAAGGCTGCTGATTAGAAACTGGTTGTGGCGATTCGCTGAGATTAATCCAACAGTGTGAAGCTGCTCAGCGGGCCGAATGACTGAACTGAAGCAACCAGACTGAATCATTTGCATAGGAAAGTTCTCCAACACGTCCGGTGCTGGAAGGCATCGCTTCGGCTGGCAGAGCCATCGACTGGAGCCCTGACAGAGTGAAGAAAACTCAAAACAAAGAACAGGACGGCTGCTCCAATCAGGAAAATCTCTTTCTGCTAATCAATCAGGGGGAGGACAGCAGCGACTCAGTGCACAATCAATGTATTGTTGTTGGTCTGCAGTGGATGAACAAGTGAAGGAATGTAGTGTGAAACAACAGGAACTACTTCAAGCACTGATTTTTTAATAAAAAGTTAACATAAAAAAGACTAGAAGCAAATGATACAGCAATAAAGATGCCATAGATCACGTTTAACAGACTAAAATGATCAAATTGTAGAGTTTCATGCAATCAACCCCATTCAAGGCCCATGTACTTTAGATTAAAGGATCTTTAGAACAAACTCTCTTCAATCAATCAATTTGTTGCAAGAAAAAAACTCAGCATACCTATAGATGAACTAAATGTTAATTTGATACTTGAATTCCCAATCTTTCAGTAATATTATATTATTTTACACCAAGTCTAAATTTTCCCAAACATAATCATTAAAGTTCCACTCTAGGACACATCATCTGATTTATTAATCAACTTGTAATAAACTAAGTTTCTAATGCACAACTTTTAGGAAGTCACACTGACATGGCGTTGATCATTAAAGCAGATTGAGCTAAGAAAATAATGATAATGTGTACTTTCTGGTTGATCCCGGTTGGTCTTAAATACCTTATCTCTGGTCGGAGGTCATTAAGCGTTACAGAAGTCTTGGTCATGGTGCCATTGCTAGCTAAACCCAGACATTGTTTTTTTTTTTAACAAGCTACGATCAACTAAAACACGGTTCTACTTGATCCTAGTTTGTTTTAAACACATGAGCTCTGGTTGGAGGTCATTGAACATCACAGAAGTCTTTGTCATGGTGCCCACTGCTAGCTAAACCCCTACAACGATCTCAGCCCTCTGGCAAATAAAAAACACCATAGGGACATGTTAACAAGGTTAAACAAAGTGCACGCTGTAGTTAAGTCTGGAGGGATAGATGTGTAGAGAACCTGTTTTTAAGCCTGCAGAAGGCAGAAATGACCTGACCTTGTTCAGTTAATCAAAGCAGGATTGCACGTCTTCAGCCACCTGAGCATCGAAGGAGATGTCAGTTGAGAAAAATATCTCCAATACAGTACAAATAACTGAAGAAGGCATCCAGGACTTTATTTGAAAACTGCCTGCTGCTGGGCAGAGGCCAGCTCCACTGGGTGGTTTCCCATTATTCCCTAATGATGATGATGATGATGGCGGCGATGACAATCAGAATTTGGCTCTAACAGATGGCCGACCGCATTCGACGTAATTTTCTATTGAACTTCTCCATCCATTACAGGACGAGCTGCACACATTGTGAGACAGTGATGATTATGGCGGCAATTATGAAGATAGCTGCATCCTTTCACAAGTTATGTTCACACAAACGTTTCAAGCTGGACATTTTAATAGTTGCTTTAATAATAAGCTGTTTTTTTCACGCCTGCAATCAACCCGTCAAAAGAGCTTTCACGTCTCAATCTGGAGTAAAATGATCAATTTTCCAGAGTTGAATCTTTGAAATCCACCCAACTCGAGCTTCAAACTTCGACCTCACACAAAGTTATTTATGATAGAAATAATAAGAATCTCACAGCTGCTTATTTGGAGGCGGATGGATGCAGGAAAAGAGACACAAGTACAATCAGAGGGAGCGCTTGTTGAAGGGCTCCTGGCCAGGTGGACGGATGCAGCAGCTGGGTGGAGTTTATGCTTTTAAAAGCTGCCAACTGCGAATCAGAGACAATAAAAAACACACACCAGCCAACAACACAAACACGAAGCCAGAATCAGAGAACACAAGACCACCGGAGCAGGTCAGTGAATGAGCTACCAGACCTCAACATGGCGCCTCTCGTTTATCATTATCGTTTAACTACAGCGTCGGTTCATTAAAACGCAGCATCTTTCTTCCGTCCGAATCCTTTCACAGTCACAATTAGAACTCAAATTTCTAAGAAAGACTGAAACGACAGAGATGAACGACACCGTCTTCCTTCCAGATCCATCAAATACAGTCGAGTTGGGGATATTTATACGCTCCAAAGTCCCTAATTTGTCCCAGAGGAGCTTTTAAAATCTGGAACAACACATGAAACCCCTCATTAAAGATTAAACTCCCAACCAGGACTGTGAATATTTGGAGACTGATGGAGGTTTTTTTGTTGCTTTAAAAGTGGAAAACTTCTTCACGGGGTCCACATGTTCCACAACACTTTAAACCACCGTTAAAACTGTAAGTATCTGTTTTAACAGAAATAAACATGGAGTCTTAGATATACTGTAGATCTGACAAGGAAACTGAAATTGTTTCATGAACACAGATCTTGCCTGTAGATGTAAAAAACAACTTGTTTGACACCTAAATTCTATATCAGCATTCCTGAGGTTTCATTAGAAGTTTACACCTTTTAATTTTTTTTGAGTAATATCTATTTTACACCATTATTTCTTAATTACATCAGTCTAAACTTACTACATCTAAACTACAATAAGTTTTTCGACAGGAATGTAGAGAAATTTAGGTTTTTGCTGTCTGTCGGAGCCACGATACAACCGACACCCTCCTACCAGAGCTTTATGGATGGATTTGAATAACTTTAAACATACTTCAAGTGTGTAATTTGTAGGAAAATGGTATCAGATTGGGACTCAGTATCTGCAAATATTAAATATTAAAGGACTCAGACTGGATTGTGACCACTTTTTTAAAATAAACATCATTACCTGTGTACTTTGATTAGCCTTAACAAGTAAATGCTTAATTCAAAATAAAGTTGGTTCAATTCAAAATAAATCATTTTCTGTTGGTCTTCATGAAAAATATGCTCTTAAAATAATCAATAAATGGGTCATTCGAGAATTGGAGGACATTTGGACGTCAACATTTATGAAACTAAACCTTCTCTTTTCCAGTTTTCTGCTCCATATTCATCAATAATAGGTAATAAACTATCAAAGGCTTGATTGGCTCAGCTTCCACATCAATGGCAGCATTTTTATTCCATGTTTTCTGTGTTGTTTGCTAACCCTACTCTAATCACAGTAACAGGGTTGCTAATCCATGCTAATGTGATCTTTTTCTCAGCAGTAGAAGCTAGATATTTAGCTGCTGTTACTGCTGACCAAGAGGACAAACTGACTGATGGAAAACAGTCCAAAGAATTAGTCTGATCCTGATAATATGAGGTAGAGGGAGACATTCAATCAAGGCTGATGATGGGATGGAAATATGGAAAATAGAAAGGGAGGACATAGCTTTGCTCTACTCATTCTATAGGAACACTGTTGATGATGTGGACGACAAAAAAAAACTCAAAATGACAGAAACGAAGCAGTAAACGACAAAAGCAGGACAAAAAACGACAAAAACAAAAACAACAGAAACGAGACACAAATTGACAAAAGCAAAACACAAAACGACAGAAACGAAGCAGTAAACGACAAAAGCAAGACAAAAAACGATGAAAGCAAGACACAAAATGATAGAAACGAGACAGAAAACGACAGAAACATAACAGAAAAGACAAAAATGCCATCTACGGGGTTGTGGGACACACATTCTGCATAATTATTATTTAAAATATTATGTTGATTAAAAAAAAAATGTTTCCACAATTACAAGAGACATCAATGAAAAAATATAACAAACAAAGGAGATTTAGGTTTAATTTTAACACTTTTATTTGAGATTCAATTTGGTCATCGGGGGGGCGGGACAAGAGAAAAGTGACATTTTAGGGGGAACTCCAGACTTATTTGGTATTTAAAAAAATATTTTCACACATTGTTTTCTCCTTGTTTTTTAGATTTAGTCTCAGGAAAAATAAATTTACACAACAACTGCATGGATTATGTGAAATTTTGATGGGTGGGATGTAAAATGTCCAAATTCTAGAAAGACCCAAATATCAATATTGCCCTGCAACAATAGACACAATAACTGGAAGCACATACAGTTGAAATAAAGCAGAATTATCCTTATAATGTTGTTTTTCATAACCTACTATATTATGTGAAGCATTCACACTCAGAAACAAAGGCCTCAGTAGTAAACAGGTTGCATCATTTCAGATACTCTGATAAATAGTGACCCAGTTAAAGTTGTTATTGCAGCTTTTCCTAATTTTGTCACCTTTGTACTGTTCAGCGTGAAAACAGACACATTCTGCTCACTAGTTTATTAATGAACACGAGTAAATCCCTTCAAACATTTGCGCCTCAGCAACAAAACATATGAGAGCTCTGCAGACTTGTCCACCTGCAGGGAAGAAGCCGATGAAGGCCTTAATGAGCTCAGAAGACAAATCACGAGAGCCAAACGTCCACGGCCAAATTTCTCAACTCCAGCTTCACTCTTCCACCGAATTTTTGGCTCCCGACGGGGGAAAGTTAAGTAATGAAGCGCCACCACAATAGCTCAACCTCACATCCCTGGAATCCCACATTTAGCCAACTTAACTGCAAATGGAAAGCGGGCTAACTGCAAATTGAATGTCGCCTAACAGAGGAGTCCGATGTGAGAGACGGTAGCAGAGCGTCGCAGGTTGACTTCCTCCGAATAAGAAGGGAAAGTTGCCGGAGCAGCATCTTTTTTTCCCTCTATCTACATGAGGATAATCTGCAGAGGAGGTGTGCGTTGGCAGCGTTTTCTGCAACACAAGATGCTGATATTTCCTTTTTCCTGCAGCTCACGGGGTTCAGTGGAGGTGAGTCTGCAACAAAACGCTGCAGCAGGTTTAGTGTTTCCATCCTGGCAGATATGGAGCCTCTTGGCTGCTCTCTCACTCCCCACATCTCAATCCCTGCAGGCCTGCTGTTGCTAACCACAACCACACGCTCAAACTCTCCAAAACAAACCCATAAAACCATATCAGGTCATTAGCGGACGCACAAAACAAGCCACGACGCACACAGACACACACACAGACACACACATAAGGCTGTTTTGCTTTATATAAAGTTGTCATGAAGCCTCACGGTGAAGTGTCAGTGCTCAGTGAGTGAATGTGGTAAATTAGAGATCCTGGGAGCCCCGGGGCCTCGAGGGGCTCCTCAGGGGGCCCACTTAAAAATGAGGAAGAGTTCAGGGGAGCATTGCTGCTTTCTGCTGAGCTGGAAGACTTGCAACTACTCTGGAAGTAAAAAGTGCAAATAAGAGCACTTTCTGTAGCAACAATCCTGCGATCTTTTCTTATCTTCCACTTCTGCTTACTTTTTGGCAAATTATTTTGGTTTCAAATGCTCAAAAGAAGCAAAAACGTATTGCAAGGTGTGATCAAAAAGCCCAGAGCGTATCGATAACAACCAAAGTTGTGCTTGATTTAAAAGCTGTTCCCTTTGTGCAGCGACAAACTGCTCCCAGTGCTCCTGCAGCACAGCAATCATTTCAACGCTGGACGTTTATTCTTAGTATTTCAGGCTTAGTTCCTAAATGTATTTAGTCAATTCGTCTAAAGGTGAGCTAGCAGTTAACAGAATGTTAGTTAATGTTACTTTCACCAATTTTAGTAGAATTAAATGTCATAATGTGAATATTTGTGACCTTTACCTTCAGCATTACATTGACTTTTATAATTGTTTTCATTAAGAGACACCGAGATTTAAATAATTATTATGATGGTTTGATTGAGAGATTTTTGCAGCATTGTTTAATTTCCTGGATGTTTTATAATATTATTATTATTATTCTTGTTGTTGTTGTTGTTGTTGTTGTTGTTATTATTATTATTATTATTATTATTATTATTATTATTATTATTATTATTATTATTATTATTATTATTATTATTATTATTATTATTATTATCACTATTATTATTGTCCACTACAATACAAAAAATTATGAAAATAAACATTAAAATCCATATAATAATAATACAATTCCTAAAGAATAATAATAATTATTATTATCATTATTACTATTAATATTATTTTTATTAATATTCCACTACAATACAAAAAAATATGGAAAATTAATAATAAAACTCAAAATTTGTATTAGTTTATTAATAGTAATAAAATGTATACATTTTTATTAGTATTACTTCCTCTTCTTCTTCTTCTTCTTCACAACAACAATAGTAATAACAATAATAATTTTATTGGGTTTATTATTTATTTTCCATCATTTTTAGTATTTTTAGGTGATCTATATGTGCTCATTTTTCATGTTCCAAGCTTTTTTCTGTGATGTTTAATCATTCATACTTTTATAAATTGTGTGGATTGATTTGTAATATTAATACTAATAATAGTCATAAAGTAGATAATGGTGGTGATATTCATTTTATGATGATTTTAAGTTGCTAGTTTACTTATTTACAGTGTTAATTCCGTTATTTATCTCTGCCAAGGGAATGAACTCAGATCTGTTGTCAGTAAATCAGATAAATTTTTGATTCTGAGTTTCCATTTCAGTGCCTCTGTTTTACTTCATACGTATTTTTATGAGCTTGTCAATCACTTGTAATACATTTTTAATTGCTCAAACTCATTTGAAATAGAACATGAACAAAAAAATTGGTTCATCAGTCAACTTTTAAACTTTATTTGTGTTATATTTGGTGCAGGTTTGAGCAATTGAAGGTGTTTCTCAGATGATAAATTCTGCATCTTCGGTGGGTTTTAAAGTGCTACATGAGCAGCAGCAGCATCATTTCACCACTTAATGTTTGGTTTGTGTTATTTTATGTCCTTCGTCGGTGAAAAAAGTGGTAAAAAAGCAAAAGCAAATGAAGGCTGGAACTACCAGGGGTGAAGAGGAGACGTCAGAGGAAGAAGGATGCTCATCGATGCTGCATCTCTGGACCTCCATCCTTTTCTTTTCTTTTCAGCCCAAACCTCCTCCCCTCCTGCTGACGGAAACAGCACCAGCGCTGCATCTCCGTTTTATCAGCGATGGCCACATTCACGCTGCATGAAGATGAATGTTTGCAGCCGGAGCCAGAAACACAGCAGGAGATGAGTAATCCTCAGCCGCTAGTACCACAGGATAAAAAACAAGATAAAAAACAAAAACGCACTGGGATGAATTTAAGATGAGCTTAAAGCTGCGTTCAGTAAAGAAACCGCCACTTTATCTGTTTCTGTGCTGCAATTATAATTCAATTTACTGTATTCTTTAGAGCGGTGAGAGGGAAAAAAAACATCAGTTTGAGATAAAACATATAGAGATTTGAAACATTAATCAGGTAAGTATTGTTTATAATAAAGTACATTAAAGGTGTGATGGTGCAAATATAACTATTTACCATGAAACTACACCCTTACAAGGACTTATTCCCAACAATTCACGAAATGGATTGTGGGAAATCTAATTTACAGATTTGGCTAAACCTTTAAAGATTGCAGACATTGCTTCTGATTGGTTGGTTTAACATAATAATTCTGCATCAACAATAATGATAATATCATGTGTAATGACATTGGCTTGAAAGTTACATTTTTCTTCACCTTGAAGTCGGGATTTTAAGTCAATTCACTTTGAATGAGCTCAAAAAAAATCCTCAATTATATTTCCAGATGATTAAAAAGCTTTTTTACCCCCAACATTAAGCAAATCGATTGGACCAGCTTAATTTACTTGGGATGGATCAACTTCATTTATTAACGTAAATTAAACTCCATTAAATAAGTTCGTCCAACAAAAGTTAAAGCAAACCTATTAAACTACATTTACTCAACACAAGTACATTAAGTTGGACCAACAGAATTGTGTGGAAATAAATTCCATGTTGTCTTTCTACATTAATTAAAATAATTGTTTTTAGTGTAAGATAGTTTATTAGGTTTATTTCAGCATCAATGAAGCTAATAAATGTTAAGTCGTTAAATTATTATAGAAATACCACCTGATTTATTCATGCTAATCCTGGAAACATGAATGACATTCTGCAAAATATATGTCACATTTGCCTTTTGTTCTTAGTTGGAAAACCTGAATATTTACTCTGCCAAGAAAGCGGAACCTCGGCGGAGTTATGTGACGATCGGTGTTGGTTTGTCCGTCTGTCTGTCTGTCTGACTGTTAGCAACATTACTCAAAAACAGACTAACGGATTTGGATGAAACTGTCAGGGAAGGTCAGAAATGACACAAGGAGCAAGTGATGAGATTTTGACAGTGATGCAGCTTATAGTCTGGATCCACGGATTGGTTAAAGATTTCAGCCGTCAAAAATGATACAAGGAATGTGCAGCCTTGGTGGAGAACTGCGCTCTCTGAGTGCTTTTTTAGTTTCTTAATTTTTCCACATTAAAGACTTGTGTTCATAATTATGGTAATTAATCATCACTCTCTTTTTCTGTGTAGTGAAATGCTTAAGAATTAGCTTTAAATAACATAGAAATACTAGCTGGAACAACTTAGTGTTCTTAAGCAACTTAAAAACATGTTTTTGTTACTAACCACTGAATAAGTTGTAATTAACAACATTTTTAACAAGACTGAAGAGGAAATTTATACTGTTTACTGAACATAAATTCATCAGAAGTTGTCTTAACTCAAAAAGATTGATGTAAACTGTTACGAACATTTTTAAATTATTTTTTAACCAAAACAAAATTATTTAGAGAATACATTCAGTGTGCATAATCGCACTTTTTTTGTAATTTGTGATGTATGGAGGATTTTATTCTCTGATTTCAGCCTTTAAAGAGGCACTAAACCAGCAAAAAGGACAAACTGACTCTCCTCCTCCTGTCACTCTAAAACTCACAAGCTTCATAACTGAACACATAAAATGCAACTCTTTGATCCAGCGAGAAACTGAAATGTCTCCCGCTGAGACGGTGAAACTACGATAGCTATGCAGTGAAAGCATCGGGATAATTCTGGTCTATTTCATCCTGATGCTTTTCCCATCAGCGAGGCTGTAACATCGCTGTGGGATTGAGGCTGAAAGACGCCGTTTATGACTCTGGCTTTATGTTCAGGGTCATTGTCA
This sequence comes from Amphiprion clarkii, assembly GCA_027123335.1. Taxonomy (NCBI): domain Eukaryota; kingdom Metazoa; phylum Chordata; class Actinopteri; family Pomacentridae; genus Amphiprion; species Amphiprion clarkii. The sequence continues at coordinate 3,493,082 of CM049581.1, read as the reverse complement.
TCGTGCAGAATGAAGCCAAGCAGTCGCCTTCCTGATCGCCTGGATCTAAACATCTGAAGTGCCTCAAACATTTTCGTATATCATATTCCACCTAAGATCATCATGGGCCTTCTGCTCGACCATCTCTGATTTGCTGAAGGCATTTTTGTGTCAGAAAATATTGATATTTAAAATGTTTTCTGTGAAATCTAGTTTGTTCTCCCTGCACAAAGCCCTGATTTGGATGAATTATCAAATGAAAAGTCACAAGTATCCAACCTATTTCTTGAGACATTTTACTGTTTCTCTCAAAAAAACTAAAAAAAACCCAAAACTGTCTTGGAAAACAAGAGGTCCATGACATATACGATGGTTCTTAGTTTCACCAGAAAACATCACAGGAGAAAGATTGTTCTTATGTTATTTTTCAAAGTACAGATGTAGAAACCTTAAGTGCCTTAAAAAGTCAACCATTATGCTTGCAAACTACCATAAATATACAAATGTACACTCGCTGTATTACTTTGAAATCTCCCACAAAGGTCATATAAACTGAAAACCACCGACCACAACACTAAACCACAGTGATAAGTGAAGTATTGAGGGAACTTGACAGTGAATACAGCCTCTTCTGGAGCCCAGGTTTTCTGTAACTGCAGCCGAAGGCCTTTACTCAAACCCTGAGCGGGTGTTTTCTGTCGGCAGGAATCAGTCTGGCACAGCTGGGCTCAGACAAGCAGACGTTGTCCTCCAGGTAAATGAGGACCTCACAACCCCAAACAGCAACTCTGACAAATCTGCTGTCGGCGTCAAAGTAAACTCATTACCGAGGATTGATGGTTCGGGTGGTCGAGCGGTAAAACAGCAGGTTTGGGATAAAGAATGAAACATAATACAGAAAATTATCATCTGTCTAATCACCACGGGAGAGACTCATAATCTGCATTATGCTTTTTAAAAGACCAAACTGTTGCTTCAGGTGTTTCAACAAACTGCAGACTTGATGTTTGTTGCACCTCTCAGGTAGCCACATATTTTCATTATTTAACGTATGTAGTGAAAAGAACTGAAACCTCGGTTGGTGCTTCTCAAACTGCATTTTCAGCCCCCTCTGGGAAATACAGCAGTATTGTAAGAATGCTAGTAAAAACTGTGGGGTAAATAATATAAAACTGAATCTATTTCAAAAGGCTCAGTCTTGTGTTGCTGCAATGTCTCAGATGTTGTTCAAAATGAATAGGCACAGAAACAACTGGAAAAATCTGTGAACAAATTGAGTTAGCATGACCACAACTGCAGACACCTGTAGACTAATTTGTTTAGCACGGTGACAACCAGAAACATCTACAGATAAATAAGCCATGAGGACGAAATAAGTCAATATAGCTGCAGTCGGAAACACCCATGACCCACTCTGATCCGACCACGAAGAAGAAGAAGAAACAAATAAAACTTAGGCCATGTTTACTACATTAGAACTTATTAAACCAGCTCACCTGAAGCCTGGACTTATTAAAAACATCCCAAAGGAGAGCAATCTTTGTAATTTTAACTGCAGAACAGTTTAAACAGATGGTAGTTTGCTAAATCAACAACATCTTGGACAGTGTACTCCAGAAGAAGAGAATATTTGCAGTGACTGTTGCATCATTTTTCTCCTCAAGAATCATCAAACATTCAAAACAAAGTCCCTTTGTTGCACAAAATAAGTGCAAGAAATAATGAACCCATAAACCTTCTTCCATCTGAGGGATTGTGAAAGAGCAGCCAGCGACGCCACAAACACTTGGACACATCTGAGAAACAAATGCACACAGAGCCAGTCGCCCTCCAGCTGAGAAATGAAGCTGGGTGCTGCTTTTGTTTTGGAGTTGCCAGGTTCAGTTTTAGACACAAACCCCGGCGCAGACGTTCATCTTTGCCCGACAGGACGACTCCTTTTAGGGCCACGAGGCTTCTGTCTGTTTGAGTGTGTCGCGGAGCCGAGAAGTTCCCAAAACAACTTGTCAAACAGCCAGTTCTGTCGCACAAACTCGCACACCGGCGGACGCACAATGAATACAGATGCTTGTTTACCGTTTCTGAAACCCATTCAGCATCTGTTCGTCAGTTTCCGGCTTCAGACTGGAGCCATAAAAGCAGAGAAAGTGTCGTGTGATGATGTGAATGACGATGACAAAGGCAGGTGGGCGACGCAAATCCACCAAAGCACCAATCAAACACGATTAAAGCACTTCCTGTGGCCTAACACAACGTCTACATGAGCGTGTTAACACAAACTAATGTCTGCGAAAACAAGAAGGACGATGCATCAGGCCTCGAGTAACCGGCAGGCCTCACTTTTTAAAACTCAGCAGAGCTTAATGGGATTCATAATCATAGTTAATACCAAAAGCTACAACCTGTAATGAATTTAAACTCTCTAAACCCCAGGCACTTTCTGGGTCTTCTGTCACATTTGTACAACTTTTTAACTGCAAAATAAAGTCCTGCACCTCGATGGAAACGGTAGAAGTAGAGAGAACTCAGAACAAATCATTACTTTTTGGGATTGTTTATTCTACAAACATAGAAAAATGGAATCAACTCATTCAAAATTGTTCATATAAGTGTTACGAAAACTTACATTTTAAATTTGGTTCTATTTCCACAATTGTTGAAAAGTTGGCTCTAATAAACGGGGTCAATTTACAGATTTTTCAAAAATATTGCATTTATTTCAAACTTGTTTTAGAGTTCAGAGGGTTAAAAAAAGGAACAAATTTACCCGCAATTATTCTCATTCTTAGGCATCCGGTTTCACAAACTCCCTATTCCAACTGCAATGCTATGAGAAAAAAAACCCCAAAATCCTGTAAAAAAGTTGAAAATCCGGGAAAAAAGGTGGCATTAAAAAGGTGCATCTACTCAATACTGACTTAAAGGGAATGAATACTTATGCAAACATGTATTTTATGTTTTATATTTTTAATTAATTGACATTTCTTTATGGAAATCAGTTTTCACTTTGACAAGAAAGAGTCTTTTTTGGGAAAAATTCATTTCTGCAAAAGTGGCGTTAAAAAGGTGCATCTACTAAATACTGACTTAAAGAGAATGAATACTTATGCAGTCGTTTATTGAAGGTTATATATTTTAAATTAATTGACATTTCTTTATGGAAATCAGTTTTCACTTTGACATGAACGAGTCTTTTTTTGAGTTGGCCATGATTCAATAATGTATAGCAATAAAAAATGGAAACTGTTATTTCAGTGAAAGTACAAAAGTATTTGGATCAAAATGTACTTAAATGTACCAAATGTGAGAGTGCTCATTGTGCAGAATAAAGTATATTAATGGAACTGAATAATGTGTTCATCACTATAATGTTGAAGCTGATAAAGTTAACAACATTACACAGTTTCATCTAAATTTAGAATATTATGTCATAACCTTTATGGTCGTTATATTTTGAGCAGAGAATGGAAATAGTCAAGTGCAGTAAAAGCAACTAAACATGTACCTGAATAAAGTACTTTGGTAAATATACTTTTAACAGTGGAGACTGAATCTGAGCACATCAGCACGTCTGAATGGTCACTCTATGTGAAAATAACACAGCACCAGTGGTAATTATGTTTCATTTCACTCAGTATTCTTCATTATAATTGTCGGATACGATACACTCCGATCAAACAGCAGCACATCTGTGTTTGAGAAGCGTCTCGACAGACTCACACAGTGTAAAGCTGTAGTTAAACACTCTCCCAACACATGAATACATGGATGAAGCGCCGCCCCACACTCCGTTGTTTTCCTCCCTCCTGGCAGGAAAGTGGGCAGAATAGCAAAGACAACATTTGAAATGTCAAACGACTGACGGCGTTCCCACTCGGAGAAGCGGTTCATGCTCCTAATGAGCAGAGGTAATCCTGCGTGGGCGGAGAAAAACATCGTTTCTATGCTTTAAGCGTGATGCTTCCATACAAAGACACTCCAACAGAGGTAAAACAAGAACTGAACATACGTTACCGAAGAGCTGGTCGACTGTCAAACCCCCAATGACTACAGGATAGAACTAGACAGGATAGACTACATGCAGGATAGAACTACACAGGATAGACTACATGCAGGATAGAACTAGACAGGATAGATACATGCAGGATAGAACTAGACAGGATAGACTACATGCAGGCTAGAACTACACAGGATAGACTACATGCAGGATAGAACTACACAGGATAGACTACATGCAGGATAGAACTAGACAGGATAGACTACATGCAGGATAGAACTAGACAGGATAGACTACATGCAGGATAGAACTAGACAGGATAGACTACATGCAGGATAGAACTAGACAGGATAGACTACATGCAGGATAGAACTAGACAGGATAGACTACATGCAGGATAGAACTAAGCAGGATAGACTACATGCAGGATAGAACTAGACAGGATAGACTACATGCAGGATAGAACTACACAGGATAGACTACATGCAGGATAGAACTACACAGGATAGACTACATGCAGGATAGAACTAGACAGGATAGACTACATGCAGGATAGAACTAGACAGGATAGACTACATGCAGGATAGAAAAACACCTTACAGTCGTGAGCTAAAGTATCCATCCTCTTATAAAGACCAAGTCTTGACTTTCCAATGACTCCTTTAACTTAGAATTTTATGTTATAGAATCATTAAAACATTCTTAGAAACAAAAAACAAATCATGCTTTTGGTGTTTTTTTTACAGGTATGTTAAAGGTTTTCTGCAAATATGACAAACCTGCAGAAATGCTAATATTTAATTAACCCTTAGATGCATAAGTGGGTCATAAATGACCTGGTGAGGTCGTTTTCTTGCAATATCTTTGTAATGAAAACTTTTGATCATTTCATTTTCCAGCTATTCCTCAAAAAACAGGTTTTTGATATCATTCCATTTAAATTTTTAAGTTTTTTTTTTACTTTGAAAGAAATTGTAATATTTTTATTTCTACCCCAACACATTGATCTTATACGGGTCATTTTTGATCCACTTATGGAAGAGTGTAGGGTCCAATCACTGGAGCATCTAAGGGTTAAACATCCATCGTCTGTTTTCATCTTCAGCTCGGCTCTTCTGTTAGCCGTCCGCAAGATTCTGGTTTATCTTTGACTCTTCTCTTGAGAGAATTGGTGAATTTCAACTAAACTTTCTGACTCAGATTTGTTTCTTCAGGCTCTTGATCTGGTTTAAGTCAGAACTTTGGAGAGACCAGTCTAAAACCTGCAAACGGCAAATTAGTTCAAATGGATGGTATCATGAACAAGAAGGTCGACCACATCTTGGTGCATCATGGGATTCCTTCTGGATTGAACCTGAGTGGTCGTGGGTTCATCCACCAAGAAGACGGCAACCCCAAGCAGACTTCAAAGCTGAGCAAGAAAGAAAGAATCTGGAGTTCTGGAACTAATGGACCGGCCAAGTCAAAGTCCAGACCAGAATCCTATCAAACAGATCTGGGATTTATTGAATTCAAAAATAGATCGCACAAAAGTTTCATCCAAAGCAGCTCTCTGGGAACAACTAGAAAATATTTAGAACTCAGCAACAAAAGAGACTGCGGAAAAGTTCATAAAACAACAGCAGCAAGAAGGCAGTCATTGAAAATATTTAGATTACTGGTTAGTACATGTGAATAAGGACTATTTAGCTGGTCATTGTGGTTATTTGCCTAATAAATAAATAAATAACACAATTTTCAGTCTGAAACAAGCTTTGACAGATTTCTAAACTGTGTTTTCTCGGTTCGACAGATGGCCTAATAAATTTGTTAAGCATTTTACATGTTATCAGTGGTTTTATTTATTATTATTTTAGAAATTATTCTTAGAAATTTTTGTTTTTTATTCTCATTTATTTAATTTTAAAAAATGTGTTTTGCTAGTTTTATCCTGACTATACTTTTGTTGCTGCCTGGTTGATAACATGACCAGCAATTAGATTAATTATATATTTATATATAAAAGAATGATTTGATCATGTTTAATTTGATTTAAAACGTGTGATATATTCCAAAATCTAACCATGTACAGGCCTACTGTTTTTGTTTCTAATTATTTATAGCCTTTTTGGGTTTATTTGTCTTTTTTCCTCAATGAATGTTACATGTTTTTCCTTTGTTATGTACATATAATTGTCATATTTTCATTAATGATATGGTAGTATTGTCCCAACTGAAATGCCAAAAAGGCTAATTAAATAGAAACAACTAAAATAATAAAAATAAAATCAATTGTTTCAGTTCCTTCATGCTGTAAAATATCCACAATGTCCACGTTGCACTTTATTTAATATAAAGACTGAATTTTTTTCATTTCATTGAGGAGTTCAGTAGGAACTTTGATTTATTTTGGAGAAGAGCTACTGCCCTTAATAAAAAGTTCACTTTTTGTTTACTTTTATCAAGTAGAAGTTTCAGTTTAACTTGACAGTTTTAACAAAAATCTTTGTTTCCTTTTTGTACTGCAGTGCTTCATACAATCACACAGTTTGGATGAAATGAATATAAATAAAGCAGTCATTTTGCATTTTTGGAGGGAAATTAATGGTTTAGATTAAAAGACTAATGGGTAAAACCAACATATAGACCCAAGTTGGTGAACAAAGTTGTGTAGCTGCGTAGAGGTTAAGGTTTAGACAACAAAAGAGAAGAGATGATGAATCTGTGTGATATAAGTTGCTGCTGCAGCTGCTTTAATCTCTCAGAGTTGATGTTCTCCTCCATGAGCCGTTGAACTTTTTGTCCACCTGCAGAGAGTCGAAACTTTTCCTGTTTCATTAAAGTCTTGAGCCGATAGCGCTGAAAGTGACACGTCGACTGTTGGGATGTCGGACGGCTGTGGACTCGGATAAGAACGTTGAGGATGTGGACTGTGAGGCAGCTGATGAGATTTTTGGTCAGAATCGACTGTCAGAATGATGGAAAGAGACGAGGGTCAAAAATCCCCTGTTGGACTTTGAACTTTTTCAAATAAAAATCCTTTAAAGTCGCTTCGACGAGACCAGCGAGACCCGAGCATCCAGGTTAGTCAAAGGTTTCTCCATGAAAAGTTGGCAACAAATTTATTTCAACATTTATTTACTGACACTATTAAAAAATGGTGCAAATCTGGGAGCAACGGTGCCAGAAAATACATAAAGAAACCACAGAATACTGTAATGAATGGTAAAAATCTGTTATAATAATGACGATTATACTTAATATGCTGATATTTTTAAATACAGTAAAAAACTGTCAAACTAATCGCAAGTATCTGTAAAAATGCATATATTATTTCTAATTTAAATACAGTAAAACAGTCTAATATTACAGTCAAACAATACAGAAGAATAAATTCCAAATTTTAAAAAAATGCAGACTTTTTGTTTTGGATGTTATTCACAGTTTCGGCCTATTTTTTTTAAAAAACTGTTAATATGTAAATGGACACTTTCTTTTCTGTGATTTTATTGGATATCTTCTGGAAATGAAAAGAAAAACACAAAAAGTCTGCAAAATGACAGTTTAAAACATTATTCACCAATTTCCAATTCTGGATAAATTCCTTTGTGATTCTGAAACAAGAATAAAATGGCAAGATTTATAAATTAATGATCATGATTTTTATTTTTTTAAACAATTTTCTGACATTTTTTTGTACACGTAACTACAAACTGATTAAATCACAAAATAATTGACAGAATCATTAAAAACTGAAATAATCACTAGTTGCAGTCGTAGCATCAAGATGCTGCTGATTCCTACAAACACCTCAAATGTTTGCTGATCTTTACTTAGAAGCACAAATATTAAAGAAACTGAAGAATTTTGAAACTTGTATTTGTTATTTGCTAATGTCAGTTTGTTTTCTACTGAAAATCACAATAAAATCGTTGAAATTGACCACAGAGTAAATAACCATTGGAGAATCAAGCAAATCCAACCAGCTATTTATGCATATTAGTTTTAAAAAGCTGCTTGATAAAAGAAAAATGCAAAAGAAAACAGTATTTTTGGGGACTGGAGCTTCTCCTTAATGTAATAGTACATTTCAGTTTATGCAAAATTGTGTACTCGAAATACGTGCATTATACGAGCATGTCTTCTAAAATTTCTGAAGCAAGAATGAAAGTGCAGGATTTGTATCATAATCATGATGATGGTTGCCTTTTTAGGTTTTTTGGACATATTATACAACAATCAACTAATCAATTAAATGAAAAAATAATTAACAGAATCATTAAAAACTAAAATAATCATTAGTTTGCAGCATCAAGTTGCTTCTGATTCCTACAAACACCTCAAATGTTTGCTGATCTTTACTTAAAAGCACAAATATTAAAGAAAGTGAAGAATTTAGAAACTTCTACTCGTTATTTGCAAATACCAGTTATTTTTTCGCTGAAAATGTCAATAAAATCGTTGAAATTGACCGTCAACCAGTGGAGAATCGAGCAAATCCAACTAGCTATTTATGCATATTAGTTTTAAAAAGCTGCTTGATAAAAGAAAAATGCAAAATAAAACAGTAGTTTCAGAGACTGGAGCTTCTCCTTAATGTAATAACAGTACATTTCAGTTCATGCAAAATTGTGTACTCGAAATAAATGTATTATATGACAACATGTCTTCTAAAATTCCTGAAGCAAGAAAAAATTGCGGGATTTGCATAATAATAATAATGATGATGATGGTGAAATATACACTGATCCTTCTGTTGTCCTTTTGGGCTTTTTGGACATTTTTCACCATTTTCTGACATTTTTCACAACAAACAAACCAAACAATTAAAGAGAAAATGGTTGACAAATGAATCACCAATAGAAATAATCACTAGTTGCAGCCGTAGCATCAAGTTGCTGCTCAAATGTTTGCTGATCTTTAACGCACAAATATTAAAGAAAGTGAAGAATTTTGCAACTTGTATGTGTTATTTGCTAATGTCAGCTATCTTTGTACTGAAACACTCAGTAAAACTCATTGAAATTGGCCACAGAGTAAACAACCATTGGAGAATGGCGCAAATACAACCAGCTATTTATGTGTATTAGATTTAAAAAGCTGCTTCATAAAAGAAAAATGCAAAAGAAAAGCGTATTTTTGGAGCTTGCCAGGCAGCAGCAGCAGCAGCAGCAGCTACTAACTGGAAGCGAAGAGAAAATGAGGTCTGTTTAGGGGCAGCATTGTGTGAAGCCACTTTCTTCCATCCGCCTCACCAACACAATGCTGCTGTCCTGCATTGTCCCGACCAATTTGTCGCCTGCTCCGTTATCGTGCGTCCTCCCACAAGATTGGAAGACTCGCAAGAAATCAACATTTTTTTCCCCCCTCTCCTCCCTTGGGTAGTGGAATGGAAATCTATTCAGACACAAATGCACAAATGATGAGTGCATCTGGGGAGTTTTCATAGATATGAAAATGAACACAACCCCCACATTCAGGTGGACGCATGCTGGAGGCGGCTCTCCACCAGAAACAACAGAGCAGAAAATAACAAAAGACTGGGCACCCAAACACTGAGCGGACACGAAAACAACAACAACAACAACACGTCGACCTGGGCCTACGGCAGGTAGTCGAACAGAGACGTTATGAGGGATTAATTAAAACAACAAGACGAGCTAATCGGCTTACGGGGACGAGCGGCGCAGGTTGATTCGGTTTGACAGGTGGAATAAAAATTTAGTGAATCTTTATTTCCCGGCGGCTGAAGAGCTGCCAGATCTGACGGAGATGCTGTTTCAGCCGTCCACGGCCCGGAGGTTAGAGGAACGAAAAACTGCATCAAACACAACTGTACAATCCAGAATAAACTATTTAACTGTCCAGGAATAATTAACACATTCAAGAAACTTGTTGTGTTTAGGTTGTGTAGTTTAGTCTGTAGCGTGGGAGATAATATGGTGTATGAGGGAAACCTGTGCAGCAGCAGCAGCTTTACAAATCATAGCATCAAAAAGTTACATTTTCAACCTGTTCTGTCACAATTTCAACAAAAAGAAAGCCTCACTACTTTAGCTACTTCAGCTGTAGCGTCCAGGTCGATTGGTTGGTCTCATTTGACCAATTTCTCATCAGTCAAAAAATCTTCAGTTTCATTTTCATCAGGAGAAAAGCTCAACATTAACCCTCATGTCATCCTGTGGGTCAAAATTGACCCGTTTTAAAGTTTGGAAATGTGGAAAAAATCTATATTTTCACAGTGAAACTTCTGATGTCCACGTTTTCAACATTTTTGGGAAATCTTTGAACATTTTTTGGTGGAAAAAAGAAAATGTTAAAAATGTTTCTGAAGAACATTCACAAAAAAAACAACCAAATTCCAGTTAATTTCCCTGATTTTGGTTGATTTTTATGTGAATGTTCTTAAAGAAAATATTAGAAGTTTTACTGATATATATGGAATCATTTTAGATATTTTTAGGATTTTTTGGAAGATTTTTACTCATTTTTTGAAAACATTTGCAAGAATTTTCTTGCCAAATTTGGGGAATTTTTTAAAAATAAAACTTTAAAGGGAAACTTTTAAGGAATTATTGGAATTTTCTTCCTGAAAGTTTTTGGAAATTTTCAGAAATTTGGAGAATTTTTTTTGAATTTTTTTTCAGACAAGGATATATATTCATTATATATATTATTATATATGATATTTTTTGGTGCCCATAAATGAGGACAACAGGAGGATTAAGTCTTTCAGAGTGAATCCATTATCCATCCATCCATCCATTTTTTTTTTTAGCAGCAGGAAGAATAGACCACTTGTGAACATCCCTATTTTTACACAACTTTGGATTGTTCCAACCTAGTAGACGATGCTACATCTAATTCATTTAACATTTACTTAACTTTTACTTAAAGTCTGCTACAAACTCATCATTGTGGCTGCTTTTTGTTCAAATTTATTGACAACTAAGACTCTGCCTTGAGTTTCTGGATAAAAAGCCAAATTCAAATGATTTAATAAGCTGGAAATGCAAGCGTTTAATGTTTATTCTTTTAAGCTAACAAAGCTAGCAGGTAGAATGTATTGGACTGTTTGAAGAGACGGTCCAAGACTTCCTCAATGTCTTCAAACAATCTTGAGTTGTCCAACAGCTTGCAACTTCCCAACGTTAGGATCTGGGATGTCGCATCCAACAATATTTGTAACTTTTGGAACTTAAATGTTTTGAAATCACAACCACAACTGAGCACAATGCTATAAAAGCAATCATGGAATAACTGAATGTAAGCACAACTCATCGGATCTTGTCTCTCTACTGACCAAACATCAAGAGTTTAGGTTTTTCTGGAACATTTTAGCCTTTAGATGAGATCATATTTTGAAAACTAGTTGGCACATCTTACAGTGTAATCTGTGATTTCCAGGTTTCTGTCACACCTCAAACTTTTGACTATTTGGGCCTCAATGCTGCTGTTGTAATTCACCATAAACCAACTTCCTTATACTCTACCGTTTAAAAGTTTGGGGTCACTCAGCCCATTCCATGTTTTCCATGAAAACTCCCACTTTTATCCATGTGCTAACATAACTGCACAAAGGTTTTCTAATCATCAATGAGCCTTTCAACAGCATTATCTAACACAATGTAGCATTAGAACACAGGAGTGATGGTTGCTGGAAATGTTCCTCTGTACCTCTATGGAGATATTCCATTAAAAATCAGCTGTTTCCAGCTGGAATAGTCCCAAACTTTTGAACAGTAGTGTAAACATCAAGCAAATCTGAACTAAACTTTTGAAATGTTGTGCAGAAATAATAAAATGGAAATATGGTTAATTGCTTTGAAGCAAATAAACTGGGCTGCATTACATTGCCAGAAGATGGCGCTGTTGACAACGGACCAGACAAGAACCAGTTGTTTGAAACCAAGAAGAGACAAAAGCAAATTCTTAAGCTGGAAAAACTGAAAACTTCAACTCATCTTCCTTTAAAATGAAGTTGCAGAAACGTCCATCTGAGAGGAATCCAACTTAAACCGGTGACATTGGAATTAACTTCATTTGGATAAACTGAGGTTGTTTTGTCAAGTTAGTGCAACAAATCTCACTTTGTTTGTTCTCTGTGCATCATACTTGAACACCAGAGGAAGTGAACTGGATTTTAGGCAGGATGGGACTGAAGAGGATCCGACATATGAAGAAATAAAAAAGAAACGGAGGTGAAACTGCCTCAGGATGAAGAGCCGTGTGCTGCTTAACAAACAGACTGTGGAAGCTACAGGAATCATTTCAGATAAGCTCTTCCCCTCAGCGCTGCCCCGGTTCGCCACCACACCCTTCGTATCTGGAAAATCTGCAGCGAGGTGATGAGAAAAAGCAGCCAGTTTGGGTCTCTGTGGCTCTCAGGTGGCCTCCTTGGAAGCAGCTAAAGCACATTTCCTCCAAGATAATAAAACCGACTCGATAAATACTGAGGAATATGGGACTCCGGCTCGTGCTGAAAGCATGTTTCTCCTCTTTTCACTGACTTTTCAAAGCCGAGTCTCTCGCCGCTTTAATACAACCACAGCTGCTTTTTGTTGTGTTTCATTGTGGAGACAGACAGCAGTTTTTTGACCTCATCAATGTCGCTGACAAACACTGTGTGGATTTTCTGAATCTCCACACCAAATTACTCAAATAAGCCTGAGAGAATTTGGGGAAATGTGGATAAGAGAATGCAGAGAAAATGTTTTATTTTGCCTTCTGTTGAAGTGATAGAACTAAGCAAACACAAAGTGTGATACTGGGATATCTCAAGGGTTTAAAGATGTGAAAAGGAGGAAAACAACACGGAGCCACGACTTCTAATTGTAGTTTGTTGATGAGTTTACCTCAAAAGTTTATTTACTTTCAAAAACTAAAGAAACTTTGATCAGGAGCTGCAGTGAAAAACACTTTATATTAACACATTTATTAGTTGTGAACTTTTGGTTACTTTAAGGTCGAACGTCTCAATCACATCTTTATATTTTACTGTCTTATTTAGTTTCAGTTTCATTTTTGTCAATAATAACAGGTTGTCAGTGACTATTTTAATGGTGTCTTTTATGACATTACAAAAAAATGTATTAGATTTAAACCTGTGAGACAGAAGTAAGAAGTTCTTGCTGATGTTCTGGATTCTGGCAGAACTTTTGTGGTTAAAGACAAAAAAAAAGAAAAAAAGATTTATAGATTGCAAATTGCTAGAATACATTTATTGTCATTTTACTTTAGGAATAATCCTGCAGTTATGAGTTATGGTTTCATTTTCAACACTAGCACTGTTTAAATTTACATCTAAATGTTCATTTTTGGCTACAACCTAAAAATGAGATGCACTAATCATCTCACTTCACACTTTAATTTTCCACAAACTACTTCAAACTAGAGTGTGCAGGTATGTTTAAATGGACAGAATAAGGTAGATTTTCACATGTTTTCTTTGTATTATAGTAGCTCAATGAATAAAATAAGAAACTTTGGGAAAACATTGCATACTTCAGTTTTAATCCAACCACTGATTCAGGTTCTGGTTCAGGAATGTCGATCTTTGGTTAACTAGATAACAGTAGTTTTAATTCTGCAGTTACAGATTTAATATTCGTCCGCTACTGTTGATTAAACCTGCTGCTATGTTCACTTTTAAGGTGCCACCTGAATATTTTCCACTTTGTTCTTTGCTATTTTCACAGCAAAATTGTGGGATTTAAAGGTTTTTAAGAGATTTGTTAGTGCCAGATTTTAGTAAATGGAAGTATTAACCTTCTGAAGTCTGTGGACTCTGCTGCACCTCTGCAGAAAGAAGTAGAAAGAACTCAGAACAGTCTTTTGTTAAGTATAATAAGGTTATGATGGCATAAATCACATAAAAAATATTTATTTACAAATGTGGAACTAACATGTACAACATTTATTCTGGTATTGTGGACACTGAAAAATAAATAAATACATTTAAAACTTGGGGATCTACATGCTTTAGATATTTTAATGCTTCATTTTAAAATGTCTTTCCATAGTTACACTACTGTTCAAAAGTCTGGGGTCACTTAGAAATGTCCTTATTTTTGATGGAAATCCATTTTTTCAGTGAAATAACATTAAATGAATGATAAATCCAGTGTAGACATTGTTAATGTGGTAAATGACTATTCTAGCTGGACGGATTTTTAATGGAATATCTCCATAGAGGTACAGAGGAACATTTCCAGCAACCATCACTCCTGTGTTCTAATGCTACATTGTGTTAGCTAATGGTGTTGAAAGGCTCATTGATGATTAGAAAACCCTTGCAGTTATGTTAGAACATGGATAAAAGTGGGAGTTTTCACTGGAAAACATGGAATTGTCTGGGTGACCCCAGACTTTTGAACAGTAGTGCATAATTATAGTTTCCCATTAGAATCTGGTGCAAACTGTTTATTTTGGCATTTTTTAAAAAAATGACACATGTAGAATAAATGGACTTTGATGAAATATCCCAATTTTGAACATAGATTTGATTAGTTGTCTCAATGAAACCAGTTGAAAATCCGATGATTCCTTCTGTTTTCGTGGTTATTGGCTCTGAAAAATGGTGCCAGTTTATCAGTTTTTAAAAAGATGACGTGCCTTATAAACCTGTCAGGAGGTTTTGGGGTTTAGAGGGTCAAAATGGGTCCAACTTCCAAATTCCAAAGCACAACTAGGAATCACAACGCCATCCCAGTAATTCATAAATGAACAAGAGTTTAAACAGTGATTATGCAGTAAAACTGGACTTTGGAGCAACCTGCTGAGGAGTTTTGTGTTATTGTGACTGAAGCATTATGTGGATTTGTCTTTTTATTTAGAGAGTCAGAATTTGCCAACCAAACACTTAAAGGTGGAGCTCAGATGCAGCAGAACATTTGGCTTCGTCTCAGGTTTCCAAACTGTCGTGGCTTGAGGGAGTGAAACGGTCAAAATAGCGTTTGTCCCGTCAGTTTCAATCCTGAATATTGTGGCCACTTTAGAAAACCTAAAAATACGTCGGTGCCAGACGGAAAGAGACGTCTGACATAAAAAGCTTTTTGGCTCCGACTGCCGTCCTGCTATCGGCGTCTATGAAGTATTTCTGCCTGTAAACTGCAGCTCATCAGGATGCAGGACTCACACTGGGCTTCGTCCATTTCCAGTCCAGAGGTCAGTTTTGTGTTCTGATGAAGGCAAATCGCAGCAGCAGCAGCACAACCATTAACCCAAACACTCAACGTAATAAGCTTAACGACTGCGGTTCAGTCCAGGGGTCACAAGGTGCAATTATAAGTGAATTATGGCCTTTTGTTTGAGCTAATGTTCATTTAAAATACAGGCTAGAGGTCCAAAACTGACCACAATTTCATTTAGGGACGGATGTAACTCCATTTGGAAATCAGATTTCCCATATATGATGTATTCGCTTTCACTTTTCAGTATTAGAGAAGCTGGTTAAGAAGTCCGAGAAGGTTTTGTTGTTTGTCTCATTGAATCAAACCTCGTGTGACCGTTTTAAAATGTGGATTTTAAAGGGAACAGATCGTCCTGGACAGAACTTTTGAAAGGTTGTTTTATGTCTCTTTCTGGTTATTTTGTGGTTGTCTTGTGTCTCTTAGTTGTGGTTTGTGTCTCTTTGCAGCTGTTTTGTGTCTCTTTGCAGCTGTTTTGTGTCTTTTTGTGCTTGTTTTGTGTCTATTTGCAGCTGTTTTGTGTCTTTTTGTGGTTGTTTTGTGTCTCTTTGCAGCTGTTTTGTATCTTTTTGTGGTTGTTTTGTGTCACTTTGCAGCTGTTTTGTCCTTTGCAGCTGTTTTATGTGGTTGTTTTGTGTCTCTTTGCAGCTGTTTTGTGTCTTTTTGTGGTTGTTTTGTGTCTCTTTGCAGCTGTTTTATGTTTTTTTGTGGTTGTTTTGTGTCTCTCTGTGGTTGTTTGTTCAGTCTTTGTGATCGTTTGTGTCTCTTTGTGGTTGTTTTGTAAGTTTTCGGAGAGGTCTTCTTTTTCCTTGGAGACGTCCTCTGATCTTTGTGGAGGACGTCTCCCAGGACAACCATGACACAGACCTGGATAAGTGACTGAAGATGGATAATAAATAAATCTTTACTCTTTATGTGCAAACCAGAAGTCTAACTGTTCAACCTGAAGGTCGTGTTTTTCCTTCGTTGCTCATCATTTATCCTCCGGATGTGTTTAAAGGCTGAAAAACAGAAAACTCTGTGCGATCGGCCCTGAATGTGTTCGATGTCGGTGAGTTCACAGGAAACCGAACCACTGTCTGACTCATCTGCAGCAGCTTCAGAGACTCATTTCCTCTTCAGCTTCAGAGTCGATCATTGGCGTCCTGAACAGGAAGACCTGCCTCCTTCTTATTCTCATCTTCTCTCCCCAGTCCCAGATTGCATCTTTCAGAAAGCAAACTATTTTTGATAAAAGCGATTCGGAGGGCCCCAAACGTTAAAATATTCATGAGGCGCGAAGGAAAACGTGCAGCTGGGGAACCTATCAGGAAATAAGACAATTTTCAAATATTCTCTTTGCTTTGCGTTGGAGTCGAGAAACCTGAAATCTGAATCCTTTTTTTCCACTTCACATCTGGAAAGGTTTTTTAACTGTAGATGCCTGAATAGTGAAAAGATCTCAGATACATTCAGCTCAGCTCTCCCTGGAGATCGTCATATGAATACAGCCGGAGTGACGGCAAACAGAAAGGAAGCAGGAGGACAAACACAGGGAGAAAGAGCAAAGCCGAGAGAGGGAAAGGAAGAAAGAGTTAAAGGGAAAGAAAGGAAGGAAGACATGTGTTCCCAGTGTTCAGGATGAGGTAATACTACAGATGAAATCCAGGCAGGAGTGACGACAGACATCCAGAGTGTATCTGAAGAGAAGCAAAGAGAGGGAGAAAGAACAGAAAAGCAGGAGAGAAGTAACCAGATGCACATTTACAGCATTCACGCCACATTTCTGTCCATATATCTGCAACCTTTTGTTGACACTGAAGTGAATTTTTGGTGAAAACCAGCATCCAGGAGTCTCTGAATACAACTTTAAACGGAAACAACTCAGAAGTGGAATGCCAAAAAGAAACTGTATGTTTGTACTGAAATTTCTGTTTGTGAAGTGGACCAACCACGATTAAAGAAATTAAATAGAGGATGCTGGTAAAAACTGTGAAACGTGTGTTAATATATTATTTTACCACTAACAGCTGCACATTAAAGCTGTTAAACTCCATGTATTTAAACATAATATTGTATTGAAGTGCATTTAGGTCTGACACTGTCCCATAATGCAGGAAATCCATTTAGTTTTTTGCTAAATCAAAGTGAAATAAATTTTACTGATTGAATATTTTCTGTTGACTAAACCACTGTCAAACCTGTGTTTTATCAGCTGCGTGCAATGCAAACAAACAGAAACAAAAACATATTTATGTGATTTCTACATCAGAGCTGAATACATGTTGGTTTCTATGGCAACATGATGCATGCAGTGTGTGATACTGTAACTAGACGGCTTCATTCAGTGGTTTTAGCAACATACAGATCAGCAGGTTTGCAGACAAATCATTCTCATCCTCAGCTAAGAATCTGTATCGCTCATAAATAATCGTCAGGAAACAATTTCCTTAAAGGGAGACGCTTCTTTCAGCCGATTTAAATCCAAAGCTCTGAACACAACCTGCTCTGGACCAAGTTAGCATGGTGATGTAGCAGGTTTAAAGACCGTTGTGATCCTGCAGTGTTTCCTCTACATTCATTTAGGAGTGGCAGGCTGCCATTCCTAAATCCCAGCTGCCGCTCCTTCAAATTTCAGTTTTTTTTTGTTATTGTCACAAATCCACCACCGCTGCATGTCTCCACCTTCACAGCACAGTCTGTGTCTGGTTCTCGCGAGTACTAAGGTAAACTACAGACAACTATCTTGCTCAGTATCTACTCTTTGATAATTAATTAGTCGTGAGAGCGCAGCCTTGACAGTGACGTCACGTCCAGCATCCAGGCAGCAGGTCAGAGAGTCAGAGGAGCGTCGTCTTGGAAAATAGAGCAGCAACTTACCGGAGAAAAGTTATTAGCTTAAGATAACTCACAATGGATTTTACAAGTTAAACAGACATTCTCTAAATATTGATATCCAGCTAACGTTACGTAGCATATCGGTAGCTTCAGTTAATTGTCCCGGTGCCAACTCAGTGTCGCTAACGTGAGTAAACTATTGATAGCATTAAGCTAATATCTACACTCCATGATGTAACTGCTGACTGCATTTTCAGATGAGCTTGTTCAAATATCCATCCATCCATCCATCATCTATACACCGCTTAATCCTCACTAGGGTCGCGGGGGGGCTGGAGCCTATCCCAGCTGACTCGGGCGAAGGCAGGGGACACCCTGGACAGGTCGCCAGTCTGTCGCAGGGCTACATAGAAGGACACACAATCACTCTCACATTCACACCTACGGGCAATTTAGAATGATCAATTAACCTCAGCATATTTTTGGACTGTGGGAGGAAGCCGGAGTACCCGGAGAAAACCCACGCATGCACAGGGAGAACATGCAAACTCCATGCAGAAAGGTCCCGGGAAAGCCGGGACGCGAACCAGGGATCTTCTCGCTGCAAGGCGAAAGTGCTAACCACTACGCCACTGTACAGCCCGCTTGTTCAAATATATTTTTTTAAATTTTTATATTCAGCCTTCAACTGGACATTCAATAAATAGGTTGTACAAGTAAAATCTGCAGTCAGGTGTCATTTTTTTATGCCACTATGGCTCCTGGAGAGCCTGCCTCTGCTGCCGAAAGAAATCCTAAAGGAAACACTACACTGACAACTGTTTAGGCTAAACACACCTGCTAACACACTAATCTCGCTTCATAATACAACCTCCTCTGTTGTCTCTGATTGATGGTGAATGAAGCCTGAATATGTCGGCTTTTGTGGATCAATAAGTCATGTATAAATGTCCACGCTGGTCACTGCTTTACTCCATTACCTAATGGACAGAGTTTGGTGTGTAGTTTTGTCATTTTGCTGTAATAAACGCCGCTGCTGCACTTCGGCCCTGAAGCTCTGTGGGAGAGTAAAGAGTGTTTATTTTGTTTTCCGTCTCCTGTGTTTAAACCCTGCAGTTCAGTCCATCACACGAGCTCTTCCTCACGTCCTTCTGCAGATGCTAACACAACACACACACACACACACACACACACACACACACACACACACACACACACACACACACACACACACACACACACACACACACACACACACACACACACACACACACACACACACACACACACACACACAGATTCATTTACCGCACAAGTTGCAAGACCACAACTGTATGTGAGTGTTTGAAAGCTGATGATAAAGTGTGTGTAAAATGTAAATACATATAATAAAATGAAGTAGTCGCTCCTGGTGTTACAGTTCTTGATAAATGCATGACTGTAGTGTATCCAAACAGTCAACCAAGCCAAGGATTTTTAAGAAAAACTAATTTGTTAAGTTGATCAAGGGACTTTCAGAATATTTATTGAAATGCGAGATGTTTAAATGTTTAAAATCTTTGTGTTACACTTTGTAAAGACAATTACAGACTATTGAAGTCTCCTCTTGGATAGATAAACATCAGTCAGGGTTGCCGGTGCCCTCTTGGCTTTTTTTTTTTTTTAATAAAACATATGTATAATAGCAATTGTGTTATATAAAAAAGAAAGAAAATGTTCTATTTCATTCTTGTGCCTTCAAAATATCTAGTGCACCGGACCCCTGTTGGTTAGTTTAGTGTAACGGTCCACTCTTGGTGAAGTAGTTGTGTTTGTGTGTTTGTAAATTATTGATACATAAATATAAATGAAGCAGCTATTCCTGATGTACAGTTCTTGATCCGTGCATGGCATTGATGCATGCAACCAAGTCACCAAATCAGCCAAGTCAAGGATTTGTCAGAAACAGTAATTATTAAGTGTATAATTGACTTTTTAAAAACATTTGTATAAGGGTGAGATGTTTGAAATCTTTAAGACTTTAGTTACACTTAGTACCAATTCACAGTTTCATTGCAGGCTATGGAGGCTACCTGTCGGATACATAGACATCGGTCAAGGTTTGTTTTATTAATTAAAACAATGCATATTTACAGTTATATTTTGGAAAAAGACTCTAAAAGAACATTTCCCACTTGCTGTATGCTGGAGAAACATATTTCAGCAGCTGAGATACCAAACCTACAGTAAACTAACACACAAATAACCATCTCATTCAATTTTCCTCAATTAAACTGCAGTATTCAGTCTTAATTTAACAAAATGTCTATTTTTTCTTTTTAAGTTAAATTGAGGACATTTACATGAGAAAAACATACAAAATTTGCTCCAAGTATGGTTGAATAATTTTATAACATAAAAAAATTGTCATCATTAGTTGAGTTATATTATATATCTTTATGTTTAAATAATCTTGTGAAAAATGTCAGTCACTGTAACGTTAAGTAAAGACTTTACATAAAAATACTGTGTATTTGAAAGTATGTTTACCTACAAAATTATCGAATTTAATATTGAAAAAAATGTTATTGAAATGTTATTAAACACCTGTGATTTTTGTTTCCTCAAAATAAGCAGGAACACTGGTCCCCAGTTGGTTGGTTCAGCTTGACTGTCCACTGTTGGTTGTGTAAACATGTATGTGTGTATATGTACGAGTTTGTCCTACACAGGTTTCCATCCCTTTTTAAATTTTTTTCCCTGGGACTGGTCTGACCTGATCTGGCCTGGTCTGGCCTGGTTCTGATCGCTGCAGAACAACAACCAGCCTTCTTCTTCCTGTTGATTCTCAGCATCACATTTGGCTCGCAGCCTCGGTTCGTCTCCGTTCTCATTTTCAGTTTTAATCATCTTTATCCTCGAGAACCACTTCATTATGCAGGGCTGTTTAACTGTAAAATCACTGTATAATTTGCTGTCTGTTCATGCAAATGGCTTCATCTGAATGAAAAATGCAACGACACAAAACTGCTTTTTTCTTTCTTTCTTTCCTCTTCTAATTATTTTCTAAATTTATTTTTTTCCCGCAGAACCAAAACCCCGCTGGTGGTGGAAGCATCCAAACAGCCAAATGACATTAAAACAAAACTATTAAAAGAGTTGTTGTGGTAATCCATCAAAGTAAAAGCGAACAAAATTTCCCGTTTTTGGCCTGGAATCTTGGTTTTGTTGCCCACTGAGCAACCACACTAAACACAAGCAGAAAAATCCCTGAACATCTGTTAAATACCACATGCAAACAATTAAACTTGATTACTGCAGAAAATTGTGACACATTTCAAACTTCACGAGCTCTTTTCTCTGCTGCCACGATGCCAATTCCACTTGCCAAGTACAAAGGTTAACTGCACTTTTCTGCAGATTTTATTTGAATTTCTACAGGAGTAACAATCGTTCGTTCATTTTTTCACAACTCTGCTGTGAAGACCTGCAGCTCAGTGGCCTTATAAAACCTGAACAAAGACCTCCTGCCACTTTAAAGTCTCCAGTTCAGTCTTTTCCCTGCTGAAAACCTGAAACATGACTTCAGAAACATCCCCTTTAAGTCTGTAAAAATCCTCATGAATCTGGGTTTGATCACAGTGTCCTTTTAGACTCTTTAACTTCATCTGAGCAGCAACTCAACCAAAACACCACAAACTGTTTTTGCTCTTCCAAGATCTAAACTCTTTCCATTATATTTGATTTTATACTCTTTGTAGTTATCTTTGTGCCTCATTGGTTACTTTGTGTCTATTTGTGGTTATTTTGTGTTTGTGGTTATTTTGTGTCTCTTAATGGTGATTTTGTGTCTCTTTGTGGTTGTTTTGTGTTTCTTTGTGGTTATTTTGTGTCTTTGTGGTTATTTTGTGTCTATTTGTGGCCGTTTTGTGTCTCTGTGATTTTGTGTCTACTTGATGTTTTCTTCCTCTTTGTGGTTCTTCTGTGTCTCTTTGCAGTACTTTTGTTTCTCTTTGTGGCTATTTTGTGTCTCTGCTGAAATTCTGTGTCTCTTTTTGGCTGTTTTGAGTCTCTGTGGCTGTTTTGTGTATATTTGTGGTTGTTTTGTGTTTATATAGTTGTTTTGTGTCTCTTTGTGATCGTTTTGTGTCTCTTTGTGGTTGTTTTGTGTCTCTTTCTGGTTGTCTTGTGTCTCTTTGTGGTTGTTTTGTGTCTCTGTGGTTGTTTTGTGTCTCTTTGTGGTTGTTTTGTGTCTCTTTGTGGTTGTTTTGTGTCTGCAGTTTTGTGCCTCTTTGTGGTTGTTTTGTGTCTCTTTTTGGTTGTTTTGTGTCTCTTTGTAGTTGTTTTGTGTCTCTTTGTGGTTGTTTTGTGTCTGCAGTTTTGTGCCTCTTTGTGGTTGTTTTGTGTCTCTTTTTGGTTGTTTTGTGTCTCTTTGTAGTTGTGTCTCTTTGTGGGTGTTTTGTGCCTCTTTGTGGTTTTGTCTCTTTGTGGTTGTGTCTCTTTGTGGTTGTTTTGTGTCTCTTTATGATTGTTTTGTCTCTTTGCAGTTGTTTTTTTTTTGTTTTTTTGGAGTTGTTTTGTGTCTCTTTAAATTTTTACTCTTATATTTTGTTTTATACACATTTAAAGATTTGTTTTTTCATTTTTTGGGATCTACACTTAGAATTTTAAAAAAAAGAAGCAGCTTAAATGCTAAAACCACTGTAGAATAATGGGAAAATGATCTCATAACCCTTAAAATGGCTTCCCAGGTAAGACAGGTTTGTTGTTTAAGCGTGGCATTGCAAAAAGTAACAGGTCTGACAACATATGGAAGTCTGTCAGCTCGATAAGAAACAAACCAAGGAAAACCAAACCCAAAAATCCCAACGTTAGCTTTCTAATTGTTGCATTTGTTGGGTTTCTCTCTGTAATGTATGATTGTAAGGTCTTGACTTTAGTACGTGAAGTGACCCGAGTTGCCTTGTGTTATAGATTATATACATAAAACTGAATTAAATTGAAGTTATTGGAATGTTGTCCAGCCTAATCTCTGCATAAATTCCAATTTGTGGCATCCGGCGGTGAGTTTCTGGACACCGTCACGCTGTCATATTGCTGAGGAAAAAGTTTACAGAATGCATCTGGCACTCGTCGTGTTTGGACGGATGCCGCCCGCGAGCTTTGAATGGAAGGCCATATTTGGGCTGTGAGTTATGACAACTTTTTCAGGGAGGTGTAAATATTAGGACGGCCGAGACGCTCCCGAGGCGGACAAGCTTTAGAGACAATGAGCGATGAAAGAAATGTTGGAGGACAAAGATCCTGGATGGAGCAGTGATTCTCAGGAGTCGAGTTCAAACCAAACGCCTCCGGAGAGCAACAAATCCGGTTCAGTTCACCAACAGTTCGGCTGCGAGAAAGAGGAAAACAACAACGACGTCCAGCAAACAGCTTCAACAGATCTAACTGGCTCACTTCTGTTCTGACAGAATTTACAGAAACACTTTGGTTTTTATGACGAGACGGAAGATGTTTTATGTCAACAACAAACAATCCTGCTGTTTCGTGTTTTAAAGGTGGGGCTTTCCAGGCTTAAATATCTACCTGAATAGAACAATAAATGAAATTTAACTTAAAATGATTAATTGAATCTTATCTTATTGCAGTTTAAGAATAAATTTAGTAAATAGGACCTATTTACTTGAAGTTTATTCCCCAACAAGACGAATTTTGTGTTTTCTCAGTTTGAATAATTCTTTAAATGAATTATAAAGAACTTAAAGAGACTGACTACTCATGTCAATATATCATTTAACGCATATTTAAAATTTTACCACAGATTTTAAGAATTTTTTTTAACTAATTTCACTTAATTCTTTAGTTCCAATCTATTAGCAAGTCAGTTTCTCTCAAACAATGAACCTCTCTGTGAGTAATTTCTATTTTTTTAATAAAGCAAAAAGTTGCAACGACAAACAACATTGCTTTTAGTTAATTTTTATTTTATTTTTTAACAAATCACCTACATTGTGTTTATTTCTAAACAAGTCAAATTTAGATTTTTCCCAGTGCAAATATTTATCTTAAATGATTAATAAAGAGACTGTTAAATCTACTCATTCTAACTTTAAATTCTGCAATAAAATCAAACTTTTGTTTTTGATAAATTCGAATTAATGCAGAGTTTACTATAATTACTAAAACTTATTTATAACCTAATTAAAAAAAATTGAACAAGACACATTTTCAGTTTTCCCAGTGTAAATATTTATCTTTACCAAATAATGATGTACTGGTAAATCTAGCCAGTATAACTATATTCATATTTGAAAAAGTGTGGATTTTACTGCAGACTTTAAGAACAAATTTACTATTTTATTTCCAATCCATCAGTGAGTCTGTTTCATTTAAACAAATGAACTTCTCTGTTGCTGATTACTAAAAAACTGAAGCAACAACAAACAATTTTGCTGTGAGATAACTTTAAATAAACTTTTCATGAATCTGCATTTTTTTTTAAATAAGTCAAGACAAATTTTGACTTTTCCTGATATATCAAATATCAAGTAAATGTATTATTTATAGTATTATATGATTCATTGCAGTCTGCAAGGAAACATTTTGAGTATTAAACTTCAAATATTTTTGCTGGTAAGTCACGTTAAATAAACTTTCAATAAATCTATATGTAAGTCGGGTTGTTTTTGCTGCATTTGACAGGTGCTTCAGCCGATCACACGGTTTTACTGCATCTCCAGTTGATTTTCGTACATTTCCAAAAGTTGTGCATGAAAACCATCGACCTCCTGGAAGGAGTTGAATGTAAAACCACTGATGTGACTCTTTGAAAACAACTCCCTTCAGCTGTTTTTCTCTCGGCTGTGAGTAAACGTCGTGTGTCTGCGTTACATAATCGACCTCGGCCAATCGGTGAGCCCGACAGCTACAACGTCATGTGTTGGTTTAAGCCAAACACACACATGCTGATGTAAGTGAACACACAGCTGGAACCAGGTATCAGTGAAAAGGCAGAAGCAGCTGTCAGAATGAAAACATTCCCACCAACAGGCCGGGAGAGAATCGCCGGTTTTTCTCCTCGAGCTTTAAGAAGTCAGAGTCTGGACGTTAACGCAGTGCTGAGGGATTATTCACCTTCCAGCCTGTCAGTTTATCGCTGCGCTTCATTTAAAGCCCTGCAGGTAGCTGTTTTGAATATTGCAGCATCCTGACTAAAAGCTTCTGAGCCAAAAAACCTGCAGCCTGCAGATCAGCGACACGTCAATCTTTACATACAGTTTAAGTTTGCTGCTTCTCCTGTGATACATGAGGTTAAGTTACTGGGTTTTTTCTTTAAATCCTTGTGAGTTTGTGTGACTTTATCAGCCATACAGACTTCTACAGATTTGAAATCTGGCACAAAACATCTTCATTAGCTTCAATCTTTTCCCCAAATAAGCATCATTCTCTCCGTGAATCATTTCAAACACCTTGAGTCATGACGGCCACGCTTACGGGAAATGCACCAAATGAAATATACTGTAATCCCTGAGTCAGTCTGTTTGGATTTGGTTAAACTGAGGATTACATAAAAGAGTAAAACACGCTGACTATCTGTCAGACAGTAGTTAAGGTGCAGCAGCTCGGATGTGCCAATCAGAAGGAAGTAAAATACAGCAGAGGAACATTTCCAGCAACCATCACTCCTGTGTTCTAATGCTACATTGTGTTAGCTAATGGTGTTGAAAGGCTCATTGATGATTAGAAAACCCTTGTGCAGTTATGTTAGCAAATCGATAAAAGTGGGAGTTTTCATGGAAAACGTGAAATTGTCTCTGGGTGACCCCAAACTTTTCAACAGTAGTGTAGGAGTTTTGATCTTTTTTTAAATCTACTTTTACGACCATTTCTAATTTCATTACTGCAGCAGACAGACACCTGACATTTTTGGGGCTGAAAAACACATTTGAACTCTGGTAAACACTGCAATCAAATCAGTTTTACATCCACTCCAGGTGTCACAATCTAAAGGCTTGAAAATGCAATTGTTATAATGTCATTTTTCTTTTTAAAAATTTTAAAATGAACTTATGTTGTGTGATTTTGTTGTGTAATGCTATTTCAGATTACACAAGTCAATTTACAGTCTGTTTTTACCATTTCATTCACATTTTCGTGCATTTAAATAACATCATGAAATGAAAATGAAAAAATCTGTGAAACTACAGATTCAACAGCGTAGCAACATTAAGTTAACGAGCTGCTTGGCTTGGCAATTAAAAACAACACATAAGATAAGATAAGATAAAGTTCTTTATTTCTCCCCACGCCAGGGGAAATTTACATAAAATGTAAAAATGTAAAATATAAAATTACACCATGACCTCCAACATTTACCTCCAACGTTTTGCATCTTTTACCCCAGAAAGAGATTCAAAACAGCCAAAACTAGAAAGGCATTCAGACAGCACAGCACTCCGCCAAGGCTGCTCATTCCTTCTATCATTTTCAAAGGATAAGTCCCAAGAAGTCTGCAGTGGTGGATTGTAGTAGGATCGCAATCATGTGATCGTCAGCAGACAGCTGACGTAGTGTTCCCTTGTTGTCATGGTTACAGTGACGCCATGTCGCTATCTTGCAATGATACAGAAATCTTTAACAATCTGTGGATCCAGACTATAAGCCGCATCACTGCCAAAATCTAATCATTTGGTCCTTGTGTCATTTCTGACTTTCTCTGAAAATTTCATCCAAATCTGTTTGTCCATTTCTGAGTAATGTTGCTAACAGACAGACAGACAGACAGACGGACAATCATACGCCAATCATCACATAACCCAGCTGTGTTTCTTCGCGGAGTAACTAGCTTCTCAGATTGGCAGTTAAATACATAATGCTGTGGAGAATATAAAATTACACAACGTTTTGCATCTCCTACCCCAGAAAGAGATGCAAAACAGCCAACATAATGCAGAAAATGACCAAATGGAGACGCAAAATGGCCACAAAAAGAGTCAAGATAATAAAAAATGGATACAATGAGAACCCAAACAACTGTGAAGCTGCCAAGTGACCAGAAAGACCAACAGAACAACTAGAAGAAGACACAAAAATTGTGTTACTTGACAAACAAAATGACTACAAATGTCATGTTTTGTGTTTGTTTCAGTGAGGTGGTCTTTCTCCAAATAATTACAGGTCTGTTGTTTCATAATCTGTGCAGCAGAAAACACGGTTCAGCTCGAAATTTTTCACTTTCTCTGCTATTTTTAGGTCCTTCGCTTCACAGGTTCTGCTTTACATTCATACAGTTTCCACCAGAGACTTGAGGTGAAGAGTCGTGTTCCAGGTCACCTTGACATTTTCTCAGCCTGCTCAGTGAATTAACCTTCCAGTCACACCTTGAACTAACCTCCAGCAAAACAAAACAGCTTCAGCCTTAACCGCATGTAATTCCACTCCCAGCAGCTGAGTGTTCTCACTGATCTATTAAGAGCTGCTCTGAGCTAATGGTGATCAAACGCTGCCAGACTCCCGCTGAGGAGATTCAGCGACATGAAACCCTTCAGACGGAGTGTGGACGACACGCTGGGATTCCTGGAAGTCTGAAAGACCGAATATTCCTTTCAGCTCTCCGAGTATCGATACATGAGTCACCCTCACGAAGCACAGCAACATCAGAGAAGCTCAATGAGATGTGAAACCACAATCAGTCACAGCAGCCCTCGCGTATTAGTGGTTTTGTGGAGATGTTCCGTAAATATATGATGGACATGTGGTGAACGTGTCGTATTAACAGCTTTTGAAATTGAAATGTGAGGTATTTAAGGCCAACATTTAACTGATTATCCTGCAAAATGAAAACATATAAGTTCATTGTGTCCAGAAACTACAAAACCATGCTAAAGAGTCATGCTGAACCGGCTGTCAACAAGACGAGGACACTCAACTCTGAAACTGTATTTTTAATCTCAGATAGCTGCTCAGTGTTGAGGAGGCCTCACTGCTTTATAGTTATAGAGTTACACATGATTTTCTCTCTTTATTCTATTAACTTCAACCCTCTGAACCGCAAAGCCACTGGAGGATGTGAAAGACATTAACTTTAAAGAAATCACCAGCTATACACCATTTATCAACAGCAAAGCTAAACCATCACAGTGTGAAATACAGTTTTAAAGTAACTCAAAGACCACACAGTCCTTTGCCAGTGCCAGACACTGCAAATTTTAAAGACAGCGATCCAGAACCGTACCAAACTTTAACCTTCATTTTTACCAGGGATACAAATTTTAAGCAATTTTCGCAACAAGTAATTTGTGGCATTATCACTCAAAAATCCATCGATTACATGAACTGAGGGCAAACATCTCCTATAGCTATTTTTAAGACTTGACACATGACATATTCCACTTATACAGCACAGTATTAACTGTCACAAAAGTCTTTGTCATGATGCCCCTTTGCCATTTAAACTCCCACAATGAGATCATTAACAACCATGGAAGTCTTTGTCATGGTGACCCTTTGCCATTTAAACTACCACAATGACATCATCAACAACAAATTTTTGTCATGGTGCCCCTTTGCCATTTAAACTACCACAATGAGATCATCAACAAGTGTTTGTCATGGTGCCCCTTTGCCATTTAAACTACCACAATCAGATCATCAAGAACAAGTGTTTGTCATGGTGCCCCTTTGCCTTTTAAACTCCCCCAATTAGATCATTAACAACAACGGAAGTCTTTGTCATGGTGCTTTGGCATTTAAACTCCCCCACTGAGATCATTAGCAACCATGGAAGTCTTTGTCATGGTGCCCCTTTGCCATTTAAACTACCACAATTACATCATCAACAACAAGTTTTTGTCATGGTGCCCCTTTGCCATTTAAACTACCACAATGAGATCATCAACAACAAGTGTTTGTCATGGTGCCCCTTTGCCTTTTAAACTCCCCCAATTAGATCATTAACAACAACGCAAGTCTTTGTCATGGTGCTTCTTTGGCATTTAAACTACCCCACTGAGATCATTAACAACAACGAAAGTCTTTGTCATGGTGCCCCTTTGACATTTAAACTCCCACAATGCTCTCTGCTTGTCAACATGTAACTCCCCATAGCCCAAGTGACGTCTCCTCTGGTTGCTACAGTATTAAACAGAACAAGGCTTCACCTGATGGAGCAAGCAGGTACTGCATCTTCTGCCTTATGGGCCAAAAGTAGGTTTAGAGTTGTTTCAATATTTGTTTCATGTTTTAGATTTAATTTATCCAAACCATAATTCCAAACCAGTATTCCATCCATCCATCCATCCATCCATCCATCCATCCATCCATCCATCCATTATCTATACACCGCTTAATCCTCACTAGGGTCTCGGGGGGGTGGAGCCTATCCCAGCTGACTCGGGCGAAGGCAGGGGACACCCTAGACAGGTCGCCAGTCTGTCGCAGGGCTACACACAAAGACAAACAATCACTCTCACATTCACACCTACGGGCAATTTAGAATAATCAATTAACCTCAGCATATTTTTGGACTGTGGGAGGAAGCCGGAGTACCCGGAGAAAACCCACGCATGCACAGGGAGAACATGCAAACTCCATGCAGAAAGATCCCGGGAAAGCCGGGACGCGAACCAGGGATCTTCTCGCTGCAAGGCGAAAGTGCTAACCACTACGCCACTGTACAGCCCCCAGTATTCCATATTCCTTATTATTCATGTGTTGGAGATGTTATTAAGCTATTTCTTCCAATTTTGTTTTAGATTTTTATGGATTTTTACCCTTCTTTTTTTTTTTTTATACAGGGATTTTAGAGGGAAATTAAATCAAGAGCAAAGAAAGTAAATATTAAAGCAGTATTGGAAGTACAAAAATGCTGAGCAGGTGCGCAGATAATGGCAAGGAGCCTTTAACACTCCCCCGCCTTTCTGCCAGGCAATTTATCGCATAAGGAATAAATGAAAGCCTACTTCTGGTCCAAAACTGTGCATTTTAATCAGTTAAATTCTTAAAATTATTAACTGAATTTTATTTTTAATAATTACCATTGCTAATCTTTACTGAAATTTGACCTGGTAATTTTTTCGTAAATATAACTTAAGAACAGGCGAATCATGAAGAAGATTAACGTTGCAGTGATGAGTTACAAAGCACGTCAACGGAGCAGGTTAAAAACAGTTGACAGTTAAACTTAGGGCATTATTTGTAGCAAAATTTGACTGTAAATCAAATGCAAACCCTGAGTTTCACAATCCTCTGCATGACTTTTTGCAAGAAATTCTTAAAAAGCAAAAGGAAATGATGCCTTTCAAAGACCTGATTTAACAGTTTGGCACCATCTCACCTTTCAATTTTGTCAACATAACACCAGAAACAGTAACAAAACTTCACCAACTTTAGCTCCAGTGTTTAAATCAGAGTAGTATTTTAAGTTTACACTGCTCCTCGTCCAAGTTTCATGATGATGCAGAGCTAAAGATGAGAAATGAAGTTTATATTGAGAGCTTCAATCACGTCTCCCATCCCTAACATCAACATGTTGCTGAGTTGCAGAGACTGACACTTTGCTGCATCCTCGTACAAACTCCCGTTCCCAGCTGAATAACGTGTCGTATCCCGACTCACCCCACAGCCGCCGCTCCCTCACACTCCTCCAGAAGACATCCCAAGCCTTGTTGGTGGAGTCTTTAACGTGCTCGCTGAAGGATCTCCGCAGAGGAGTTTTCACCTCCGGGCTCTGAGCCATATTCCACACGTTCAACGGTTACATATTCCCGCTGAGATGAAAACCCTGCACTTCTGGACACTTTCTAAGCCATGTGGGTGACGTTTGCTCCGTCACGGCTCGTGCAGAGGGTGAGCTTGACTTCAGAGTTCAGCAAAGTGAGGAAGGAGGAGGAGGAAGAAGAAGAGGAGGCAGGGGGGCTGACACTTGATGCAAAAAGTCTGCATGCAATTTGTGAAACACCCCTGTGCTTTCCCTCCCTGCAGCTCAGAAAGCTCCGACTGAGTCTATCTTTGCGAGGACCGGCTTGAGTTTTGAACCTTGGGAAAGAACCATTTTGGAGATGGATTATGTCACCGCAATAACACAAGTACAAATGTGTGTTTGAGTGACGACCGACAAAGAAAATGTGTGTTTATGCCGATGAATAAACTGTTCTGGAGTGTGTGCATCCGTGTGTGTGTGTGTGTTTTCAGGAGTGTGAAGCAGAGTGAGAGTATTTATCTTTGTGTGTTTGTGTGGGATGTTTAAGGATTTGGACGGCTGAAGAGAGGAAATGACATCTAACCTGCAGCGCGCGCACACACACGCACACGCGCACACACACACACACACTAATGGAAACAGACATGCTTGCATTATAAACACAAACTCAAATTCTTTCATGCACGCAGCGAGACACTGCACAGCCACACATACAGCAGAATTGATCTCTAGGCCTCCGCACAGAAAAAAACGTCTACGACACTCTTGAACATGACATAGAGAAACTGCTGCACTATTAATCGAATATTGATCTCCCTTCTGGCAACTAAATAAACATGACCGACTGCAATATCGACGTTTAAAACACTTGAAAACTTCACTGCATCAAATCAAGTGCTTCCTAAACCAACAGTCAGTTCCAGCAGAGGCCAGATTTTCAATTACAAATCTTTGAAAATGGGAATAAGTGCACAATTTTCCTCTAAGTTTCGTATTTAAGTTTCTGTAAGTGTACGGCTGTATCCATGTTTCCTACTAAAAATATAGCCTTTGGTCAATATTTTAGCAGAAACAACAGTAGAGTTTGATATGTGGCAAGCATGGCAAGTCAAGGTTCCATTATTTTGCTATTTTCACTTGCCAAAATAATCATAGGACCACAAAAACTGGTGTTGAAATTAGGCTTTATATTGTTATTACACATGCAAACTTAGAAGCTGCTTCCATGTTGTCTTCATGTTGAAATTTAGCAACATAGGAAGCTTATGGCTGTTTACTGAAGGTTGAGGATGTAGGTAGGATGTGGTTGAGGATCACTTTTCTGTCAGCAAACTAACTATTTTTTTCAGCCATACAAACTGTTGGGTAGCATAAATAATCACAAAAAGCACATTTTATTATCGCTTTACATGCTGTCTATACAAAAACCTTAATTTGTGAAGTAACTGAAGCTACCAGATAATGACCACGATAAATCAAAGTGTTGGGTAAACAGACTCTGTAACTTTGAAACCCAACAGGAGATGTGTCTCAAAAGACTAAATAAACAGTTCTGGTTGAGTACATTTGGCTTTAAAAGCAAGTAAGGAGGCTGGAAGTGTGGAGAAAATCAGTAAATCCATCCTGGGCGAATGAAGAAAGGATACAAAACTAAAAGCAAAAAACCTGAAGGGAAATCTCAAATGTAATGAAGCAGCCTGACATAAGCACACATGCCTCATCTCAATCATCATCATCATTAATGGTAAAATCTGTTCAAATACACTTCCCCTCTTGGGAATGAGATTAAATAAACAGTTCAGGTCAGGATTGCTGGGAAACAGCAGGAGGAGATGGAAGATACAGACTGAGGAAGAGGGTGAATGGAAGGATGGAAGCTCAGATGGTGACAACTCAGCAGTCTGTCTGTTATCAAAGAGGTTCAGGCCGATAGACTGAACCTCAGCAGTGTTAAAGTACTGATGAAAAAGTGTTGAAAACTATCAGTATCTATTCTTTGATCAGAAAGTTGTAGTTGCTGACGTCCCAGTCAAGCTTTTCCAAGTCATTTAATATTCAGCATCTGCCAAAACCGACTGCCAGTCTGATATAATTTTCTTGATGACACATACCTCCAGTACATTAAAATGATAAAAATCAATCCAATGTATATGTTTGACAAGTGAAAAGCTCTGCAGTGCATTAAGAAAAAAAATGTATTTCTGCTTCCAAGTTGTTCCTTAATGTTCATGAACGTAGATGGTCAAGAACCTTGTTGTAAAGTTCTGGTAGGACACCATCTGAAATGTGTAAGATGGTAGGATGTACTGTGGCTTCACAAGCTCCAAAAGACAAAGAAAACCTGAATTCTCAACCTGCATTTCAGAAAATTTATTTTAGAATAACTGCAGTACCTGGTTGTTCCACCAAGTGGAGTCTGTTGTTTAATACTTTGGAGACAAAAAGAGGTGGTCTGGAAGACTACAGGTAGCTCATGTTGGCAAGCAGAGAGCATTGCAGGGGTTTAGTTAGCAACGGACACCATGACAAAGACGTCTGCAATGCCTAATTACCTTTGACCAGAGGGCACCATGACAAAGACTAGTGGGACAGTTAACGGCCTCCAACAAGCGCTCATGCATTTGAAAGAAGCCATAGCTGACTAGGGCAGCATTGCTAAACCCTGATGGTAAATGTAACATTTTGTTTTGCAGTTCATGTTGTGTGTTTGTTGTCATATATAACGTAACTGATTAAAACTATATTAACCGAGTGCGTAGAAAACAAAGACTGTGCTGGTCAGAAGATGTATTGCAGATCAGCTGTAGTACCTGGTTCACCAGATGGAATCTCTTACTGTTCGATATTGTAGAGCCCAGACTATCACTCAGACTATCGGCAGTTTATGTTGGCAAGCAGAGAGCACTATGGGTGTTTAGCTAGCAATGGGCACCATGACAAAGACTTCTGTGATGCTTAATAACCTCCAACCAGAGCTCATGTGTTGAAGACATGGTAGGATTAAGTAGAACTGTGTTTTTATTTATCCTAGCTTGTTAAAAAAGAAACATTGTCAGGGTTTAACTACCAGTAGGTACTATGACAAAGGCGTTTATGATGGTCAATACCCTCCGGCCAGAGCTCATATATTTAAGATAAGCCTGACTTGACTTGTAAATTGTTCCTATAGCTTAGCAGCATGTGTAACAGAGATGTTTTTCAGTCCAAACTGTACGTCTGTTAATTAAAGTGGCAATATCAACACAGGACAAACGTCCACTGTGTTGAATGGGTGCTAATGATGACTGACTGACAATACTGAATCCTGCTTTAGCATCTTTACACAGGCTAACAGAATGTTTTAGGATACATTTTAAGATATTATTGATTACTTTTAAAGCCCTTCATGACATCTATTGGTTATATTTCTGACCATTTAGTACCACCAGTATGCACTACATGTCTTTTGTCTGTAATTGGGGCTGAAAACCGAGTGGGGGGAAAAATCAATCCTCGTGCAAATTGCGTTTTTTTAAAAAAATTTTTATTGTATAGCGCATTTGCTATACTATAGGAGACAATGAAGGAGATATTTTTGGATTAAAACTAGAATGATTTTAACCAGACTTTTCATTGTCCATTAGATTTTTGCTTAGAGGTTGGATCAGATAAAGCAGATTTAGTCCTCTGGCCTTGTCTTCCGTTGCCCCTCCACCATCCACCAGTCCTTTCCACCTCATTTAATTCTGCTCCTTCACTCCATTGTCAGTTTAATGATAATGGAGCAGCTGCTATCAGTGAGTTTCATCAACATACGTTAACTGAGCAGAGGAAGCAGTTTTAGCACATTTCCTCCTGGTCACCTGAGAGCTAATTTTGGCCACTTTGGTTTTCAGAAAACTTCCTGACACCGTCATTACGTGGATTTACTTTACTGGCTTCCAATCTGACAACTGTAGAGGAAACGGAAATGTACATGGTGTGGTCGCTGAGGAGATTTAGTATAAGATCTGTCGAGTGATTTTGTACAGTACATTCACTTAACAAGCAAACTGAATCTCAAGTACATCTGTGACAAAAACTGTTATATGACATACACGAACAAGCAAACATTTAAGGCTCTTTGATACCTGCAGGTAAAGAAGTTCTATTTGAGCGCAACCACAAAGAAAAAAATAGCTCCTCAATCATTAATTCAACTAAATTATCAGTAGATGTAATATTCTACTGTAGAAAAAGTAAGTACACCCTTGTCACCAGAAGATAATATTGCCCCTTTTTATGGAAATAACTTGTTTTGCATAACTATCCTCTAGTCTCTTACTTCAATCTGTTGACATGTTTGACGTCTGCAAAATTCCTTCTGCTACAAGATATTTGAACATTTTCGTGCATGTTCTGCCCATTTCAAATTTCCCCACAACATTTAAATATGATTCGGATCTGCAGTTTGATTAGGACGTTCCACAACCCTCCATTCCTTCTTTCTGATCCATCCCTTGGTGGATTTTCTAGTGTGCTTTGGATCATTAACCATTAACCAACTTTTTGCATCAAATCTTAATCTGCTCTCAGGCTGAATTTTGTGGAGTGGCCAAATCTGATGATTCTCCTCACAGTGGAATGATTTATGTCAAATAATGTGGAGATCTTTTTAAACCTCTTGTCAAACTCACAACCTTTTTTTTTCTGAAGGCCTCGGGGAGCTCTTTAGATCTCGGCATGATGACACCGCACATTTCAATCACAAAGTGAAGAGCAGAGCCTCGATATCAGAGGTTTAAATAACGCCGGTTCCACCTGTCACTCCCTAAGGAGGCCCTAATTACTGGAACCGAATCAGTAAACCCTGAAAACTTCAGTTCTATTTTGTCATTTTATTATTATAATTAAATACGACTAAAAAGGCCAGTTTTATCCATCAGTTGTGTGGGTTTATCACCTTTAACTGTTGATACTGTTTCAAAGAGGATCACATGTCCAAAGATGTCAACAAAATCCAACAATTTCCTACTTATCTTTTCACATGACTGTAAACAGGATGAGCAATAACATTAAGTTTAGTGTTGATTTAGCAGGAAACGTTCTGTCATATTGCACAGTTCTGCAGAAAAAGAATAACACAGTACAGTGGTGGAGGAAAGTCCACTGACATGATGATCCGACAGCAGTTTTCCTAAAGTAGAAAATAAATGCTTCTATATGAACCATAAGAAAAAACTTCAAGACAAACGCTGCAGACAAACTCCTACATATTTATATGTCCCATGTCGTTTCATATAAGTCCTTCAAGTACAAACCATAGAACTAAAAATATAATCTGTATATTTACTTTCACCGAACACTTTCTTAGGAACACCTGTACACCTGCTTATTTATGCAATTATCGAATCTGCCAATCATGTGGCAGCAGTCAGCATAAAATCCTGCAGATACAGGTCAGGAGCTTCACTTAACATTCACATCAAACATCAGAATGGGGAGAAAATGTGATCTCAGTGACTTTGGCATGGTTGGTGTCAGACGGGCTGGGTTGACTGTTTCTGAAACTGACGATCTCCTGGATTTTCACGGCAACGTCTAGAGTTTTGTCAGAATGGTGCAAAAAAACATCCAGTCAGCAGCAGTTCCGATGATGAAAACATTAAAAAATTTAAATTCTGACTCCTGCTAGCCAAGAACAGAAATGCGAGGTTGCAAACATTGGACTAGGGACATTAATCGATTATTTTCTATTTAGAATTTAGCTGATTAAAATTACATGAACTGATAAGGCAAAAAACAAAGACGATGCCATAAGAAGATGTATTGGAGATTAGCTGTAGTACCTGGTTACTACCAGATGGAAACTCTTACTGTTCAATACCGTAGCCACCAGACGAGGCCTCATGCAGACTATGAATATTTGATGTTGGCAAGCAGAGAACAAAAGAGTGATTTATTTGAACACATGCTGTTTTTAGAAGAAATACGTTTTATTTAAGTGACCCTGGAAACCTGCCGGACTACTTTCGTCGCGACCAGAACCGGACCAGAACTCGGCTCACGGGACACTGTCGGGGGTAAGACAGTGAGAGTGTACGTTACTAATGATAGGGATGCCATAGAGATTCATGTCAAAAATCCCGAACTATCCCTTTAAGGAGGGAAAAACTGGTCTGCTGAATCTCCATTTATGTTGAGGCTGCAAACAGTAGGTCAGAATCAGCAGCATGAATCCATGAAGAGAAGCTGCCTTTTATCAACAGTCCAGACTGCTGTTACTGATTTAACTGTGTTTTCTTGACAGCCTTATTACCAAACTGCCACTGTTGCTGACAGTGTGCCTTCCTTTATGCCATTTTTTTTTTGCCACAGTCAAAACTGTTTAGCATCTTCTAATGACTGCCTCCAACATCATAACTGCAACAATTAGTTAAATAGTTGTCAAGTATTAAATTGACAACTGTTTTGATAATA
Organism: Amphiprion clarkii; assembly: GCA_027123335.1. NCBI lineage: Eukaryota > Metazoa > Chordata > Actinopteri > Pomacentridae > Amphiprion > Amphiprion clarkii. Next base: position 3,456,004 of record CM049581.1, on the reverse strand, counting down.
GGGTAATTGATATGAGAAAAAAACTGTCTATATTCTCTGAGTCCAGCTTCTTAAACATGAACATTTAGTAAAATATGTTTTGGATTGTAGACAAAAGAGGACATTAGTCATCAACATTTTTCACCATTTTCTGACATTTTATAGACAAAACACCTAATCAACTAATCCAGAAAATCATCCAAAGGTTAGCTGACAGTAAAAGCAATAGTTAGTTACAGCCCCATCCAGCAGAATGACGTCAAACAGAAAGTCAAACTGGTTTCATGAGCATGAGCAGATGTGAACCTGGATTAACACCTTTGGGATGTGGAAGAAAGGAAGGTTGGCAGCATGAATGTGCGGCTGACAAATCTGCAGAAATGATGTGATGAAGGGTTCTAACATCTCCTCTGACAGCAAAGGGAGTCCTGACCCAGTGCAGTGTTTCCTAATTCAACACTCACTGTCTGTACTTTCATTTAGTCAATTTAAGCAAGAAAAAAAACCCCATCATCTGTTGTTATACATGAAAATATAACTTAAAACTCAATCTGACAAAGGTAATACAAAAATGCTCCATAACTAATGACTCGGGATTTGGGACATGACTCGACTAAACAATTACATGTTGATAGTCTCAATAGTTGGCACCAGAAATACTAGTCTGATAAACGAATCCATAACATTTTATTGATTACAACATCAGTTAACTGTTGTGTCTATGATGCTAGGAAGCATACTGGTGATTAGCGACTAGTATCGATGTTAGCCGGAGAAGCTAACTAGCAGCAGCTGGTTGTCATTCCATGTTGTCTTCATTTATTTAACTAAATAACTCAATGATTGAAGACAAAGAAACTTGGAAGGATACTGAAACTTTGCACGCAAGTAGATGATACTTTCATGTCTTACTATCCCAAATTTAATCAACCCACCCATGATTCATTTAGTTACTTTATTATCTGTGCAAACGTCCAACTCCACATATGAATCCTTTCTAAGTACTGGTAACATCATTCGGATATTATTCTCATAATAACATTGATCAAATAGATCCTAAGTATTTAGAGATATCTTGTTCCAATCTTTTGAAAATCCACTTTATTTGCAATTTTTGAACAGATCCTGAATCTGAGAGGTCTTAAGCACAAAACTGAGGCTTGTTTGCCAGAATTTGTCTGCATTCTCTCCATTCACCAGACACTTCTGAACATCTCCTGAACATTTGAAGACTCTAGGACGTATACTTCAACAGATACAAATGTCCAAAAGGGGCATCTTGTTAAATTTGCAACTCTTGAGAGATTTCTTGAAAATTCTGATTGATTCTGATAGGCGGGTACATCCTGGCAGTGGACCCGGCATGTCCGGATGTTGTAAACAAGCAAAGTGTAAAGTAAAGCACAGGACATTTTGCAAAAGCAGCAGGGTTTGGCTGTATTTTGATCTCAAAATAAAATTATGAATAGAATAGGATGGAATAGAATAGCATCCTGTCGTCATCATACATGCGGGCATGACGAAAATTTAAATAACTGCCACTGGACGGTCTATTGATTACAAGCTCAATGAAATAACAACAATAATAAAATCAAATGCACATATAAAACAAGAATATATTAAGAATTACAATATATGCAACGGAGGCAAGATAAATACAATACAGTGTGGGAGGAAAATGAAATCGAATAAAATCCAATAAAATGGAATAAATATGGGCAGGCTGTGTTAGACTAAATGGACGTATAACCGTTTCACCAGAGGAATTAGTTACCGTTATCATCGCAGGTACGTCGTGTTAACCTGCAAGGTACTTTAAATTTTATTGGTCAGCCTTTGTTTAGTGAGTTTTTCTGGTGTCTTGTACAATAATGTGCCATTAATTTGTTTATATGCAAAGTGCCACATTTCAATACGATTTGGTTGGAGAAGAATGAGATGAACAGTTTCAAAAGGGTCTTAAAAACAGTCCATACTTAAGCACTAAATGTTAAAATACACTCAGTTTTGAAGGTTTTCAGAGTTTTTGCTTTCTGAAAGAAGAGTTGCGTAGCTTAATCTTAAATTTCCATTTAATTGACTGGGACATTAATTGCTAATGACGATGCCGAAAGCATTTAAACTGTTTCTTACTTGTGGTATTTGCCTGTTTTCAACGCTTCAAGTCTGTTTCTGCATTTATGTCACTGCAGCTCTTACAGCCAACAGTAGCTGTTAGATTTACTGCACAGAAGCTGCAGCTATCGTCATGTTTCAGCAGCTTTGGGACCCTAAACTTGACTTGAGTTTGACAGCAACAAAGACTTTTGTTGACTTCTAATTTAGCCACAGTGAAACCGGAGGATCAAATTTCCACATTTGAGGAGTGAAGACTTCCTCAGGCTCCATAATTAGACATGCACCACCTGAAGCCTCAAACCTACTCCGCACGAAGTATCTGTCAGCTGGAAAGCCGGCGTTTCAGCTCCGGTACCTGCAGGTTTCAAACAGCGTGCTCCATATCAAAGCAAAGTTCTTTTCCTTATTATTCTCCTGCTTTTGTTTCCGCAGCCTTTTACCCTCAAGTGTTTCAGAACAAAGCTGTCTGAATATCAGCGCAGCCCCAAAGCTTGATCAATTCACCGCAGCGTTATGCAAAGTAAAAACCATTCAATGTCACTATTACTGCACGCCTTCAATCCCTTCCAACAGCTTCTCAGACAGCTATTATAATATTTGTGATAGGAAGCAGCTCCTGCTTCTCCCACCTCCTCCTCTTCCTCTGCTGGGAGGGTGATGGGAGACATCTTCTGCCGCATTTGTTTACCCTTCAAACAAGACCTAAATTAGTTGCATTCCCAGCGGTTTTCCAAAAGCAGGTAATTAAATAGCACTCAGCTGCACACTGCGCCACCACAAATTTGAACTCTGCTCACCGTGGATCAGAGAAAAAAAATGCAGAGCAACCGACAGAATGAGGCGCAGTCTTGCTTGCGACGGAGCTCATCCGTTCACATTTGCATGCGTCTAACTAATGCACATTTTAAAAGCGACTTACTGCAGTGAAGAAGCAGGAGGGAGTGCAGCTCGGTGACACTTGGACGGGCTGCCGCCTGCTGGATTCAAGTCGTTTTGAAGAGGATCTGTCAAATCAAAGCGACACCAATTAATGTGACAAAAGACACGAAGATTCAAGGTTTAAAAGCAAATATTTCTTCAGTTCTGAAGAAGCCCTTTGACTACAAATTCAGACGGATTAGGTTTCACTTTTTAGTTTGATGCTGATGAAGGGATTTCTTGTATTTCAAGTGAAAGCAAAACTCTTTCTTTTATTTTTTTTAATCAACGTTCTGAACATTATTTTCCAAATGCAGTCAATTTTTGCAAATTTTTTCTGCTTACTTTCAGGTAGTGATGTAAAATTTTCAGCTAACCATTTATCTTTTACTTTCAGTATTATAGCTATAATAGCTATAGCTTTTTAGTAGTTTAAGCCTGCCTTTAATCTGTTGCTTTGAGCATGCAATTTATTAGCTTTAGGTGACCATTTATTCGCTACTTTCAGCCAGCTATATATTTTAGGTAAAAATTTATGTCACTTTCACCTAGCTATTTATTAGTTTAAGCTAACATTAGCTGTTACATTCAGCTAGCTATTCATTAGTTTAAACTAACCATTTATCTGTTACTTCCAGCTCGCTATTAATTAGTTCAAGCTACCTGTTTAGCTGTCAGCTAGGTATTTATTACTTTTAGCTAACAGTTTATCTGTTACTTTCAGCAGTTTACTTATTAGTTTTAGCTAACATTAGCTGCTATGTCCAATTAGCTATTTATTAGTTTAGTCTAACTTTTTAGCTGGTGCTTTCACCTAGCAATTTCTTAGTTTAGGCTAGCCATTTAGCTGTTACTTTTAGCTGGCTATTTATTAGTTTAAGCTAACTTTTTATCTGTTACTTTCACATAGCTATTTATTAGTTTAAGCTAACTGTTTAGCTGTTATGTTCAGCCAGCTATTTATCAGTTTAAGCTAATCATTTATCTGTTACTTTCAGCTAGCTATTTATTAGTTTAAGCTAACTGTTTATCTGTTACTTTCAGCAGTTTACTTATTAGCTTTAGCTAACACTAGCTGCTATGTTCAATTACCTATTTATTAGTTTAGTCTAACTTTTTAGCTGTTGCTTTCACCTTGCAATTTCTTAGTTTAGGCTAGCCATTTAGCTGTTACTTTTAGCTAGCTATTTATTAGTTTAAGCTAACTTTTTATCTGTTATTTTCAGGTAGCTATTTATTAGCTTAAGCTAACTGTTTAGCTGTTATGTTCAGCCAGCTATTTATCAGTTTAAGCTAATCATTTATCTGTTACTTTCAGCTAGCTATTTATTAGTTTAAGCTAACTGTTTATCTGTTACTTTTAGCTAAACATTCTTCACGAACTATTAGATTCAGCTAACCATTTATCCTTGTTTTCAGCTAGGTATTTATTAATTTTAACTCATCATTTATCCATTACTGTCAGCTAGCTAGTTTTAGCTGATAATCTATCCTTTACTTTGAGTTAGTTACTTATTTGGGGGTCTCTGAGCATCAAACACTTCATTTCTTGCATTCTGGTCAACACTTACACACCAGTTTGTTCTCGTTCTGCATCAATTTATGTTAGAAATGTCTGAACAAATGTCAAGAAAAACATGCACCAGGTGACAATTGAAAATATATTACAATTTATAGCTATGAATGTTGTTACATCTTTCACAATAGGTGGTTTTACGAGTTCGGTAATCATATTCAATGTTTTGGGGAGTAAACAAAAGACTCACCCGACTGTCTACAAACTGCTGCCCCAATAAATGTTAAGATGAAAACAATTTTAATTTTGAAAAATGTATAGATGTAACAATACTTCTAATTGATGTCAATGTTTTCATCAGTTAAGGCCCAAAATGTGCAGTTTTCTTCTATATGACTCATAAATTAGATCTGATAACACATTGTGATATGTTCTGAATGTGCAGGAAGTTTTGAACATGACCAGAAACACACAGTATTAAAATTCAGGGGAAAAGGTGGTGCATGCACATTTAAAGAGGTTACTTTTTCAAACAAAACACAGTTGACTCAGCAGGGAAAATATCTCAAGTTAAAATCTGATCTCTAGGAGAATAAATGTTTGAAAGGATTACAGAGTACCTGAGAGCTTTACTGCATTTTACTTAAATTACATCTTAAGTTGCCTTGGTTTTGTTTTTTCCTTCCCACAAATAAAGACATTTCCAACATGAATTGATGCAGAAAAAGCACATTAAAGTCTACCAGAGCACAGAAAATGGAGTGTTTGATGCTGTAAATTTCTCGAGGGAGGACCTTCACACTTGCTGCTTCGTCTTCCAACATGTTGCCGTGTGCAACTGCTCATATGTGATGCTAAGTCATTGTATCAACAGTATTCCAGAGAATAGTTCTACATTTCAGCTGTTAGGAGAAAGACTTTTGTGTGAGCGTTTGGACTTTCAGCCCCAGTAAAAACCCTGCAGTCTGCTAAATTCTGGATTTAAGTTCCAGTAAATCAAACCTCTCTGCTGCACACAGGGGGCCAGATATACACACCACAGCATCCAAAATATCATGAACTCCCTCCTCTTGTTGAGCTGCTCCCCGCCGCTCACAACCTACAATATCTTTGATTGTCAAGAGGACTAAAAGCGTTCTTTAACCCGTCTCCTCGCCTCACCTCTCCTCCAGTTTTTTCGCCTCCGGGCACAAACTGTATTGAGGTCGTCTCTTCCTCTGCTGCTGCTCCTGCCCACCAGCTTGTCACTCACCTTGATGAGCTGTCTACCTGAGCAGCACTCACGCCTTCTGGCTGCACTGAACTAAGTCCTTCATCGCAGATCTGAACTTTTTTTTTTGTCAGTTTCATGTGTAGTTTGGCTGAATTTCCTCCTCTCACAGTGGCCTGCTCCTTGTTGTTGCCCTCTAACCTCACCTGGAGAGGTAAAGTACAGCACAGTGCTGCCCCCTGCTGGTTAGGAGTCACATGGAGGACCCAAACTCAGAGGCTGGTTTAGCAGATCTCTGAATTTGTGATATAAAAAACTCTCAAGGACTGATGGAAAGTACTTGAAAGTGGCTAATGCAAGTCATGCATAAGTGCAAAGCACATTTCTACAAGACCTATTGTAGGAATCAATGATGCTGATCTACTATTTCAACTAACCACTAAAAAATAAGGGCAAAATACTTCAATTGCAGGCTTGGAACAGATCAGCTTACACTGTGGGAAAGGAGAATAGTATAGAATATAGAGAATATATCCTCTTTGCACACAACAAGTTGTGTCTATATAGTATAGAATAAATAGAATATGCCCTCTTGTTGCCGTACAAGTTGTGTCCTTTTCCAGTGTAAGCTGATCCATTTCAACCCCACAGTATTTGGAAGATCTTCCAAGCATGATATCCAGATTTTCCTAACTGGAATTCTGCGTGGACGGCTGGTTTTATTCCTTTGGGAATCAAGACAAAGAAAGACCTGACTGGCTCTACAGGCAGCCAAAAAAGGCACTGCAGTCAGTCCATGTTTCTTACTTTATAAAGGCACAAATTTGCAATTAACCTAGAAAACTGGGGTTTTTTCTGTTAAAAAACCACTTCATTTTGCAAGGCGTGTGGTGTATAATGCATGCAGTGTTTTTTTCCAATGTACTTTTGCAGTCTGAATTAGCAATTAGGGAAATACTCTGAATTTTAACTCAGAATCACTATAAAAGGTTGGAAACATCGGGACTTTGAAGAGAAATGGTGGTGAAATGGGCCTATTCAAAAGAAAACAGCATACTAATGCCAATGAGGTGTATGTTTTTGTGCAGTTTTTGCAGTGGACAGATGCAAGACAAAATGCAAAGTGAAGCTGTTTGCTTCCTTCCAAAGAAACTCCCTCAAAAAGACACTTTTCCATCCATTTTTTTCTTGTAAAGTTGTCTTTAATCCTAAAGAATATTGAAGTTTTTTTGGCACAAGTTTGTGAGTTTCATCTCTTAAATTCACCACTTAAATATTTCCATTTCCACCTACAATGGCCCCAACACGCTGTCGTAGTTCATGGCAGCAGTGGGTCTTTAGCAGAGAATCATTGTTCCTGCTTTACCCTGGTTTGGTTCTGCAGATCATGACCTTGTCTGGATCACTAGAAGAGAATTTACTTTTATTTCTCCATCTTCTTCCACCTCTCTGATCTGTCAAGCATCGACAGGTTAAAGTGGACCTTTCCTGTGATATTCTTTCATTTATATATTCGTCTGATATCAGACAGCCTGACATTACCAGACCTATAATCCTGCTATAGGGAGGAAAAAACGCAAACCAACCTTGATTTTCTTGGTCCTGTTGAGCCAAGGATGCAGCAAAGGAGCATAACGGTGCAGAGTGGTGACCATGAAATTGTTTTTTTGAAGCATTTGCACTCAGGGAGGCGACACTGGCAAGAAAATGTTTAATTCACTGAAAGAACCGAGCAGAACCTGAGTTATTACATGATCCAAACCTTATTCAGACCATGTGGGTTGCTGCAGGAAGGTTATTGTTGTTGTTTACTGAAGCAAAAGAGAGTTTTTTAAAAGAGCCATGTGAAATGCAGAGTGGAAATGGGTATAAGTTTGTGATTTCCACTGTTATTCATTACTAGATATCAGATATCTGTATTATACATGCACAAAGCAGTGAGGTGAAAAAGCTTTTGTCTGCTCTGAATGCTTCTTTTGCAGTGTTGCGTCTACTTTCCGTGATTGAACTTCACAATGAAGTTTCAGGTTTACAAACTGAAGCAGCAGATGAAGATAAACGTTTCCAACACAGAAAGCTGCCCAGGATTGTAGGATTATACCAAGAATTGCTGAAGAAGCTCTGCATTTAAGCCATATTTTGACAAAATGTGCACATTTGTAACACAGATGGATGGTGGAGAAGTGGATTATGCTGCAGGTGTTGTTTTTGTCCACATTTTAGTAAGTTTCAAACAGGCTAACTTACAAAAATGGTTAAATTTGCACAAAAATCATGCTGCCAGATGAAGGCCTAGCACCTAAATGTCATGAATAAATGTATTTTTGCAAGCATTTTTCCTACACCTGAGTCCTGTGAAGACTTCACAAACTGTAATTGTCTATTGATCACTTTCTGCCCTGCTTTGATTAGCATGTAGCATTTAGCTTCTTCAGTCAAAGTGCTAAAGAATCCGTCTTTCTGTTCACGTCTTCTCAGGAAAGTTTTGTCCATCAGGGAAAAAGAGAAAAATAACAACATTCAGAATGAAATGTAATAAGTGGAGACTTGGGGGGGGGGAAACAGTGGGAAGCGGAATAATGATGGCATGCTGTGAATTTGACCTTAAACTCATGAGTCGGTGAGATGGAGCTGCTGTCTCTGATGTGTCTCTGCAGGCAGACTGAGGCCTGACGCTGCATAATGCAAAACACCTTCGGCGCTTGTTTGTTATTACCCTGAGATTTGGGCTGCTCTTTCTCCTGCAAGGCCCAACATCACGTTTGGAGAGTTCATACAGTGTCATGCAGAGCTGTCTTCAGCCAGTCAGGACTTCCTGTTCCTGTTGGAGGTGATTTTTTTAGTCTTGGTTTGATTTCTCCAGATGGGGAAAGATTTACATTATGAGTCCACACACATCTTCCAGGTGAAACCCAAAACCAAAGCTGGACACAAATGGAGCTAAACACTTCATTCTCCCTCCAAACACCTCATTCTTCTGTTGCCCTCAACGTCTGTTTGGTCCATTTTCAGGTGCCCAGTCACAGTAATGATCAGGTGACTTGGAGCTGCTCAGTTCCTGCACAAGTGGAAGCATTTAGAAAGCTGGACATGACGAGTTCACTCAGCTTGCTTGCACTTGCTGCTAAGTCTTCCCAGAGGAAGTCACATTAGCACAACAAACCCATCCCATACATCACCTACAGCCACCATTATACAGCTCAAACTCTAAACTCCAACTCTAACTTAGACATTTTATGTTTTTAAAACTCTTCCAGAGTCTGTCACAGTAAGTTTCTTTGGATGGCATTCTGCAAATGCACTTTCCTGTATCCATTTTCTATAATGCATTTATAGCTCCTGCACAAACAACTATGATGCTAAAGTCAGATGGTAAGCATCATGTCTGTGTAGTTTCTCTTTCATCCAAGTCATGGTTATCCAAAGTTGTTTAAATCAATCCAACTGGACTTTAAGAAGGTTCCTTGAAGACGTTGGATTGATCTAAACAACTCTGGATGGTAAGCATAATAAATATGACCTTCTGACTTGTGAAAGATGTCACTACCAACATTAACTCTTTAATTATGAATATAATTACATGTTGCAAAGTACATTTAAATGCTATTGAAGGTAACCAAGTTTATTTGGAACCAGATACCAGATTTTTACAAAGACGTGTGTATAAACTCTGATTTTTGTACAGTACATGGAACACTACAAAAAAATAGAAAACCAACACAAAAAAACGACTTCAGTTTGTTTTTATCTTAAAGGAACAATATGCTATAACCTGCACAACTAACTAATCCTTTCGTAATAATCCTCCTGTGGATGACTTTTGTCACCGTCTTCTGGCAGTGGGAGTAATTACACAAACACTGTAGATGTGTGCTTAATTAGCATTATGTGAGCTTGTTGTGTTGTTAAATATGAATTTAGTCATTTAAATTGATGTGTTTCTAAGAGCAAGCAGTTGTTTTAGTGGAAATGTTTTGGTAAAACTCTACACTATAAGACCAGCCCCACCCTAAAATATACACTGCTTTAGCATCTAGTTTCCTCTAAATGGAACCATAGTTTACAAATTGAAAATCAAGTTGCATTGAAGGAGACTTAAAACTAGCAATTTAGACCATAAACTCATGAGCAAAATGTTTGCTGTGGGAACAGATCCAGTGAGAAGTTGGCTCACTTTTGATACAACCTGACTTCTTTTTGCAACCAAAACAGTCGCCCCCTGCTGGTCGTTAGAAAGAATGCAGGTTGAAGGCTTCACTTTTCATAAACGGGTACTGACTAGGTGGTGAGGAAAGTGGAGCATTTAATGCCAGCTATTTTTTCTTACCAATCAGAAGTTAAAGAAGAGAGAACAGTCGACTTAGATGTATGTAAACCAACTATCTACTATCACATTTGCCATAACAACTTTGTAAAGTAAAAATAAGTCAGAGTTGTGTTTCCAGTTTGCTCTACTTCCCCCATATTGGCCAAAATTCCCCAATTTTTACTGTAACTTTAACATATTTGGCCACATGAGGCAGCAAAACTAAAAAAAAAGTCAGAAAATGTGATGTAATGTTGTAATTCTCACCTATTAGGGTCATTGCGGCTTAACTTTGTTCACTTGATGATTTAAGTCCAATGGAAAATGTGCCATAAACCAAAGCTAAAGGATAATATATGCTCCACTGCTCCACAGAGCTGATGAGAATTCTCTGTGGGGACTTCACACAAGTGACCCTTTCCTCAAAACACTTCCTGCCAGCCATGTTTTGCATTGTCATTGTCTCTCTATTAGATTTTTCTCCCACTCTAATCAAAGTACTTGTTGAGATTAATGACATTACCACTCTCTTTGGGGAATTCAAGAGTTGTTTCCTTTTGATATTATATCAAAAGTGCTTTTTAATCATGTATTACCATGATTAAAATGTACTCGACTGATTGTGGGTTACTGTTAGCAGACAGAGAAAGAGAGTCCTGCTGCTGCTGAAATGTGATACAGGTTGTTAGAAGCTGTCGGGGGTAGATTATTACCTTTCCTTTGGGGATGATCTTCTGAGCACCTCGGCTCTCTAGTTATGAACAGCTTGAAAAGTTCTCAATCGATACGTTTGCTTGTTACCTGAGGCTTTGAGCTACAAGACTGTAGAGTCTTTACAAACAGTCCAGGTTGTGCTGAAAAATGAGATCATTTACTGGCTGAATTTATAAATTTTTCATACAGATCTGAGGCAGCAGTAAGATGGGAAACGATGGCCAAGACTCCAGAAGGTTAAATCCCCAGAGAGATCAGAACATTCTGATGAGAGGTTGCTTCGAGAGGAAGTAAATGCTGGTTATATGGTCTCACTGCTGTTTTATGGGCTTCACTATCAAGCAAAGAAAACTATCTAAAGAGGAACATCTGCACCATCTGTAAACTGAGCCCACTCGCTTTTAAGATATCAGCTGGAGATAAACATGTCCCATGGGAGGCAGTACCTCAGCTCGCCTCGGCTCAGCGTTTGATCTCCTCAGAGCTCCGTACTAACAGAAATCTCTTTCATCACATGACCTCAAAGCTAAAGATCAGGTGTAACAACCAATCATCACCTCCGTTGATCAGATATTTGAGCGTCCAGCAGGACGTGAGCTATTCAGTACCTGGAGAATCTGCAGAGTGCATTTAGACATGAAACATGTTGACAAATCTGTGACAACCTCAAACAGCCTCCAGTGATCAAAGACGCCCTGATATTCGCTGCTCTGCTCCCCTGAATGGTTCACATGTTAAAAAAAAACAACACAACACTGTCAGCTGGGAATGTTCAGAGATGATCAAGGTGCTAACAATCGATCCGATCGGGATTTTCTGCTGCTGTCATGAGGATTAAATTTCAAGGTTGGAGTGTAGGTTCATGAAGGAAAGTACTAGATACACAAGATCAGCCACAACATTAAAACCACTGATGGGTGAAGCAAATTATATGGAACATCTTGTTTTAATGGACATTTGTATCCTGCCACAATGCAAAAACTGTTAAGGAACGGCTCGAGGTGTTGATCCAATCCGATGGAGCATCCATGGGAGATGTCAGGACTAGCCTGATCCACAAAGGCCCAGACTCTGCAACCTACAGGATCTGAGGGATCCATTGCACAGCCTAAAAGACACCACCACAAGTCCATGGTCTGACAATTCAGAGATGTTCTGGCAGCATTTGAGAACCTACACAATGAGTCGCTTTCTACTGCAGAAAGTTTGGGGCAACCCAAAGCTTCGTACATGTTCCAATCACAAGAGCCGTCTGTATTTCTTTATACATCTGTCTGCTGAAAACGCATGTTACTATTGAATGTTGTTGTTTGTTCTACCCTTTATTATGATTTTTTCTCTTTTTCTGGTTTTTCTACATAATATTTGGTTGTAGAGACATCTTTTCTTCCCATATTTACTCACTTTTTTTTTTTATCGTTGTGAATCCTGCCAACCCAATTTTGTACAGTTGTCATAACAACACAGGTTTGACCTCAGCCTTTGCTATATTGACCTTATTCCTTCAGATGTCACAGTAACCAAGACAAAACACCTGACAGACTGACATTTAGAATAAATGTTACCTTCAGAAAGGAGTACAAACTTAGAGGAAAAGTTTTGACAACAGTAAGAGTAGCAGCGAAGCACTAAAGTGGATTCTCTCAGTTGCCTTAAAAACATGTCAGACAGAACGAAAGCAATTTGTCGAACGAGACTCCGAACAAGACGCCTCCTCACCTCGACTCTCTGCTGAGGAGTTTGGCTGACGGCTGACTGACGCACATCTGGACACGATACAAAACATCATGACTTGACTATTTCTATGATTCACTATTGTCGATATGTTTCATGTACATTCAGTGTCTGCGCAGTGAAGCAGATGAAGATGTGCAGGTTTTTATTAAATGTGCAGATGAAACTTTTCTGCAAATACAAAGAAACAGAAAATAGGAAACTATTCATTGGCAACAGTCATAACTAGTGTTTGGAGGATGTACATATATTATATATTATCTATACCAACAATAGTTTCCATATGATCTAAAACCTGACTGACAGCCGATGTTTAAACAGATGTTGCTTCAGATGATGGTTCAGACAAAAGACCGTCTCATTTGTCTGCAATATATCTTCATGTTTTATTCTTTTCATCATCGGGAGATAGCAAGATGCAAGAAAACGTTCCAAATGCACAAAATGAGAATGAAATCAAGGAAAATGTGAATAAACTATATGTAGCTAAGGTGGATGTACCAGACCGAGACTGTAGAGCGTAAAACTGAGCATGAGTACAAAATAATTAATGTTCAGGCAAATATAAACAAGATAATCACATAATTCATCTTGCAGGAGGAACCTTTATACAGCTCAAGTGTATTAACTCAGCATCCTTACATGTGAAGTTATGGGTAAAGTTAAAACTGCCACTATGGCCATAGCTTGTCTCATGCCTTCAGCTCACAAATATTGTCAAATACATATTTCTAAAGCATGATAAATGGCAGATATGATTAAGACATGATAAAAACGCTTTCTGGTGGAGCAACATAATACACTCGAATCGTCAAATTAAAAGCTTGAACATGAGATGAAGGTGGTTTTTCAGTGGCATCAGGTTTTAGTAACTTCAAAGCTGCATTTAAAGTGTCCATACAGTGAGGCGAAACAAAAAAACACCCTCATTTAAATAATAATAATACTTTGCAGTCCTTCATTTAGCAAGATAAATACAAAAAGGTGGCGATACAAATTCTTTGAAGAATGATTTGAGAGAGTCTTATATATTCCTGGGGAATGTGTTCTACACTGAGTTCTGCTGTTTTTATTGCATTTTCTGGCCTCAAGGTTCGCATCCCGATGAGACAATAAGATCATTGCCTCCTATCAGAGTTCTGAATGTGTGTGTAACTGCCAGTTATAAAGGCCAGTTTATGGTTTTTGCATGGCCAGTGCAGACTTTGAAGGTAGACAGTGGATGTTCTGGTTCTATTCATACTGCAGCATGAATAGAACCATGAACTCCAAAAAACACATCTGGCTCCTGTAAGACTGTCACTTTGCACTTCTTAAACCGTGCCACTTATTATTCCAGAGGTCTGTGAAGCAAAGTTGGTGGATTTAGCTCATAGTATCATCATAGTATCAACTACTTCAATTATAACCCTTTTAAAGATGAATTACCAACATGTGGATGAGAATCTCAAACATACATTTGTTTTAAGCACAGTAGGTAAGTTTGCAGTGCAGACAATCACAAATGTAGGGTTGCAAGCATTAACTCATGTGGATGATGAAGTTTCTGAACCTAGAAAGCATGAATTGACCTTAACGTTGTATCGCATCATGTGCAATGAAGGTGTGACCTCGTATTTTTTTGCAGTTTATGAGCATTTGCGCCACTAGACGTGACGGAAAGACTGAGGAATTTGTCGTGCAAGGATTAAAAGATGCTTTTCATTGCCAGGAAATTACTTCAATAATTAAATCTAAGTTAGATGACATTGAATTGCAGACACGTATCAAGTTTGTCTGGATTTTGATGCAAATCTTAAACCTGTATTTGCGAAAGCTCCCCTACGGTGTGAACACAGAACAAATGATTGAGTAAGTGGCTGGTTAACTGACTGCTCTGACACTCTCCACCTCAGGCTGAGCCCAGAGACTAATGCCCTCCGGATCGATACTAACCACATCCTGTCCCTTGAAATCACATCAGGAAAGACGTGAAGTGCTGGATAAGAAGGACGTTCTTGTCCGTCTTTGTCCACAGACCAGTCATATCCAATTACCAGCAAGGACATCTTATCCTGACAAGTTTGTGTTTGCAGAATAAAAACACGCCTGAACTCGATATGTTAAAGCACTTTAGCTGCTTTTGTACTGCATTTGCGGTCAGAAATTCTCAGCACATCTTTTAACCACGATACAGAAAATTTGAAGCCGGACAATGGGAACACTGGTGTCATGTTGTGTGGAAAAGAGAAAGGAATGAACTGAAAAAAACGTAAAAGCTTGAAGCCCAGGGCAGGCGGACGGGGCCAGATGCTGGATTAGTGCTTATCAAAAGGTAATAAAAGACCTGATGAAAAGATACATAAAACTTCATACTCCATCGCCATGGTTACACGGAAAAGTTAATCAGTTCATTAGAGCTTGTCAGTCAGAAAATTGCCACTTGAGCCCGTGGCGGTTCATTCACCGGCTGACAGCGTACAGTGATGGCCTGAAAAGAGGAAAACGATTTGTGTGAAAAGAAAACGCCCACAAAGTTTGTGCTCTGTGAGTTCAAGGCGACGCATTAAAACAGTGAAGCTGTGTCGGTGGAGCATTATACTATCACTTTCTGAATGAAATACTCTGTTTAAAAAGGTGCAAAGGGCAAATTATGATTAAATTAAAGCTGCAGAAATGTTAGAATCCATCATCAAATCAGAAGCATTTTAAGAGTCTCTTATAAAACACATAAAACTAATTACTTTTTAAAGGAACAGCACAAAAACATTTTATTTACAATAATGATGAACACAGTGTATCAGCTGGTTGTATCAGGCAATTACATACATGTACATACATTCTCGAAACCAATACTAACAGGAAAATTAAATATACTTAAAAAAAAAAGGTCTGATAAAGAAAAACACTACTACTGCATTTGTTTTGAGACAATAAAGAAAGCACAATGCCTATTTGTACATAGGAATATCTCAGTGAGAATGAAAATAGCTCAACAATCGTTCCATGAGTTATGTTTACAAAAGATGCAACTGTAAAATCTGTCAACAAAGAACGTCTATTTTAGTACAAAATAAAGTGTAAATGTGAAACTTTCCTCTTCTGGCATGTTTTATCTTGGATGTATATTCAATCTCATCCATCTCTTGACCTTCATTTGAGGTACTCTCCATTATTTTCCCTTATTTTGCACTGAGCCATCTGTTCTTGATCCTTTATCCAGAAACTTCAAATAATCCGATTGTCCTCTTCTACAGTGGACGACTCACAGTCTGAACACTTTCATTATAGTCCACTCCAATTGCAGACTTCCTTTATTTGCTTCTATTTCTTTGTTGCTCTTTAGTTGGTGAAAGACAAAGATGTCAGTAAGCACCAAGCTCTCAGACAGTCAGGCCATCTGGTCATCATCTTCCACGTCTCTATTCCAACTCCAATCCTCTAAATGTTTCTGGAGTTTTCCTGTCTGATGGAAGTCCTGTGGATTCTCCTGGTGAAAGAATCTTTTGACTTGATGCAGTGGCTTTTCCTCAGTCTTTATAGCCAATGCGGTGCTTTACCAAAGCATCTGACTCGACACACATCCAAAAGAAAATAATGTCCACAGAAAAAAATGTTTTCAAAATAAGGCACTATTTATTGTAACATAAACATCTTAGAAACTTAGAAACAAAAAGGCTTAGGATGCTAAAGATAAACTTAGGATGAATGTGGACGCAGGCTTTGGATGTGTGTTGCAGTCAAAAGACTGTCTCTTTCTGGAAGGCTGTACCTTCCTGGCAGTCTCCTTCACTTTTATCCCAATCCTTCAGCCACTAAGATGTGGTTTACTCAAGAAAAACAGAAATGAATTAAAGGAAAACAATCATCCTGGCTCCTACACAGTGGCAGAGACACATTTCACAAACTGCTATTTATCTTTGTATACATATTATGGATGTCCTGATCAAGTTTTTTTTTTTTTTTTTAATAAACTCCTGATTCGATGCGAGTCATTTAACACTTAGCATTCGCTGATACCATTTTCCTAGATAATACTCACTTCACATCTTGTACATGCTTAGGAGCAGAAGCACAAGCTCAAATCGATTACTGAGAACAATGCATAAAAATAACATAAGATAGTTAAAATTCATCATTAACATCTCTAACACAATGTTTTACTGTCTTTTGTCACTTGTTCATGTCATTTC
The DNA here is from genome assembly GCA_027123335.1 of Amphiprion clarkii. NCBI lineage: Eukaryota > Metazoa > Chordata > Actinopteri > Pomacentridae > Amphiprion > Amphiprion clarkii. The sequence continues at coordinate 3,439,337 of CM049581.1, read as the reverse complement.
CAGTCAGAAGAAACCTTACTGGTCAAATAAAAATATCACCTTACATCAAATTTTGGCTCGGCTATGAATAATTTAGGGCTTAACTGTATGAGACTGGAGCTGGTTGGACAATGGACAACAAAAATGAGGCTAATTAACTCAGGCTAAGAGTCTCTGTAGGCCATATTGAATAACATCCTGTGTGTAGATGGCATAACCATAGAAAGCACACACAGCAGTACCTGGTTGTGCCACCAGGTGGAGCCTCTTGTAGTTTATCCCTCCTGTTGTCTTCATTTACGGGCACCAAAAAAATATTGTTTCCTTGTCTGAAAAAAATCCAAAAATTCTGCCAAAAAATTCCCTAAATTTCTGAAAATTTGCAAAACCTTCAGGAAGAAAATTCCAATAATTCCTTAAAAGTTTCATTTACAAAAAAAAAACAAAAAACACCAAATTTGGCAAGAAAATTCTTGTACATATTTTCAAAAAATTAGTAAAAATCTTCCCCAAAAATCCTAAAAATATCTAAAGTGATTCCATATTTATCAGTGAAACTTCTAATATTTCCTTTAAGAACATTCACATAAAAATCAACCAAAATCCAGCGAAATTCACTGGATTTTGGTCGATTTTTATACGAATGTTCTTAAGAAATATTTTTAACGTTTCTTTTTTCCACCAAAAAATGTTCAAAGATTTCCCAAAAATGTTGAAAATGTGGACATCAGAAGTTTCACTGTGAAAATCTATTTTTTTCCACATTTAAAACTTTAAAACGGGTCAATTTGACCCACAGGACGACACGAGGGTTAATACTGTAACAACCAGGAGGAGTTGGACAGTAACAGTTTAGCTAGTAAAGGTGCACCATGACAAAGACTTCTATGGGTTTCACTGATCTCTAGCCAGAAAACATGTTAAACTAAAGTGTATTAAGCTCATACAGAGTTTCTACAATCCAACCGGGATATCTGATGGCTGTTTGTACTACTTTTTTCATGTCAACAGATGTAAAATAAGGAATACTTCACAGCTTTACGCTTAGACCAATGAGGTAAAAATTCATATAATGGGATATCTACATTAGATCACTTTGTTTCATTGCAACAAACCCAGTGGCTGCATCTACTTGCAGGTATTTCACCAAGAGAGTCCTTTATTATTCCACTCTGGTCTCCATATGAGTGCTGTTTGTCACTGTACTGACCTATTAGTTTTTGTCTGTTCAAGCAGTTCAAATTCAAGCTGTTGCAAAATATACACACTTCCAGCTGTCCATAATTGCATGTGTGCTGACGTTGATTATTTTCTAGTTCTGTCTGTCCATGCAAGCTTATTTTGGTATCTTCTTGGATCCAACTCTGTTTCCAGGTTTGTTTTGCACGTTTCCTGACTTTCATATTACAGCAAATCCACAAAGTCACATCTGTTTTCCATCAAACTGAGAAAACTGCGTTACTAAAGCCAGTGTGCAGGCTAGCAAGTTAGCCGTAGCACGCTGAACAGCATAAATACACACTGCAAATGTCAGCAGGAGTCTAAATGCTGAATGCTTTGGGGTTTTATTCTGCAATACAGCTGACAAAGCAGCTTTAAAAATGACTTTGATGTGACGTTCGACTCCAAAAAAAGGGTCGACTTGATTAATCTGGATGTCAAGTGCATTTTAAAAGATATTTTAGATTTGCTCGAGCGTTTGTTTGTTCTGTTTCTTTTGTTCTGCCTGTTTTTCTTCCCATTTTCCCCTTTTGTCTCTTCGATTGTCTCTAAGCATCCCTTTTGTTTTCCCTCCATTTCCCCCACCCCTGTTCTTGTTTTCAATTGTGGCTTTTATCGTCTCTTCCCATCCTCCCCACATGCGCCTTTCAAGGACGATCTACAGGTAAAGACGTGTTTGCTGTGGCAGTGATCCTGACAGCGCCTGGTTTTACTCGGAGACTCAACACAACTTTACTTTGAAATCCATCACGAAGGCTCCTGTGGGCCCAGCAGGCGTCGGGGGCGTTGAAGGCTGCGTGGCGAACGGTGTCCGGGAATGATGTCATCATGTCTACCTTAATACCTCCGCAAACCGGGATCCACGTCGGACAGACTTCAACACAAATAAGCCCTCCAACTCATCCCTCTAAGTGATGAGATTATGTCTGACAATGGAGGGCGGTGGGAGGGCATGTTTCCGTGCTTCGACACAACACACAAACATACACATTTACACCCCTCGAGTTCAGGAAAAAGCTGAGCTGAGCAGCTTTTTGGATCCAGGATGGGATCAGGACGGATTGATTGCACCCTGCAGACGTGAGCTCGAGGATTTGATGCACAACCTTTGTGGGTGAAATCGGACAAGACGGATGTAACTCGGGCTTTTGTTGTATGCAAGACGGCAACTAAAGAAATGACGCAACCTTAATATTAAACCTGGGGTAATTAATATTCTTTCAATTATATATCAAAATGTGCGTCTCATTCAGGAATGGTGTGCTATGTCTTTTGTAAGTGATTCATCATCCTTTTTTTTTGGATGAAATTCACAAAAAAATTCATTAAATGTTGTTAATGAGTGATTTGTCGTACGTTTTTTTTTTACGAAATTTGCAAAAAACTGCGTTAAAAATTCCTATTGAAATGAATGGGAAGTCAGCCAATCAACTGCCAAATCCAGCTGTCTTAGAACCATGTAGGTCTGATATATTTTACAGTAGAAATTTCATTCAGGCTTTAAACGGGTCACACGCCTTTGAATGTGATTCTTTTAAATTTGTGTTTTGATATCTTCTACGGTTTTTATGCAGTCGCACTTTAAGTTTCATGAAGTTTTAGACAATCCTGAATTTTTCTCCAGCTAGACACCCACTCCCCAAATTTTATTGAAAAAAGTGCAGTTAACTTAATTTTCTTCTTAAAATTTCTACTCTATGCAAACAATTTAAGCTTAAAAATGTTTGCATTTTTGTTCTCTTTCACCCAGTGTGAGTCTCATTGATGTAGGACTTACGGTTTTTTCATAAAACACCTCAGAGCTCAGATTGTGCAGACCAACTCTCATTGACTAACATTATATCAGAGCTTCAAAATTCAGGGTGAAAATCAGAAATGATGAGTCTCTCTAACCTGCCAATAAATCTATATAAAACACAGTATGGACATGAAAATGCATCAGACTGTTCAAAACAAGATTGTGCTTCACGCGGTGAAAGAATTCTTTCGATACGACTTGTAGTTTTTGAGCTGTGATGTTTGTTCAAGGGTCTAATCTTTAGTCTCTCTGCTCTGTTCACCGCAACAAACCAGACACTCACAGCTGATTGACTGATTGATACACTTTCAAAGTACAAGCTCAAAGATGTTAAAAAGTAGTGATGAAGATCTGTGAAACATGCTGGGTTTTCAAAATAAAATGTACCCAGATGAATTATACCTAATGTATAATTATAGTAGGGCATCAGTGGGCAGAAGCTGGATTCGAACACTCAAACTTGCTCCAGAAATATTCTAGTTTACTCAGCTGTTTGAGTGTTAAAGGAGATCAGTAGGGATGTTTGGTAAAAGACACTAGGAAAATGCAGTTTGTCTCAAACCCCTCACACCACAATCAGGACCCAGACTGATGTATCTTCCTGCCTGAGGAAATAATTTGCTGTTTGCTGCTCTGTGTTGGAGGTGTTGGGATTATATTCGCCAAACAAACTGCTGTTCCTGCATTTCGACCTCAACTGGAATATGTGAAAAAGAGAATTTCACAGTGCTGTAATGTGTTTTAGACAATAAAGACCTCTTCTTCTTCTCTTTCTTTCTCTTATTTAAGCACTTTTTCACTCTATGATTGATATGCTTGGAGAAAGGTCTTTGTGACTGAAGCGTCAACCTTTAAATGAATCACTGCAGAGGTGATACACGCATGGAAGTGGCTTTTTTCCCACTAAGTTGGATGTCTGGGAGATTTGATAGGAGACTATAAGACCAATAAAAATCAACCCTCAACAAAAGAAAAATAGGCAACAAGTCGATCAAACTTTAACACAAAGAACAGACGGCCAACCAAACACTGGGCTTGCTGGACTCGGATGCTTCATTGGATCTAAATCAAACCAAAGACTTCAAAGACCAAAAAATACCAAACATCTAATCCAGACCAAAGAAAACAAAAACGACACAAATCATGCAGGCTCAGCTGCTTCTCCAAACCAAAGAGGAACAGAAGAAGAAAGAGAGATGAGTGGAAACCAGGGAAAACACTCAATACGACTGACTGCGCTTCTTATTCATTCTGTTCGCTTGGTTTCAAACATCAAAATCGTGGTTCAAGACTGATATGTTTATCGTTTGCATATAATACGTTATAATCTTGTACTAGGTTGATTAAAAAGTTGTATAACGTGCAAAAAATTATGTTTATATAAATGCATGGTTAAAAACGCATAAGATGAAGGCAATATTTCTTTTTTTATTCTCAAAAAATCCAGTGTGTAGATAATTGTGCACTGCAGTAGTTGCATCAAATGCAGCAAATGTAAGAGACTTTTCGTTAGCTAGAATTGGGATTCAACCAAGCAGAACCCAGCTGAAACGAGAGACTGTTGATGATATTCTTAAGACCACTTAACTGTCAGCACCATAGTTGGTGCTTTATTCTGCCAAACAGGCTGTAGTTAATAATGATTTAGGCTCATGTTTCTATATGTTCCGAGCAGGGCTGGGTGATAAAACAATAGCGACATCTACCTCGAAAAGACACTTCATCAGTAGCGATGAGAAATTGTTCACTTAAATGCATCGGACTGGTGGTGGTTGCACTTGACAGATTTGTTTCATGGTCTATAAACACCAGCGACTCTGTGTCCTCCACCTCCTCCACCAAAACAACACATTCTCTGGTCAGGGTTGAGATGGTGGCGTCTTCTGATGATACCTGGTCCAGATTAGTCTCTACAAATCGTAACTTCAGCGCAGTACAGCACCTTTACCCTGGTTTTGCTTGATTTCTTTACTTAATGTGTATCAAGATGAGATCATTATATCATCATATTGTTGTGTTAGCATTTCAAATTATTACCTGTGTACCTCGATGCATCGGCTAAAGAAGATAAATTCAACTTAGATGTTTTTTTCCCTGATCTTTACTTAGAAATTCGTCATTACAGATTAGCAATATCTACTGAAGTGAAATGTTTTCCTCAGTCAAAAGTTGAAAGTGCACAAGTAAAATTGAGCACTTGTGGGTAACCGATTGGTTCTACTACTGAGCTTTGTAGGTTGGGAGCAGGTTTGGGTTTCTGTAACACATATTTTCAGCAACTTCCAGAAATCGATAGTTTAATCTGATGGTACGGTTACTTTGGGTCCATGAAGGCTTTGTTTACCTGAACGAGGCGAAGAAGCCACCATGTTCCGACACTTCAGAATGTATGCTGTATGGTAAATGTTTGCAGAATGTATATACAAGTCCAGGAGGCCCCCAAACATATTCCTGATGAAACATTGAAGGAAATCTCTGTGCTGGAACAAACTGTCCCCGAGGACGACAGGATCAGCGTCCACCCATCAAAGTGAGCTTCAGAAGCTTCATCGTGGCCTGTTTTCTCTGCAGGGTCTTTTAACTGCTCTGCCTGAACAGGAAGAGAACAATCACATCACAGCGGCAGCAGAAAAGGCTCAAAGACAGCTTTGGATCAAGAAGGGCAACTGGAGCAGTGGCCCGACGGCCTCCGGATGCAACGGATAGACGAGGTGTTTCATGTTGACGGATCCCACGACTCCAGGTGGTGGTATGTCCAAGTGCAGTGAAAGCAGTGGACGGTGTAAACAGAGGTACTTTGGAGCATTTGAAAATGAAAACAACCAATGTTTTCATGCAAATATGAAATGAACACGTGTAAAAATATGTCAGGTATGCTGAAAAATAGCTTTATATAATTCCTGTAATATTTTATGGTCTACATTTTATTGGCAAAGTGGTCTAACTGACAACCCAAATGTAGTGTTACAGTGGCACTGCAAATGTTAGACCATTCTTGAAAATGCAAAACTTTGAACCCATTTTTCTCAAAAACAATAGAAAGTGGGTTTGACCAGTCTGCTCTCAAACCCTTCAAGTAAGTGCTTTCAATGAAATATTACAGCTTTAGGCTTATTTTTCATGTCAGAAAACCCTAGGAAAGCTTCTGTTTTTACAGTTTCTTGCTGATAAATGGTGTCGTTTTGACCATTTTTAAAAAGCCTACGTCTTTTAAGTCTACTAGCAGGCTTTGGTGTTCAGAGGGGTAAGAAGTTGAGTAACTTTTACTGTCCAGGTGAGCTAATGTTTGATGAAAATAAGGACATAAAGGTGGACAGAAAGATTGTTCATCACTTTATATGTGAATAACTACAGAATATGTAAGATGGCGCCTGAAACACAGGACACTACCAAAGAACAGCAAGTTATTCTATCACAGAAGCTCGCAGAAGGAGTGCATTACACCATTATGTGGACATTTTAGCAGGTTGAAAGTACAGCAAACCTATTCACACAGTGGACATATTAACACTCAATATTTAGACCAGTGCTGTACTGGCTAACATACATCAGCATGTGTCCCATGAGTTGGCAGGATTTCAGGACTGCCGGTGGCATTTATGTACAATCTCAGAAAGAGCCAACAAATCTCCACAGACATATGAACATCAAATTATCACGTAATAAACAAACTCTTTTTCATCCCTGATGGTCAGTCAAGCTTCTTCTCAAAACAACCCATCAGTTCTGAGAAAATGCTGAAAATCTGCAGTGGTTGGAATCAATTTACACATCTTGTTTTACCTCCCAAAAAGTCTCAGTGTGTTCAGCTTTCACGCTGATGTTGTCTCAACGGAATAATGTGTTTTGGTAACGGAGCTCCCCACCAGCGATGATGAAGCACAGCGCAGCCTTAATCAAACATGGAAATTGTTGCGGTGACAAATTCTGTGCTAATCAGGCAGCTTCAGTTTTATTCTTCTGCATGTAAAGCCTCCTTGTGTTCATCATTACTGTAGGTCACCTGTTCCTCACTCCTGTTTTTGGATGATGTGATGATCAGTCAGTCATTATAACTAGAGTTCTGGTCTCAAGGTCGGTTTAGTTACAACATGACACAGTGTTTGTCCTTTATATGATGTAGCACATTTTTCCTCATTTTAAGTCTGAGTGTTGCTGTGGGACAAGTACAATAACACAATGTGAGTTTATGACAGATGTCATGGCTTCCTGTTTGGGTACTTGTGTTTGGATGAAGGTTCCTTAGCCAGTGCAATCACTATATCGCTTCTTTACATGAATCTGACAGCATTACACATGTCGGCTTTGTGTCTGAATAAACATCCTGCTCATTTTTTGATAAAAGTTGCAGTTGGTCCTTCGTTTACATTTGCTGTCACACAGGTGTTGTAAATGGAGAACATAATTGGAGGCGGGACTTTACGTATGCAATAATACAAAATGATCACAATGGACATTAGCCCTGTTTTAGTCAGTGGACACATGGGTTTGACCAGAAGTTATAAGAAAACCGCCCTAATTGATCCTGGCTTGGGTTCTGGTCAGACATCATTAGCTGTCACAGAAGTCTCTGTCATGGTGGCCCATTATTAGCTAAACCAATATTATGTGTCTGCAGCACTGGAAGCTAAATTTTCGGGTCTGCACATTTAACACCCTTTATTTTAAGAGAGCGCCATCTACTGTATAAGATGAGTACACGACTTTTGGACGTAAAAGTTGATTCCACATGAAGCACTGCTTACAAGTCGGCAGTTTATTTTAGGTGTATTTCGCGCAAAGTACCGCTTGAAGTCTAAATACTTATAGTTTCAAAGCTTATACCACCCAAAATACTACTTGTAGTTTCAAAGGTTTATTTCGCCCAAATAGTACATTCTAATAAGTTATGGATCTAACGGTTCATTCAAGACAAAATACCACTTTGTGTCTAAATATTTATAGTTTAAAAGCTTTATTGCACAGATATTGTACAATCCAACTACGCAGTCATGGATTTAGTGATTTGTTTCATCGAAAAATACAACCTAATTTTTGGACAGATTGCATAATTAGCACAATTAGCACTTTTCTCACAGTCGTCTACACAGTTTGAATAATAATGTAGTCCCAAAGACCTCATTTCTGCCTGACATGGATAACAGTTGTTGTATTACTCTATTACTACATTTTAGACGGTTTCTGGTTGGAGCTTTACAACAATGAGCCTACATTGGATTGGTTTTAATAACGTATAAGGTGCTTGAAATGTGTTTTTTTGAGGACAATGGAGTCAAATTGGGATTAAATGTTAAAGGACTTTGTAAAAAATGTGATTGGAGCATTCTTAGTTATTGGTTAACTTATGTTTCAATGAGTACTCTCCTCTTTGGCCTCCTTTAGACCAACTTCATATTACAATACAATATGTCACACCCCTAACCGTCAGTTTATTTCTGGATGTGCAGTCAACAGTCTCTCAGGAGTTTCCAAGCGTGCTTCGTGTAGTTTGATGAGTTGCACAACTGTAAACTTGACATCTTCTACACTTTGCGGGGGAATTGCTCCTGAAGGATGGCAGCTCCGGTGCATATTACAAGCCGATAAACACAACACGTACGGGGTGTCACAGAAAGTACAGAAAGGTTAAGACAGTCTGACAAGCTTAACTGTACGCACACTTAGCGTCCCTGTCAACATAGAGTCAATTGTAATCAGGTTAAAGCAGGGAACGCTGCATGCTAATGAGTGTCTGATTCACTTTGTTGGTGTCTCATTCTCCCCCTCTTTTACATTATGAAATCACATCAGCTCGCTTCATCACGGCTTCTTCACAACAGCGCTGACACAACTTCATTAAATCATCGAGTATATCTGTGACAAAACAACTGTAGTCATATTACATGGAAATAAAAGCGCCCTTGGAGATAACTTTGTGTTATTACATTGGTTCCTACATGGAAATCAACTCTGATTATGCACACAGAAATTAAGTCTGAGATTGTCTGAGGTGTGTTCACATGTCTAAAGCTGCAGTAAAATCATATTAGATAGGAAAGTGAGATGCAAGACCCATACAGTCCTGTAGCTGATGAATAAACAACTGTTTCTAATGAGTTATACACAAGTTCTTCCTATGATATGTATTAACTGTGGCCTTGAAAACAGAGGTCTGCTGTGAGATGTGAGGAGAAGCTAAATTTGTTGTAAACTTGTCATTTTCAATGTGCAGTTTGCTAGTCGATTGTTGTTGATAATTTTGGCAATGGTGGGGTCATACCTGCAGGCTATATCCGGTGAGTGAAACCATCTTTTACTTAGCCAATTAGTTTTTTGTGCCTAAACTTTACCAAACTGCAAACAAAACAAAAAGAAACCATGTGAAAAAGTATTGATTAGCCGTGTGAAAGTCCTGTCACCTACATCCTTATGAGACCTTTTTAAACTGGACATGGGTGGCACCATCTTTTAACAAAACGGCACTATTTGATACTCTTATAATGACAACACGTTGCTGAATTGAGGCCATAATGCCCATAAAAAGGCTCACAATGAAGACATATCGGTTAAAGCTGCAGAGCTACAGGCACCATGGTGAGGCCTGGCAGCAGAAATGAGCCTAGAAGAAATGATTCAAGTGACTAATTGAAAATAACCATCAGAAAATGAGTAGTAATCACTCGTGATGCGTGTTGCTGAATGTGACAGAAGCCAGAGAGGATGGGTTTTTTCTTTCACAAAGAGAAGTCTGGACTTCATCCAATAACTGCTTTTTAGGAACAAACAGAGGTTGCACAGCCCTGTGATGAAATGAGAACACCAAGTCCATGACCCACTGAAAGAGCTAAAGGTTTACTATCTTCCTTGGAAATGCCCCATAGAGCAGCCTGTTGCTGGGGTTCTCTGTCCTCTGTCGCCTTTTCAGCAGGTAAAAAACGTGGTTAATGTGGTGACTGACAGTTTTTGTCACTGATAAGAGCTTTGGTTGCACCGGCGGTGTGGTTGAAGACATTTTCTTGTTGCAGGATGAAGGTCTGGTCAGTGAGATTATAGGAACCTCTTTGCATGTAGCCAAACAAAATCTATCCTTCGATCTTTTGACAAACTCCAATCCAACCTTTTGACTTTTGTAATTCTGCTGTTGAAAACTTCTACCCACTTTGGATTGATATGCAGACAGGTGTGCAAAAGCGATCGTGTAGGTGAAGCAAGGGCAGTGGATGACATGGGAAGGAGTGGAAAAAAGGAAGATCTCTTGGCAAGAGTTGTGGGATACGGAGACGTTTAGAGCGAGCTTCACCATCAAGGCAGCTTATGATGTCCTACCATCACCCATGAACCTCAACCAATGGTATGGTGAAGACCCTACATGGTCAATCTGCCCGACTCCAGCTCCACTCAAACACATCTTAGTGGGCTGCAAGACCAGCCTGGCTCAAGGCCGTTACACCTGACGGCACAACCAGGTGCTGAAGCGTCTGTTAGTAGTGCTGGAGATGCAGCGCATGAGTGTTAACCACGCCTTATGGTCACAAACTCTTTGGTTTTAAATGAAAGTGAAAGTAGAGAGGAGTTGGAGCTCTTTTTGTTTTGGCCAGTGGTTCTGAATGTTGTACAGAAACCATATAAACATGAAAAACCTCATGCATTACAGAAATGAGCTCCGGGCCACTGCCACAACACACAGGTTGGAATATTCTGCAGCATAACTTCTTATTAACTGCCCCCAGCGTCGGGTCAGTGTTTACAGCGTGACCTCGGGACAGAATGAATGCATTAGTCTGCCATTCTGCTAGAAATCTGAGGTCAGGACCCACAGTGGCTCTCAGGACCGACACCGGCGGGACTTCTCATGACAAAAGAAGTTTTTTGTAATGAGCTCTGATCCCGGCTGCAGCCCTTGGGCAGAAATCCCTGCTCTCCGGCAAGGCTGGATTCAAAAAAATAAAAAATAAAAATTCTGGAGCTAATTACTAGCTCCCGGGATTCCATGAGGGGTTTTCCTCTGGTGCTTAGCGAGCGGTGGAGCAGTTTAATTTGGCCAATATTTCAACTGTGAGTGCACAACACAGTGAAAGAGTGAGTTATTGTTCTCCTGACTGGTGTGGCGTTTTATGTTTTGCTCAAGGGGCATTTGACAAAACAGATGTGTTGCACCACAGAATGAAGGGACAGATCCTGGTGGTGAAAACTTCAAGTTATCAGTCTTTCAAAACTGACAACAGACGTCAGCTTGATGGTTTACTCTCATATTTACAGTTTTATGTGTGGTGAGCACATTCAAATCCAACTGTACATTAACCCCTTGACGCCTCGTGTTGTGAATTTGCAACATACCACTTTCATTCAGACTGCAGCTGAAATAGTGTTCCATTTCCTTAATGCTGGTTTGTACATATTCAATACCTCAGAACCTTTTGTAAGCACTGGTTTCTGGTAGGACCAGTCGGAGTGGGACCTAATTATTATATATCTGTTATTATTATATCTGTTCTATGTGTAATAGACAAATGAACAATCTCCACTTATACAATTTTACATTTTGCATCAAGGAGATGCTTTGAATTCAGGTGCATATTTTAAATATTGTTTTTCTGCAGCATTGTACATTAGCAGGAATGTAGCACAACAACAACAACAACAACAACAACAACAACAATAAGCAGTGTTCTGTTTATTTAAATGTAAAAGTGCAGTCAATATATTTTGTTACTAAAATCAATGAAAAATCATTATCAAACTCATTGTGGTAAACATTTTAAACATCATAGAGTCCCGTGCATTTGTGGAAATATTTCGACCGCAGAAAGGATGGAGTTGACCAAAAACAGCGTTACACAAACCAACACGACTAATTAGCCTGAGCATTTAAATAAGCAACACAAAATATAAGAAATGTTCAAAATGCTTCAGCTTTTCTTAAATTATTTTATTCATTTTTGCTACAGATTCACTCCCCTTCGAAATGACTTCACTCATTCTTAGAATTTGATTCTTTCCAAATGTTGCTCAAGTAATCTGGTGAAAATAGCTGTTTTTTTTTGTTTTTTTTGTTTTTTTAAATTTAAAATATTGCAATATACACTACCGTTGAAAAGTTTGAGGTCACCCAGACAATTTCATGTTTTCCATGAAAACTCCCACTTTTATCCATGTGCTAACATAACTGCAGGGTTTTCTAACCATCAATGAGCCTTTCAACACCATTAGCTAACACAATGTAGCATTAGAACACAGGAGTGATGGTTGCTGGAAATGTTCCTCTGTACCCCGATGGAGATATTCCATTAAAAATCAGCTGTTTCCAGCTACAATAGTCATTTACCACATTAACAATGACTCATTTAATGTTGTCTTCACTGAAAAAAAAGCTTTTCTTCAATAAATAAGGACATTTCTAAGTGACCTCATACTTTTAAATGATAATGTAAAATCAAACGTTAGTTTCAATGAACACAATGCAGTTTGAAGCTCTGGAACCAGGTTGCATGAATGCACTTGAATGTCAAAGTGTGTTTCTGTGTTGTGTTCATAATGCAGATAGTATTATTTTACACTGAGTAAAGCTCTCAGTCTGCACACCACAGCACACTGTGTAACTGGATCTTCTTCAGGTTGGTATCCACTGACCCGTTTTATGTCCTCGTGACTCATGTTTGAGTCGCCAGAGTCGTCTTCTGACCTCCCTCCCTCCCTCCTCATTTCCCACATTCCTCTGAGGTGACATCTCCTGCTGTTGTGGAACATCTATCGGCTGCCGAGAGGCCGTCGCGCTGCAGGGTCCTGACAGGTACCTCCCCGGACGGCCATTTACCTCCTCGGGCAAACATTAATCCCGCAGTTTGCTCATTAAAAAAACTCCCCGAGTGTGGAAGCTGTTACAGATAGATGGGCCTCGAAGAGAACGAGGAGTCTGGAGGGGAGAAGAGAGAAACAAGAGAGGAGTCTGCAGAACAAAAAAAAATGAAGAGACTTCAAGTGATACTCCAACTGAAATCTCATCATCAAGTCATGGTGTGTAGCGGTCTGCTAAATGCTGCTTTGTGGTGAACGGCAGCTTTAGTCGGATTACATTTACAGCCAAACTTAGCAAACCACTCCAACGGCGTATTCCAGCTCCTCTCTGATGTCTCTGAGTGTGCTCAGTGTTTTTCAAACACTCTTAGAGAAAGACAATTTTCAAAGAGCCCACATTATGCTTTTTACTTCATTGTGTGCATGTAAAAAGTCTTAGAAAGTCCATGCCAAGAATGAAACACCTCGAATAAGGTGTTTCAGGCAGGTAAGCAGCAGCGTTTCTAAGGTTCTCCCTCATAAACACAACATGGAATTAGACCTTTTTAATGTTCTGTAGATCGTTCATGCAGCCTGGTTCCAGACAGACATTGTGTTTGTTGAAGCAAACCTGTTGCCTGTACCAGTCGTACGTACTGATTTGGTGAAAATCTAGTATCCAGTGTGCAAAAATTACCCATATGCTGTTTGAAGTCCAGGCATAACTCCTCCAAAGCCGCTAGTCTGGCCCTCAAACAAAAAGTAAATATTTCAATACTACAGCTACATCCTTAGACTCATAGATCTTTGAGTTACTTTACAATATCAATGGTTTTATTAGACCAGCTGACCAATCAGAACAGGCTGGGCTTTCAGGAGGCGGGACTTCAAAGAGGCAGGAGTCAAAATGCAGCTTTTTACACAGAAGTCTTGCAGCAATGTACAGCTGGAGGAAAATAATGTGTTAATTTGAACATTAAAGCAGAAAAATATAATGTATTAGAACCCAAAATATTAAATTATGAAATCTGTAAATGTGCATGAAATGGTTATCATCAAGTTATATGTCCATGCATGTCAATTTTATGTAAGGGTTTATCAGGACACAAGATAAACTTTCGTAAAGATAATTATTGGTGCGTTTCTGGTGGATATACAAACGGCGGCTAGTGAGCCAATGAGAAATACATCAATAAATGAAGATAATATGGAGAAACTAAATACAAAAATCCACAGAAATCAAATAAAGGAACAAAAACACAAACCAGAGGAGCACAAAGAAGAGTCAGGCAGGTGCATTCCCAAATCCAAACTACCATACTCTACAGCATGCCAGAAAAAGATTCAGTACTTTCCAATGCATTTGACAATGCATTTCAACTGTAGTATGTTAAAAATACCCAAATGTCCTACTGCATCTAGCCATATTTTGCAGTATTCAAGCCATCATGCTTTTGTGGCCATTCTGACCCACAATCCTCTTGAGCGTAAACAAGCCCGAGTCGCTGAGAAAGCACAAACAGATGACAACTCATTTCACACTACAGCCTACAACGGTCAAAGCTTAAGGCACATTAGTGATATGTCCCAGTAGTACGCATACTGCATACTGCATGAAACAGTACATAGTTTATGAGGGCAGCTGTAGTGTGAACATAGAGAGAAAAAGCATGCAAAGGTTGCAAACAGGAGGTCGAACAGGGGACAATAAAAGGCCACAAAAACTAAATATACAAAGCAGATGCAAACGAGAACCACAGGAAGAATCAAGCAGGTAACCGGCAGCTGAACATGAGGGAAGAAGTAAAGACAAACTGACAAAGACAGAAAGAAAGACGAGTTTTTATACACTGAGAACCAACTAGGGAGACAAGACAGAGGTGACTCAAAAAAGGAGGGAAACAGAGACAAAGGACAAAGTCATAGTCTGTGTTGAAATTGTCAGGTGGACCGGCTGTATGTACTGTTCTTTTCAGAAATGTGGTAATGCAGGTAAAACTGATTGGGACAATCAAAAAAGGAGGGAAACACAGGTAACGGATGAAGCCATAGTCTGTGTTTGAAACTGTCAAATGTACGAGTAGTCTGTACTGATTTGGCAAATACGAAAAAAAAAACCAACAAAAAAAAGAGTTTGCTCCTAAAACAAAAAGTGAATATATCCTCACTAGAGCTGCATCATACAGAAAGATAAATTGAAAAAGTATCAAAAAAGGAGTGAAACACAGGCAACGGACAAAGTCATAATCTGTATTTGAAACGGTCAAATATAAAAGCAGTATGGACTGTTGTGGCAAAATGTAGCACACAGTATACAAAAATACAGCTAGTTTGCCACTAAAATGAAAAGTGATTATTTCTTCAGAGCTGCATCATATAGAAAATGAAACTGAAAAAGATTATCAAAAAAGGAGGGAAACACAGGCAATGGACAAAGTCATAGTCTGTGTTTGATACTGTCAAATATAAAAGCTGTACATATTGATGTAGCAAAAATGTGGTATGCAGTATGCACAAAAAAAGCAGCTAGTTTGGCTCTAAAGCCAAGAGTGAATATTTCCTTACTAGAGCTACATCATCATAGCTGGTGAAATGGAAAATATGATCAAAAAAGGAGGGAAACAGAGACAACAGATGGAAAGTAAAAACACAATCGACACAGGAGGGAAGGCCTTTTCGCAATAAAAAACAGGAATTAAACCCAAAAAACAAAACAAAACCAAACACACTTTCTGTTGACATATATTTAATAGATGTGTTAAAATATCTGAATCAGAAGTAATTTGTTGATCAACGCAGGGAAACTGCTGTTGCTACAGTTGCTCCCATTCATAGTCTTAGAAATTTAAGCAATAGAAAAAGTTACAGAGAAACTTAAGTAGAGGAATATGTCCTAAAAATATAAACATAGGTAGAAAAACACAAGCATGAAATATTAAAAATGTGTATTGTATGAGGGAAATAAAACACAAGTATACAGTGTAATCAGTAATTATAGAGTTATAACTCCTATTGCACATTACTGAGCATCAACTAAAGAAGTGAATGTGATTTCACTCCTGGCAGGTGATACCAAATGAGTCAGCCTATTATAAAATCAGTGAAACATAAAAGAGTAAAAATCAGACTAATTAACCCTCCTGTTGTCCTCATTTATGGGCACCAAAAAATATTGTTTCCTTGTCTGAAAAAAATTCAAAAATTCAGCAAAAAAATTCCCCAAATTTCTGAAAATTTGCAAAACCTTCAGGAAGAAAATTCAAATAATTCCTTAAATGTTTCCTTTAAAAGTTTTATTTATTTTATTATTATTATTTTTTTTAAATCCCCCAAATTTGGCAAGAAAATTCTTGTAAATATTTTCAAAAAATGAGTAAAAATCTTCCAAAAATCCTAAAAATATCTAAAGTGATTCCATATATATCAGTAAAACTTCTAATATTTTCTTTAAGAACATTCACAAAAAAAATCAAAAATCATTTTTTTGGTGAATGTTCTTAAGAAATATTTTTAACATTTCTTTTTTTCCACCAAAAAATGTTCAAAGATTTCCCAAAAATGTTGAAAATGTGGACATCAGAAGTTTGACTGTGAAAATATATATTTTTTGAAACATTTTCAAACTTTAAAACGGGTCAATTTTGATCCGCTGGACGACACGTGGGTTAAATGCACTGATGATGTTTGAATATAAAGAAAGGTCCATATGGGTCAACTTTAGAGGCCTTCCTACTTCTAGAGTCCTACTGTTTTGCTAATTGCCAATTGGTTGCAGTAATGAGCCGCACGCTATGACTAGCTGAAGTATATGTAATGAAAGACAGGATGGAAAAGGCTGATTATGGAGCTTTTCTACACTCCTTTCAAAAGGCAGGAAGATGTATAAAAATGTCTCAAATCAAATCTTCGATGTTGGCAAGTCGTCCGGGATATTTTCCATCTCTGAATGTCATGACGTCTCGTAGCATCGACTCCTGATTAGTGACAGAACAAACCTGCGAACTGCACAACAAACAGAAAAAGAAGCGTTTGATCGGCGTTATTTTCCGAGAGCTCGTCGTCACCGTGTGCACCTGCGCTGCTGTAGCCCGGAGGCATGCTGAGTGTTCCCATGCTTTCCGAGGCACAAGGTCAGACAGACAGCGGCGGCGTGGAGGCAGACGCACACACTGGCAGGATGTGAGAGTGTTAAATTATTCAAGAGCAGACAAAACCCAGACCTGGTAACTCTTCAAAGTGTGACAGAGAAGGCTTCTCTGTCAGCAGACTCCCCTGAGCCTCGCCAACCTCCTCACATTCGGACCATTCAGACTCCTGCTGGAGCTCCACTGTGAGAAGAAGCACAACAACAAAGAAGAAGAAGGAAAAAAAACTCCTACGAAATGGCAAGGACAGACATGCTGCAAAGAAGGCTTCACTGCATCAGGTGTTTGGAGGCCAGACTGCAGCATCTGACCAAGTTCACCGCCGGGCCAAAAGCTCCACATTTAAAACTCAGATATTTTGGTCCTTCATTTTCTTTCATGCTGCTTTTGGAAATCACTTCCGCCCTAAACTGCCCAAAATAGAGTCTTTTGATGCTATAAATGCTGTTTCAGAGGTGTTTTTTTTTTGAGAATAAAGAGTGGAATTCTGGGTCAGTCGCTGAATTATGAAGCAGCGCTGGCAGGACAGTCTCTGCTGCATGTATGAAAAGACATGCGTCATTATGAGCGGCTCACTGAGCATCGGTTTCAGTCGACTACGTCGGGATGATCATTAAAATGCTGATGCGCTGCAGGTCGTCTCCTCCGACAGAAGCTGCACAGTACACATCGCTGTACAAAGGCTTCACAACAAGCTGTTTGTTTTGTTAGCTTATCGCCCCACAGGGAAGAAAAGTGGAGTTTCTTTATACAAATGTGCTCATTTAATCCAGCTTTGGATATTTGGAACTTGATGTCCACTTCTGGAGCAGCTCTGAAATGAGCCGTTGTGGAGCTTTGCCACTTTTCCTCCATCCTCGACTTCTGTTATGGGCAGTGATTTTCCTGATTTCCTCCTTCATATTGTTGAGAGCAGAGAGCAATACTCTGCATTGTACGGGCAAGAGAGCAGGATGTTTTATAGAAAAAGAAAAAAAGATTCTAGTCTGGCAACTGAATAGAAACTCCAGGTCTGAACTGAAAGATTATGATTGGGGTCCCTCAAGGAATTTTTTTTTTGGTATTTTAAAGGGTGAGCACAATTTGTGGAAGGATGCTAAGGATGTAATATTCCTCATCAATAATCGGTGGCTTTATCAATCAATAATCAATGACACAAATAAAGTACACTGGATGTTTGTTTTGACTATGGACACAGTGTTTTATTACATCTAATGTCACTTCTACGGAGATGGCTTTACTTTTCTTCAAAGCATCAGAAGAGTCTGACTTAAGCTTGGGAGCCATAATGAAGGGCAAGAAGTGAGTGAATGTAGCACAATCCAAGGTGGCGTACAACCAGCGAATGTAAACAAAGCCGTCTTATAGCGCCGTGTGACGATGTATTCATCTGCTCTGCTGGTCACATAGTTCCACATAACCAGTTCTGACGTAACAATGAAACGCCGTAGGTCAATGACGTCGTAAACCCAGGATCCTCTGTATATTTATATATTGTATTCAGGCCGGTCTGTCTATACTGTTCATTCTCTTTATACTGTAACATACTGTGTATACTTGTACTGTATATATTGCACTTTACTGCTACTTATGTATGTCTGGTTCATACTAAACTGCATTTGTTTGTTGTGCTACTTGTGCTCAAAAGAATCAGACAAATCTGATCTAATCTGGTCGGAGGTCATTAGGCGTCACAGAAGTCTTTGTCTTTGTGCTTGTTGCTAGCTAAACCCCCACAATGATCTCTGCTTGCCAACATGAAGTCTGAGTAACGCCTTCTCTGGTCTCTACAGTATTAAACAGTAAAGGTACTACAGCTGATCTACACTACATTTCCTGATGTCTATGTAGAGAACACAGGTTTTCTTTGTCTTTTGGAGCTTCTGGACCCACCTTTATGTACTTTAAGGCCTCTAAGTCTCCAGTGCTGAATGTTCTAAATGAGACTAAACTTAAAGACTGGAAACAAGAAAGGAGAACGTTCCCTGTAGAAAGTTAAAGAGTATACCTACCGACAACTGTACAGATCACTGATTAATATCTTGGACCCACCTCTGTGTAATTTCAGGACCTGGAACTCTGAAATATTCATAGTCTGAAGGTAAAACTCTGATCAGTAATAAAATTACTGGAGAAAAAGAATCAGGCAGTGGCTTCTGCACTAGATAACACAACGAAACTTCCACCAAAGTTCTAATAAAATCTCGGTAACTTCCAAACACTGACAGAAAACGTGTGTAATTTCCAGGTCAGAAGCTCGGACCCGAACATATTTTTCGTCTTGTCCGAGCTCGGAGGTGTAATTGTTGCTATTCATGCTGCACACAGCAGGACGTTTGATGCAAACAGATTGATGCCAGAGGTTAAAGTTAGGATGAACGCGGCGGCTAATAAACATCTCTGCAGCGTTGTCTGTTTTCTCACGCAGGTTCTTCATTAGCTCCTGACAGCTCCGTGGCAGCCGAAGCCTCACATGCATCACTTTTTTTTTTCCTATTTACATGCCAGTTTCAATGAATAGTAATGAGCATTGTTGTTGTTGCTGTTTGCTGCTCAGCCTCTACTGGCACAGATATTATTCTATCTGGCTGAAATGAATTACGTGCACACAGGCCATCAGCGGTTTTAATGCATGCTTAATGGGCCTTCCTCCTGTCGTCGAACATGGCTGGGATGGCTTCTGTACATTATGCATGTATGGAGGAGATAAGTGTTGTTTGCTGAGGGCACAGAGGGAACAAACGCTCAATGTGACCTTCTTCTTCTGCTTGTCAGTAAGAACATGTGGACCTTGTAGCTCCATCCTGAGAAAGCAAACATTACAACAAGCTTCAAATCCAGACGGCAGAAGGGGCTTAGAGTTTGTGGAGGCTCCTTCCAGTGTTTCTATAGAATAAGAAAGTCTTCCACTGCAGGGATTTGTTGTTTCATATCTTTTGTGGAAGAACGTCCCTGCAGAAACCCAGCTGGCAGGGAACAAAGAATGTTTTAAGAACATTTTAATTTCCAGTAATGTTCCTGTAAAGGTAATATAAGATCAGCATTCAGAGGATTCAAATTATGTTCCATGATAACAAATGAGGAATGTTCTCAAATGATCATTCAAAAAATGTTTTCCACATGTTATCAAGACCTCCGATGATTTTTAGAAAACGGTCCTGTCATGGAATATATTAACAAAGGTGGAACATTCGGGCTGCAATGTTCTGAGGATGGTTTAGGAACAAAGTTTGTCAAAAGAACATTCTCATAATGTTCCATGATAACCAAGTAAAAACGTTCTCAAACTACAAAAAGTGTTTTCTAGATGTTATTGAAGCCTTAGATGACAGAATGTTTTTTTCTACAGAACATTTCATAACGTTCCTGTAATCTGATATAATAAAGGTGGAACAGTTTGCCTTTTTGTTGAGGGAACAATTTATAGAAGGTTCTTTTAAGAATAAAAATGTATAACAACAATAGTTTTTCAATGATCAAAATGCAATATTTAGAAAACACTTCCAAGATGTTATCAAGACCTCAGATGACAGAATGGCCTGGCTGCAATGTTCTGAGAATGTTTTGGGAACAAATGTCTTCTGAACAACATTCTCATAATGTTCCACGATAACCAATGAAAAACGTCCCCAAAGCAACATTAAAAAAGTGTTTTCCAGATGTTGTTGAGGGAACATTCTGCTATGAAACATTTCTCTAATAATAACAATAATGGTTTTTGAACCTTCTCCGTGCAACAATTAGAAAACGCCTCAAAGATGTGATAAGGTAAGGGTCTGAAACCAACCAGTGAAGATATGCTTATACCCCTAAAAGGTTTTTGTTTCTGGAAGAAAGGACTCAGCATTTCTAATACGGTATGGAAACATCAGTGTTCTATCTACATCTATGTATACTGAACAATGGAAGGGGATTTCGGACTTCTTTGTGCTTCCCCTTTAAGAATCTGGATGAACTCTGTTATTCTCCTTATTTTACCCAATATTAAATCTACCAAGGAAGCAGTGAAGTCTTTTGTGTTTTCTGAGGTTAACAATATAGCAAATTTCCCCGACACTAACATTATAAGGTGGTTCTTGAGCCTAAACCTAACCAGAAAGCAAGTAAAGCATGAAAATCAAAAGTAGACAAAATAAAAAATTCTGAGAGAGATGGTCCATCACATGGAGCAAACTCTGGTCTCTTGGGAGAAAGTCCAGTTGTTGGGTTGTGTCACCATCCATCCTCCTGCCCCTGAACTCTTTCAAACATCACAGGTAACAAATTAAGCTTATTAGAAAACAAAATTATATTCCCTTTGAAACATATTTGAGAACACAGCTTAGTTGTACAGGAACTTAATTTGATGGAGACTGGTGGCTCTTCTATGGCATTGGATCATCTTGACGTTTGAGCCTTCGGTGCCCATGACCTTGTTATTGGTTGTTATTGGATGCTTTTGGTAACTACTGCTTACCAGAAACACCTCACAGCACCTGACATGTTGGGGATACTCTGCACCTATCATGGCTCTGCTCACACTGCCCATTTTCCTGCTTCCAATACCTCTACATCTAAAACTGATGGTTTACTTTCTGCCAATAGATCCCGTCCCTTCACAGGTGTGACCAGATAGTCAGTGTTATTCACTTCACCTGTCAGTGTTTGCTGAAAGGGAACACTAAAGAAAACTTTGGTTTTGTTGGGTTTATGTGTACGAATTTTGAAGGTACTCTTGTTACTATGAAAAGTGCCTTGAGATTCAATTAAATTAAATTTTATTTATATGGTGCAGATTCACAACATATGCCATGTAAAAGCGCTTAGCATAGTAAAGTACTGACCTTACGAATTACAAACAGAGGACAAAAAACCCAACAGCCCAAAGTTTGGATTCCCTGAGTGACGGTGAGAAGAAACGAAGACAAGACGATGCATGTTGACAATTACAGCTATTTAAATGAAACTAATCTAGAATGTATTGAATTTAATTGTCTCCTTCTTCATGAATTTACCACTTGGAGCTACATTTTGATATCACTGCAGTTGCTATTGAATGTGTAGCTATACTGAGGCTTTAATTGGTTGTTCAGGGTGCTTGAGATTCATCCAGTGACTCAACATTAAACACCGTTACTGCGGTTTCGCGAAACACCTGATCGTCTGAAACACAAATGATTTTTACCTTTAAAAACTGGACAAACATAGTAAAACATGGAACACAGGCCTTCAGAACTCAGTCGCTGACAGCAGTAACAAGCATCTGATAACAAGCAGCCAGAGACGTGTTGCTGTTTTTTTTTATTTCGTTATACCTCATTGTAAGAAGCTGCTTAATGCCATCCCTGCTTTGTGAGAGATTTCGTTCTCAGAAGTGACAGCAAACATCAGCTTTTGCTCATTTTCAGCTGAAAAACAGCCGCACCCTGCTGGTGTTGGATTCAATCACGATTTGTTGCCACTGCTGCATTTAACTAAATCATGCTTCTAATCACTCAGTGCTCATTTCAGCTCCAGTCATTACCGGGCCTCTTGCATATTTGTTAAGCCTGCCTGTAGATTTTATAAAGATAATGAATATCTTTAGCAGCTTCACTTGGAAAATGTTGGCATCAGTATCAAGCAAATGACACTCTTCATCGAGTCAGCAGGCAGTAGATTACAGTCTTTTGCATAATTTAAAATGAAAAAATCCAAATGATGAAAAATTATTTGGAAATGTTCATGGAAGAAAACAGTCATTACAAGACTATATATAAAAACCAAAGCTAAAAAGTGACGCAAACCTATACTAATAAAGTTTCCAATCAAGGTTTCTTGGCCCACTGAAGAAGTTCTCCCCAACAAGCGCCATAAAATCAAAACTATGAGCTAAACGAGGCTAAAAAGATCTACTGTGTGTCCAATACCGACACACGGTAGATCTTTTTAGCCTTGTTTAGCTCATAGTTTTGATTTTATGGCGCTTGTTGGGGAGAATTTCTTCAGTGGGCCAAGAAACCTTCAAGTGTCTTCAACACTAAACTATTATTAAAATTATAAGCAACCTTACTGAGAGACGCAACAAGTATTAAAACAACAAAGTAAAACTCAAAGTTAAGTGAACGTTTTAGATTTACTGCAAATTTAGCAAAATACAGCAAACCGAGGCTGGTTCATGAGCACAGATACTGATATTAACTTAAATATCCACTTGTTTTACACCTAAATTTGATATAGGTCGTCTTCATGATTGTATTACAGATTTATGCCCCTTTTTATTCTTTGTCCTTGGAATTATTCCATCATTTTACACCATTATCTCCTGATCTCAGTTATAAGAACATGAATTCATATTCAATCTGACCTTTTTTTAAAAACAGAATTGTGGCAAATTGCAGCCCACTTGGTAAATTAAAAGGTTTAGATTACAGTTTTTACAACATGCTGACCATCAACGTTAGCCAAGTCATGCTAACGTAGTGGTAATGATGCAGGATTTCATCCTTCAAAACAGAGTGTCATTTTAGTTATTATTTGCATTACATGGCTAGTTTAATGTCAAAGTTCAAAATATAACAGGTCATAAGGTCACATTTGGGCAAGTGGAGCAAGTAGAGCATTGGTCTTTAAATTCTTATAATTACAGATTATCCCAGACGGAGCATGGAGAATACATAAGTTTGGGCCATGATCCAACAGGAAGTCACAATATGTACATCTGCTTTTCTCAACATAATCCGACAGGTGAGGGAATCACAGTTTATAGTTTAGTTTGTTGCTTCCAGCTGTTTAGGAGTATTTCCTCTGGATTTATGAAAGCATCAGACCACAGTAGAATCAACGTGTCTCCATATGGCAATAACTTCATTAATTACTCATAAATTATCTCCCAGATGGAGACAGGACGGATCAGGATCCAACAGAAGGTCACACTCTGCTTGGGTTCACCTGAAGCCAGTGAACTGTCAGAACAGCAGTTTAGTTTGTTGCTTCCAGCTGTTGAGGACTATTTCCTCTGTTTATTAAATACCAGCAGCAGGATCCATGAGTGTCTCCAAAGAGATAGAAGTGTTTGCATTTGGGCAAGTGGTGCAACTACACCTCTAGTAACTTTGTTGAATTCTAATAATTGTAAATTGTCTATGAGAGAGCATGGAGAGTGGATCAGTCTGGGCCATGATTCAGCAGGTGAGGTGTCACATGCAAAATCACAGTTTATCCTGTAGCTCCCAGCTGTTTTGGACTATTTCCTCTGAGTTCATTAAATACCCACATCATCAGACAACTTTAGGATCAATATAAGCATCTTCAAAGACAAAATTGCACATATTCATGCACTAAACAATGGCAAAAACTGAATTAATTACTTAAAAATTGTCCCCAACATGGAGACAGGATGCATCAGGCTCTAACAGAAGGTCACACTCTGCTTTTGTTCCCCTCAGACAAGTGAACTGTCACACAGAAATGTAGTTTAGTTTGTTGCTTCCAGCTATTTAGGACCATTTCCTCTGAGTTTATTAAATACCTTCATAATCAGACAACTTTAGGATCAATATGAGCATCTTTAAAGAGAAAATTGCATGTATTTACGCACTGAGCAATGGCAAAAACTTCATTAATTACTTGTAAATTATCCTCAACATGGACACAGGATGGATCAGGATCTAACAGCACATTTTGTTATCTCAGAAACTGAGTCCTGAACTTTCAGTTTCACTGTTTAAGAAATCATTTGGTTATTTAGACACTTCAATGAGCTGCTTTTAGTTTAGATTGATTGCATTATTATTAACTGAAAGAGTAACTTCTGTCCGACTGACAGAATGCCGTGGCTTTATTGAATGGATGTAGGCAGCAATGTTTAAGATTCTATTGCTTGATGTAATGCCTTAGTTGACGTAGTTATGGATGTAACATAGAATAAAATAGATTTGTGTCATCTCATCTGCATGCATACAGTATGTATGAAATAAGATAAAGGCATCAGGATTAATTGAAATACTTGATGCATGTAGACAAGCCTTTCAGTTGTGCATCTGATGGAACAGATTTGTTTTTGTTAAAAATATGTAAATGAAGTGAATCCTTAATATAGCTAGTCTATGTTGCTCTATAAACCATCACAGATGATTATTGCCCCCATATTTCTGCACCTTTGTTGAAGCAGTGTCCTCAAAGTCAGCTTTTGTTAGTGGAGTTTCAGTGGTTTTACACTATTAGTGCACAGTGACGCCACCTGAGCAGAGACATTTTACGCTTGACATGCTTTGTTTAGCGTTTTCCTCGGACACCCGCAGTGCCGACGGTCGCTTGTTTGACATACAGCTCGTGCTAATTGCAAACTGACAAATTCAAAAACAAACCACGGGCGCGCATGTAAAGAAAAATTCAGTTTACATGTTTCATCGTCTGCTGGTAGCAAACGGTGGGTGGTCGGGCGAAGGAGCATCCTCAGCAGATAGGTTGTGTTTCTGCAGCAGTGACGGATGGAGCAAACACATCGCAGGAACAAAGACTGAATCAATGAATAATAACAAAAACCCTACACCCTGTGGTTCGCCGTGTGCCCTACAGGCTCCAGCTTAAACATTAGTGGGCTGAATAAATAGCTGCTGAATCTGAGCCTTTAGTTCAGTCAGTCCCTGAGCTGTAAACACAGAACTGTAAACAGCCGGGGTTCATTCCCCTCCAGGGAGCTTTAAATGCACACGTTTAAGGCTGAAAGTAGGTATGAAACACAAGACCAATGCTTTGAAACCACGACTAGAGCTGGGTCAAATTCAAAGAAGACTGAAGAAGGTTCAAGGAATGCATCTCTGGGTGTCACACTGAATAACTCTTCTGTCCCCAAAGGGATTGTAAAGTTGACATTCAGCTTGAAAAAAGGGTGAGAAACGCATTTAAAACTAAATAAACTCCATCAATTCTCCAATGCACACAAAATGTACAACCTGCAAAGCTGCTGTTGACACTCTGTGAAGAGGTTTACCAATGAAAAAGTATTTTAATGTAAAACAGATAAAGGAGGCTTTCAGTTTGTAGCAACAAAACTAACCTCAGAAAATCAACATGTCATGAACAGTAGGAGTCGATGAGTTCAACATATGTTAGACTGTTTTCTAGGGTAAAGCTCAGGTTTGGAGCAATTTCAAATATAATTATTAGAGAAATTTCCATTCATTGTGGCTCCCTGCTAGTCATCTGCATTTCATGTGTTGGTACATAAGACCTGAAGCTGTCAGAGAAACAAAGCAGAACAGTGAAAGCTTCTTAATCCTCTGAACTCCAAAACTCCAAAAGGGGTTGAAAAGAATGCTTTCTTGTTAAAAATTCCTAAATGTCACCATTTTCAGAGCTGTGAACTGTTAAAACCGAATATAATTTTTAGATTTTCAGCTTTAAGATGGTCTGTGAACTGGCGTATGGTTCCAGTTAAAAATAACAAAACCTTAATTAGTCTTAAAGGAATAGTTTGACTGAGCATTTGCAGTCGAGCCCGAGACCCTGGAAGAATCCAATCAGATCCAAGGAAATCAGGATGATTGAGTCAGTGACTTCCCCCTTTAAGTCTCTTTTTATAAAATCAGGCATGTTCTCTTCAAAAGAAAGACACCATTTATCAGCAAGAAACTGTAGAAACTGAAAGAATCTTTCGATGTTCAACTTTCCAATGGTCAGTGAACATATAATTAGCTTAAAAGTGTCTTAAGGTTGTCAGTGTCTTGTCCAGAAATTCATCAAAAACAAGCTGTTTGCAGGAGGTCCTGTATAAGAAAACAAAAAAACAATACTGGGCACAACTGAGAAACCGAGTTTGACTCAATGTGAAGTAAACTCAGTCAGATTTAGTTTCTTTAAATGTTCGGGATCTCTTTCCTATGTAACTTCGTAGTAACATACAGTCCTTGGTCAAGTTTGGGGAACATAGTTGGCCATTTGAGTCTGTTCTGTAAGATGCAGGTTTTGGTTTCAGTTTTTGCCTCCTGCAGAAGCAACAGATAATAAAAGCTCAGGGATGAATACCAAACGAGGCCAGCTTGTCCTCATTCTTGAATAAAGTGACTTTCACTTCTGCAGCACATTTAAATACAACAGGAGCTGACCCAAAGTGCTTTCCAGTCGAGGTAAATGGATCAACACTTCAAGTATGCATGAATTAAAGGAATAAAAGGTATGAAGTAAAGGCTAATGTCTCATAAAAACAAAACAGTGAGAGAAACCATTTCTTAGTAGGTATAAATCTCACTTTTGTGTTTTTGTCTGAGGTTTAGAGTGCAACACCTTCAACTTATTGTAGTCCATAAAAACCTTCCACACAAATACAAGATTTCTGCTTAATTAAAGCAGTTTTCTAAAGGAATTTGAAATCTTCCAAGATGAGGACTGGAGGATGAGGTCAGAACTTTTTTTGAGAGGCTTCAGGGATTTGTCAATCTTTCTGTGGATGAGGAGCAGAACTCGTTAGAAGACAGGGAACATGATTAGAAAATATCCCAGTAAACATGAATGTGGTGATTCGCAGGTCAAACAAGCTAAATTTAGACGATGAGTGAACTTGTGTTGGCCGTCGAGGTTTAACTGCAGAATAAACCAGATGGGGATGAGTTGTTGGGGACGTCAGGTAGCGATAAGACGATGAAATCCAATCTACGTGGCTGGTTTGAAAAATAAATTCATGAAATAACAATAATAATTCTCTGAGAACGAATTTTATAACTCTTAAGGCTGGGTTATACTTTCCATACGAACGAGCCGTGCGGAAATGAGCCGCATGGAAATCCGCGCAAGAGAACGTGTGTGCATTTATACTCCGTGCAGCGTCTCCTCCCAAACTGCAGGGGGCAGTGTATCACAAACACACGTCTACCTGGTCTACTCTAGTACTAAATAGAGTAGCAGAGGTCTCCTCCTAAACTGCAGGGGGCAGTGTATCGCAAACACAAGTCTACCTGGTCTACTCTAGTAATAAACTAGTGAAGAAGAAGTCTGCTCCCAAACTGCAGGGGGCAGTGTAGTGCAAACACATGTCTACCTGGTCTACTCTGGTACTAAACTAGAGTAGAAGAAGTTTGCCATTGTTTACACCACTTACAACCTGGCATTTTACCGAATAAAAGCATTTCAGAAGTTAGTTTTCATTTCACACCATGAATTGTTCATGACCCGGTTGTCATGGTGATCAAAATCGTATAAGTTCCCGTATTTCTGGACTTCAGCTACAAGTAGGTCCTGGTCCTCTGCCATGTTTCTCCGGGCGGCTCCGTCCACATAGTTAGAAAAATGTGGAGGTGCACGATGCGGAAATTTTCCACGTGAGAACGGCCGCTCGAGGGGGTGTAGCTGCTGAAATGACACAATTTTTCTGCATGGACCTCGCGAATGCGGAAAGCATAAAACAGGCTTGAGACTGCAACTACAGAGGAGACATACAACTTGCAT
Organism: Amphiprion clarkii; assembly: GCA_027123335.1. Taxonomy (NCBI): domain Eukaryota; kingdom Metazoa; phylum Chordata; class Actinopteri; family Pomacentridae; genus Amphiprion; species Amphiprion clarkii. The sequence goes on along the minus strand of CM049581.1, from coordinate 3,411,038 downwards.
GAGTCTTGGGTTTTGTTTATAATGGACCCAGTAGAACACTTGTAGGCTATTAAAAAGATTGAGATTTTTAAAAACTGTTTTAAGTTGAGTTAAAACAAAGCATTACATAATTAACCTAACTAATTATATTAGATACATTTTAAATAATGTAATGTACACAATTTCAACTAGAAAAGCACTCAGAGTGCAGCACTCCGCCAAGACTGCTCAGTTGTTGTATTTCCGATGGCTGAAACCTTCAAAAAATTAGTGGCAGAAATCACGGCAACATAGAATGTGTCCATGTAATATAGATGAACCCACAAACAACATGACCTTGCACTGAGCGCAGGCGTGTGTTATGCGTGTGGACGTTATGTACGGATACCGAATTGCGTGACCTAAACATGTAGCGGGCGGTGGGAATTGATGGGACTTAGAAACACCTCCACAATTTAATCAGTTGTTCCTTGGATCATTTCTGATGGATAAGTCCTGATAAGTCCTCAGTGGTGAGATTTGTAGTAGGATCACAATCATGTGATCGTCAGCAGGCAGCTGACGTAGTGTTCACTTGTTGTCATGGTTACAGCGACGCCGTGCTGCTATCTCACAATGTCACAGAAATCTTTAACAAATCTGTGGATCCAGACTATAAGCTGCATCGCTGCCAAAATCTAATCACTTGGTGCTTGTGTCATTTCTGACTTTCTCTGAAAAGTTCGTCCAAATCTGTAAAAACATTTTTCAGTAATGTTACTAAAAGACAGACAAACATACACCGATCATCACATAACTCCACTGAGGCTCCGCCTCCTTGACGGAGTGATAAAACCAAAACTGTAACGTGATATATTAAAGGTGGAACATTTTTCCTTTTGGTTGAGGGAACACATTGTAGAACCTTCTAACAAAGGAATGAGGTTTTCAGTGCAAAATTTAAAAATGTTTTCAAGATGTTATTTTGACCTCAGATGGCAGAGCATTCTTTTTAAGACATTCCTGTAATGTAATATATTAAAAGGTGGAACATTTTAGCTGCAATGTTCTGCAGACGTTGTTTAGGGAACACATTATAGAATCTATAAAACGTTCCCATAATATTCCAGGATGACCCATGATAACAAATGAAGAATGTTCTCAGGGTTTAACAATGTCATCACCAAAACATTAAAGTTATTCTACCTTTAAGACAAACATTCTGGGAAGTAAAAGAAAACAATATCAGCATTGAAAATATTAACAGAACTTTGCAGAACTTTCTTATTTGGAACCAAAAAATTCTAGCGGGGTTACTTAAAAGAAAAAAGCCTCAGCTGGGGGACTTTTTTCATTAAGTAACCCTGCAGGAATTTTTAGATAAATTCAAAAGATTTGTCAGCTCTTGTTTTATAAAAATGATTTCCTCTCAGATCTGCAGTTTGTTTCACATCTAGTCAGGTTCTCGAGTGTTTTACGACCTGCTGTGGGGGCAGGCTGCTGCCTCTAAATCACAGAGGAACTCAACATTTGGGCGTCACACTGAGCTGCTTTCCTACGAGGCTGGATGAGATTCAAACTAACAGCTGGGAATGAACACAGAACTCAGGGGTTTAATGATGGTGGATGTTTGGAGAGCAGTTAAGGATCAGGTCGCCCAAACGTCCAACAAACAAACTGCTTGTGAATTTACTTGGGTTTTGGTTCTAAACTAAACCCTGCAAATCAGCGTTTTTCCATTCCAGCTCAGGCTGAATTAAACACTGTGATCTGATTTATATTGTTCTCGGGACACCAGAGACGGATGGAGGCAACTCGAAGAACCGTGAGCTGGAAAATCAGAGGCGTTTGGTAAATTGACTCAAATGGGCCTGAATCCGGGGGGAACGTTTGGACTTTTTCTGCATTCTGGCTGATTTATATGCACCGATTTGTGCCTTTTCTGTTTCAATTTAAGGTGGAAATGTAAACGAAAAATACTAAATTTAGGCACCAGGCGCCTACATGGATTGAATTATGTTTCCCACAATGCATTCAGTGGTTGTGTGAGCTCATAATTCATATTTGTAGATCTTACCTGTTAGACTTTTGGGTCCAAAATGTGCCGTTGTGTGTTTAATGCATGTGTTTTTATGCTGATGACACAGTTATTTACTGCTTTGGATCAACTCTTGTTCAAGATGCTGCCTCTGTTGTTGTCCCACACTCATTACTTCACCTGAAACTTGTTCTAAATGCAGACAAGACTAAGCTGATGCTGTTTTCCAATTTCAGGAGGTGGCCACAAATGATTCCCTCGGTGCCCACACTTGAGGGGAATAAAATAGAGGTGGTTCACATTTATAAATGCCTGATGACTCCCTCACTTTCAAGAGTGTTTTTATTTCCGAAACAAGTTGTGCTTTTCTTCAAATGCAAAAAAGCGGCTTGTCTTTGCAACTTTTTGTGAGATCTTTTGCATATGAATGCCTCTGCTCCATGTCTTCGAATAGTTGATGCCATTCACCATGCTTCTCTGAGGTTTATTATGAACTGTAAAGTGTCGACACACCATTGTGAGTTCTATTCTTGGGCTGCATTAGCCACCAGAAGGATCCGTCATTGATATACTTTCATATAAAAGGCAATACTTGGACTACTGCATCAGAGAAGTGCTGATCTTTACTCTCTCAGTTCATGAGATCATTTGTTGTTTTCCGTTCCATATGTCTGCACTGAATTGGGTGAAAAGCCTTCTGTTTGCTCTGCACCTTTTGCATGGAATATGTTGCAGAAAGACCGGAAACTAACTGAGTTAATCTCATTGGCGCTTTTAAATCCAAACTGCGAGCTCTTGACTCCACAGCATGCACTCGTTTTTCATGACTTGCTGGTAAATTTAATAATGTTTTTATTACTTTTTTTTGCTAGTGTTTTAGTTGTGTTTTAACTGTAATTTTGTAACTGATAAAAAGAAGTTTTTAGTCGCAGTGGGATTCATCCAGGTTAAATAAAATTTAATAAGTAAATAATTAAATGATCTTAATGTGTGCTGCCTACTGTTTTTGCAAATAAAGATGATATTGTCCATGTTTGACACAGTGGTTTGTCAATATTATTCTACTCAGGAATGCAGCGGAGTTAAGGGGTCGCCTTTGGTTTGTCTGTCTGTCTGTTTGTCTGTTCGCAACATTACTTAAAAATGGACAAATGGATTTGGATGAAATTTTCAGGGAAGGTCAGAAATGACACAAGGACCAAGTGATTAGATTTTGGCAGTGATGCGGCTTATAGTCTGGATCCATGGATTTGTTAAGGATTTCTGTATCACTGTAACTATGACAACAAGTGAACACTATGTCAGCTGCCTGCTGACGATCACATGATTGCGATCCTACTACAAATCGACCGTTGCGGACTTATCGGGGCTTATCAATGATTCATGGAAGAATTGATTAAATTGTAGGGGTGTTTCTGAGTCCTATCAATTCCTGCCTACATCTTTAGGTCACACTATTCTGTATCCATACATAGACCTGCAAAACACGCCTGCGCTCAGTGTAAGGTCATTTTGTTTGTGGGTACTGCGCTCTTTGAGTGCTTTTCTTGTTTGTATATGTTTTCATGTTGGAATCTAGAATCCATTATGAATATACACCATTCTACATGCATCAGTTCATCGGTCTGAAAATAAATAATAAACTAATAGATAATGGCTTACAGGATATAGGTGAAAAGACAGAGGTCCATATCTATCTCTAACAGATGGATAGATATGTGGATATTTATCTATGTAGGTAGAACTGTCTTGAATTAATTGTGTTGAAACATACTTTTCTAGCAAGTTTCACAACTAATCAGCCAACATTTCACTTCTGGAACTTTACCTGGAACTGTAGAAGAACGGTGAATCCTAGAGCTAAACTTTGAGTGTTCACGTATAACAGATGTTTATGCTGCTTGTATAAAATAATGACCTGTCTAAGTCAAACATTTTTTCACATTATTTGTTGTTATTTTCATGGATAAAACCAAATGCACTGTCAAATATCAGTGCATTATAGCTCTGGAAGCTTCAATTCTGATCATAATCTTACAGCGTCTTTTAGTTTGTGAGTTTAAATCAAGTTCAAGGAACGGAAACTTCCACCTTTCCCGTTGCAAAGTCACTACTTAAAGTCTCCCCCTCGTACTTTACTTGTTTGAAATGTCTCAAACTCCCATACAGTTCACCGAAGGAAGAGATCAATGCGGCTTAATAAGTGCTGAAAACACTGCTGCAGGAAATAGGAAATTGCTCTTCCTCCAGTGTCCTTGGCCGCTGGCTGTTCCTCGCTTATTTAAGACAATGAGATTTCTCAATTAGGCCATCCAGAGCTGATTATTAATCCGGCAGCATGATGTGACTCAGCAGCAGCTTGTTAGAGCACATTTCACCACTTCTCTCTCCACCTGGGCTTTACGTTTCCTTCCCTCCTGCTTTTATCTGGTTCACTCGGTCCTGCTGCCCTCATCATACCATTGGTAAACAGAAGCAAAACTACCTTCACAGCTACACAGGACTACAAATTAGGGTTCTTTTTTATTCAACTCCCTCTGCAGTCATTCATTAAACTCCTAAAGTCTCATCTCTTTATCTATATGACATATTTAGAAGTTTTGTTTCTGTGAAAATTATCCCCCATGCCTCAAAATGGCCGAGATTTAACTCTACGCTGTTACTTGCTAATGACCAATTAACTCCCAGCCTATCTCATCTCTCTATCACCTCTGACTCTGCTCAAACACTTTAGAACTGCCCAACGCTATGCAACTTATTAGGGTAATTGAGGCGTATATGTTGAGGTCCAATCTAATAACACTGTCCTGGAAAATATGCACTTCAGGTACATTAAAGTTATTCAGATTAATCCAGATGTATATACTTGACAACTGGGAAGCTCAGCAATGCATTAAGAAATAAGTCACATTTTTGCATCAAGCTGTTCCTTAATGTTCTGTAGGTGTTCAGAAACCTTGTTGTAAAAATGTAGTCTGAGAGGAAAAGGTGTTCTGTAACTCCACAAGTGAAAAAACATGGAGAAAAAAAGTATTTTCTACAGGCATGTCAGAAAATATATTACTTATTATATATTTATTATTATATATTACTATATATAGTAGATCAGCTGTACTGTCTTCTTGTGGCATTTAGCCGAGAATGGGCACCAAGATTTTTATGAGTCCAAATGACCTCGCACCAGAACTTAATGAGGTGAAAATTTTATTATCTGCTGACACCAAGTCACAATCTGATACCATTTTGCTAGATGATACACAGTACAAGTTCAGCTAGAAAAATCAAACAAGTGTATTTGTTATGAACCTTGCTGTAGATGTAATGTGAAGCATGGAAGTGGCAGCATCATGTTGTGGGTTTGTTTCTCAGCAGCAGGTCCTGGAAGGCTTGTGAAGCGGATAAAATGAATGAGCAAAGTCTAGAGAAATCCTGGAGGACAACCTGATGTCTGAAGAGAACTGAGACTATTCAGAACTGCCCAGTTATTCCTAATAGACTCATCTGACCTGTCAGTAGAATAAAAAACAAAAAAAGCACAAAAAGTGCAAATTGTTTGACTTTGACGAGGCTGTGCAACAAAGCCAGAGTACACAACTGTGGCCTTTTATAACACCCCATCATTAAAGCCTTACGTCTACCAGTGATGGTTGAATCACCAGCTGCCTGATGGATGAAGAAAACATCTATAATCTGTTAGATGTCACCAGCTTTTGGTTTAGTTGCTGTGGTTTGTAGCTCTGATGAGTTTGAACTTAGAAGCACAGACCAGTTTGAGTCCGTTTCTGTGGTAACTTTAACTCTGTGGTTAATTTCATCAAACCCCGACTTCCCCTCCGACTCCTCCACTCCCACTGAGCCTAAAAAAGACATCTGACTCACCGTTTGATTTCCTCATTCACACAGTGGATATCGGAGCGCACGTTGCATTAATTCAAAGCCATTTTATGTCAAGAGGAGCAGATCAGAATCCCAGGTGGATAATAGCAAACTTTTCTCTGCGCTAATGTTTTATGATTAATCAGCAATCTCTGTCCTCGCATTGAAACATTTCCCGTCATGGATCCATCCTGGGTTCAGAGTTAAATCTATACAGTGTGTCTTTATGATGCTGTTAGACTGTGAACAACTGCACTGTTCATCTCTCACACTGTGACCGACTGCACTAATGGAACATTCCCATCAGTTATCACAACGTAATGGAGACTTTGTGAACATTTCAGATTGCAGTGCACCTGAAAAGATTTTTAAACTGGACTAAGTGTAGCTACTTTCATTGGGGCTGCAAATAATCTTAACATTATTTCAGGAATCATGTTTAAATAGCTGCTGAGTGAGACCTCTAAATGTAAAATGCACATTTATACTTTCAGCTTCAGTTGTTGCCACCTGGGTTTTATTCCTGAGATTATTAGAAATATTAATTGTATTATAGACGGTTATTTTTCTGCACTTCTCGCCCATTAAGGGAATCTGCTGAATGATGAATGACTGGACTTTGCTTAATGTTGACTCTTTTCTACTCCTACTCAGCCTGCTCCTGTGTTTTTAAAGATAAATTTTCAGTGTCATGTATTAATTTTTCTGCTTCCAGTCGATTAAAATGGGAGTGCTGCTCTTTATGTACCCATTACTAAGGTAAATTGTAGTATTGGAGTTAAGTTAATGATGTTTTTTTTTCCACTAGACCAGAAAACTCTGAGTTTCCCATCTTGAGATTTGCAGACACACAGTTCAGTGTTAAATCTGCCCCTGGGTGCAGTTCTGCAGCAGCTTAAATGACATAAACTGTGCCTGAATCATTCATTCACTGCTCCCTGTATAAGAGATAGCTTATAATACCGAGCAGTAAACTCAGATTTCAGATGCTTACTTATTATTTAGTGACTGTTGTATAAATACACCTGTATCTGGAGGGTCCAGGATAAAACTACACTATGAAGACCAAAGAACACGCCAAGCAACTCTGTGAAAAGGTTATTGAAAAGCATAAGTCAGTGGATGAAACAAGAAAATTTCCAAGTCACTGAATATCCTCCGGAGTCCAGTAAAATCCATGAATAAGAAATAGAAGGAATATGGCACATGTGTAAATCTGCAGACGCCATCAAAAACTAACTGACTGAGCAAGAAAGAGACCAGTGAGGGAGGCCACCAAGATGCCTCTGAAGGAGTTACAAGCTTCATATTGTGAAGCACGGTGGTGGCAGCATCATGATGTGAAGCATGGTGGTGGCAACAACATGATGTGAAGCATGGTGGTGGCAGCATCATGATGTGAAGCACGGTGGTGGCGACATCATGATGTGAAGCATGGTGGTGGCAACATCATGATGTGAAGCATGGTGGTGGCAGCATCATGACGTGAAGCATGGTGGTGGCAACATCATGATGTGAAGCACAGTGGTGGCAGCATCATGATGTGAAGCATGGTGGTGGCAGCATCATGATGTGAAGCATGGTGGTGGCAGCATCATGATGTGAAGCACGGTGGTGGCGACATCATGATGTGAAGCATGGTGGTGGCAACATCACGGTGGTGGCGGCATCATGATGTGAAGCACGGTGGTGGCAGCATCATGATGTGAAGCACGGTGGTGGCGGCATCATGATGTGAAGCACGGTGGTGGCGGCATCATGACGTGAAGCACGGTGGTGGCAGCATCTTGATGTGAAGCATGGTGATGGCAACATCATGATGTGAAGCACGGTGGTGGCAGCATCATGATGTGAAGCACGGTGGTGGCGGCATCATGACGTGAAGCACGGTGGTGGCGGCATCATGATGTGAAGCATGGAGGTGGCGGCATCATGACGTGGAGCATGGTGGTGGCGGCATTATAAGATAAGATTAGATAAGATAGTCTTTTATTTCTCCCCACACCAGGGGAAATTCACATTGTTACAGCAGCTTATGTAGCAATAAACATAGTAATAGTAATAAAATAATAATAAAATAGTAGTAATAATATTTACAATACGTACAGTGATGAGAAATGAGGATGAAATAGTACAGTATTGACACACTGTAAACAACACAATATAAAGTGGCTTGAAAAAATAGGTTTAAAAAGTGCAAAGATGTAGCAGTGCAACAATTGCTGTGCAAATTTTATGGTTTGGGGTGGTAATGATATAGTCCAGTTTATGTTAACATCAGCCAGTGATGCTGATGTTGTTCAGTCTTAGAGCAGATGGAATGAAGGACCTGCGATAGCGCTCCTTCTTGCAGGGTGGATGTCTCAGTCTGCTGCTGAAGGAGCTGCTTAAAGACTCCACAGTGTCATGCAGTGGGTGAGAGGGATTGTCCATGATGGATGTGAGCTTTGCCAACATCCTCCTCTATGGAGTCCAGGGAACAGTCCAGGACAGAACCTCCTCCTGACCTTCTGTTTAGTCTCTTTCTGTCCCTTTCAGTGCTCCCTGCTCCCCAGCAGACCACTGCATAGAAGATAGCAGACGCTACCACAGAGTCATAGAATGTCCTGAGCAGAGTCCTGCACACTCCAAAGGACCTCAGTCTCCTCAGCAGGTGGAGACGACTTTGGTCCTTCTTGTACAGGACCTCTGTATTGTATCTCCAGTCCAGTTTATTGTTGAGGTGAACACCCAGGTATTTGTATGTGTCCACCATCTCAATGTCCAAACCCTGGATGTTCACTGGTGCAGTCTGGGGTGTCGTCCTCCTGTGGAAGTCGATGATCATCTCCTTCGTCTTACTGGCGTTGAGCTGCAGATGGTTTCGCTCACACCAGTCAACAAAGTCAGAGATGACCGTCCTGTATTCCCGCTAGTCCCTCTCAGATACCCGACAATGGCTGTATCATCAGAGAACTTCTGGAGGTGACAGCTCCCAGAGTTGTAGTGGAAGTCCGATGTGTACAGGGTGAAGAGAAAGGGGGACAGACTGTCCCCTGTGGACCTCCATGCTGCTGACTACCACATCAGACACACAGTTCTGAAGACTCACGTACTGTGGTCTGTTGGTGAGGTAGTCGATGGTCCAAGCAGCCAGGTGACAGTCTACTCTCACTCCTTCAAGCTTCACCCTGAGCAGAGAAGGCTGGATGGTGTTGAAAGCACTGGAGGAGTAAAAGAACATGACCCTCAGTGCTGCTGGGGTTCTCTAGGTGAGTCATGATATGATGTGAAGCATGGTGGTGGCGGCATTATGGTGTGAAGCATGGTGGTGGCAGCGTTGTGATGTGAAGCATGGTGGAGGCGGCATCATGATGTGAAGCATGGTGGTGGCAGCGTCGTGGTGTGAAGCATGGTGGTGGCAGCATCATGATGTGAAGCATGGTGGTGGCAGCATCATGGTGTGAAGCATGGTGTTGGCAGCATTATGATGTGAAGCATGGTGGAGGCGGCATCATGATGTGACGCAGGTTGTGGTTTTTCTAGCCCTGCTGAGTCTGTTGTCTGCAATGTTTGAAAAAAAATATTTAAATGATGTGAAATTGTGTTTTTCCAAGGACATCCTCTGTAATTGAAGCAGGATCTTGTATTTTTGTGATAATCAGCATTATAAGAGTTTTCCCCTGAAAGTGTACAACGAAAAAGAGGTCAGGCATGCCGATTATCAATTTATGCACCTTTAATAAAAGGATCTTTTCACAAGTCTTGACAGAGGGAAATAAAAGCAAACAAAACAAGAACACCAACAAACACAAATCAAGATGATTAAAAAAAAAACCCACTGTGTTGGACAATAGAATATAAATTCAGGGGAAAAGCCATATAGCAGAGAGAAGATAAAAAAAGGTAAAAGTGACAAGAGAAATAAAAATGTTGTTCTCAGCGGCTGTTGGAGCTCGTTTTCTCTCCGCGCTGAACACTCGGGCTGATTAGATTTATTGCTGTTGTTTGGAGGCGGTGACAGTTGTGTGGGACGGGACGATCTGTAAAGGATTATTACGCCGTAATGAAATCACATCACGGGTTCTGGTGACTTTTCCACCCACCACCGATGGAGGAAAACACCACAGAGGTTCCGAGTGGAGCGTCGGAGGAACCTGCAGCTGCTTAATGGTACTGTTATTTAGTGATCAGCCTGGAATCTGAAGGAGAAAAGCTATTTTCAATGCCACAGCTGAACCTGGATGATGGATTGCTTCACATATAACAAATCTGTAGCCGTGTGCAGCTTCATACCAGCTCAGGGTGAACTTTTATTACCTGTAAATGACCCATCATTGGTTAAAACAAACAGTTGCTACCCTCCACTCCTTCCCTTTCCTTCACACTAATGCACAGTCGGGATATAAAACACGTGTTTTACTGGGAAGGATTCAGCAGCAGCAGTATATGAGCTCAGACAGCAGGAAAAGCTACTCATGTATGTAATTATTAATCATCACCACCAACAATCCTGTCATTACTGAACACACGAAGCGCCTTCGTTCTCTGAGTGTGTGCAAGAGCCTGCAGGAAGAATGTTCCCACTGTTCTTTCATTTTGCAATATGTGTGAGAGAGAAAGACAGATCCGTGCTATCTGTCTTTTGCTGAGTGTTTTAATTACGGCTGCTAATTGAGCTGTTAAGCCAACCTCTGTCTTGATTATACATCTTCTAACTGCTCTCTGGGCAGCTCTGAGTTTGGCTGCTGCGGCTTTAACGCTGCATGGGTGTGTGTTAGCATGTGTTTTAAATGTCAACGAGCTGATATGATGTGTTTCTGGCCTTTTTGTGCATGTAAAAGATCTGCAGACTCAGAAAAGACTACTTCGTGCCTCCCTTAACTGCCACATTCGAAGTCTTGTGTTGCATAACGTCCATCTAGTGTCTAGTTTGCAAATAAATTCTTAAACAAAGAATGAGCAGCTGCCTCAAAGTCCACCACTGCTTCTTCACTAGAGCTGTTTCTGCAAGAAGAACTCGAGGCAGGTGTGAGGCGGCATGAATATTTACAGAAACATCCCTGGTAATGGAGTTTCTGTTTCTATTGGGATGTTGGATCCAACAGCTTTAACCAAAACACCAACAAACAGTAGCGACTGGATGTAACTCCAGTTCTTTAAGCATGCAGGAAATACCACAATGGAGGTTTCTTATGTTAGACTATGTACTGACTTTTACGTTGTTGGTAAAGATGAACACTGTTATAGTAGATGAAGACTTTGAAAAGGCAGCAAAGTGGCACTTCCTGTCTGTTTTTAACTGATAGGACAACAAATACAGCTCATAAGTCAGTGGGATATAGGAACAGTGGCCTAGTCAATCCCAGCTAGTCTTAAACACATGAGCTCTGGTCGGAGGTCATTATCAACCACAGTAGTGTTTGTCATGGTGCCCGTTGCTAGCTAGATCCCCATAATGCTCTCTGCTTGCCAACATGAACTGTAGTCTGAGTGACGCCTGCTCTGGTCGCTACAGGATTAAGCAGCAAGAGGTTCTGGTCAGACACCATTTAAGCATCACAAAAGTCATGGTGCCCGTTGCTGGTGTAGCCCAGGCTATAAAGAAGAAACAGATGAGTGCCTGGTTGGAGCTGTCGAACTATATCAATGGTGTGTTTTACCAGGGTTACCACAAATTGACACTAGGGGGAGCCAGGTGGCTGGACTACACTAATCAGCCAGCCGATACTCCCAGGATCTCTTGCTGTCTGGTTCTTGCTGCTCATGCTTCAGACACGTTTCCTGCTATGCCAGACTCTGTTCAAACTGAGTATTTAAGAGTAGTTCACTTTGACCTTACTGTCCATGACTGAGGGTACAGTTGATGGATTCATTGGTCAGGTTTTGGTAAGGGGTGGATTTCTGAACCTGTCCAGCATCCAACAGAGCATCCATGAAAGGATTCATCCATCAGAGAACCGAGATTCCAGTTAACTGGATGGCGAGCCAACCTACAAGAACTTGAGAGAGAGAAGGAAAATTGTTCCTACAAAGGATTTACTGCCTTCACGGTGCGGTGAACACTAAAAGACTGGACTCAGACACTTTTGTTTGTTTAAGCCATTGTGCGCACTTTATTATTTTGTCATCAATTGTACTGTCATATTTTTGTTGTTGTGCAGTTAACTTGCACTAAGTGTGTTTTTTATACACCTTTTGGCAAAACTGCCTCTGTTTTGTGTCTCTTTATTGATATTCAGACCTCAGGAGCGTCCTATACATCTGATACTGGTCTATCTTTAATATATTTATAGTTTTAACGTAACAAGTGCTGCACTAGCTAAATGCCACAACCAAGTACAACAGCTTATCTACAATGTATTTTCTGACATGCATGTAGAAAATACAGCTTTTCTCTGTCTTTTGGAGACATCCTAGCCTCTAACGCTACATTTACCCTCTAAGGCTACATTTACCCTCTAACACTACATTTACCCTCTAACACTACATTTACTATCTAATACTCCATTTACCTTCTAATACGCCATTTACCATCTAACAATACATTTACCATCTAATACTACATTTACCATCTAATACTACATTTGCCATCTAATACTACATCCTTCTAACTCTACATTTACCCTCTAATGCTACATTTAGCCTCTGATGCTACATTTACGCTCTAACACTACATTTACCCTCTAACACTACATTTACCATCTAACACTACATTTACCATCTAACACTACATTTACCATCTAACACTACATTTACCATCTAATAGTACATTTACCCTCTAACGCTACATTTAGAGGATGGGAAAAATGGTATCAGATTGGGATTCAGTCCTGGAACATGATGTCTCTAGTGTGAACATAGTAGTAGATCCCAAAAATACAACTGTAAATGAGCAGAATACGGACAGTTTCCTAACTGCAGATATGCTATTGCATTCAAAAGTATCATTTTTACTGTCTTCTGCACATTGTTCTGATAGCTGGTAGATCAGATATGGGTGACATGCAGGTACCATAACTGGTTCTGGTTGTAGCTGTGGTGGATCTTCTGGAGTTTCCATTGTAGAATGGCTTTACTGAAGTTCTTTCTCCTCTTCAGTCACCTCTTCATTCAGGGTTTCTCAACTGGACTGTAGCTGGGGCTCCTCCATTCTTCAGGGTCATACGGTCGTCTAATTCAGGCTTCGTGAGGCCCAGTAGGACTTGCAAATCTGTATTCATGGGTACTTTGGTGCAGATCTCACAGCGCACACGTGGGAGGAGAGGTGCAAACAGCTGGGAGCTTCATTCAAATTAAGCTGCGTAAAATGAGTTGCTGGTATTTTGGTGGAAAATCTCTCCCTGGCCTGTAGACATGTTTAAATCTGCATTCAAACTAGCATCTAGCGCTGGAAGCAAGAACGTTAATAAAGCAGCCTGTACTGATCTATTAGTATAAGTGGCTCCAACAATACCTGTTCTCCATGTTTGCTTTATGCTGCGTGAAAAGCTTGTTCTTCACTTCCATAAATCCCTGCAGACACGCGGCCATAAATCTGCAGCGCTGCACCGGAGAGCGCTGACATCATGTACGACTGTCCGCCGGTTTTAGCTTCTTTAAATCATGTGCAAACGGCATGAAGCTGCTACAAAGACACTCTGCTCGGTTATGACTCACTCGGCTGTTTATGTGAGAGTTGCCGGATTACAGCGGCTCATAAATCCTGCATTCTGTTGCCTCATTTTAGAGTTTTTTTCTTCAGGAAATGCATTGAGGTGCAAATGCTCCTACGTCATGTTAGATGTACTGCAAAAGTCCAATAATGTGGACTGATGCTGTCGTAAAAAAGATGTTTGACAGCATTTTTTGGGTTTCTGTCATCACTGTAAGTTATAAGAAACCTGCAGTATGTGGTTGTACTTCTGTGCACAATCCCAAGGAAAATATAATCTTTGTTTGCTGAGTTGTCATCATGTGTTACTGAGAGTGGTTTAGATGTTTCAGAGCTTCATCTGGCTAAGAGACCCTCTCTAGTCATTGATTAACTCCTAAATTACTCATCTCGGTGCATTAAAGTTTGAAGGTTTTCCATGTAAATAATCCCTTCCTGTCTTAAAATGTCCTGGATGTGACTCTACACCATAACTCCACCTACTCAAGCACAGTTTACATCAATGCTTTTGAGTTATGACGACTTCTACTGAAATTATGTTCAACCAACAAACTACATTGAGTCATTGGAGTTAGCTTTTCCTCTATGATCAAAGGTTTCTGATCTATTATTTCAGGTTTTTAAGTTGATTACTTGTGAAAATCAAGTTGTTCCATCTGGTTTTACTTTGTTTTTTAAAATAATTATTTTTGTGTTGTGTACCTAATTAGCATTTTTATGAACACAAGTTCTTAAATTGACAATTTGATAATGAATTCGCTCCAATCTGATTTTTTTCTTTAGTTTTTTTTTCCCACCCACTTGAGCATAACAGCTCACCTATAACTACACAAAAAACAACAGTTTGCATCAATCTTTTTGAGTTTTGACAACTTCTAATGAAATTATGTTCAACCAACAAACTATACTGAGTTGAGGGAGTTAGCGTCTCCTCTATAATCAAAGGAATTCTTATGTACTGCTTATTTAGTGCTAGAATGAGAGCATAAACACAAGTTTTAAGTTGATTACTCTTGAAAATTTTGTAGTTCCAACTAGTTTTTCCATGCTATATAAAAGCTTTGTGTATTCAATTAGCATTTGTATGAACACAACTTCTTAAGTTGACAAACACTTGACAAATTTAGTTGCTCCAATTAGATTTTCTTGTCTTTTTTGGGGGGTTTTTGGTCCAATGTACTTGTATTGGTCTCACTAACTGCTGAAGCTAGTTCTCCAATCAGCTGAACAGTCTCAATAATTCCACGGAGTAGAAAGTTCGTAGTGGTTTACTGAAATGTTGTGAAACTGAAAACACAAAACAGAATGCCTCTAAGAGCCACCAGCATGAAACCAAAAGCTGAAAATTAGCCCTATAGCCTGACGCTAACGCTGCTGGCTTAGCCGCGTAACGATTAGCATGTATAAAATCTGCATTTACACCATTACAGACAGGAAATATGGAACGGTTAAAGTCAATATGTATTGTCAACTTAGTATACTCACAGACGTTGCTTAAACAAGAGGTAAATGGAAGAAGTCATGTAGAATAGGAAGCTAACAATCGCTAACAGCGAACATCGCGGACTTCCCTACTTCCGGTTCAAACAGGAAATAAACAGGAAGTAACCCTACTAACCGGGATACTGGCAATGAGCATACCTGACCACAAGGTGGTGGTGTTGCAAAGAACAATAACTGAAACACATTGTATTACACTGGGGGCATGACAGTACTCGAGCACACCAGCTCACCTGTGGCTGTTTGAACATTGGTCATTGTTCAGCAAAAAATACTACCAGTTTGGATCAATGTTTCTGAGTTTGACAACTTCTAAAAAAACTATGTTCAAGCAACAACCTGTATTAGGTCATTGGAGTATTTTTAAGTACAGCTTATTTAATCATTTATAGCAGAAACACAAGTTTTAAGTTCATTACTTGTGAAAATTATGTCTCCAACTAGATTTTCCATGGTATATGAAAGCGTTGTGTACTTAATTAGCGTTTTTATGAACACAAGTTCTTAAGTTGACAAACATTTGAGAAATTTAGTTTCTCCAATTAGATTTTCTTCTCTTTTTTTGGTCCTTGTACTTGCACACCAGCGTACCTATGACTGTGCTGAAATCCTGTTCTCATGGTTCAGTAAAAAATGTTACCAGTTTGGATCAGTGTTTTTGAGTTATGACAACTTCTAATGAAATTATGTTCAACTAATAAACTACATTAGATCAGTGGATTTAGCTAGATTTTCCTGTACAATCAAAGGTATTTTTACTTCAACACACAATGATTTGTAGCATAAAAACCAGTTTTTTAGTATATTACTCATGGAAGTCAAGTGATTCTAACAAGTTTTTCGACATCATTTAAAAGGATTATTTGTGTGGTGTTTATCATAATTGTGAACACAAATTCTTCACTTGGCAAACATTTAAACTTGTTCCACATAGATTTTCTTGTGTAGTTTTTGCTCCATTTACTACCAATTCACCGCTAGACTCAAACACTGTAAAACTACCCTACTTTACACAAGTAAGTTGTAATGTTGGAGTGATTCAGTCAAACATGTTGCACCCAAAAACTGATTCTTAAGAAGAAAACTGACGCAGAAAGCTTCACTTTGCAAGTTGACAAGTTTGGCTTCTTCCAGTATGAATAAAAACTCCCCCTGGACATGTTAACAAGCCAAAAAACTTGATTTTCCAAACTTGCACTGCTGCATCTACAAGAACCAAACAGCAGGTGTTCCTGGAGACGCCCACGTGGAACCCAAAGCTTTGCACTTGTTGTTGCACTTTCTCAGTTTAAAACGGGGCTCAGTGAGGCTCATTAATGCAGCAATGTGACCAATGAGCCCAAACATCATCGCCCTCAGTTGGTTTTCTCGTCGCAACAATACATGTTAGTGTCTGGGATCTATTAGAAGTTAAGTGAACAGCTGCTTATTGCACTGAATGGGTTGTATGTTGGAGAAATCTGTGGTTTTGGGCTGTGAGGTTGAAGAAACCAAACACATGCACTGAGTTTTTTTGGTTTTTGTGTGTTGAATAATGAAAAAATACATGTTTTTTACCCATTTATAGTATCACGTGGTATTACAGCAGCATACATATTCAAATATTTGCATGCATCTTACAGTACTGAACCATTTTTCATAAAGAGGCAGCAGCAGAGACCCATTTTTAACGCGGTAAGGCAGAATTTCAGAAGATATTTCACATGTAAAAGTGCAGCTGGTGGGGAGGCGTCGAATGATGTAGGTGGAAAAGTTTTCTGTGCACCTTTTGCTCCCGGCAGTCTGGCCATGATTCTGCACAAAAAGCGATTTGACTTCAATTTAAATCTCGCCGGTTCCAGGATTGTGCCGGTGGTCCGGCGGCTGATGGAAGCTCTGCTGTCGGCCGCACAGTGAACGAGTCATAAATTATGGAAATCGCTTGTCATCGCGATTTTCATCGGCGTATATCAGGATTTCAGAAACAGAGGTTCACAGAGAGTTCATGCAGGTTGAGTTTAATTAGCCATTATTCCCTCCCTTCCTCCCCAATCATCCTTACTATTCAAAACTTTTCTTCCTGAATATTTCTAAACTCTCTTAATCCATCGTTCCTTCCCTCAGTGTGTCAGTATTTAATTCTCTTCATTCTACCTTCCATCCCTTAACCTCAAAATCCACGAGCAGGTTTGAAAGTCATGTTATATTTAACAAAAAACTGGCCAAAATACACAATATGTCTGAGCTACGAATTGTAAAAGCTTTTTGATTTTTAACTTTTCCGACAGTCCTCGAACTGCTCGTCTTTGATGAAGCATTTTGCCACAAAAATTAAATTAGCCTAATGTCATACACCATGAAGATCACTTTATTGTACATGTTTTAGTTAAAAGTTAAAAGACAAAAATAAACCGTTTGGTACAACAAGATTCTGTAAAAGACTAAAAATTCTGCTTCAAAAGTCACGTGAGAAAAATTCAAGATGTTTCAGTTGAACTGCAGGTAGTGTAAACACAAAGCAGACAGAGACAATTATTTAAATGTAAGGAGTTCAATTTTTTTTTCGAGTATTTTTGTAAACTTTGTATAGTTATTTTTTTTTGCAATATCTGTTGTTTAGCAGATGTTTTACTCTGGGATTGGTTTTAAAATTTAGCCTTTTTTTTGCTATTTTGCACTGCAGTATAACAACAATAAAGCTTCTAGTCCACTTTATTTAAATATTGATTTTAAATATACAATTCTGTCTAATATTGGTAACAGTGGACATTGGAAAATCACCATGAGAGACACAACAGCTGTTGTCTGTTCTTCAACAATCAAACCTTTATGGGGAAGTGAAAAAGAGAAGGAGATTGCTGGAGAAAGGACCAGAGTTAATCAGACAGCATGTGGAAGACTTTGAAGTCAACTGAAGAAGGTTCTTTGGTCTGATGAGACCAAAACGGCCATCAGACGAGATGCAATGTTTGTTAGAAACAAATCGCTGAACATCATGACAAACCCAAAATTTCCACTGTGAAGCATGGTGGTGGCAGCATCATGATGTGAAGCATGGTGGTGGCAGCATCACGATGTGAAGCATGGTGGTGGCAGCATCATGATGTGAAAAAACATACGTATTTTACTGATTTTTGCAGTAATTTTTGACTGCTACTGTATTTGTTTGTCTGTTAATGTATTTATCTTGCTGCCAGTTTTTTCATGGGAATTTTTTTTTTCAATGCATGATAGAAATCTGCATTTTTCTTGAATTTTTGCCAATTTAATGAACAGAAAAAAAACCCTGTATTACATGTGAGTAAAATTTTTAAAAGCACACTTCAGACTGGATTTAACACTGCTTAAAATATAGCATGTCAGCAAATCTAACAGGAGCATGAGCAAAGCTTCAAACACAATTAACTTCATACAGCAAACATTCTTTTTTTGTTGGGTTTTAATCCTTAAAATGCATTTTATTCAGATAAACTCACACCGTAAACACCACTGTAGGATCTTAACCCCAATATTTTGCCTTTTTTGGTTAATTCAGGGCTCCAATTGTGATCTTATTGACTGGAAATCACTTTAAATGTGCTGTTTAAACACTATTTTTCTGTAAAATAGTATCTTCATTCGCAACCTTCTGTCTGTTGTGTTCATTTTCCTCCTAATTAACGAAACTGGATTGAAAAAAACTTCTTTATATCATTCTTCTCTCACACATTAGTTTAATAACCACATCATCCATCCATCCATCCATCATCCCTCCCGACTCTGTCCAGTCCGTTAAACACAAACATGGCCGCCGGCTGATAAACCCTGCAGCGGCTCGTCTTCGTCCGTCAGTCCGAGCAGCAAAACAACTTTTCTAAATTCGACATAATCTCTCGCTAATATTCTGCCTCAATCTTGGCAGTGTCAGGAGGCAACGCGGGGGAAACAAATTACGCCGTGAAGGGTGTTTTCTCTCTTCTTTTCTCTTTCCACAGCGACCCAATGTGTGTGTGAACTCAATTTATGCCGGGTGGATAGTTCAGCCGTCACTCTGACAACACACACACCAAAACACACACCAAATCACACACCGAGGAATCCGGCGTCGACGCTCAAAGACTCCACCAGGTGTGAAAAGCAAAAACAGTCCATTTATTTACAAGTGAAATAGGAATTCAAACGACTCCACATGCAAAACAGGAAATTAAAATAGCAAAATAGGACAACAGCAGGTATAATCAGTTGGGTTATATTCATGTTCTGAGGCTGGAGATGGAAGCAGCTTTGCAGGGGATTAACTGCAGTCACTAGGATCTATGTTCTTATTAAGCTTTGTTTTGTTTTTTTTACAGTTTGGCCCCAAACTGGTTTTATTTTGCTCATATGTGACACAAATGTATCTTTAACTCTACGAAGAACATTAAAACTCACATAGAATCTAATCTTTTCAATGCAGAAATGTGACATCATGAGGTTGCAAATAAATACCATGCTGCTGGGGCTGATTTCGTACGGATCTTCTACAGATTTTTAGGCTTTCTATATCGTCCTTTTACTGCCACCACCATGCCGCCACCACCGTGCTTCACATCATGATGCTGCCACCACCATGCTTCACATCATGATGCTGCCACCACCATGCTTCACATCATGATGCTGCCACCACCATGCTTCATATCATGATGCTGCCACCACCATGCTTCACACCATGATGCTGCCACCACCGTGCTTCACATCGTGATGCTGCCACCATCATGATTCACATCATGATGCTGCCACCACCATGCTTCACATCATGTTGCCGCCACCACCATGCTTCACTTCATGATGCTGCCTCCACCATGCTTCACATCATGATGCTGCCACCACCATGCTTCACATCATGATGCTGCCACCACCATGCTTCACATCATGATGGTGCTGCCACCATGCTTCACATCATGATACTGCCACCACCATGCTTCACATCATGATGGTGCTGCCACCATGCTTCACATCATGATACTGCCACCACCATGCTTCACATCATGATGCTGCTACCACTGTGCTTCATATCATGATGCTGCCACCACCGTGCTTCACATCATGATGGTGCTGCCACCATGCTTCACATCATGATACTGCCACCACCATGCTTCACATCATGATGCTGCTACCACTGTGCTTCATATCATGATGCTGCCACCACCGTGCTTCACTTCATGATGCTGCCTCCACCATGCTTCACATCATGATGCTGCCACCACCATGCTTCACATCATGATGCTGCCACCACCATGCTTCACATCATGATGGTGCTGCCACCATGCTTCACATCATGATACTGCCACCACCATGCTTCACTTCATGATGCTGCCTCCACCATGCTTCACATCATGATGCTGCCACCACCATGCTTCACATCATGATGCTGCCACCACCATGCTTCACATCATGATACTGCCACCACCATGCTTCACATCATGATGGTGCTGCCACCATGCTTCACATCATGATACTGCCACCACCATGCTTCACATCATGATGCTGCTACCACTGTGCTTCATATCATGATGCTACCACCACCATGCTTCACAGTAGAATGGTCTGCTGCATCTCACTATAAATCTGCTATAGCGGGAACAAAGCTTAAATGTCTTTTAACTGATAAATCTTTTTTGGCTGAGCTGAATTCAAGACGTTGCAGCTGTGTCTCTGAAAATTAAACTTGTTTTGATGGAACATTTTCACATCCATCCATTATCTATACACCGCTTAATCCTCACTAGGGTCTCGGGGGGGGGTGGAGCCTATCCCAGCTGACTCGGGCGAAGGCAGGGGACACCCTAGACAGGTCGCCAGTCTGTCACAGGGCTACATATAGAGACAAACAATCACTCTCACATTCACACCTACGGGCAATTTAGAATAATCAATTAACCTCAGCATATTTTTGGACTGTGGGAGGAAGCCGGAGTACCCGGAGAAAACCCACGCATGCACAGGGAGAACATGCAAACTCCATGCAGAAAGATCCCAGGTCCGAGCTGGGACGTGAACCAGGGACCTTCTTGCTGCAAGGCGAAAGTGCTAACCACTACACCACTGTACAGCCCACATTTTCACATACGAAGACAAAAACAGACAACATACTCCAAATTAGTTATTGTGAAAAATCATCCTGAAAAACAACATTTTGTGTTTGGACTGTGACCTAGAGAAGACAAAAAACTGATCTGGTTGTAGTTTTTACCAGAACTTAAATATGTTTTTCAGCACTGAAAAACGTGTTTTGTTTTGTTTTGTGTCTCATTGTGGTCATTTTGTTGCTTTTGTCATTGTGCGTCTTGTTCTTCCTGTTGTTTTGTCTCTTGTTTTTCTTGTTTTGTGTCCTCTTGATTCTCTATTTTTGTCATTCAGTGTCATACTTTGTTTTAGGTGTGTTTGGGACAGTTTTGTCTTTTCGTGTTAAACAAACTTAGATTTAGTGTTTAGACTGTCCTAGAGAAGACGAAAAAAATATCTGGTTGCAGTTCTTACCAGAACTCAAATGTGTTTTTCATCCTTGAAGGTTTCATGTTTCTATCTGCTGTTCTGATGAAGTTCTAAGGCTCAGCAATGACGGAAAAAATGAAATAAATTAGAAATTTTGATTCAGTGTTATGTTCTTCAAGGGCCTGCAAGTATGAAAACATTCATAGCATGAAGGTGAAGTTTTGCATGACTTCATTAAATATACTAAACCAAAACCAAATTGGAAATGCAGCTTTTTTCAGAGAGAGGTTCACAAGTGTGCCACAACTTTACTGAGGTTATTGTACAAAAAAATTAAATGACACAGATGCGGTCATTTAAATGTAACCGTCTGGCGATAAAAGATGCTTCTGACAATCACATTTTCAAGTTTTCTTCAGTAGACGTTTTATATAGTTTTTTTTTGGCTTTAATGGCACCAATTTGAAAAAGAAAATGACACAACATGTCTGGCATTAAAAAAAGCCCATTGATGAGCGTCTGTGATGTATTTCTTCCCAAACTGGCCTGTATGTTGGATGTTTGTTTCCATAAGACTGGCAAATACATTTGTTTTTCCTCCATTTTCACACAAGAGATGAATTTCTCACAGAGCTGATAAAACGCAGACAAACATCCTCAGACAAAAAACAACTCACAGATTCACTATAAAAAACAGAACATTTCTGCAAACAGAAGAGGAGAAGCAGCGAACAAATCATTTCAGCCGTAATTATTGCTGAGGAGGCGGTGAAAAGTTATTTAAAACACACTTCAGACTGGATTTAACACTGATGAAGACACAACATGTCAACAAATCTAACAGGAGTGTGAACAAAGCTTCAAACACAATTAACCTCATACAGCAAACATACTTTTTTAAAAAAACATTTCAATCCTTAATATGGATTTTATTCAGGTGAACTCAAACTGTAAACACCACTGTAGGATCTTAAAACCCAATATTTTTACTTTTCAGGTTAATTCAGGGCTCCAGTTATGATGTTTTTGACTGGAAATCACTTTAAATGCGCTGTTTAAACAATATTTTTTCTGTAAAATATTATCTTCATCCTCAACCTTCAGTCATTTTCCTCATGGTTCAGTTTGACACACAACAAAGAAGAAGCCAGTTTAATAAATGAAAGTGAAATCTTTATTTCTGCTGAGAAGAAAAGAAACACTTTGAAACAACACAACTGTAAAGTTTATTCCAATAAAACGGAGACGTCATGTTAATAGCTCTGACAGCGTCTTTCAGAGGAAAGAAAAGAGAAGCTGCCATTCAGATGAGAAAATAAAGGTTCTTTTCAGAGGAATCAAACATAAATAAGACAGAAACAATTCAGCGAAAATTCATCAAACTGACTTTATGGCTTCTGCTCCATCAGCGTCGTTTGGGCTTAAATACAAACAAACAGGCGGCAGCAGGTTCTACAGAAGAATGACGCTTTAAGATTGTTTCTCTTCGACGAGGCGTTTAAAAGCTGCGAGAAAAACACATCTACGCCGAGACATGATCCCTCTTCAACAATACCTCAGGAAGATTTGACAGAAAACTCTCCTTTATGGGGTTTTTCTGAGTGTTTTCCGCATAATGAAGTCAAAGAATAAGAGATCCATTTAGATTTTCTGAGTGTTCAGGAAGTTTTGTTTCGACCTTGTAGGAACTGATGAATGCTTCACTCTCCTGATGCTTTAGTGCTTGACAGGATAATAGCTCAGCAAACGGGTGGGTTTAAAAGCACATTAAATGACAGGAACGTTCTTCTTCGGCTAATGTTGGCGAAGCGTCAGCGCGGCAGTGATGTAGATGATCTGGAAACGTTCGGGTTTGTCACTTATTGGGAACTTTTAACACCATCCTGACTCGTCTGGGTGAAGTGAAGGAATGACAACGGCAATTAAAATGACAATGAGAGGAGAAAATAAGATGAGAAGAGATGGAAGCTCAGTTCTGCTAGCTTCTGCAGAACCAATAAAACATCCAAATATTCAGATGAGTGTCGGCCAATCATCTGCCGGAGCTGGTAGCTGCTCCACCAATCAGCAGCTCCCTCAGCCAGCAGGGAACCGTTCCTACAACACTGGAGAACGTTACCCTCAAGTTCTAAAAATTTTCTAAAGAATGTTTTAATGAAATGTTCAAAGAATGTTTTAATGAAATGTTCGAAGAATGTTTTAATGAAATGTTCAAAGAATGTTTTAATTATCAGGAATGTTCCATTAAAGTTTATATAATCTTTCAATGTCAACATTCAAACTATCCTGTCGGGAACAAAGATTATGTTCTCAAACCAACATATAAATGTTCCTACAACATGATATATGAACAAAGGTTCCTGCAATGTTCTGAGGAGGTTTTGGCCAAGTTAGTAAGGGAACACAATATAGGAAGAGCATTCAAAAAACCCTTTAAAGATGCTGTCGACACCTCAGATGACAGAAAGTTCTTCCACTACTGCGATATATCAACAAAGGTGGAACATATTGTCTTTTTGTTGAGGAACATATTTTACAGGGTTATTCAAAAAGAATGAACTGATTTCATTACACAATGTTTTAATAAGGAAAAGCAACTGAAAACTCCAGCCAAGTCACTGGTATTCTACTCCCAATCAACTTGTATTTGATGCTTAAGGTCATGGAATGACATCGAATAACAACAGCGACCAACTCCATGGATGGTGAGATGCTGAGATGGTGAGATGCTGAGATGCTGAGATGGTGAGATGGTGAGATGGTGAGATGTTGAGATGGTGAGATGCTGAGATGGTAAGATGGTGAGATGCTGAGATGCTGAGATGGTGAGATGCTGAGATGGTGAGATGCTGAGATGGTGAGATGGTGAGATGCTGAGATGGTGAGATGGTGAGATGCTGAGATGGTGAGATGCTGAGATGGTGAGATGCTGAGATGCTGAGATGGTGAGATGGTGAGATGCTGAGATGCTGAGATGGTGAGATGGTGAGATGCTGAGATGGTGAGATGGTGAGATGGTGAGATGGTGAGATGGTGAGATGCTGAGATGCTGAGATGGTGAGATGGTGAGATGCTGAGATGGTGAGATGCTGAGATGGTGAGATGCTGAGATGGTGAGATGCTGAGATGGTGAGATGGTGAGATGCTGAGATGGTGAGATGCTGAGATGGTGAGATGCTGAGATGGTGAGATGGTGAGATGCTGAGATGGTAAGATGGTGAGATGCTGAGATGCTGAGATGGTGAGATGCTGAGATGGTGAGATGCTGAGATGGTGAGATGCTGAGATGGTGAGATGGTGAGATGCTGAGATGGTGAGATGGTGAGATGCTGAGATGGTGAGATGGTGAAATGCTGAGATGGTGAGATGGTGAGATGGTGAGATGCTGAGATGCTGATATTCATCTGATGTTGCCCGTGCTGCAGGTGGTGGCCACATTGAACAAGACAGGAAATAAAAGTTGACTGTGAGTTCCTGTAATATACTACAAAGTAAAGGAGGAACGTTTTGCCTTTTGTTAAGGGAACACATTATATTATGTTCTTTAATGGAATATTTTCCTAATGATCGTAAAGGAGGAACTCTCTCAAACCAACATTCAAAAGTGTTTAAGATATTATCAACACTTCAGATGACAGAATGTTCTTCATACAACGTTCCTGTACTGTGATGTGTTAACAACGGTGGAACATTCTTACTGCAGTGTTCTGAAGATGTTTGTGAGGAACAAATTATAGAATCTGTAAAACGTTCCCACAATGTTCCACAGTGTTACATGACAACAGTGGAAGAATTCTCTCAGTGGAACATTCAGTTTTGAGAATGTTGGGGCTTGACAGTCTAAACGTTTTATCACCAAAACTTTTTAGAACGTCTTTTGTTATCCTACCTTCAAGAAGATTGTTCTGGGAGCTAAAAGAAAACTTCTGCTGAAAACATTAGCAGAACTTTCTCAGAATGTTTTTGGAATCAAGACATAATCAGTTTCCTGATAAGTGGGAGCTAGGCTAAAGTTTCCCTTTGTTTCCAGTCTTAATGCTAAGCTACGCTAACCAGCTGCTGCCACCTATAACACAGATATTTGTTTGGTTTCAATCTTCTCATCTAACTCTTGGCAACAAAACTCATATTATTTCCCACTGCTGAGGTGTGATAATTCATTTCCAATTAATAGCTGACTAGTGGGCCAGAAAATTACCCATAATCCTCCATGAAGTTTCAGTTCAACGAGCAATTACACACAACAGGGAGAATTATATTTGCTCGTGAAGTTTTTCTGTCAGTTTTTCACAGAGGAATTTGTTCAGTGCCAAAGAGATGTATGTAACGAGCTGCTTTTTACGAGACAACCAGAGATATGATTTCATTTTCTTCACCCGAAACATATTTTCATGTCAGATTTAAACACGTGTGCCTCTAAATCACATCTTTACGTCTTTGTCTGTTTACATCCCGACAGGAAGCCTCTGCGGACGCCATCATCTCACATCCTCATCCACTCCTTTGCTTTTCCCTTTATGTCTTTTTTTCCTCTTTTACAGCCCAACAGAGCAGCAGAAAATCAGCCAGTAATTAAAAAGTTACAGCCAAAGGAGAGAAAGATTCTAAACAGCGATTAGCAGAGAGTTTTTAAATAAAATATTTAGCATTTTTTTGCATATTATAGTTTGGGTTTTATACCGGTCATTATGTAAAGGCCAAAGAATACTTGGCATCACTGGAATGTTTTAGTGGCTGAAGAAAAGAGAAAGCAGAGATGCTGCTCTGTGTTTAAAGACGATCATAACACTTTCAGAAAATCCCAACAGACTCATCTCCTCCTGCTGTTATTTTGCTATGTGAGGTAATAATAGGAGGAAAACATAAATATCTGAGAAAACTGAGCTACAAGAAAACAAAATTTGGTTTAAAATGAGCATCATGAGGAGACATTTGTGGGTTAATCTGCAACTGTTGGGTTTAACCCTGTTTGCTGGTTTTCTTCAGGACCCAGTTCAGAAGAAATCAGACTGGATTTCAGCATTTAGATTGAATGAAATCTTTAAAAGTGGGATAAGATCATGTAGTCTAGTCTTGATTTTGATCTGGATCAAACTTTCTGCATGTGCCGTGCAAAGCTTTCAAAGAATCCTGGCAGAAAACTGGATTCAGGCTGGATTTTAGGAGCAAAACATTGTAAAAATGAGCAAAATAATGCATCATGTAGTTTATGACTGGATTAACTGTTTATTGCAATGAAACATAATGTCAACATTAGCCTTCCTAATAACCCCGACAGGAAAATAAAGTAGAAAAACACTGACTTTTTTTCCTTTTCTAAGATGATCCCTCAAACATAATTTACAATCAGAAATCATATCAAGCAGAAATTGTGTCGTTGTGTCTCCTGAGATCAGATCAGAGCCTTAAAAGCTTTCAAAGTTTGTGTCACAACCAACAATCTCACTTCTGCATTATAAAGCTTTTAGTTAGCGTGAGCTCAAAGATGGGACTTTTTGATTTTAATTCATGCTTCAACTCACCCCTAATCAGACATTTTTTGATCTAGTTGTTCAATATTGCAGATTCTGACTCAATGACATGATGAGAAATAACAGTGAAAAGTTCAGGCTTTAATCTTTAATAGTTTGAGATACTGTTGTTCAAAAGAGCCTCAAAAAACGTGTTGAAAGCATGTCATTAGGCGATTTTTGAAAGAAAATCTTGGAAAGGCTCAGGTGTAGTAATCTAAAATTTTACAGATGTCAATTTAAATTCCTACAGTTCAGGATATGAGTTTCAAGGAAATTGGAGGTGGATGAGCAGAAGGAATCTGATGATTTAAGATGGAAAATCCTCTTAAATCCAGTCAACAGTGCAAATCCGCAGCCTTTCAAACACATCCAGGTGTTCTCGTGTTCGATTTCAGGCTCAAATCAACCGTCGGTGTAGCAGACTGAATGTAAAATGAATAGAATAGCATGAATTGGACTGTTGCCCACAGGCGGAGTGAAAAGACCAAACAGAACGAGTTAAAAACCAGCCAAAGGACGGCCAAAGTTTGGGTTCAGTGAAGCAGGTGACCCCCAGGGAGTCCGGCTCCACGATACCGGGTCCTGATCTCGGCTTAAGTCTCTAAAAGAATCCCGATGATGAATTGGTTCTACTAACAAACAGTGTGTGCATCCAGAGCCTGATATCTCTCATTCCCCTGAGCGCTGGAGCTAAATTGTTGCCCAAAAAGACTATTAAACACACACAGCTGAGTCTACTTTGAATCAATCCCACATAAATCATCCAGACGCCCCAAAACTGGAGCATCTGAGGAGAAAAGAGTTCCCTGCAAACTGTTGCTTCCTCCCTCTATTAGAGTTTGATAAAACGTGGATTCCAGCTGTTTGGACGGACGCTGTCGGTTTTGTTCGTTTTATGAGGTTCCATTAACTCATCATTTGCTTTGTGGAACTTTGTTTGAGCACAGTTTCTTTTCATTTTGCATTTCCTCCGTCACACTTGTGTCAACAACTCGTTTTCCACAACAATGTCCATTTAAAGTTCATGAAACGCCCGTTAAATAGTTTTAAGGCTAATCCAGCTTTCGTTGCCACAGAAACTGCCATTAATTCCAAAACTGCCGGTCTTCTCCACCGTAATGGAGGTGCAGATGTGAGGTTTTATCAGGGCGACTTGCTGCTTTCAATCAGCGAACACCTGCGGCTGATTAGTCCACAGCTTGAAGTGAAACCTCCTGCTGCTCAGAGCCTCCATCCAGCCGAGGCGCCTCGTCGTGTCGGCAAAGTTCAGAAGAGCGAGGCCCAAATGTGCTAATGGGTCAGTCTGTGTGAAATCACCTAAATCTGAAAAAAATTCCCACCTGCTCCCTCAGAATCAGCTGATTTGTTCTGTGCAACAACTTTAGTACATTTCTTGAAGCCATGCAAAGTTTTTTCGTGCACTTTTCCCCCCTAAACTTGTCCAAAATGACTCAAAAATGTCATGAAACGAGTCAAAAGATGCCCAAAATAACCCCAACTCACCAAGATGATCAGAAATGTCTCCCAAAATGACAAAAACTTCTCCAAAATGACCCCAAATTATCAAAAATGATCAAAATGTGTGTAAAAATGCTCCTTTCATTGTCTATAATTGTTCTGACCAACCACCTACCAACATGCTGATATGAGCCTTGAAAGTTTACCCAGAATGCACATTTTAAAGTTTTCTCCAGCCCCATATCATCATACTTCCACCTCCGTGCTTCACTGTCAGGACCATGCATTCACTGTGGTTCTACAGAAGACACAAAACAGAAAAACTGGTCACACTAGGATACATCCCATAATACTGATGGTTCTAGAGAAAAAGAACTAAAAAGATTTAGTGTTTAAATTGTGACACATGGATGGACGTAAAACTGATCTGGTCATTTTGAGTCCTGTTTTTTAATATTTTTTAAAAAAATTCTTGTTTTTTGTTCATCTTTGTCATTTTTTGTCTCCATTCTGTGATTTTACATCAGATTTGTGTTGTTTTGTTTGTCTCTCGGACAGTTTCATTCTCACTGTGGTCATTTTATTTGTTATTTTTATTATTTTGCTTCTTGATTTTGACGTTTTGTTACCTTTTTTTCTTGTTTTGTGTCTCGTTCTTATCATTGAAACATGTTTTTCTTGTTTCGTGTCCTATTAGTTCTATTTTTTGTCATTTAGTGTCATCGATTTGATTGTTTTAGGTGTCTTTGGACAGTTTTGTCTCTTTGTGTTAACAAACCCAGATTTACTGTTTAGATTGTGACACCTGGATGGATGTAAAACTGATCTGGTTACAGTTTTTAATGTGGTTTTCTGTCTTTCTGCTGTAGTGATGAAGTTATGAGCCTCAGAAAGGATAAGAAATGAACAGTGTGAACTTCAAGGGCCTAGTATGAAGGTAAAACTTTGCATGGCTTCATTAAATATAATGAAGTTATGGTTCCGAGGAGGTCAGGTGAGTTGACTGACTAATGTCACAATGTGATTCTGTACGAACAAAACGTAGAGCTAAACGAGGTTAAAAATCTGAACCAGCTGAAGATTTGATGAGAACAAGCATTAAAAATTGCCTCCATAAACCAAACTGTGGGCTTTGACCTTTCTGAAAAGAATGTTTGCATTCAAACAGCAGAAAATCAGGGATTCAGAACAAAGACGTCCTTCACAGCTCATAAAGAGGAACATTAGCGGCCTTTAGCAGACGCTCGCCCTCGTCTTCGCGTGGCTTACTTGTTATTTAGTCATGCATGAATGTGACCGCTGTTATCCATGTGGATGCAGCCGCTGTGTGCATTAGCTGATTCATGTGAGGAAAACGGTGCGTTTTCTTCATCAGACTGAAGCAGGGGGAAGGAATTGTTGGCACCTCAGAGCCAGAAAATGCCAACATCACACAAAGCTCTGAGGATCGGCGCAAACTGAGATGAGAGACCGGCGTGGTAACGAGAAAATAAAGGAAGGTCTTTAATGTGATGCCTTCTGCCAGCTTCACATTGAGACGTGTAGTTTTCTGAGGGGACCTGGGGGGCAGTTGGTGGTTTTCCTGCTAATTACATGCCATGCAAGTCTTTAGAAGTGAGAAAACCACGATTATTTATGTCCCAGGTTCATGTAGCTGCATGTAATTTAGTAAAGAAATGGGAAAAGTGGCTGCAGTGAGAACAGCTAATCAAACCGCCCTCCTGTGCTGCTACACTTTACGCTTTAGCAAAGACCTTTTACATATTTATTAAGCTTTAAAATATCCTCCTGTTGGCTTTTGCTAGACTTTCTCTTTTGCATGCAAAGAATCCCTTCGAAATGTTCTTGTATTGCCGTCTTGCATTGCATTATAAAGCTTCTAATTCTGATTCTTTTGAGTTTTCTGTGCAGAAATACTGCTAAAGGAGAACAATCTGAACCCTCCCACACAGAACTAAGCAACAGTTTGAATGCAGCAGCTGGAGAAGAAAGTCTTCAAAGTCTTGTGGAAGCAGCTCTTTTATAGCTGAAGCTCAGGTGCAGCCGGTTTCCTGGATGATCCACTCAGATGCCAGCTGCAGGACGGATCTTCACACCTGTTTGGGTTTGTGAAGCCAAAACGATTCAGTTTGGAGCATCAAAGCTGGAACCAGCTAGATTTTTCTGTTCTTTTGTTCTGGAAACATTCTGAGAAACTTCTGCAAAGTCGTCCAGTCTGGAAGCTTTTTAGTTCCTAGAATCGTTTTCCTAACAACAGGATGAAGTTCTCAAAAGAGGTTCGAAAGATCTTTAAACCACTGCTGCACTGAAGGTGTTCTTCCTTTCTTGTCATGTAACATCGTGGGAATGTTTGGGGGAAGAATTTCCCCAAAATGTTCCACTCTTGTTAATCTGGCCCATGAGATGATTTTGTAAAGTGTAAAAATTACAGAGAAGACATTAACTGCAAATTGTAAATTAGTAAAACTATAAATTTTAAATAATTTCTAGTTGTTTTGATCATAAAGTAAAATACTAGATTGTTTGTTGTTCATTTGTCATTTTGTGTCTTATTTTTGTAAAATTTTGTCTTGTTTTTTTGTCTATTTTTGTCTGATTTTAGATGTTTGTCTCATGTTTTTGTCATTTTGTTTCTCATTTTTGTCTGTTTTTGTCTTGTTTTTGCCATTTGTCCATTTTTTGTCACTTAGTAACTTTTTTGTCTAATTTTTAGTCTTTTTTGTTTTGTTTCATGTTGTTTGTCTTATTTTTGTCATTTTGTGTTTTGCTTTATTCATTGTTTTGTGTATTTTTTGTGGTTTATTTTTTTTATCTCGCTCATGTAGTTCATCTTTTTTTGTGGTTTTGATTCTCACTTTTGTCATCTTTTGTCAAATTTTTGTCGTTTGTCCATTTTTTGTCACTTTCTAACTTTTTTGTCAAATTTTTTCTGTTTTTTGTTTGTTTTGTCTCGTTTGTCTCATTTTTTGTCATTTTGTTTCTCATTTTTGTCATTCTGTGTCTCATTTTTGTCATATTTTGTGGGGGTTTTTTGTTGTTTTTGTTGTCTTTTTTTGTCTGACTTGTCATTTTGATCATAAAGTAAAATACTATATCATTCACTACTTTGTTTTGCACTAAAACAAAGGAAAAAATTGGAGTTGTGGTAATTTCTAGGTTGCTATGCTGTGATTTTACTTCACTTGAAATCAAATTGCGCTGAATGTGGAACCTGAACTAAGAAGAGTTTGACAACCCTGCATTAGCATGTTGTTGGATATTTTCCACCACTTCCAGGAGACACATTCAAATATTTCATCCTGAAAAGGTTCGTGGCAACAGTTTGGTGAAAGGTGAAGCTGCATCCTTGGAGAAACCCAGTTAAATGTGGGAAAACTCGACCCAGTCTTTCACCTTTTGAGGCCAACTGTAACCCCAGATGTGAGCCAGAGCTCATCACTAAACATCTGGGCTGTTTAATAGGATCAATATCATAGAGCTCATGGCTTTAGAATGAAATGATGTGGATGGAACAAATACTTTTGCTCCAAACATGGTTGATTTTGAACTTTTGTTCAAAGCTGCACGGAAATTTTGGCAGAAACTGTGGAAATCACCTCCACTGGTGTGAAAACCGTGACCATATGATTTCTTTGGTATTGTTTTGTCAATTATTGTTGTTGTGTTGATATTATAGCATCAGGCGAATCATTTAATGTTGGTGTTTTTAACTAGAATCTGTCCAATAGTTTCTAAAATAATCTGAGTTGATTGTTTTTTGGAGAAACTTAGTTTAAATAATCATGTCTATGAGAGCAACAGAATAATAAAACACATTTCACACTCCAGAATCAGTGCAGCAAATGACTTCAAACCACAAATTCACCATGAAAAAGTCAAATTTTAGTGTCATGAGGTTTCCAGTTGCATTTCTACTGAATATTTACTGGGTTTTTCAAATGTTTTCTTAAAGTTGATGCTCTAAAAATGGACAACGAAAGAGTCATAAGTCCCCTTTCTATTCTTTTTCAGAAGTGAAAATGCTTTTTTGGGCCAAAGAAACTGGCTCTGTACAGAAACCTTTGCTCTGACTGGACAGAAACTGCAATGTGACATTTGCCCCAGATTTTTATTTTCACCATGAAATAACCAAAACACATGAGGTTCTGCAGCATCAGATTAGTGACTTTATACTGAGATGTCAGGCTTTAAAACCAGAAACCGACGTTTAAAACAACGAGCTGCGAAGTGCAAACACTCACCGTCACCGTGTCGGGTGGACGAGATCTTTTTAAAATAAGTTTATTGATACAGTTTAGATTGCAACTCAGTTCATAAATACAAACTGTATACAGAAAGTATCATAAATTTAAGAGTTCACCGACAGAATCCATTGCATCGTAACAATGCGTTCTATATCCATTTGTTTTGCATAGAATGTGTGAGGATCCCCCTGGATGTTCTACGCCATCGTGGTACAAACAGAGAAAACAAACAGAAACCGTCACAGAAGTGGAAAATAAAAACAGAACCTCATATTCACAGAACCTGAACTCGAGCAAACACTGGATTTTTCCGGTACAATCTGCAGCAGGTGACGGTTTTCCGAGATCCACGACGAAACCCAAACCGTTGTGTTTGTTAAGCGACGGGGTGAACGGTAGAAAAAACGTCTCCTTCCTGTATTTACAGTCGCTTTGTACAAGTGGAAAATGTGACAGAATGACATCAGAGGCGACAGATTCAGTCGGTTTGTGCTGAAAAAAAATTAGCAAACCCACTTTGAAACTCCTAATCTGTTGGTTAGAATCTATCTGTGACTTTTCTCACTAAAACACGAAACCAGGAGTATCTGCAAATACTCTGTACGCACTCAGCATTAAATCTGCAAAAACAAACACCAAACAAAATATATTTCTTTACACTCACTGCAGTCAAATCTAGATATTTCTAAAAACACCCAAGAACTCGTGATAAATCTCAGCAAACATCACATAAAATCGCAAATCAGACCAGAAAATAGAAATTAAATCACAAAATTAAAATCACTCGCATTATTTTATTGACCGAATCGGACTTTAAATGAAGTTTTGCGCCGTTCAAACTGTTGTCACGTACGAAAGCCGGAAAAATGAGGAAAAAAAAGCCTCTTTGGCAACATGGAGGCAACAGCAGATTCAAACTCCGGTGTTTTGAATATTTAAATAACTTCCACCTTCAAGTAAAGCTGCTTTACGTTTCCTCTTCACGCAGCCCTTTAGGTAACATTCTTTAGAAAGACAAAAACCTGTTTCTGCAGCGAGGAGCCGAGTCAGTAACTGCCTCCCGGCTTTATGGGCTTCTTATTCCAATAATCCACGAGGAAAGTCGTTTCTGAGAGGGTGGCTCTTTTATTAAAAGAGCAGGCGAACAGTGAAATTATCATATGAAATCTTTATCTGGGAAATCGCCGCTTGACCTCGGTCAGCCGTCAGCTTTGTGGAAACAAGAGAACGGGAGCCACTGGATGAGAAAAAAACTGAGTTCAAGCCTCCATGTCTAATGTTTGATTGATGAGAAAAGCAGCTAACCGCTAACGTCAATCCTCTGAGACGTTATTACGACAGAAAGAAGTCCAGGGAAGTGCTTTTCTTTTCAATCCAGTATCTGCAAATCTGAGCTTTTTAGAGACGAAGCTGGAGGTTAGCGAAGATTGGCTAATGAGGGGAACGTTTTTCAGGCCTCCGACTGCACGGAAACGCAGATCAAACCGTCCGCAGCCGGAGAAGGCGAGGAGCTTAATCTGGGGCGGCGACGCTTCACTCGGCTGATAATGCAGCGAACCAGAGAGGAGGCCTGACCTGGGCTGCCCTCCCAGCATGGAGGCCGGAGCCGGAGAATCAAAGCTCGCTGGAGGATGCTCGAGTTTTTACGCCGCCGCTGCTAAAGAAAAAGCTTCATTTGTCTGTTTTTTTAAGGGATCAGAGAGTGGTGAACAGCTGCTGACGCTCGGTGACGACGGCGGGGTTTGACTTGCTAAATGAGAGTTCCACTAGAAGGCAAAAAAGGAGTTTAGCAACCGTCTGCAACTAAAGAAAACACAAAACAGGCAGACGGGGCTGTTTTGTCTGGAATAAAAAAAGCCTCATTATTGCCTGGCAAGAAGCTCCGGGGTGTTTCCTTTCTCTTTTTTTTTTGCACGTCGGCCAGTTTTACACTCCGAGACAAAGGAAGCCATCGAAACTCTGGAAACCAATTTCACACATATGATGACTCGCGTCGTCGGAACCGAGACGATGAAGCCGTCAGCGGAATGTGAAAGCGAGCCGAAACGGGAGGGGAACGGCGGCAGATAAAAACCCGGCGGCCTGCTGTCGTCGGCGAAGATTAAATCCGGCGTCACCGTCAGATGTTCCGCTTCCTGTATGGATCATCTGCGATATGATCAGCTGACGTCGCGGCCGCTATAGAGGCGGCGTGGAGAACACCAGGGCGCATGCTTCTCAACGTATCGATGGAGCCCAGATCTTTATCTCCAAAATGAAAGTGTCACTTAGAAGTTGTTGCCCGTACATCCTGACGAAAATGAAAAGGAAAAATAAATCAGCAAACTGACCCAGAAACATAAAGTACGTCCTCACAGCATAGAGATGCGTCAATTTAGCAGTTAAGAGTCATCAAATTTAAATAAAGTGAGCTTTAATTACTGGAAATGTACACCACGAGAAGTAAGGGTCTACTGGCAAATAAATGACAGAATATATAGAAATGTGAACTCCTGAAAACTCACAGAAAAGACATGAGCTCTGGGTTGTTAAAGCAAAACAGCCCAATAGAAAGAAAATAAAACATAGTTAGAAACTGAAATGTCGTGAACATTCAACCCTTTTATGAATGTTTGCAGAAGTACATCAGTCCATGATGCTCTGTGTTGATAAAAAGAAAAAATTATTGTTTCTTTTCCCATGAAATGTTGAGTCACATTTTTGTTTTGTTCATGAATTCAGATAAAAGTCATATTTTCACCCCTGAAACCTTCTTATTTCAGAGAGATATGAAGGCTGCACCGTCTCTCCTGTTAGTTTCTTCCGTCGTCAGTAAATCTAAAGATCTGAAACATGATCTGGTCGTTTTCTGCACATATTCTGAGTAAAAGATGTTTCTGCTGCAGGAAAACTCTGCAGGTCTCACATGCGAGCAGCCGAGTGGAAAAAATATTAGCATTAGCCTCATAGTTGTTAACAAATCAGAGTTATTTCTGGAAGTTAGAGCTCCATCTTGACTCCAGAACTGGCAGAAATGTTATAATGTAAATAAATTCTGACAATAATAGTAGAACTTTAAATGAAGCTATATAAAATTAAGTTAAATTAGCTAAAAAATCTTGCTAGCAGCAAGCGTTACATTATTCTAAAAACATCACATCACATCTATCAGATTTTGCATGAAAATGTTCAAAAAAATCTGATAAAAGCAAGCAATTATAGCCATAATAGATCAGTTGAAGTTCACTGTTAAAGGATATTTAATAGAAATGGTTCAGCTCTGCTATTAAACAGCCTTCACTTAGCATGAATAATGCTATAGCTAACAATTTGCACGCTAGTTAGCATGACATAAAATGCACCAACATGGCACAGAGGCACCCAAGAACCTTTATTAAATCAATATATGGTGCAATTTAATTAAATTCAGTAAATGTTCTTGGAAGCATCTAAACCAGTGTGAAAACTAGATTTTTCCACATCAAAACTCAAATATATTTATGTCCTGCACCTAAAAGCCATCGCATGGATGGTTTTTGTTGGTTTTTCCCATTATTCATTAACAACTGCACACTTTCAAAGCATCATGTGAGCTGCAGTTGTTACCAAAAGTCTTCTTTTATTCATTTAAAATGACAAATCGCCACATTTTCTGTATTTAATCCAGCTACAGATGAGGCTGGTCAGGAGAGAGGCTGCAGCTTCACGTCTCCACTGAAGAAAACTCAACCTTAAAAAGACAAAAGGTTTCCGGTCTGTAGAATTTCAAGAGTTTTTTTTTCTCTTCGGGGAGGATCCAACGACACCTGCAGTCAATTTGAACAACGCCTTTTTATTTTGGCATCCTTGAAAACTACTCCATGAGCGGCAGTTTCAGACTGAAGAATGAGGGAAAACGTAAATACTCAGCCAGAAAAGGAAGGACGGAGCGCTCAGCTGACCTCACAGGGCCGAGAGGAGTGCTCACAATATACCATCAATACTATCGATTGATCGGCGATACAGTCCGCTGGGTTCAGGTTACCTTCAATCCAAGGTTTCTGCATTGTGCACTTAAAGATTTGAGTAATTTGTACTGATTAATTGTTGACTTTTGTTCAAAAACAACAGATTTTTGTTGCCAGTTTTTGTGTTATTAATTCGACAGTTGCGGCACATTTCTCCTCAGCCCTGCGCAGCGTTTTCCTTCTCTGCTTTTATTTTCCCTTTTGGTTTTTTCCTGTTTGCTTCTCTGAGACTCATTCAACACTTTCTGTGGAGCAGAAGAACAAAAACAAAAAGCTCACTCATCATAGCACAGATTTACACACTGCACACTTGGAGAGAGAATGCAAAGACCTCAGGCTGACACAACAACAACAACAACAACAAAACAACAACAAAAAAAGAAAAGAAAAGCAGGTTTTGTGTGAAACATCTGAGCTCAGCAGGAGAGGCGAGAAGGCGTAAAAACAAAACCAGCTTGTTCTCCACAGGCGAACATCGTATACAGTGCTCTACATGCTAACTCAATGAATATCCTTTAACTTTATTTTCTTTTTGCCCTTTTAGTATAAAAACACTGATGTACATTATAAAAAAAGGTTTTCCTTTTTGTAAAAGAGCACTGTTTCTCTTTCGTGGGCGTGTATCATCTGACGCCGTTACGTGTTCAGTATTTACATATACAACCGTATAAAAAGATGTATTTCTCTTGTGTACATGTAGTCAAAAAACACATCAGATAGGTTCGAGTTCATGGTGAAATATTTATGAAAGTCCTTTAATATACAGCGACAGAGAAGCTGAGGGGAGAGCAGGAGGTTGGTACGCCCGACTCTGGAAAAGGATGCGACACCCAGAAGATATAAACAAACACTACGACGTCTAGTTTCTGGAGGGTGTTTACCTGCAAGATCTTCACATCTTTACCTTTGTGATGTGTTGTAACATGTAAAACTACATTTTAGTGTCTTGATTTTTGCCATATTTCCACATCCACGTGCACATTTTACTCTGCTTTCATTGCTACAGATATTGTAGATATTGTGGAGAAAATGAATGCACTGTTAGATATATATATCCATATTGTCTCATCACTCAATCTTGAGATACTAAAACTCCTTAGTTTGGAGCAACAAATCACTCCCAGATTGAACCAAATTGCACATTAAATGTCTGATGAAGCCAAAAAACCCAAAACTTCCAAAAAAAAGCAGATATGTTGCTGGGGAGAGGTACGTCTAGAAAACCCTGTTGATCCACTGCTACCCCAGGCTGGAAAAGTAGAAGAAAGCTGAAGTTTTACATGTTTGTTGATGTATGAACTTTTATTAATGGTCTTGTATCAAAAGCTGTTAGCTTGATTTCCTCTTCTAGTGAGCTGTAGGAGCACCGTCCAAACAGGCTTTTACCTAACAATGTGAGCTCACAAGACTTTGTCATGGTGGTTTTTTACTACCTAAACTCCCACAAAGCCGCTAAGGTAGGTCTGTGACATATGTCAGTGAGATACAGGAATGGTGTCCTAGTCAATTCCAATTTGTCTCAACCAGATGAGCACTGGCTGGAGGTCTCCACTAATCTTTGTCATGTTGACTTGTTGCTAGCTAAACCCCCAGAATAGTTTTAAGACAAGCCAGGATCAGCTAGAAACAGTTCTAGCCATTCACGGCTGTCTTGAACACATAAGCTCTGGCTGAAAGTCATTAAGCAGCACAGAAGTCTTTGTCATGGTGCCCATTACTAGCTAAACCCACACAATAGTTGAAAGACAAGCTAGGATCAACTAGAAACATGGCCATAGTTAATCACAGTTGTCTTAAACACACAAGCTATCTGGAATTTATTAAAAGCCACAGAAGTCTTTGTCATGGTGACCCCATTGCTAGCTCAACCCCCATAACAGTCTGAAGACAAGCTAGGATCAGCTAGAAATGCAGTTCCAGTCATTCACGGTTGTCTTAAACTCATAAGCTCTGGCTGGAAGTCATTAAATGCCACAGAAGTCTAAACCCCACAAAAGTTTTAAGACACGCTAAGATCAACTATAAGCATGGTCATAGTCAAACACAGTTGTCTTAAACTCATAAACTCTAGCTGGAAGTCATTAAGTGGCACAGAAGTCTTGGTCATGGTGCCCATTACTAGTTAAACTCCCACAATGCTCTTTGCTTGCTAACATGTAACTGACTGTAGTCTGAGTGACAACTCCTCTGGTCTCTACAGTATTAAACAGTAAGAAGCTCCACCTGGTGGAACAACCAGGTACTACAGATGAGCTATAGCACATTTCTGACATAAATGTCCTTCATCTTCTGCCTTATCAGTTAATAAATATTTTGTATACTGGTTAAATTATCAGTGGTAATCAACTGATCAAGTATTAATCTTTACCCTATTTTCTACAATATCTGTGCATTGAAATTGCAGTATTAATATATAGAATTAAGATAATGGAGCAAAAGGGTAAGAGAGGACTAAGAGAGTACTTGTATGTGCAAAAATAAAAAGATCTTGTGTATCAACATTCAGGAGAAACTAGACGTTTGTGGCCAAGTGGTTTGAGATGAGCAGTAAAAATCGGTGCTCTCATGTGCCTATTAAACTCCACAGGATCACACGTTTGCCACTTTTAGCAATAACAGAACCACACACAGAGTTCCACTCAGAATACCTGATCACGAAAAGCAAAGCAACAGGAAGCTAAATCTAAAAACGAAACCAACGCATCCCTTTGCAGAGTCAAGCGCCGATAGCTGGGAGGCGCTACGGTTCAGATGTGGCCGAAGGTCTTTGCATTCGCACAGAAGGAAAGATTTGTGAATCGGTTGAAACTGAACTGAAATCAGAGGTCATGTTACTCACTAATGCCAAAGAAAGTCTGTGTGATGTGCTTCTTCTTGCCACAAGTGCATCGACGTAAGGCACAGGCACAGTTCCCCTCTTTCAACAGAGTGGCTCGCGTTAGTTTTTTTTTTTTACAGTTTTTATTTTGTCCTTTTTAAAAAATGTCCCAGTGCAAGAAGCAAGTAGGGTGACCACCGCTGAGGTTCGAGCAGCTTACGTCGGACATTTCTGCCATTTCATGTGTGATTTTAAAAACACCAAGGATGTTGTTTGTATTTGTGGTTTTCTTCACTGTCGGGACGACTGCTGGGCGAAGCTGTTTCATCAGGAGGAAACAGAATTTATGCAGAACGCTGGAAAATGAAATCAATTATCCACTAAATGTAAAGACAGCAGTTTACATCAGATGTATAAAAATAACTGCTGCCATGTTCACGTCAAATCGCATGAAGGACCAATGTAAAGTTTGATTCAAGAAGTGAGGGATTGACTGTGACAGAAAAATAGACAAACATGGAAAATATGCAAATACAAATTGATGTGAGTAGATTTTCGGGGGCAAAGAAACAACCCCAGGATTTCATGTAAAAACAAAAACAAAGTACAGTTTGGCACAAAGTCATGCAACTTTCTGGAAAAAGTCACTTAAAAAACATCCCGTTTGGATCCACGTCCAGGGCAGAGAGGTCATTTGTTGTTTTTAAAATCAAATAATTCCACTGAATAAACATGCGTTTCTGGGAGTTGAATCATCGGCGCTGACTAAATGCGACGTGACGTGAACAAGGCATCAGAGTCTGAAGTCAACTTTAGCCAAATCATTTCAAAGTTCACTTGGAAACTGTCACATAGGCACTGTAAAGCACATTATTGTGACTGAAATCACTGTCTGCAATGTGTTATACCTAAATCAATGTCCAAATCTTTGCGGTTGTTTTATGTCCTGATCCGATTGGTGTCAGGAGGGATCATCAGTCGGTGCTTTAGTGTGCCTATTGGGCTTTAAAATGCCTCGTGAGCGGTGAGAAAGTAAAATATCTCAGGTGTAAGAGGCTATGGCAGGGGAAAGAAACGGAAGATGAAGGGGATGGAAGAAGAAGAACGGAGGAGAGAGCCTGTTGCCATGGGTGATCACCCTAGTGATTCTGGTACTGAGATGCTCTTGAGGGAGAAAAGGGAACAGATCAGCATCTCCTCTAGTAAATCTCTGGAGGTTTTTTCCCTCTCAGTTTCTACCAGGAGGCTTCTACGAGCAAATACTGTGTGTGTGTGTGTCTCTCTGTGTGTGTGTGTGTGTGTGTGTGTGTGTGTGTGTGTGTGTGTGTGTGTGTGTGTGTGTGCACCAAGTGTTAAAGTATGTATACTGTGTGT
Organism: Amphiprion clarkii; assembly: GCA_027123335.1. NCBI lineage: Eukaryota > Metazoa > Chordata > Actinopteri > Pomacentridae > Amphiprion > Amphiprion clarkii. Next base: position 3,370,208 of record CM049581.1, on the reverse strand, counting down.
ATAGATGTCTGTGATCTAGTGTGTGTTCATCTGTAATGAGTGTTCGCTATTAACAAATAGCATAATGACTGTTAGGATCACACCGATATATTACCTTTCGTTAAATAGTGCCAGTGCTGAGACGGAGGAGGCGTTCAGTCCTGCACTACAATGTATTTCTTATTTTATTTGTGTGTATAATTCAATTTAAAAGCCCAATATCATCGCGTCCTACATGTATAAAGACTCAGTGGAGGTTTGAAAGGCTTCTCTACTCTTAGAAAATCATTTTGTTGGCACCTGTCAGCAGCTTCGACTCAAAGTTTGGCCTTTTGAACATATCGGCTGAGCCTAATCATCAGTGTGTCCGTGGAAGTGCGGTATCTATGATTGTTTCCGTGACCGTCGTCTCCGGCAGTCTTTGTTTTTCTGTACGTGTTTGCTGTGAATCAGTCCTAGAGGCAGGCGATATGTGTACATCTGTCTGTTTTTAAGCCCGTCTGTCTTTCGGGATGTCTGTGTGGTTTATTTATATTGTGTCAGTCCTAGAGGCAGACGTTGTTGCTGATCTGGCAGGTGGATCCGGTGCCGGCCTGGGACAAGAAAAGCCTCCCGTTGGGGCAAACGCAAACCTCGTAGACAGTCTGCCTGGTCCCGGAGGACGAGGAGCTGGTGGAGGCCTTCCCCTCCGGCAGCCGCATCAGGCGAATCCTCCGGGCGTCCAGAGAAATCTACGGGTGGAAGGAAAGAAAACTGGTGAGACTGGATAAAAGAAGGGAGATAAAACCAGTAGAGCTTTCTCTGGACAGACAAAGAAAGCTGAGATGGTTGGGAAATGTGGGATTCCAGTTGGTGGATGCAAACATGTTGCTTTGTATTCTTAAAGTGGGCTCAAAAAAAGCTACATTTAGAGCTGTAGGCAGCACAAATTGTTGCAAAGACACACCTATATAAGCTGGATATGTTTTTATGTTTGTGAAATATTTACCAAATCTACATGTATAGCTGCACAAAAGAGGTCAAAGTTGCTGCATTTACTACACAAAGAGTCAAATTTGTGTAGAGATGAGGCAAAATTGTGCACTCAAAACACATATTTATGAAAAGATCAGCATTCAAGCATGAGTCCGGGTCATGTTTAGCCTAATTTAGTGCAAATGATGGGTTACCTTCTAACCTAGTTGCCTCTAACAACTCTGAGGCAGCCATATTTATTTGCTTTGGTGGCACATTAAAGCACAAATGAACATATAAGGTGTTTTTCATTATGCTAACTGCCTGGAGTGGAAGTTCTACTATCCAGCTATCTTTGTTTCTTCTGAAGAGGCTAAGCAGGACATAAATCTCCACTGGAATGTTTTACAGCTTCTTCAAGGTGTTCCCAGGCCACATGAGATATGTAATCCCCCCAGTGAGTTCTTGGGTTCTCCTTTCATTTGGATTTACCCCCAAATAAAACAATAGAGGGAAACCAGGAGGCGTCTTAATCAGAGGCCTGAACTAACTTGCAGCAACCCCAGTTCTCAGCTCCTTGTCCTGTCTCTAAGAGAAAACTCATTTTGGCTGCTTCGACCTGAGATTTAATTCTTTTGGTCACTCCTCAGCGCTCATGGCCACAAATGAGGGTTGGAATGTAGATTGATTGGTAAATCGAGAGCTTTGCCTTCCAGTGACGCCCCCTGTTTACCACAACAGTCCGATACAATCACTGCGGAAGTTGTAGCAAGCCGTCTTTACACCTCATGATCCATTTTCCTGTCCTTGGCTTGAGGCAGGAACTCACACTCAACCCTGTATCCAACCTCCTACATCCTCACTGGGAGGAGCTAAGATGCAAGAAATGAGGAAATGATTAAGGAAATGCTAACGCTAGCATAAACAAAAGCACCCAAAGAGTCTTACTAAGGTGCTGTGCCACCAGGTACTTCCGGAACAAGTTCAATGAACCTTGATGTTCATTCTTCAAGTCTCAGGAACTCTACTGGAGAGATAAAACGGCATTCTTTCAAAAGATATTCCCTCATTTTGTGTTTTGATGTCTAGCTATCAGCTCAAAATCTCCTTTAGGTGTATAATTGGGTTTCAGATCTGGTTACTGTTTTGACACCTTGTGCCCTATGGATGGGAACATTGTCTTCCATTAAGAGATCAGTCAAATCAGGGTAGACGTTTCTCATCATAACATTACTGAGATTACTCAAAATAACTTTGTATGTCCCCGCAGTATAACAGAACCACTGGATTCCCTCATCGTAGAGGTCAACAACTTGGGTTTGTCTATTAATTTGTCACCTGTCTGCACAACGCACAGTATACTTGACCTCTCTAGATCATCACATTTATTCCGACCAAAGGACTCACTCATTTTCCTTTCATTACAGGCTGAAAACTCATCTTTTTCCCCTCTTTCATCTTCACCTCAGAAAACCCCCGGCTGAATCATGTGTCTCTTCTCGTCTCGTCACTCTTAATTGCTCTCAAAGCAAATCTCTCCGCTCGCTCTCCATAGCTTAGCTGTTATTTTTCTTCCCAGGACTTCTAACTCGCAGGATTGGACTCACACAAATAGTGTCTGCAGCTCCTAACACCTTAGCACTCCACTCTGTTGCCTGCGTGGAATGTTAAGTGATCTAGATACTGAAAGTCTCACTCAGTAGCAACATCCATGCAGCTTTTCTCACTTGTATTTTAGTGACTTTCCCCATCCACATTTCCAGCATATTCCACCTGTTTCGGACATAGCTGCAGAGGGAGATGAATGTGCACAAGTGGAATGAATGGTAAAGGTCATGAGTGGGATTTGAAGCTCACAGCATCATTGCACAGCCGAGTAATATCCATGATAAAAGTCACCCAGAATGCATCTGACCGGTACCATCTCTGCGGGCAAATCTCCCATAGATTAAGGCAACGTTGGCCTACAGGACAGTAAATAAGCATGCCTGTCAGCTAAATGTCACCAGTTGGAGTCCCTGAAGCACGAGAAAATATATAGGTGACGGCAGGTTCTCAAAGGCTGCAAAAACTGGATTATTTTGCAGTTTTCAAGAGATTTATGTTAAGGCACACTAGAAACCGGTTGTGCACAGTCAGGAAATGGCAATAAAATCTCCAACAATAGACATAATATGTGTTCAGGCAGCTTTTCTTTGATCAAAATGAGTGTGTGTTTGTCTGCTTGGATTTGAAAATTAATTTTTGGTATGAATTTTCTTGTTCTTAATGAACTGTGATGCAATAGGAACAACTCTGAGGTCGATGTTACATTGCACTTTATCCATCTGAACTAGAGGTGGCTATACAGATTTGAAGCTCCCTAGTCAGTTAAAAGTGAGAAGCATGCTGAATGAGAGGTGGAACATCTTCAAGAACCTAAAAGAGCAGTTAAGGTTGTTTAATACTGAAGCTAATTGGATTTCTATGTCTATGCCAAGTATAAATAGTGGAAGTGTGGTTAAATATGGCCCTAGTTTGAGGCTCTAACACATATTTATCAATAGGAGCTATTTTAATAGTGTTCCAAGATGTTTAAGGCTGATGAACAATGTGCCTGTGGGTGGTGTTAACAACAGGATTCTGGGTTTGGCTGGAGAATATCGGTGTGCAGTTTGCATGTTCCCCCTGTACCTGTCGGAACACCTTCGGGTTTGACTTATTTTAGCATATTTATTTTAGTGTTGTCTAAGCAACACCCACAGAACTTGTTTTTCTCTGCAGCTTTGCCTCTTTTGTGTTTTAATTATGCTACTAAGCAAAAAATGACTTTGCTAAAACAAAAACAGGTTTTATGTTGCTTCCCTGGACCATAGCGAGCTTGGTCATAACAACTGGCATTACTAAAATGATCTTATATAGGTGTGAGTGTGAATTTCAGAACTCGACCTTTTCCCAATGCTAGCTGGGATGTTCAATGATGTTCAACAAGATCTCCACAGGATAAAGTGGGTATAGCTGATGGACAGATCTATGGAACAATGAGCCTCTTGTCGTAGAGTTGCTAACCACACTACCAAATGGAAACCAACATGGTTTGTAGGCCACAGCTAGTAGGCCAGAAGAAGTAACTTCACCCAGGTATGGTATGGATGACACCTCAAAATCAGTGCAAGAGATGTTTACTTTTCAACTGACCCAATTCAGAGTCTGTAAACGCTCCATCTTTCCAGTGGAAAAACAAACTTTAACAGCAGCTCCTCATTGCCATTAGCTCTGACCACCAGGTCAGGATGCTAAAAACTGTTCAATACAAATCATAACAATGCAAATGTATGCTGACTTCTAACTGTTGGATAATTCTGGAGTAATGTAACATGTCCAGGATATCTACCTTGTTTGTCCTTGTGGGAAATCAGGATTCATTGAAGCAATTTAGCCCCATAATGGTTCAGTTTGGGCAGGCCAGAACAAATAACTCAGCCCCAAAACACTACAACTGAACTAAACCTGCATCTTGCCCAATTTCAGGCCACTATACATGTTCTATTGTCTAGTTTGATTCAGCTGGACACCTAAAATACTAACACCAGCAGCTTCTCATTGCTGTTAGCTCTGGATATCACCTCTAGAAGATGAAAATGATGAAAAACCCCACTGAAACTGTATGGCTGACTTCTCACCTGACATTTGCTCAGGAGAAAAAAAACATCTCTGACTTTTATTTTTGCAGAAAATCAAGAGAGCAACGAGAGCCGAGCGATTTGCATACGAAGGGTTAACGTCTGGGTGAAGGAGGGAACTGCTGGTCAGCTATCGATCAGCCGACTTTAAGTGCTTCCAACTGATTCATTCACAGTTAGTGAAGTCTCTGCAGTCCCATTCATGAGAATAAAACACAAAACACACTTGTTCATTTCAAGAGTAAGTCATTTAGTTGCCAGTTTATCATCACATGGCTTTTCAGTGTTCGTAGTCATTGTGTGGGAACTGAATTGCAGCACTTATTTTGTTCCTCTGACAAGGCAAGAGGCAAGACGGAACTATGTTATCAGGGTGGTTTGATTTTTCTGTCCGTCTTCCTGCAAAATCCATGCGGCTGAATTTCACAACATTTGGTGGAGAGGTGCACCGGGCAAAGAAAAGCCATTAAATTCTGGTGTAAATCCAGATTACGCTCAGTAAAATTGGAAGATAAGGTGTTTGACATCACCAAGATAGGATGTTATGATGTCCCGTCATCAACAGACAGGTGAGGCCAATAATAGAGGTAGATCTACGACCGAGATTCACAGAAAATTCACTTACGATGTTTTGAAGTATTTCATTGGCAAAGAGAAGGAGCAGGGTAAATGAAAAAACCCCAGTACAAGTTTACTGTCTGCCCATTCCCAGGTTATTCCTCTTGTTTCCTGAGCAATAAAAGCACAGCCAAGCCCCAGAAAAGTTCTTCTGACACCTCCCTCCACAAACACATTAACTCATAACTCATTTTCCTCCCCTCGCTGATTGGAACAAACCGTCTTTCTCCCTCTGCACAGCCACAAGTCACAGCTGCATGAATCCCATCCCCGCCGGCCTCCTGGGGCTCGTACAGCGCTGGTGTTTCACCGGCCGCGGAGAGGAGGAGCTCTCCAGCCATAAAAAGGTAAAGGAGCCATTACCGGGCGCCTCGGGGAGGCATTGCCATCAAATGACCTGGAACACTTTTAAAGCAGAGTCTCAGCTGACTTCCTCAGACAGCTGCTGTTGAACAAATCTTTCGCCACGAGGGGCAGACGCTGTGAGACACTCCACGGCCTGTGCTGAACAGAGTGTGTGTGGGTGGATAAATGATGTTCATGTGTGTGTGTCTGAAGCTGCGAAGGGCAAAAGTACGAATAAATTAGCCAGGTAAAGGTGAGACAAACAGAATAATGAACAAAATGGGTTTTGCACCAGTTTTAGCCACTGTTTTTTCTATGAAGACCTTGAATATTGCTGCGTTACATATAAACGCACACATAAAACTCGCTGCAATTTCAGCAGAGGTGAGCAGAGTAGCCAAAAACTGCACTCAGGTAAGAATAATGTTACTTCAAAATAATATCACTCAAGTAGAAGTAAAATGTAGTCATCCAAAAAATTACTCAAGTAAGAGTAAGAAAGTATTTGGTGAAAAGACTACTCAAGTACTGAGTAACTGTTTGATTGTAATGTCCCATTTATTTATTTATTTATTTTAGAAATGATGTGATTAGAGCAAATTAGAGCAATTAGGAAATTAGAAAAAAATCTCATTTTCAATTATGTGGAAATACGAGTTGAAACTAATCCAATTGTTAAATAAGTTGTATTTGAAAATACCGTTGATTGCAGAGGAAAAGCGAATTCCTTGGTTGAACATAAATATGTTATAAATTGTCATAACTCAAAAACATTGATGCGTTAATTGCTTTAGCATGTAGCAGAGGACTTTCTGTAGATAATGCAACCTAATTAGTTTTGTGCATGTAAACACCAACAGTCTTGCAACTTTTTGATTGCATCTTGTACGAACAGAACAAAAGCAGCTAATTTTTAACCTCTTCTTTCATCGATACGTTGCCATGCCTGTTAAATCACTATATTCTGCTCACTATTCTCATTGCAAATGAAGGGTTCCTAGCTTTATGAAGGGATTCATTTCCATAAGTTCAGTCTAGGTTTAAATTTTGACCTGCAATGGTCCAGTGATGGGACGAAATGTAAAAAACCCTCTGCTGCCTTCAAACACACTCCTCCTCATGTATAATTGTCCTTTATATGTTAATGGAAACACAGACGCTGGAAATTTATGCCGCTCACTGTTTCCTCTGACAGATTTTCAGGGACTTTCATGCTAATTGGTGCAGATCGCTTTGCCTCTTCATCGTACTCCTCACCCCTCCTAGCAGTGAAGCTAACACACAGCTAGCTGTGCGGTGACAGCAGCATGTTAACCAGACAGGAAGTTCAGTCTGTGCAGAATGTGTTCAGTTCTGAGTCACTGCAGTTACACGTGTAAAACTGAAAAATGCGAGCAGTTATGCAGCCCGTCTAGACGGCTGTATCGATTTAAATGCGCCTCGGGACGATGTGCTTATGTGCTCAGGAGCCTCGTATCGACGAGCGTCTTCACATGTTACAGAAGAGAGTGTGCGGCTCTATTTCTGGATCTGCCTGTGTGGTCTGTGGGTGTCTAATAGCCAAAACCTTGCTGTAATTGCGGCGGCGTTGCCCAAGGAGAGAGGGAGCGTGTAAGACAGAGCTTTGACAAATGGACATTTGCAACACTAATGGAGTGTGAGAACGTGATTCTAATTCCATGCGCTGCCCACCGTGACTCCGGCGGCCTCGTTTCTGACCACACATCCATGAAAAGTGCAAGAAGACGCGGCGCAGGCGTGGTTTCAGGCCGCTACTTTTAATTGGACTAAACTGGATCCAAGGGCACCTTCGTGAAACAGCCTCCCTCCTCCATCCAGCTCCTATCAGCCGCCCGCCTTCGTGTACCAAACTGTTTTTGTGGGAAACTTTTAAACACTTTCTTCTCCCTAATCCTCCTCCGCTGATTTTAACAGATCTGACATGACACGACTGGTGCAACCTAAGGAGGAGAAATCCTTTTATCAGCGCAGCCGACCGTGATGAATGTGAGGACTGATGTGTGTAACGAATCAGGGGATGGATGGAGGAGTTTAGGAGCAGGAGGGAAGAAGCAGCACGAGAGGATGAGCGAACGGGAGGGAAAGAAGATAGTAAATAAGCAAAGTTAAAGACAGAAAGAGGACAGGGGAAGGAGGAGGGAAGGACAAGAAACCGAAAACAGAGTTATTAGCACATGAAAGAGTCTAAGAGGAAAGAATTAGTGACAGAAGGGAGGATGAGAAACGGGGAAAAAATAACAATCAACTTGTGTTCTCTGCTTCTCTGCGAGGCTCTAACAGATTCTGGTGGACGGCCAGTATGTGGGAAATCGCCACCAGCCATTATGAAAATTCTGGCCCGTGCTGGCTGAGGGAGCTAACTATTGTTTGGATTGTTGTTTGCTAAAAATAAAATTGGACAGGAGAAATAGCGAGCCCCATCAGCCAGGATGGCCGGAGGACAAGAAAAGTTAATTTCTCAACTTGCCGGTACACAGAGTGGGAGAGAAGGAGGCACGTTTGAAGCAAGACGACAAAGAAATGGATTTTCAAAGTTCCTTTTGTTTTTTTAAAAACTTTGTGATCAAATACACAAGTTAACGAAGGGTTTGATTTAAAAACACTGTCGCTTATGCTTCATTTGTGAAACAGGAAGTGTTAATTGCCTATTATTTACAGCGATGATTGCTTCCTTGAAGCTGGTGAGACAGGCCGTTACAGTGACAATACCGAGACCCTGAAAATGAAGAAACTAAATGGAATTCAGCCAGTGTTATTGTTTTCTAATTGAGGATTTGGATCTTCATTAGCTTCCATCACAGCAGACTTTCTAGAGTTCACAACCTCAGAACAAAATCATGTCTGAACACATAAAAGTAGAGATCTCATCTCATCTCAAGGATCGAGGCCAGTAAAGACATTTTTTTAACCGACCATTACTGGCACAAAGCTTTATTTATGTCCACTGTCATAAATAACGTAAAGGGACATCACAGTTACCTGGGACTGCAAATCTGGAACAGTTTTCTCAATCAATAAGCAGCAGTTTCATCAATAAACACCAGAATAACTGATATGACAAACTGAGCACAGTTAACGTTACTGTTTCTGTCAACCAACAGATGATTTGGGATGCAAAAACAGTTTGTTGCACATGATGCTACAACATCAGGACACTGTCTTAGTTGATCCCAGTTTGTCCTAAAATGAAGTGTTGTCGTCTTATTGTCCTTTTATTCCATTTTGTACTCTCCACTGAGATATGTGACGTTTTTCAAGCTACCTGTTATTCTGTAGGTGTAAAGTTATGTTTATTTGGTTTTCTGTTTTTTTCTAAAAAGAGGCTAGTTTCTGTCCCTATTTGCAGAAAAGCAGAAGTGGTTAGAAGCGTAGCTGTTCAAAGACCAGCAGATGAACACTACCGTTCAAAAGTTTGGGGTCACCCAGACAATTCCATGTTTTCCATGAAAACTCCCACTTTTATCCATGTGCTAACATAACTGCAGGGTTTTCTAATAATCAATGAGCCTTTCAACACCATTAGCTAACACAATGTAGCATTAGAACACAGGAGTGATGTTTGCTGGAAATGTTCCTCTGTACCCCTATGGAGATATTCCATTAAAAATCAGCTGTTTCCAGCTACAGTAGTCATTTACCACATTAACAATGTCTACACTGGATTTATCATTCATTTAACGCAATCTTTATCTTTCAAAAATAAGGACATTTCTAAGCGACCACAAACTTTTGAACAGTGTATGTTTGATAAAATGTTGTGTACGTGACAAGATGAATATAAGTTTGTCTTTGTTAGGTCCTCTGAACACATTTCTGTGTATGAGATTTGTCCTTTTCAATGGAAAATAAGATGAACTTTGCCTTTCTCTAGTTTATTAAATGACACAAAGACAAGTGTTGTTTCACTCTGATTGTTTTGTTGCATCTCACAATAATTAGCTCGGAGGTCATTAAGTGGCACAAAAGTCTTTGTCATGGTGCCCGTTGCTGGCTAAACCCCACAACCAGGTACTAAAGCAAATCTACTGTAAATTTTCTGACATCTTTTGTAGCTTTTGGAGCCACAGTACATCCTACCCTCTAACACTACATTTCAGACAACAAGACCACCTTCAGAACATTAAAAAACAGCGTGGATGCAGAAATGAAAATTACGTCTTTTTCAGCTGTCAAAGGCACACATTGGATTGATTTTATACAACTTTAATGTAATTAAGGTGTGTATATTCTTGGAAAATGGTATCAGGTCAGGACTTGTTATCAACATGACTAGGATTGAATCGGGCTAAAAAAAAAACAGATCGGGACATCTATACATACAAATATCTTTTGAAAAACACAACAAATCCTCATACCAAAGTGACAGAACAGGTTGAATGCTAAGGAATTCCCAGTCGACATATATGAGGCCATATAAAGATTTGGACTAGTTGAGGGTTTGTGTTCCATGCAGGACCCTCGTTTTCAGTCGGAGCTCACTTATAGTTCAGGTTTTTTAATTCTTCTTGTTGTTTTTAATCACCGTTTGGATATTGCAGTTAGCCAAGGAATGAATGGAGGACTATCTGATGCTACTGCTTTCATAAATGACCTGGTGGCTTTGTTTTGGATGAGTTCAAGTCTGTCAAGGTCATTTTTATTAGTGGCAGGTGAGATAACAATAATGGTTTCATATTTTTTTTATTGCATTTCCCCATTTTCTGCACAACACTGTCAAAACGCTGAGACCATTAAGATGGCACTCCAACGTTTTTCCCAGTAATCTGATCTTTTTTCCAGTTTGGTGGCCCCCTACAGAGAAATGCCATCAGAGAGTGTTTGCTGACCTTCATCTGCTCTTAATCATTACACATTTTATGATAAGAGTCTCTATTTAAAATGGATGAGAAGGAAAAAACCTGAAAATCAAACCTTTGCTGTACTGTTTGCTTCTAACACTCCTTACTGATCAAAGGGTGGTTTTATTTATTTATTTAAAAAAAAACAACAACACCTCTTTAAAAGCAAATTCTGACTTATTACAGCTGCAATGCTACATTGGACTCATCAGAATTATTGCTGAGGCCTGAAAACAAAAGTCAGATGCAGCAAGAAACACATCCAGACACATGATCAGTTAGAGAGGAAGCGAGCCAGCAGGTTGTCTGAAGCACTTAATCTGGAGGCAGAAGTCAGTGCATGATAACCAGTGGTGGTAATTACAGAAAACGTGCAGAAAAAAGGGAGGAGATAAAGCTGGAGTGGGTCAGTAAACTGTGATGGATGTTTGGCTAATAATTTACAATTTGCCTTCTTGGCCAAATAAGGAGTAATCTGGGATTCTTCTACCAGGAGTTTCTTGGCCCGTTCTTGACCCCATAAGTCCTGTTATTATCCAACGCAAAACTTTCAAAATAAGATCCAAGTTGTATTTAACCCCAATTATCCTCTATTTTCTTGATTCAGTGGAGTGTTTGAACTTTGCCGGTAAACGTACCTCTCCGTCTTTGGACTCCAGTCGCAGCTCGTTCCTGCAGATGGCCTGGATGTCTCCGGCCTCGGCCAGGATCTGGATGCCTTTCGGAGCCTCCATCAGCAGAGAGCGAGTGGGAGACTCGAGTCTGGGAACAAAAAGAGGCAGAATGGCTTCGTTAGCGACCACTACTGCTTCAAATATTTGGATAAGAAAGACCTACGAAACAAGAGATGCACACACCGCTTGTTTCTGTTGACTTTGTTCCATTTTTTCTCTTTATTTAGCATCAGACGAACTATTTAGACTCTGAAAAGCTCTTGTAAACTGAATTCGTGATTCTGATGCAGCCTGTTTAAACATTTTAGCAGTCTGGGAACTTCTCACAGTTGTTTTTGAATGATAACATTTAACTATATGAATAGCCAGTTGTGTAGAAGTTTGCAACGGTAAGAGATCAGTTTTGTCCACGTTTCCTTCAGTGATTTTTAATAACAGCAGTTTTCATGAAGCGGGTGAACAAATCTGAGCTTTTATAGGCTGATTTCAGCTGAATTTGTGACAAACTGATGTGAATGTCCACAAAAATGTTATATTCAAAGCTAAGGAGGTTGTCGTAAATGAAATACAGACATAACAACACTTCTATTGGCATCTTTCTTCATTTGCTGCAACGTTAAGTCAGTTGAAAATTAGGTCCACTGGACTATAATGAATATCAACTCTATCCAGGTAAGGTCAAGACTAATAATAATAATAATAATAATAGTAATAATAATAAAAACTGAATAAACACATAAATGCTCTGTCATAAAAGAAACTTTTTTTTTTTTACAGAGGCATCAACAGTTTATGATGTATTTGATCAAAGGAAATCGTCATTTATGAGAAATCAGCTGCTGTCCTGGGATTTTTTACTTTTAATTTCAGGTTGCAGATCTGTTTTATTCATCTTAAGGCTTTAGGTGATGGTTGATGATTTGGTACAGGCAGAAAGGAGATATCATGCAGCAACCAGCTGGTATTCCTCCACCAACCCTCTTTGGATGTAAACCAGAAGATACGGTTAAGTCTAAAAATCTGCAAACACACTGAAAATCTTTCATATTTGGATGTCAGAGGCCTTAAATCTTGGTGAAATGTCAACCAAAGTCTGTGTTTGTAGTAGGAAACATGTATCCATCTATATATATACACGTACAGGAGTCTCCAGTGAGGCTAGGAAGCTTCCTCATTGGAAAATTGTGCACGTTTTTCCATTTTCAGCGGCTAGTATAGTCACATTCATTATTCAGTATAGCCCCTTTGGAGCCATTTTGGACAATTTCTATCTTATTATAGTTAAATTTTGAATAATTTTGAATGAGTTTCAAATAATTCTAGACTATTTTTGAGTTATTTTGGACCAGTATAAAGTCAAAATAGTCTTGCCAAACTTGCCACACATCAAATTCTACTGTTGTTAGAGCCTCAAAAGTTGGTGAAATGCCGACCAAAGACTGTATTTTTAGCATGAATATGATCCATCCATATATATATATACACAGGAATTTTCTGGGGTCCCAATACCAACCAAAACTCTAATCAATTTGCCAAAAATGACTCAAAATTAGCCAAAAAATGATTCACAATTGTCCAAAATAACTCATAAATTGCCCAATTAGACTCATATTAATGTTTTGTCAGGTCAAAATAGCAAAAACTAGAATCTTGTCTTGCCACACATCAACTTCTACTGATGTTGGAGCCTCAAGAGTTGGTGAAATTTCGACCAAAGACTGTATTTTAGTGGAAACATGTCTACCATCGTGAGACGCTGGTTAGTCCGAACATGCTGGAGACCAGAGAATAAGAGCAGGTCTGGTCATCATCTGCTGTGTTCGCTGCAGGCTAACTAGCGATGCTGCGCTGAGAAGGCTGAATTATCTGACTCCAGGTCAGCGGTCTGACCTCAGATCTGTGCAGGACTCCTTTGTAGCAGCGAGTCGGCTTCACTCACACTCTGCTTCTGACTGTTTCTTCTGCCTCGTGGACAAATTAACAAATTAGCTTGACTGCAACCAGCTGACCTCTAACACATCACAATTTTTTTTCCATTTGCTGGATCCATTTAATTACTTGGATCTGCTGGAAACTACTGGATCCTCACCACATTTCGTGACTTTATTTCTGGAGATATTTGACTCCTTCAGCGACTTCCTGGGTAAGATGCTGTAATGAAGGTAAAACTACAAAATTCACAGGTCAGAAAAGATATGGAATTTGTGAAATTCAGCCAAAATATTGAGCAGAACTTAGTTTTGGGCCCAAATAACAAACTCACATTGACACAGACGGACCCAGATTAGTTGTAGCATCCAACTGGAAGAGCCACATGCATAATCTTAACCTTAACCTGAACTTCAACCCTACAAACTTTACAACTTCCCTCAAAACTCAAACTGATTCTCACTAAAGCAGAACCACAGAAACACAAGCAGACACTGAAGCCTCGGCCATGAGTGGAGCGTAAACGGAGTGGATCTGACATCCGAACACTGCAGCCCACCTGCGTTTACACACTTCTGTACGAGGATTAAAAATCGGCCCACTCCTTTTTCACGTCTTGACAGAACCGCTCAGAGCCGGTCTTCACGAGGAGCAGCGAACACGTCGGAACGTCTCCGACCGGCTCACTGAAGGCTCGCTGTCTTCCTGTCACCACGCTCAGTTGTGGATAAAATACGTGATATTTCCTCCACGGGGAAGGTTTTCATGAAGCTTTTGTTCCGATTGAGGAGCGACAAATGAAGGTTCGGCTTTAAGGCGTCCATCATGTGCTCTGGTGTCTTGGCTGCATCATTTATGCTCATTTTGGGCTTGTTTAGTGCAGTAGGGATTCCTATTCTGCTCGAAATCTGTCATTTCTGTGCAGTTTTTATGCAACTGCTGGATTTCCAAACACATCTACGATCTGTCTAAAGCTTTCTATCACTGGAAAAGTCAGAAAAAAAACACCAAATCTGGACATATTTGTAGCATATAGCTGGAACTTCATGACATTCTCCAAGTAAAATTCCGACAAACTCCTCTTCTAAAGTCTCCTACATCCACAGATGTAGGAGACTTTAGACTCCTAGCCTTCGTATGTTCTTGAGCAACTTCCTAAAGTTTAATAACGACGATGAATCACGTGTTGCAGCTCATTTGTAGTGATGAATTATCGCCCTGCTCCCCTCGACTCTTATTCAGGTTTAAAGTGTGCAGCTGCGGTTTTTCTAACCTGCAACTTTACCATCTGCTTCCATCAGTTTTCAGCTAAAAAAGCTCGACGGCTAATGAGGTAGATTATTCACTCCGACAGTGTTGGAGATAAAAAAAAATACCCAAAACAAAGCAAAAAAACCCAACACTGAACTCAGATATTGTGGCTTCAACGGTTGCTCGTCTTTTCAACCAACACTAGCAGCACAAATTTGTAGTAAAGTAGAAAAAATGGATAAAACATGGACATATTTTACTGCAGGTTCCCTTTTTCTGTATTCTATTTATTATATTAGACAAGCAAATGCTCAAAATTAAATTCTGAAAAGACGCATTTACAAGTTTCCACAAAAACAGCAATTCCAACTAAATTCTGCATCTGTTTTTACTAGTTTTTGCTTCCTCGCAGTCACGTTAATGTTTATTATTTTAAAATCTCCCTTGCAATAAACATGACGATAAAAGCTAAGAGTAAAAACAAAAAGTTTCATACCTAAAGCATCATTATCAAACAGACTTTACATGGCAGACAAAGGGAAGAAAGTAACACTGAAGTTAGATATTGTTGGCTGTAGTCGCCCTGCAAAATGTAGCTGAAAAAATGGATAAAACACAGATGTATTTTACTGCAGGTTACTTCTTCTTAATTTAACTTATTATTTTAGACAAGTAAATGCTGAGAATTAAGCTCTGAAAAGAGGCATCCAAATGTTTGCTTCCTTGCAGTTGCAGGACTGTCCATTATTCTACAATTTCACTTGCAATAAACTTCAAAATAAAAGGAAAGAATACTCCCACAGCAGCGTTATTGAACACATTTTTCATGGCAGATCTGTAATAAAAAGTGAAGAAAGTGGCACTGAAATCAGATATTGTTGGTTTAAATGGTTGCTCATCTTTTAGCAGCACAGATTTGTAGTTGATCTGCAAAATGTAGCTGAAAAAATGGATAAAACATGGACACATTTTACTGCAGGTTGCTTTTTCTTCATTATTTTTACTATAACAAAATGCCTCCACAAGTTTCCCAAAAAACAGCCATTCCAGTTAAATTCTGCTTCTGTTTTTACTAGTTTTTGCTTCCTCGCAGTCATGCTAATGTTTATTATTTTAAAATTTCACTTGGAATAAACATGACAATAAAAGCGAAGGGTGAAAACAAACGTTTTACTCCCATAGCGGCAATAATGAACAAACTTTACATGGCAGACCTGTCATAAAAAGTGAAGACAGTGGCACTGAAGTTAGATATTGTTGGTTTAAATGGTTGCTCATCTTTTAGCAGCACAGATTTGTAGTCAACCTGCAAAATGTAGCTGAAAAAATGGATAAAACATGGATGTATTTTGCTACAGGTGCCCTTTTCTTTATTCTCTTTACTATAACGGACAAAGTTTGTCGAAACAATAAGAGCAAAGGTTTTACTCCCACAGCAGCAACAATGAACAAACTTTACATGGAAGATCTGTCATATAAAAGGTAGGGAAAGTCTCGATATTGGAAGTTGCATCAGTGAAAGTAACGAGAAGAAACAGAGCACATGTGCCATAAAAGAACCCAACAGTCTTTATGTTAACGTAATCCCCTGCAGATGTCATTCCCTGGATTTGTTTCTGCCACCTTTATTGGGTAAATTCCCCAAAGTGTGGACCCAGAGAGTGAAGACAGCTGCAGTTCAGTAACAGGCCTTATGTAGTACAGTAGGGAATGTTGAAGAAAAAAAACCCAGAAGCAAAGTTCTCTTCAGTTTCAGGGTTCAGTGTCAGTTCATCTGGCAAGAAAAGGAAACGTAGCGCATCGGAATGACAACTGTAGATGTGTTTTAGCTTCAAAAGTTTTAATTCCAAATGTTTTAGAGTGAAAACATCTCTCTAAAGCAGCGATCTATTTAGATTCAAAGGTTGTAAATGATCTACAGGTGCTCATATGTAGCAGGAAGGCAGGATATACCTGCTCAGGTAATCAATCAGGAAAGAACACAGGTGTAAAGTATCAGTCAAACAAGAGCTGCACCATCAAGACCAGAAGAGTCAATCTAAGAAGTGGAAGAACTTTCCAGGAACCTTTTCAGGTCCAAATGTTTGTTCTGCAGCAGATGTTACTAGAAACCCTTCAGAAAGGTTCTTCAGAGAACTGGCATTACTACTATTATCATAGTGGATTCCATCCCATCCATTATCTATACACCGCTTAATCCTCACTAGGGTCGCGGGGGGGGTGGAGCCTATCCCAGCTGACTCAGGCGAAGGCAGGGGACACCCTGGACAGGTCACCAGTCTGTCGCAGGGCTACATATAGAGACAAACAATCACTCTCACATTCACACCTACGGGCAATCTAGAATAATCAATTAACCTCAGCATGTTTTTGGACTGTGGGAGGAAGCCGGAGTACCCGGAGAAAACCCACGCATGCACAGGGAGAACATGCAAACTCCATGCAGAAAGATCCCGGTCCGAGCTGGGACGCGAACCAGGGACCTTCTCGCTGCAAGGCGAAAGTGCTAACCACTACGCCACTGTACAGCCCATAGTGGCTGCCTTTACTCCCAAATGTAAGAAACAACAGAGAATATTGTCTATTTTTTTTTTTTTTTTTACATTTAAGCCAATTGAAACTTTGATATTGGTGTTGAAAGTCTAAAAATTGAATTATAACCCCAATTTTGATAAAACAAACTCCATAATTTACTACAAAAGAACTGTAAGGTTTCTGATGACTGATGCTGACCTGTGATGCACTTTAATAATAACAATAAAACAAAGAATTCTGGCTTTAGAGTCTGTATATTATGTAAATGTAAGCATTACAATGCTCTCTTAGAATTAGGAGAGCATCAAGAAACTTTGGTCATTCAAGGGTTCCTGAAAGGATCGTTTTTGTTGAGTTAGATTTTGACTTAACTGTCATTTTACACCTGCATTTTGTTTTATTGATTGAATTTAAAACCTCAGTTTTATTGTAATTGTGTTGACTACAAAATGAAACATCAATGTAATCTTCATGTAATGATAAAGGAAAATCGAGTCTTTATTTTAGTCCATTTTAAACAATTTTTTTTTCATCACTAGCAAACAAAAAACATACCAAGATACTATTTGAGGTTAATTTTATGTTATCCAATGCAGGTTTTAGAGACTATTTTTGTATATTTGGGTAAAAGGATCTCGTCCTACTTTCTGCCGACAGATTTATGTGCAAACATTAACACTAATGCAAAGGTCCCTATTAGCATGAATGGGACAAAACTTTCCAACTTATCTACAGTAAAGTAATCTTTCCTCTCCATCATCTGCTTAGACTATGCACTGAGGAATGCAATCTTGCCCTCCGACAGTCTGACCCTAAAGCATCGTCAAAGTAGAAGACACTCTGAAGAAGTCTTCCCAGAACTTGCATTCACAGATGACATCGATCTCCTGGAAAACACTCAGTGAAGCAGAAGACCTTCTGCATCAGGTAGAGCAAGAAACAAGACTGATCGGACGAAGTTCATGCACCTTAACCCAACATCTGAGGAGACAATGCAGCACTAGATGGGTCAGAAATCATAAAAGTTGATGATATACATATTCATACATGTTGGAGGCTACACCAACACAGCACGTGATACAGAAACAAAAACTGGAAAAGCTTGAGGAGCATTAAACTCTCTGTCAAAAATATGGGTCTTACCAATCAAAATGAGAGGATTCAAGGCATCAGTGGAATCCATCTAACTCCATGGATCTGACTCCTGGTCACTATCGAAGACTCTCTCAAAAAGAATTGATGGGACTTAGACCAGAATGTTAGGGATGGTATAAAACATCTCCTGGAAATCGCACCTCACCAACAAGTCACTATGTGGCTCACATCCACGGTTGTCAACCATCATTAGACAACGTAGACCAGCCCTGGATGGACATGTGGTGAGACACAACGAAGCAGCTGGTCGTTGTTATGGAAACCTGATACTCTCAGAAGAGCTGGCAAGCTGAGCACAACATGAAGGAAGGTTCTAGAAGAAGACACTGGTCTGGAAGGCAAAGACGGCAATGTTGGACAGAAGGAGATGGATGAAGAACTTTATTCATGTCACTGATTACGTCGGATGCACTTGACTTGACCTGACAGTAATGTCCAATAAATTTTTTGTCTTAATCTAGTAGCAAATTTTTAATTGTAATGATAATGACTTTAAATAGAACTACAAACACCGGAAAATAGTTCCTTGAAGAACTCAAAAAGTAGAAGTTCTTCTACTTCTAAGGGTACACTGTCGACCTCATTATTCCTTTATCATAAAAACCGCAAACTGATTTTAAACAAATCTGTGGATGTTCTCAGTCATCCAGGTCATGATAAGTCTCAAGCAAGCATAAGTTATGGCAACTGGACTAACCTCGTGTGATTTTAAACACATGTTGAAAAACTGCAATGGACCAATTACAAGTTTCAAAAATAACATAAATAAAACAAGGTGTGAAATGCCAGGTAGACCAACACTTAATTCTACAAAAGAATCCTCCAGGAACCTTCCAGATATAAGAGGTTCCTCAAACAACCCCAAGGTTTCTGCAGGAACCTCCTCAAGCAAACAAAGTTCCATAAATATTTCCAGAGTTCTTTTAGGTTCTTCTAATTCTAACAGAGCCATAAACTGATTCTGCATGTGAAGAGATGTTTTTCAACTCCGCAAACACAGAAAAAAACCCACCAACATATGATGAATTCAACAGCCTGAGTCATAAATCCAAAGAATATATGGACCAAACCACACACAAAAAAACCTCTGAGATCTACGTTCTCATTAAGTCTTGTGTGTTTCATTGCTTTAAATTTCTAGATCCAAGATGTTTCATGTTAAACTTCAATCCGTCGCCCCCACATGTAGACATCTGTATACTCTCAGAGGCCTGAATCTTTAAGGACGGCGACCTGCAGCGTTTCGCCTCTTTATCCACGCAGGAGTCCTCATTACTGACACAGAAAACACGTCTGCCTTCAGAAAAACTTTCTTTTAGCTCGACTCATGTAGAAACACCTGCAAGGACACAGCAGGCGAAACGCAATAAACACTGATCTTCTGTTCTCTCCGAGTTGTCGAGTCACAAAAAGTCCTGATCCGATGATACTCGCACGACGGGAACGTAAAGCCTTTTGAACGACGGCATCCAGAAATGTCACGTCACGGATCAGTGTAAAACAAAACAGGAAAGAAAAGAGTTAGACGTCCTTGATAATACTGAGTCAGGAATTTATTCTGTTTACAGCTTCAACATATAAGAAGTATATATGTATGTTTTCCTGTCTGGCTGCCATCAATTAAAATAGTAAAAAAGTGAACTCAGTTTATTGCCACTAAAACATATAATAAACACAAAAGACCAAGCAGCATACAGAATAAATATCATTATGTAGGATAATAGCTAAGATTGAGCATAATAAATAATGAAACAATCTAAAAGCTTATTGTAAGTAGAACACATAGTTAAAAACAAACAACCAACTTAAGAAAATTTGATAAAAAAGTTTGATAAATAGCATGTAATTGGTTGTTTCTTCAGCGTTTGAAGCTTGATTTATACTCCTGCGGTGAAAGTTACACCATTTTAAAAACTATATGTGTGTGTTTACGATGTTGTAACCTGTAGATGATTGTTTTGTTTGGCAGTTATCACTGATTTGCACAAAGATAATGTTTCTGTGCAACTAAATATAACCGATATTCATATCCAATATTCTACCAATGTAGCCGAACATTTTTATCTTTTCATAGCTGAACTAAACCGTCTATAGTCTCAATCGGTTACAAAGTCTTCTCTGTTTTTTAAATTGCAGTAACTTTTGGTAAAAGTAACAGTTGTTCAACATTTCTAAGCTTTAAATCCAACAGGATCTGCTCTATTTCAGCCACAAAGGAAGTCGACAAAGTTTTGCAGAAACACCAACTAGAGTAATTTAATATAAAATCAACCAAATCAGAGAAAAGTTCCTGTTTCACCTCCTCACAATCAGACGATTTTTTATGTACAGCAACTTTATTGTGTTTAATTAAGTCCTACAAAATTATACTTTCATATTATAAATATGTTTTAAGCTACAGGTTCTCAAAGTACCTGGGAGTTGGTCGAAATGTTGTTCTATTTTTGGTATTTATGAGCCTCAGAGTTTCATCAGTGCAGCAGATAGACACAAGACATTTTAGGAGGAAAAACATGTTTAAGTTCTGTTAAAAACTGCATCCAGATCAGTTTTACATCCATCCAGATGCGACAATCTAAAGACTAAATCTGTTTTTTTTTCATTTGTTCTGTAACCAACTTTGAGCATTGGTATTATGGGATGTATCATAGTTTCATGTCAAACAGTCAAAACTATCCCAAAGACACCTAAAATTATCAAAACCTGGCACTAAAGGACAAAAACAAGACACAAAACAAGGAAAGCAAGACAGAAACTGTCAATAGAGAAAAGTAAAATGACTAAAACAACAAACAAAATAACCACAGGGAGAAGAAACTGTCCCAAAGACAAACAAAACAACACAAAACTGATGTAAAATCACAGAAGAGGAACAAAAAAAATGGCAAGATGAGCATGAAATAACAAAAACTGAGAAAAAACAAGACTCAAAATGATCAAATCAGTTTTATATCCATCCAGGTGTCACAGTCTAAACACTAAATATGGTTTCTGTTTATTTTCTCTGTAACCAACTGTGATCATCAGTATTATGGGATGTATCCTAGTGTGAACAGTTTAATGTCTATGACAGAGTCATAGAAACAATCATTGGTTTCCTGGATGTGTTTCTGTTTTCTGATAATTCACCAGAGAAACTTTAAAAAGGTGATTCTGGGTAAACTTTCAGGTTCATATCAGCATGTTGGTAGGTGGTTGGTCAGAACTATTAGAGACGATGGAAGGATCATTTCACACACATTTTGATAATTTTCTGACAATTTTGGGTCATTTTGGAGAAGTTTTTGTCATTTTGGGCAAAAAAATATTAATTTAGAAGACATTCCTGATCAGTGTAGATGAGTTTTGGATTATTTTGGACGTATTTTGACTCATTTTGTGCAATTTTTGAGTCATTCTGGACAAGTTCATGGGGAAAATGTGCATTCTGGGTAAACTTTCAAGGATGCTTTTGTGTTTCTTTGTGGTGGTTTTGTGATTTTTGGAGTCATTTTGTGTCTATTTGTGGTTGCTTTGTGTTTCTTCTGACCTGCAGTACCACAGTGAATGCATGGTCCTGACAGTGAAGCACGGAGGTGGAAGTGTGATGATATGGGGCTGGAGAAAACTTTAAAAAGTGCATTCTGGGTAAACGTTCAAGGCTCATATCAGCATGTTGGTAGGTGGTTGGTCAGAACAATTATAGACAATGAAAGGAGAGTTTATATACACGCTTTGATCATTTTTGACAATTTTGGGTCATTTTGGCGAAATTTTTGTCATTTTGGGCAAAAAATTAGTAATTTAGGAGACATTTATGGTCATTTAATGTGAGAGTTGGTGTTATTTTGGACGTCTTTTGACTCATTTTGTGCAATTTTTTTGAGTCGTTCTGGACAGGTTTAGGGGGAAAAAGTGCATTCTGGGTAAACTTTCAAGGCATGTGTGGTATGGTGGTTGGTCTGAACAATTATAGACAATGAAAGGAGCCTTTTTACCCACATTTGATACCAGGATCAACTGCTAGACACTGTGTCAAAATCCTTTTCTAATGTAGGCCAGCAGCAGTTTGATTTACAGTTGTGCTTCTGACACCAAGATGTGTTTGCTTAAAGATGTGTTAAGCGGAGTACAGATGTTTTAAAGAGAAACGGACAGCTGGACTTCTGTTTCACTGAATATAAAAGCTGTTCTTCTCCTTGAGTGCGTTTTCAACACTAACCTGTGCAGAGAAGAGAAGATGAGATGCTAAAAAAAGGTCTTCCTGCCAGAAGCTGAGAGAAACGAGCCGGCCACTCGCCAGGTAATTTGACTTCTGGATGCCTGCTGCACAGCAAAATCAGCGCTACACATGTATTCTGAAATGTGAGACGTGCTGCAGGAATCCAAACCTCCACAGCAGATTCAGAACAACAGCTTTAATGGCCGTGATCATGAAATAATGTCGGCATGTTCTGACCCGCTGTGAACGCCCGCCGGCTCCCTGCAGCTTTACTTTGAAAGGGTTCCGTGAGAGCTCAGGTCATTTCATGAGGTATTCTGCATTTAGAAAACATCACTGAGTTGCAGATTATTATTTGGCTTGTGCTGTTTCTGTAGCACAAATGAAAGAGCGGAACAAACGAGCCAAAAGCTAATGAGCATATTTCCAAATGAAACTTTAATCTCCTTTGATTTACCCCCTGCTCTCTGTCCTCGGAGGGTTAAACCTGGACACATATTAATTACAGCGCGTGTAATATGGTGATTAATTAAATACATACTAGTTCAGCCTTTATGATGGGATCTTCTGAAACAAGTCGGATCCATTTGCAGCAGCCGGTTCTTCAAGTTTCCCTCCTTGAATGTGTCCGACCGATCGGCCTGTTTCTGTTATTTCGCCCGCATCAACGCAGACGCCGTCTATTAGTATTCTCACGAAGCGGTGTCACCAGAGGGCAAATAAAACCAGATTAGAGCCAACACAATTTAAAGCCGCTGCCTCTGGACATTAACGGAGAATGGACAAGACTTTAATCTTTGCAAAACAAGGGAGTAAAAACATTGATCCCGTGGACGTCGTGGTGAGAATATTGAGAGGAAACTCTGGATGTGGGTGACGGAGAACAGCCAACTACCAGCCACTCCTCTGATTTTATGGCTTGTTCTGGTTTTGAGTGGAAGTGGACAAAGAAGAGCGACAGTTTCAGGTCAAAAAAGTCATCTTTGGATGTAACTGAGGAGTGTTTTTACATAATCCAGGTGCTCAAGAAGGTTTTAAGACAAAGATTTGAAATAGAAAACATCAAGAACAACCAAGAGATCAAGTTACAGCACAGGAAAAAATGAAACCAACCTGTTGTCAATGCATGTCCTTGAGATTTACATGTGGCTAACTCAACAACTTGCTCATGTCATCTTGAACCAGATATTGTACAAAGATGCATTGTGTCTGCAAACATTAAAAGGTAACACAAATACACCTGTAGGTCCATTTTAAACCGTGATTATAGACTACATGTTTTGTGAATGCAACTGTTTTGGTCTGAACCATAAAAAAAACAACACGGAACGAGATCCAGAATTCAAAAACTCAACTTGCGGGTTACATACGTAGACGAAACCGCAACTATAGTACAGAAATACTGAAAAGAACACGCAATTCTAGTGAATGATGTTAAGCATAGCAAACAGGAACAGTGAGTTTTAGTTATAAAACACGAATAAATCACAGTACTACAGGTACTCTCCAGTCTAGAAACAAAACATGGGCCAAACAAATGGATTTGTTAGATTCAAACTTAATGCAGTTGTTAAGAAAAGTTCACATACACTTGTAGGGACCAGGTACAGCATATGCGGCAGTCTGGAGTTTCCTAAGACTCCTAGAAGTCTGAATTTTCTATGATGGAATCAGTGAAACACAAACGTCTTTGTCAGACTTTGCTCTACAATCAGATGAAACAAAAAACAAGCTATTTGGCCACAATGAGCAGAAATATGAATGAGAGACCCCAAGAACACCAAACCTACCACCAAGCATGGTGGTGGCAGCATCATGCTGGAACTGGAGCTTTACACAAAGTAAATGGAATAATGAAGAAGGAGGATCACCTCCACGTTCTTCAGGAAAACCTAAAGCCATCAGCAGAAGGTTGATCTTGGACACAGTTGGATGTTTCAACAAGACAATGAGCCCAAACACACATCAGACGTGGTAAAGAAATGGTTCCATCAGGCTGGAATGAAGGTTCTAGACTGGTCTCCCCAAAGTCCTGACTGGAACCCATCAAGAACTTGAAGAAACAATTGAGTCAGAAGGACGACGAGTTTAGTTGAACTGAACCAAGAAGAGGGTCAAAGATAAACCAGAAGATTGAAGACCGAAGCTAAACTTTCGTTCATGACTGTTCCTTTGTTTTAATCAAAGTAGTTTTAATGGAATTGTACAAACAACTGATCTTGAAGTCCTACATCCAAAGGTTCTGAAAAACAACATTTTATTTCTGTAATATTGCACTAAATTTGTAAGTTTCCTCCACCAGGCGCAGGAGTGTTAACCTGAAACGCCCTGATGTTGCATAATTCTCCCAGATTCACTGGTTCTAGGTCAAGGGTCTTTGCTCTTCACCACCATGAAAAAATCCTCCGGGTGGGAACAAAGTGAAGGAAGTTTCTTCAACATTCAAAGCAGCTCGGAGGTGTTGGGTTTCTGTGGATGGGAGGTAAAAATAAAAACCTCTGGCTGCTCCATTACTCCTTCCAAAGACCTCCCTCCTCTCTCATCCTCCAGCTGGCTCCTCTGGGAATCAGGCAATGAAATATTTCTCTCTCAAGCTTGGATTTTTATTCATTTCCTTTTCACCACCCCTGTGAATTCAAACTTTATCTCATGTCCTTTTTCCATTTCCTTCTCTCTCATTTCTGCCTTGTTCTAATATAAACTGGTTTTCATATTTTGCAAACAGGTAAGATTTTTATATGTTTTAATGGACACCCAGAACACATTAAAAGTAGAGAATTTTAACCATTATTTGGAGTCTTACAAGCCGTTTTTAATGAAGTTCCTCTTCCTGTCTCTGTATTGTAATGTCCCTGTGTCTATTTTTGTCTTTATATTTTTTAGTTTAACAGGTCGTCTTGCTAATATACAAAAAAAATTCTGGCCAAATAACAACAAATAATCGTATTTTTTGTTAGAAATAATGTAATTTTGTGATCAGACGTTACAGCTTTGGTTTGTTTTTATACGACTATTTATCATAAATGTGAATTGACGAACAACTTCTTACATAGTAAACAATTGATCAAGTGCAGTTTTAGGACGTTACAGTTTTCCACCAGTTTTAAAAATATTTTTTAAGATAAATGTATGTGTATTTTTCTGTTGCAACTGCAGAAACGGTATTTTTACCGCTGCAAACACTGCGACCATGACTTTCACCATTTATAATGAGAATAAAATAAGGTATTTAAGTCTGAATATGAATAACTGGAAGGAAAAATGGTTAAAAAAGCTTCAAACTTTCACCGAATCTTGTGAAAACTTTTGCATTTGTGAACTCAGCCTCCCGCTGAGCGTTTCAGTCTGTCAGCACATTTCCAATCTCAGCACCATAATGTCTCGATGTGGAGAGAAGATTGAAGAAATACAAGAAGAACCTCATCAGAACGAGTTTCTCTGAGACTAATGTGAGTCCATCCAAGTTTCCGTGATGTGAAAACTTCCTGCTTGCTTCTTCACGTCTCATTTCACGTTAAAAAAAACAAACCCAGGCCTCCAGCTCTCCTCCCAGCTCTCCTCTCTGCTGCTTGGTTTTTTCATTGCTTCATATGTATTCTATGGGGTATAAATGGAGCATGTTGGCATTTTGCTGCTGTAAAGGCGTAACGTCTGATGTGAGGACGCATCCTGCCGACGAGGCGTAACTCATGGATACGGTTCCAATAAAGCAGCTCTGGATGGAACGTAGGGTTCATAGATATCCTGAAACAGGATCTGAATCCTGGATCTACCTGCTGATGGGTTGGGAGACATTAGAGGCAGATTAGAGTTTAGCATCGCTCCCACTTTTCCAGACAGGATTCGATGCTTTGGGTCGTATTTCATTCTCAATTGGCCACTTGTCACCGGAGATGCATAAACAAGACTTATGTGGATGATGACATGATTTTCTTTTCACTTTTTGCTGATTTGAAGTGATGATTTTGAAAAAGGAAAGCAGCAGTGATTGATGATGTCATAGAAATACTCTTACTAGATGTTTGTCATCAGAGTCCTTCAACATTTGACCCCTTTGCTCGTCTCTACAGTCACTTAGAGCTGCTTTTTACTTCTTTATTTTGTCCCTTTGTCCTCTCATGCCATAATTCCTTTTACTGTTCTACTCTCTCGTTATTCTTTGTCTTTTTTCTCCCTCTTGTTCTTTAGTCTTCACACACATCTCTTTTATTTTAACCCCTAGATTCTAGACTTTCTCATTTTGACTTCACATCTTTGTAGCTCTTTCTCTGCTTCCACAGATGTTCAGTCGCAAAACAGTCGCTGGAACAACGCAAAAAGAACATTTCAGTGTTTCTGCTTGAAGATTTTGAGGGTCTGGCATCAACATGTAAATTAATTTTGTTTTCTGTGATTTTTTTTTTTTTTAAACCAGATATTGTCTGTTAATAAAACTGGGAGAATGGATGAAATAACAATTTAAAATTTATTTACCATTTTCAATCTTCAATAAATGAACTTTTTTCTTTCAAATCAACAAATATCTGTTGATGGTGACCGTGAATGATTTTTCTCAAATATATATATAAATTAGGGATGTCCAATATTGGCTTTTTGCCAATAACGATATGTCGATATTGTCCAACTATTAATTTCCAATTCCAATTGCTCCATTGGATGCATTCTCAGATGCAACAAGGTTTTCCAAACATTGTCTGTGCAAAATAAGAAAACTATTTCAACTTAAGTTATGAAAAAAATGCCATATTTATATATATTTTAATTGTCTCAATATTGTGCCAGTGAAATCCAGGCACGATATTGACAGATAACTGCATTTTTATACAATAATATCTGCCCGAATGTATATATATATATATATATATATATATATATATATATATATATATATATATATATGTATATATATATATATATATATATATATATATATATGTATATATATATATATATATATATATATATATATATATATATATATATATATATATATATATATATATATATATATATATATATATATATATATATGTATATGTATACACACACACACGTAAAAAAACAAACAATATTTTTGCTGATTTAAATACAGAACAAAAATTACTATTTTATGGTCAAATTTTGTAAAAGAACAATTTAATATTTGTAAAAACACAGATTTTTGATGTGGACATGATTTTCAGTTTTTGCCTGTTTATTTATAGTCAATATGTAAATTAATGTTTTTTTTATTATTTATAAAAAAATATTTGTCAGTCCTTAATATCAATAATCTTTCTTTGAAATAACAACAAATATCTGTGAAGTTATGATATTTGTTGTTGATTTTAATAGAGTAAAGAAAAAGTGTCATTTTTTGGATCAAATTTTGTTAAAGAACAAACAACCATTTGTAGAAATAGACATTTTTGACGTTGATGTTATCATTTTGATTTTTTAAAAGATTTTTCATCATCATAAATATGCACTGACTGATATCTTGACCTGACAACTTCTGCACTGCAAAAAATGAATCAAGAAAAATCAAAGATCTGTATTTTAACAGATAGTAATTCTGTTTCTGACCCATAAAATTACAGTTTTACTCCATTAAAATCAGCTTTAATTATCATTATTGTACAGATATTTGCCATTATTATCACAGCTTTTGAACGTCACAATCTTCCACTGGTTTTTGACATATTTTTCTACCAGATCAGGTAAAAAACGTTTAAATCTGAAAATGATTCCGTTGTTTCTAACTCCTTCACTGTCTTTGTCTTTGTTTTCTGCTAAACATGGCTTCCTCTCTGCCGTCACTCTGATCGACTGTCATCACATCTGACAGCTGAGGCGGCAGAAAGATGATAAACAAGACGTTTACAGCGAGTAGAAACTCTAGCCGACACCGAGGAAGATGAAGGAGGATGAAGCTGAATGTGACTGATGAGGAGGAGCTGCAACCTCCGACAACCAAAACCTGACCAGCATCTATTTCCTCACTGAACGGGTTTAAGGTGCAGAAGAAACGCTGCTTTGACACCAAATAGAAACAATAAATGCGTTGATGATAGTTTAAGATAAATAAATAAAACCAGTATTTCTGTGGTGCAGAGCAGCAGCCTGGTTATGGCTACACTGTAAAAAAAATATAACGTTCCATAAAAACTATGAAAATCAGCAAAGGTTCCAAAAAGACATTAAAAAAGAAAAAATGCAAAAAAAAGTGGAATCCTGTAAATTTCTACAAAATTATTTCACAAAAAAGTAAAGTAGTTGTATATTTTAAAACAGATTTAAATACAGTAAAACAACATAATGTTTCAACCACACATTGTAAAATAACAAGAAACTATTTGTCACAATTTGATGTTTTCCTGTTTTTTCAGTTCTTAAAATACATAATTTTTCTGTCCAATAACAGCAAATACCTGGAACAGAATTAGACTTTTTCCTCATTTAAATACAGAAAATATAGTGCAATTTTTTATAGTGAAATGTTGAAAAAGAACAAATTGCCATTCTAAAAAGAGAGATTTTTGTTGTGCACATTATTTACAGTTTGGACTTCTTTTGTTAACAATTAATTCTTTCTTTCTGTGAATTTTAACAAATATCATCTGTTAAGTAAACAGGGAAAATGCATGAAATTACCATTTTTCAGTCTTTAATAAAAATAATTTTTCTTTCAGATAGGAGCAATTTTTGCATTTAATTTATTAATGTTTTTGTAAAAAGTTTTTGGTCAAACGCTGAAAAAGAACAAACTACCTACTATTAAAAAACTACTAAAAAAACATAATTGGGAAAATTCAAAAATCTGTGTTTTTAAAAATACTAATTATTCCTTTTCTCTTAAAAGTACAGGTTTACTTTATTAAAATCAGCTAAAAATGTCATCTATTAGCCACACATCATCAGTTTAAATATTGATTAACACACTGTGTGGAAGATGTGCAGATATTATTTATATATATATATATATATATATATATATATATATATATATATATATATATATATATATATATATATATATATATATATATATATATATATATATATATATATATGTGTGTAAAAAGTCTGCAAAGGTGAAATTATTTTGGAAATATCTGTTTTATCGATTTGTATCTTTATTTATTTATTTATTTATTTGTTTGTTTGTTGTTGGAGTGGTCTTTGCTGCTTTCAGTTTAATATTTTAACTGTTTAAATGAAATATCCTGAACCATAATGTCTAATTAGTTTCGAGGCTAAAACAGTAAATTTCCACTTATTCCTTCAATGTTTTGAGGCTCAAAACAGGAACATATTTAAAATACATAAATATGCATTTTTTTCTTCAAAGATAATTAAAGCTATTTTTGAGGATTTCTTTTTAATGAGACATGATGATTAAAAAAAAATCTAATTCAAATCCAATTACAATTTTAAAAAAATTTGCAAAAAAACAAAAACAGTAACAGTAATAATAGTAATAACAATTTGGGAGATTTAAAAAAAATAATTGAGACATGATGGTTCAAACATTAAAAATCAAATGAAATTACAATTTAAAAATTCACTCAAAATAATTTAAATTATTCTCCAAAATTATTTTGGGGGAAGTTTTTAAATTGTAATTTCATTACATTTTTTAAATTTTTTAAATCATCATGTCTCAATTTCAAAAAATATTTTGGGGGATTTTTTAAATTGAGACATGATGATAAAACAGCTCCATTTTAAGCTGAGATTTTCCTGAGAGATGAACACAATTAGTTTAAGAACCATTGGAATTGAAAACGCAATGATTCTTTCCGTTTTTATAATTTCTGCCAGAAAATGATGTCATTTTGGTGATTTCTTTTGCAAGATAAAGTGCATTTTAAAGCAGGTTCAGAGGCTGGAAGCTGAGGTTTGTTGAATATAAACAGCTGACAGTCTTTTTCTATTGACTGACTGTAAAATCTTGCAAACATTTGAATGCTGCTGTATATATTAGTATGTGTGATTGGTTCTCTGTTGAGTGACTTCTACATCTATGATGTATGTATTCTATCTGGTTGTTGTGTGCTGTGATAAACATAAAAGAGAAAAATACTGGTACTCACCGCAGCTCTTTGAACGGCTCGGCCCTGACATGCGGCGTCTCCACTGATTTGCTGAACACGGCTCCTTCAGCCCCTGAAATCACAGAACACACAATGAGACGGGAGGCCGCCGTCGATTGGAACCACAAACCCCTCCCGTCCAATCAATGGACGTAATCTCTGAGACTCCAGCGATCTATACGGCTGCAGTCGACTCAACTCGCCGATAACGTGGAAGAACACTCCTCTGGAATATTACGAGGGAAAAAAGACTCAGAAACAAGCTCAGTTTACTGCTTTGATTCATCAACAAGACTGAGTTTCAGTTTTGTCAGACCTGCGTGGCAAATGCTGCCTCTATTCTGACACAATCAGTCTGGTAAAGGACAAAAAAATCACCTGTATTGTTGAAAACCTCACTTTTTGAGGATATAAAGACATGCAACATACAGTATACTGCATGTAGAAGTTGAAAGAGTAGAATTACAATGCAGAAATATAAAACTAGAACGTAAGAATGCTGTAAAACACAAGGAAACTAAATATAGGTGTCAATGTAATGCAATGCTGCTTGACCAGAAACAAAAAGCTACAAATAGGGATATTTGAAAAGCAGTTTTAAGTGTATGTGTTACCCTCTAAACCCAAAACCTGCCGGTCGGTTTGAAAGGTTTTTTTCAAATTGCCATATAATACCATTAATTTTAACCATTACTGGTTAAAATAGGATTGCCAGATTCTGTAAAAACAAACTTAATAAATACATAAGCAACCCACCAACCAACCAATCGACTGACCAACCAAGCAATCAATAAACCAACCAACCAACCAACCAACCAACCGACCAACCAATCGACTGACCAACCAAGCAATCAATAAACCAACCAACCAACCAACCAACCAACCAACCAACCGACCAACCAATCGACTGACCAACCAAGCAATCAATAAACCAACCAACCAACCAACCAACCAACCAACCAACCAACCAACCAACCAACCAACCAACCAACCAATCGACTGACCAACCAAGCAATCAATAAACCGACCGACCGACCGACCGACCGACCGACCGACCGACCGACCGACCGACCGACCGACCGACCGACCGACCGACCGACCGACCGACCGACCGACCGACCGACCGACCGACCGACCAACCAACCGACCAACCAATCGACCAACCAATTGACTGACCAACCAAGCAATCAATAAACCAAGCAACCAATCGACCGACCAACCAACCAACCAACCGACCAACCAATCCACCAACCAACCCACCAACCAACCAATCGACTGACCAACCAAGCAATCAATAAACCAACCAACCAACCAACCAACCAACCATCCAACCAACCAACCAACCAACCAACCAATCGACCGACCAACCAACCAACCAACCAACCAACCAACCAACCAACCAACCAACCAACCAACCAACCAATCAAATAACAACAACAACAAAAGCTTAGAGTTCAGACCCAAAAAGCTTTTTTATCTAAAAAAAAAAAAAGTGAAGACTGATGTGAAGTAGGGATATTGTAGAAAAAACTGTTAGTGTGCTAACTTTAGCATTTAGCTCACATCGCAAAGACCAGCTGTAATGTAATCTGCCAAAAACACAAAAACCCATCTGAAACCTAAATGTTTCAAAATGTGAGTAAAGTCTCAAAACTCATGGGCTTCAGTGACACTAATCATTCATTCTTTCGTGTTCCATTTAAATTCCCAAATCAGAAAATGACAAACGATTTCATTATTATTTATGAATGTAACACAAAAAAGCAAATAACAGCTTGTTTTTCTCTCTAGGAAATGAGAAATCAGAACCCAGTAGAACATAAAATGCTAATGTTAGATTCACCAATGAATAACAAAACAGTAATTATTTTTCTCATTTTCTGATTTTGGATTCTAATTTGAACATCAATCCAAACATATTTTGTTGCATCAGCTCGAACAAACACAGGACATAAATTGCAAAGTTGTAAATGATGCAAACAAACTTTCAATTTGCAGTCCTGAGCTTCCAAATCATCAGACGTTTGGCTCACAGTGTAAAAAAGTTAAAGTTGTTTCTTTTCGGCTGTAGAACCGATGCAGCGGCAGCAGTTTGAAGAAAAACGAAGCGTTCAGCTAAAACAAAGCAACCGAGCATCAGCTTCAGATCAGCGGCCATGAAGAAAAACCTGGAATCATTTGGACAAACAGCTCTCGCTCTGCAGAACAAGCTTCCGATCGTTAGCTGGACGGAAAACAAAATGTTCCAACCTCGACGAGGCAACATTTGTTTGGTGAAGGATTGTGTTTGTTCAGGTGAAGGTCGACTGTCGGTCCTCTGACATCTTCATGATGAGGCTGTCACACCAACTGGTTGAAAAAATAAAACTTCCAGTGACAGTAGAGTTTAATTTTTGACGTTGTCATATTGTTTGGAAACTTACAAAAACCAAAACTTAACATTGTACGACTGAATATTGGGTTTAGTGTGGGGGTTTACCATGAAAACATGTTTTCTTACAAGTTTTGTCTTGTTCAGTGTAATTCAAACTGTTTGCCACCCAGAGAAAAACATATTAATACATGAAAATAGTAAAATAAGATTTTTTTCAGTTGGTTAATACCCAGTTTTTATGCTTTATGCTTTACAGTATCTAACACTTAGTTCTGCTGCTATAGGCCTAGGCTGCTGGAGGACCTCTCTGGATGCACTGAGCCCTTCTCTATCTACCATTATATTTAATATATATATACCATTATTGCATTACACTCACTCTGTTTCTCCCTGTGTCCTTTCTCCGAGTGTCCCTGGTCCCAGAGCTGGATGCTTCAGATCTGTGGTGGTTCTCCCACCAACTGGCCTAATCTCCATCTGTGGGATGCTGCTGCTGACCTTCCTCCAGCCCACTGCTTCCAGCTGCCCATTTCCACCAATCTACTCTGCATCACCCTCACTATACTTGATTTGCTCATCTACTTACTATTTGAATTTTACCACCAGCTATATATGTAGTATATTTAATGCCAGAGCCGTACACCATAACAGGAAACTATGAATCAGTTTCCATGTTAGCTTCTACTTTGTCTGTATCATCTGTCTGATCATGCATGTATCCAACTGTGTGTTATTTGTTCCTTGTTCCCCACCCCCTTCTCCCATCCCTCCCACTCTACCTCTACCCCTCTACCTCTATCCCTCTACCTCTACCCCTCTACCTCTACCCCTCTACCTCTATCCCTCTACCTCTATCCCTCTACCTCTATCCCTCTACCTCTTCCCCTCTATCTCTACCCCTCTACCTCTATCCCTCTACCTCTATCCCTCTACCTCTACCCCTCTCTCTCTATCCCTCTACCTCTATCCCTCTACCCCTCTCTCTCTATCCCTCTACCTCTATCCCTCTACCTCTTCCTCTCTACCTCTATCCCTCTACCTCTATCCCTCTACCTCTATCCCTCTACCTCTACCCCTCTACCTCTATCCCTCTACCTCTATCCCTCTACCTCTACCCCTCTACCTCTATCCCTCTACCCCTCTCTCTCTATCCCTCTACCTCTATCCCTCTACCTCTTCCTCTCTACCTCTTCCTCTCTACCTCTACCCCTCTATCTCTACCTCTATCCCTCTATCTCTACCTCTCTACCTCTTCTGTCCCTCTCAACCCGCCCGGCCAGCAGCAGATGGGTCCCCTCACATTAGAGCCGGGTTCTCCTCGAGGTTTTTTTCCTGTTAAACGGGTGTTTTCCTGCCACTGTCTCCTTAGGGCTGCTCTGGGGTTCAGGCATATGGGTTCTGTAAAGCGTCTGGAGACAATTTGACTGTAATTGGCACTATATAAATAAAATTGAATTGAATTGACTCAGTAGCATTAATTTGACTTATGGAGTGATTTCCTGCATCATGGGATCATGTCAGACCTAAATCTATGAAGTTTAACAGATCTAATGAGCAGCTGCACTGATCAGTAAAATAAACACATTAATATGGTTTTTACCAGCATTTATGTCTTCCATCATCTCCAGTAGCAGCACTTTTTACCGTTATATATTTTTATATTTCTAATTGTTCTCCATTAAAACAAACCTGTGAATAAGTCTGGAGCACAGAGAAAGTCTGGATGTCAACCTGGTGTAGAAACATTAAAATCACAATACTGTCAAGTAGAAAAACAATTTTAAACAAAAGTACATATCTGAGAACTTCTACAAGCAGGAAGGTTTTAGGTTCAAACCTGCGGCTCCGTTTTGGTTTTTCTTGCTTCTGTTGGTGCTTCGGCTTCTTCACACCAATCAGAAACAAGCACAATGGTTTATTTAGTGATTTAATGATCTAATGAGGAACTTTCAGGGTGAAGTATCAACCAAACATCAACCTGGACCGACTCCAGGTGAAACTGACGGACGAATGAAACCTGAATTTCTGCTTCCAGTAGCTCACCGAAGCTCTGGTGACATTTAAATAGTTAAAAGCCGCTCCCTCGAAGATAAAACAGAAGCTTGACGTCAGAAATCCCGGCTCTCATTTGGAAGGAAGAGAACAAAAAGCTCTCTGCTCAGCTCCCGGCTGTCACTCCGCCTTAAGTCTCCAGTTTAAAGGATGAAACCGGCGTCGTTTTAATTCATTCCCAGCATCTCCGTTTTATCGCCCGTATAGTAAGTTCAAACGGTGACGGATCCACGGTTGGCAGCGAGCAGGAAACAGTTCCTCTAAAGCTTAGAATGTATGGGCGCTTTTCATTTCAAATAGCTGCAGGTCCTGCTTCTTTTTTATTTGCATTTGAGGCTTTAAAAAAAAAGGATTTCTTCAGGTAAATGTGAGTCTTCTGGATAATTTGGAGTTCTAAAGGGACAACAAGAATCATTATCACATATATAAAGATATTCACTTCTAGAACTATGAGCAAATGCAAAATATGTTAGTTTTTTGTTAGTTTTTGCAGTAAATGATGGATAAAAACCGTGTAGTTTAATGAACCAGAGTGAAATATTGGCTAATGTTAGCTCAGTTAGTGCCAAAAATGAGAGAAATGTTTGAGATAATAAGAAAAAAAAACGACCATAAAGCTTATTTTCAGGCTTAGAAATTCAGTTTATGTTGTTTTAAATCTAAAAAAATGTAAATTTTAAACATGGAGATCAATTTTTTCTCTTAAAGTCTGTAACTTGTGTGTTAAATTATGATAAAAAGCTGTAGAAAGCTAAACACCGACTCCTATTAAAGGCTTGTTTGTTTTGTCGTCTTTATTTGTATTCTGCAGCGAAACGTCTTTGTGATTTATCGGGTTTTCTGATCTCCAGCTCCGCGGGAAAACCGAGCGGACGGCGGCAGCGTAACGGCGAGAGGCGGGTTCAGACGGGAAAATAAACGGCGCCATTAAAGACGTGTCCATGTATATGTGGCGAGGTGTTTATGAGGTGGCAGATATCATCAGATGGGGCTTCCAGGATCTCTGAGGTGATGAAATACAGAAGAAACTCCCTCCAGGAATAATTCCAGTGATTTGTGGAGCAGCCACAAACCAAAAGAGGGCATTTATCTTGTATGAACGTGTGCATCTTTAACACAACGTTTATTCATATGAATATTTAGCTCAGCGGTTCTACATCCTGAAGGATTCCTGCATGTATTTGTAGACTTAGGTGTTTAAGAGCAGGTTTAACTCTGCTGCTAAAAGGACAAAACACTTGTAGAGATTCCAACGGAATGTTAACTAGAAATGTTACAAATTAGAAACAGAAAACCAAAAATCCATGTTTGTCATGTGAGTTTTTAGGCATCTTTGCACTGCAGGAACTCTAATTTTTACAGTGAAGTAACCGACTAAATGCAGCACATCAATGTACTAATATCAGCTTTTAATCTTCCTGTTGTCCTCATTTACAGGCACAAAAAATATTGTTTCCTTGTCTGACAAAAATCCAAAAAATCTGCCAAAAAAAATCCCCAAATTTCTGAAAATTTGCAAAACCTTCAGGAAGAAAATTCCAATAATACCTTAAAAGTTTCCCTTAAAAGTTTTATTTTTTTAAAAAAAATCCCATATATTTTTACAGTGAAACTTCTGGTGTCCACATTTTCAACATTTTTGGAAAATCTTTGGACATTTTTTGGTGGAAAAAAAGAAATGTTAAAAATTTTTCTTAAGAACATTCACAGAAAAATCAACCAAAATCCAATGAATTTTGCTGGATTTTGGTAGATTTTTTTGTGAATGTTCTTAAAGAAAATATTAGAAGTTTTACTGATATACATGGAATCACTTTAGATATTTTTAGGATTTTTTTTGAAGATTTTTACTCATTTTTTGAATACATTTACAAGAATTCTCTTGCCAAATTTGGGGGATTTTTTTAAATAAAACTTTTAAGGGAAACTTAAGGAAATATTGGAATTTTCTTCCTGCAGATTTTGCAAATTTTCAAAAATTTGGGGAGTTTTTTTGCTGAATTTATGGATTTTTTGCAGATTTTTTTTGCTGAATTTTTAGATTTTTTTCAGACAAGGAAACAATATGTTTTTGGTGCCTGTAAATGAGGACAACAGGAGGGTTAAACACATGAATAAAAAGGAAGAAAAGGTGACTGCAAAACGTAGCGCTTTACATCTGATGCTGGAGTGAAACTAAACAGCTGAGCTTAGATTGAAGACTTCATGTTGATCCACACACTAGATGTCACTATAAAGTCTGTTCTAGATTTAAATGCATGTTCTCCACATACATGATCACACGCATACGTCCTCGGATCAGTCATGTATGAATATTTATGTCACGTTCTTCCCTCCAGCACCATCTGGATCAGAACTTTCAGTCACACGGCTGCTGTTTAACTTCCTGTTTACCAGTTCTCTGTGGAGATGCACGGACACGGTAACTACAGGAACCACGAACAGACGACGTCCTGCTGGATGTAGTTCACCCACAGCGACGATCCCATGTAATCCACACATGTAAACCCACCACTGATTAGCATGATCGCAGCCACACGGGACCTGCAACCTTTACAGAGGAAGTCAACAGATGGCTAAAGTGCTGCTTGTAGAAGCTCAGGAATCAAACAACCCTGCTGCTGTGTGAGTTTCTAACTATGAAATTAGGACCATCAACTGGACGTCTAGCTGCACCGAACCCCCTCTCATCCTGTCAGAGAGAATTCCCCTTCGCGCCGTCGGATAAAACCGATTTGGGCTGTTCGCAGCGTTCCGTAGTGATTTTGGAGACGAAGTGTTGTAATTTAGCATCGCGGTGTGTCCAATTTACCTCAATCTGTCTCAACCACCTTCACCGCAACCCGTGATCAGCTGCATTTCCCCAAAAATGACTCCCAGGAAACCGAGAAAAGAGAAGAAAATAGTGGAGGAGGAGATTCTAAAGGCACAAAAGGTGGCCAAGGCATCAAAACAACAACAGAACAGAAGATATTATGTTAGCGGTTAGAACTCCTAACAGCCTGTTAGAGGATTCATGTGTGGACTTTTCCAGAAGTCCAGAAAGAAACAATAATTTGACACCAAGTTTAATTCCTCAGATGGAAAAAGTGGTTAAATTACCAACATGATGCATTAAAAAAACCCAAGAAAATGCCTCATGTTGGATTTAAATGGTTGATTTTTGCTTTAAATTGAGTCGTTTGTGCCATAAAACTGACTTATTTCTCCAGGAACAACACTTAGATCTGGACGATATCATTTGCAAATATTACATTTCTTGTGTAATATCAGTTTCTTAGTCATGTGTAGCATTTTATTTACTGCGCATTCCTTTATATTTTCATTTCTCTGGTGTAATATTTCACTTTAATTTGCAACATCTTGATTAAATGTGCAATATTTCACTTTCATGTGTCTGAATATTTCATTATCATGTCTAATATTACTTAGCATTATTTTTTACTGATCTATTCTGGTCTGATTTTAGCTATTTATTTTATTTCAGCAATGTAGCGTACTTATTCACTGACTGTCCAAAAAAGAAGCCGCCACTTAGATTTAACTAAGCAAACAGATAAGATCCTTCCATTGGATAATTACTGCAGTGATGAATATGTTTCAGATGCAACAACTTATTTAATCCTAGCTGATGCAGTGAGGAGCTTCTCAGTTCTTAAACAACCATGTTGGAAGACATTCAGTCCTGTGGTCATGGAAAGGATGTTAATGTGTCTCAGAAGGGTCACATTATTGTCCTGCATCAAGCAAAGAAAACAACTCTGGAGATTTCCCAAACGACTAAAATCAAGTTAAGAACCATCCAACGCATCACTAAAACCTGAAGGATAGTGGAGAACCATCATCTTCCAGGGACAAAAACGGTCAGAACAAACTCTTAGATGATCATAGGAAATCAACAGTAGAACTTACGGTTATGTTTAATAGTAAAAGAAAGAACATTTCCACATGGACAATGCAAAGAGAACTCAAAGGATTGGGACTAAACAGCTGTAGCTCTAAGAAAACCACTGATCAGTGAAGCTAATCAGAAAAAAGGCTTCAATTTGCTTGGTAGCACAAAGATTGGACTCTGGATCAATGGAAGAAGGTCATGTGATCTGATGAGTCCAGATTTAATCTGTTCAGACTCTTCAGACCACATTTGTCCCTGGAAGATGATGGTTCTCCAGCATCCTTCAGGTTTTAATAATGTGTTGGACGGTTCTTAACCTGATTTTAGTAGTTTCAGAAATCTCCTTAGTTGTTTCTTTGCTTGATGCAGGCCAATAATTTGAACCTTCTGAGACAGATTAACATCCTTTCCATGACTACAGGATTTGTCTTCCAACATGGTTGTTTAACCCTCCTGTTGTCCTCATTTACAGGCACCAAAAAATGATTACAGATGCGCTAAATTGAAAAAATGCAGCGTAAAAAGTCAAATGCTAACAATAAAACTATGCAGTAAATGAAGCAAGTCGTGTAAACAGACATCCAACACGTGCAAATTAGAATTCCTCCTGTGGAAACATCTGCACAGAACTTCATCTAATAATAATCATCAACTAGAGGGATCTAATAACTGAGAGACAATCGGACTCATGGAGAAACTCATTTCTCAGCGCTGCAACTGCAAAATGATGCACTTCAGGGCATCACAACAAAAAGCTGCAACACAACTTCTAGAAGACGGAGCGACCTGCCGCCCAGAACCCTGCAGGACCAGAGACTTTAATATACACCCATTTAATACTTCCCCGTCTCTGCTCCCTATTATCTCTCTGCACAGTGGATAATGTTCTTCCCTTTTAGTATTCAGTCAGTCTGGAGGTGCAGCCAGCGGCCCTTCTCTAATAAATAGCCGGGGCTCCCTGCTGAGACGCTCTGGCCTTTCACCACACAACGCTGTAAGCAAATCAGCAGCTGTTTATTAAAAGGGTGCGATTCTCCACCTCGACAGTAAGTTTGGGCTGGCGGATTAGATGGAGCAAAGAGAGAGATCAAAGTGGACGAGGAAGAAAGGAAAACAGAGGAAAGATGGAGAGAAATGGAGGTAAAAAGCCAGAAAAGAAAAGAAACGATGGATGGATTGTTGCTGGATTACAGCTGCTGAAGAGACGTGAAGTTTCTTCCACACCGCAGGTGAATATAAATCCTTTACCTCGGGTCACATCACTCCACAACTTCTGCTCTTTCTGTTATTTTTCCTGCTAAATATGCTGACAGTCGCTGGAGTGACAGTCGAGCTGGACGTTACGACAACGGCGGTGTGGCAGAAGCATCTCCGAGTGACGAGCTGCCACCTAACGCTGAATAATACAGGAAGAAACCACTGCTGCTGGTTTGAAGCAGTTTCTCACTCGGATAAATCACAGGAGGCTCGTTTGTCAGGACGTGGACAGACAACAACACTCTATGTGCTTATTCTGAATGGATATCTGTAACGGACTGCGGTGGGTTATCAGTGACTCACTTGTGTTTCTGTTGTTTGCTTTTTATCACCAGAGATGTAATTTCAGATGTTTTGTGGTCCTACTTGTCCTTGTCTTGTCATACGTGTCCCAAATCAAATTCTACTGATGTTAGAGCTACAAAAGTTGGTGAAGTGTTGACCAAGACAGTGTTTCCATCAGGAAATATGGATCCATCCATTTACATACACTGAATTATTCGCCCTTGAAAATGAAAAAAAAATTCAAACTTTGTCCTGGATCCATTCAACCATTTGGACCTGCAGGAAACAATGCAGTCTGTGTCCAAAGTAACCTGAAAGGTGTCCAAAATGACCAAAAATGTGTTCAAAATGATGCTGAATTTGTGTAAAACGATGTATAAATTGACCATAATAACAAAAACACTGTCCATTTAGACTCACATCACTGTTTTTTCATGTCAAAATAGCAAAAAACGGAGCCTTGTCTTGTCATACTTGTCAAACATCAAATTCTACTGATGTTAGAACCTCAAAAGTTGGTGAAATGTCAACCAAAGTCTGTATTTTTAGTAGGAACTACAAATATATCCATATATTTACACTTTGTGCTTTTTTTTCCATCTTCAAGGGTGAATAATTCAGACTTTGTCCTCTGCTGGATCCATTCAACCATTTGGACCTGCAGGACACAATGCTGTCTGTGTCCACAGTAACTGGAAAGGTGTTCAAAATTACACAAAATTTGTTCAAAATGACATGAAATTTGTCTAGAAATGCATAAATTTACCATAACAACTAAAACACTGTCCATTTAGACTCATCACTACTTTGCCATGTCAAAACAGCAGAAACTGGAACCTTGTCTTGCCACAACTCAGATTCTACTGATGTTAGAGCCTCAAAAGTTGGTGAAACGTTGACCAAAGACTATTCTTAGTAGGAAACATGGATACATACACATATATACGCTTACATGAACTTTCAATACCACACTTGTGTGAATTTCTTTTCCATTTTCAAGGGCCAATAATTAAACATGTGACCGCTGCTGGATTTATTCAGTCAGTTAGATCTGCTGGAAACAGTGATGTCTAGTGCAAAATAACTTAAAATGTGTTTAAAATGAATGAAAATCTCTTCAAAATGACTCAGAGTTTGTTCAAATGACTCTATAATGGCCCTAAACAGCTTAAAAACTTTCCAAAATGACAAAGTTGTCTCAAAAACTGTCCAAAATACCTCAACAATGGTCCAGTTCCAGTCAGATCAATGTTTTGGAATTTTGAAATAATAAACACTGGAATCTTGTCTTGCCAAACATCACATTCTACTGATGTTGGAGCCTCAGGAGTTGGTGAAATTTCGACCAAAGACTGTATTTTAGTAGAAACACATCTAGCATGATGAGAGGCTGGTTAGTCAGAGAATCAGAGCAGGTCTGGTCATCATCTGCTGTGTTGGCTGCAGGCTAACTAGCGATGCTGCGCTGAGAAGGCTGAATTATCTGAGTCCAGGTCAGCGGTCTGACCTCAGATCTGTGCAGGACTCCTTCGTAGCAGCGAGTCGGCTTCTCTCACTCTGCTTCTGACTGTTTCTTCTGCCTCGTGGACAAATTAACAAATTAGCTCGACTGCAACCAGCTGACCTCCGAGACATTGCTGTGGTTTTTCCTATTGCACTAAGAGTTTGTAATAAAAAACTTTACCAACTGAGTTACTGAGGTGCAGATGAGAAACAAGAAATCCTGTTTTTTTTTTTTTTAAAGCGTAGCTCTTGATTAACTCCAAATCCAGGACGACATGCTACACATTGTTAAATTAACAGGAACAGGACGGGAACTTCTGGGTCACTGAAGCCAGTTTTCACAGGTCAATATCTCCAAAATTAAAACTCCCACAGCCATGAATTTAGTGAAGAAAGATCAGAGTTCACTGATTGTATCCCAGAACTAAATTCTGTGAAACATTCTGGCCTCAGAGGTTGGTGAAATGTTGACCAAAGTCTGTATTTTTAGGAGGAAACATGGATCCATCCATATATATGAACTTACAGGAACTTTCTGGAGCCCATATACCATCCTCATTTCAAAGTTTTGTACTATTTTCTCCATTTTCATGGGCGAGTAAATGTACATTATTGTAATTTTGGACAATTTTGAGTAATTTTTGAAACATTTTGGGCTGGATGTAGAGCCACATTGAACAATTGTCAGTATTTCTGAACCGGTTTCAAATAATTTTGGATATTTTTGAGTCAATTTCGACAAGTTTTAAGTCAAAATAGCAAAAAACTGGAACCTTCTCTTGCCATATTTGAAATAAAATATCAAATTCTACTGATGTTAGAGCCTCAAAAGTTTGTGAAATGTCAATCAAAGTCTGTATTTTTGGTTGAAAACCTGTACAGATCCATATATAGACATGCACAGAAACTTTCTGGGGCCACAACATCATCTTCATTTAAAAATGTTGCACTTTTTTATATTTTCAAGGGCCAGTAACTAAAAATCTGTCCTCTGCTGGAGCCAATTAGTCATTTAGATCTGCTGGAAACAATGTTGTCTGTGTCCAAAATAACTTAAAACTAGTCTAAAATGACTGAAAATTTGTTCAAATTGACTAAAAATTGGCCAGTTAGACTCATGTAACCATCAAAGTAGCAAAATTGGAAGCTTATCTTGTCATAGTCGTCACACTGATGTTAGTAGCTTCAAATGTTAGTAAAATGTCGACCAAAGACTATGTTTAGTATTAAATATGAATATATCCATATATATATACTATTACATGAACCTTTTGAGGCCTTTATACAATCACTGTTTGAAAGTTGTCATTTTGGACACTTTGTGGTGAGCCGGTACAGACGTCAATCTGGACAGGTTTCAAATAATTCTGGACAATCTCCGGTTATTTTTAGCAAAAAACAAGGAACTTGTCATATTGACCAAACATGTCATTCGACTGATATTAGAGCATCAAAAGTTGGTGAAATGGCAACCAAACAGTGACTTTTTAGTAGGAAATATGAATCCATTCATATATACAACCTAATACCACCGTTGTTGCAAAATGTTTTCCTTATTTTTCCATTTTCAATGTCTAAAATTGAGATATTTCTACTCTGTTAAAGTCATTTGGTAATTTGGGTCGACTGAAAGCTTTTCTGTCTGTGTCTGCAACAGATTTTATGTCTGTGGGAGTTTTTTTATGAAAATATTTATTCCTTAAAATGGCTTCCTTGGTAACACATTTGACTTAAAACACATGAAAACATAGTAAAGTCTCAGTGAACTCTCTGCCAGAACTTAGTTTTGAATCCCAAATAACAACTAAGTAATCCCTCTGCAGAATCTGAGACTGTGGAGCAACACTGACATCTGAAATTACACCAATCTACCACAATAAAAGCCTCCTTAATCAACAGAGCAAAAAAAGAAGAAGCAGAACTGATGTAATGCAGGTTAGAAGCAACACAACGTCTTGTTGTGTGAACAGAACGATGGATGACGGTGAAAGTTAGACTGACAGATGTGATTGTTTTCACTATAATGTCATTCAATCGACTTTAGAGATTCTAACAGATAGCTGAGAACCTGAACCTCCACGTCCATCCGTCCATCCGTCGATCCATCCATCCGTCCATCCGTCCGTCTGTAAGTGTTTGAAGCCTGCAGCTGGCAGTAATGAAGTCCTGAGCCTCTAATTGGAAAGAATGACAACGTGCAGGACGTTTGATTGCTCTCCACAAATGGGCCTGCAGGGGACTTGAGGAGAGCCGGGCCGAGCTAATTAGCATTAGCATGGTGTGTACGTGTGAAGTTCATCTCTGCTCAGGCGTTTGGCCTTTGTGCATCTTGAAACGGAGATATACATTAAAAGAGCTTCTGAAACGCGTTTGATGAGGAACAAAGGCAGCTTCAGTGGATTTAAACGTCCTTTTAATCCGTCCTGATTCACTGCA
The DNA here is from genome assembly GCA_027123335.1 of Amphiprion clarkii. NCBI lineage: Eukaryota > Metazoa > Chordata > Actinopteri > Pomacentridae > Amphiprion > Amphiprion clarkii. The sequence continues at coordinate 3,326,169 of CM049581.1, read as the reverse complement.
GCAGCAGCAGCAGCTCAGACAGAACCAGAACCGGAGAGTTTTACATCATATTAATACATACATGAGTGAAACATGCGGGGAACAAACCACTAAAAGCACGTGGACGTCTGAAGATCAGTCATTAAAGGGAACTCTCTCACTAATTAATTAAATGTTTGGTTGGAGATAAAAATTCTAATTTACTCATTTAGATAAAGCTTTTAGTCATAGATTATTGTGATGAGTTGGGTTGATATAATAAAGTTAGTAGTTGAATCAACTTAGTATCTTGTGTCATTTCAACTCAAATTCCTGCGTTTGTTCATTTAAAACTAAACTTCAGTTGAGGTAAGTTAACGGAACTGGCTTGGCATGAGAAAAATGAATACATACTGAGTCATTTGGGGCAAGATGGCCGACAGTCAAACAATTCCAAGTAAGTTGAGTCATTTTTGACACAAGGAAAGTCCAAATATCTAAAAACTGGAACCTTGTCTTGACAAACTTGCCACACATCAAATTCTACTGATGCTAGAGCCTCACAAGTTGGTGAAATGTCGACCAAAGACATTTTCTAGAGCCAACAATTAAAAATCTGACCTCTGTTGGAGCCATTTAATCATCATGATCTGCTGGAAATGATTTCCGTTTCCAAAATGACTCAAATTTTGAGTCCCTGAAAAATGGTTAAAAAAGACTCTTAATAAACAACTCAGAATATATTTGGACATATTTCTAATAATTTTGGACATTTGTGTCAATTTCAACAAATTTCAAGTCAAAATAGCAGAAAACTGGAACCTGGTCTCAACAAATTATCATCTCCTGATGCTGAAGAACTTTGAGTTGGTGAAAGGTCCACCAAAGACCGACTAGGGTCTAAATATCACCCTTATTTATTCATTTTGAAGAGCCAGGAATGATTCATTATTGCCATTTAGTTTAACTGAGTCATTTTAGACGGTTAGATGCACCTAAATCACCTGATTCCTCTCAAATAAGGAGTTTATTGTTGAACTTAATATGGATAGGAAGATAAGAATGTAGTTTTTGGGAGACAAAGTTAGAGTGTGATAATTTGGAAAAAGCCTCTATCTGTTTCATCCTTAGGAAAAGCTAAAACACAAACCATGAAGCAGATCTTATCTGCAACATCAGTGAAGCTCTAAAACGACTAAATCTGATAGAAATCCTGAAACCAGAAGATTTATTGGCTGTTTGAGGAGGAGACTGAAACTAAATCTGTTTTCTATGACCAGTTCTCATGTATTATGTCTGATTTAATGCCTGCATCCATCAGTAAAGTGGTAATAAAACACCTAAAATCAATTACGGCTCACAGAAACATGCTGATTTGCTTCTCTTAAACCGACACAAGTCTGAAGAATTTCATTTTCTGTTACTGTGTGAAATGTGGAAAACAGGAGCATTCGTCTATTTATGAACGGTTCTATAATGACTGATGTTTCTGAAAAAAACCAAAGCAGAGTTTGATCAGCAGAAATGTGTCGATGTGTTTAGTTTAACTTAAAGAACGAATCTAAAACTAGAAAACTGGAGCTCTGAGAACTAAGGGTGGAAAAAAATGCAGTAATTTGACATTGAACTAGAGTCCTGAAGGTCTCTGGAGTGTCATTTCCTCCTCATGTTATAATGTCGTATTATACTTTAATGTTAGAGCTCATTAACTGCCGTATATTTTATATCAACGATGACCATTTTAAAAAGCAAACTCAGCTTCTGATTAATTATCTTCCTTCCAGGCAGCAGCTGGTGTCCTTCAAGACATAAAACTCAGCTCAAATCAACTGAACGTCGCCTACTTTTAGTTTTTTTATTTTATTTAGTTTGTTCTGTTAGTATGTGAAGTCTGTGTGTCTGTGTAATTTTACAAATTTACAAATAATTTTACAAAAAGTCCTTTTTAATCATATTTTGGAAACACATGAAAATAGCCAGAAAATTACAAAATTTATTTTAAAAAGTTTTATTAATATTTTTCAGATGGTTTTTGGATATTTTATCAACATTATTGTCAGACTTTTTTCCAAATATTTTTGGTTCTTTGTCAAAAATATATTTTTTCTGATTTTTTTGAAGATATTTTATTTATATTTGCAACTATTTTTAATATGTCCTGCACATTTTTAAAAATAAATATTTCTTGTTCATTTTATTGTTATTATATATGTATATTTTATTTAATTTCATAACATTTGCTTATATTTTGAAACCTTAAGTGTCTTTTGACATTTTACAAAAATCATAATTTTAAGACATTTTATTTGCATTTGTAAAAAGAATTGCATTTTTTTGTTAAAAAAATTTAAAAAAAATTATTCAAACGTCATTCATATTTCTGAAATACACAAAACTTTAAAAAAAATCCATAAACGTTTAAAAAATGCAAAAACAATGTTGTTAATTTACATGTCTTAATGTATAAAGTCATTAAAATCCGTAACAGTGAATAACTGATTTTTATTAAAAGAAAATGTAATTCAAGCTAAATGATGGAAATATGTTTCAAAAAGTTATGTAAATAAAAATAATCAACATGAAAATAATTTTTAAAAATTTTCTCTACACAGATTTGCTTGTTAAATGGGAAATATCTTGTATAACTGCAGACGTTTTCACAGCAATCAATGGTGACGTGTCAAAATGCAGTTTTGATATCTATGTATGTATATTTTTACCATTTTTTTTATCCATCATTAGACATAAAAAAACCCACAAAAATGCACTTAGATCTCATGTTAAGATCAAATATATATCATGGAAAAATGATTATAACTTATTAAATGGTTATTTTCAATATATATATTAATTTTTCCACTTCCTTGTCAACATTTCTTCACTGTAGTTGGAATAAAGGTTTAAAAAATAAGTCTGCTGGTAAAAGAGAAGTGAACTTGTTGAGGAGGTTTTGCTGCTTTTCTGCTGCATATATTCAGTCGCAGCCAACTGGTGGGAGTCTGCAGCATTTAAAATCTATTTAACCTCCATTAAACCGGAACTGAAGAACCATTTAGAACGAAACATTCCACAAAACAAACACATTTGTTCGTCTGAATGAGTCTCCAGCCTGTGCTGATGTGCGTCGGCGAGGGGAAGTGATACCGAGGCACCAAATTAAAAGCTCGACTGTTTCCTGGACAGTAACAGATTCCTCTCTGGTGGATGCATGCAGATGCGGTTCACGTGGATAAAATCTACTCCGTGCACTTCCTGCCTTCGATTAAACGGTCACACATGAGCTGGACAGCGAGTTATTTTCTAAGGTGCTAATGGCCTCGGAGGGAAGCCGTCTGAGCGTTTCCCTTCATGCACCGTAATCAGTCCTCATCTGCTGGTCAGTCGATGCGACGCCTGCAGCCACCCATCGATCCGGCCCACCTGCATTAACGCACCTTCCTCCCGTCGTCTTCCTCCATCTCGTAAACATGAACAAACGCGCCACACGGGGGATCGATGAAACCGTCCCGGAGCTTTATTTCCACCTCCTTCAGCCAAAACATTACGCCTCCTCCTTTTGAGATGATTTCAGCAGAGCGTTTTCCAAAATGTGACCTCAGAATAGAAGCTCTTTCTGTCTGTTCTGCTGGATGTCCTCCACTCATTTACTGCTCATTTTTTCTCTTTTTCCTCACATTTCTCTTTGCCCTTCTAATTTAATTCCCTGCCTCCATGTTCCCATGATTCATTTTCATCCTCCTTTTTTCCATTTCCACCCATCGTCTGTGTCTTTCTTTCCATTCTTTCCTTTGTTTTCTCATTTTTATTCTCTTTATTCATCTCACTCCTTCCCATCGCTTTATTTCTTCTCTTTTCCACTTTTACTTTCTATTCTACCCCCTTTCCTCCTTCCTTTCATCCCACCTTCCACTGTTTCTTCCTTCCACCTCTACTTTTATCCCTTCGTTTTTCTCCAGAGCTGCCTCCAGTCATTTGTTTCCCCTTTAATTCCCATTTATTTTCCTCTTTTCTTCCACCTCCTTCCCTCCTTTCTTTCGTTCTCCTTCCCTCTTTTCTTCTCTTACTTGCTTCTTCTTGCTTTGGTTATAATTATTATCATTGTTAGTTTATTATATACTCTATCTCCCACTTGCTTTTATTAGTTTTTTTTTGGCTGTTGGAGTCTGAATTCTCTCTAAAATTTGCAATGCACTTTATTCAACCTGTCTGCACTGTTTCTTCTTGCACAATTTTATTTTAATTCTGCTGTATTTTGCTATTTTGAACCTCCCTCTGTACGTAATAAAGTGCTGTATTAATAAATCTAATTATTTGATGCCCATAAATTAATGGAAGTGTAGTTCATCTGGTCCATTTATGATTTCAAAACTGAAAATGTGAATTCGAGGAGAGATTGAATTCTGCTACAAATATTGAATATAAATATAACTCTGTGTGAAGCTCGCGTGTCTCAAGTGGAAAAAAAAGAAGTGTATTTTACTGTTAGCTTCTGATCCATCCTGTCTCCATGCCGGGAATAAATTTTAATTATAGATAATTAATGAAGATACTGTTGTTTAAACCTGTAATAAACTCAGAGGAAAAACTCCTAAACAGCTGGAAGCGACAAACTAAACTTCAGCTCCTGTTAACACTTTGAGGTCTGTGCCTTCATCAACAAACTGTCTTTTTGTGGATTCTCTCTTTTTGTACAGTCATAAACGAAAACTTCCATACACATGTAGAGACAAGTGGATGTCAAATGGGTCCTGTTTAAACTGGATCAGAGGAGTCATCAGCTGTAGTCAACTGTAATCATGCACCAGATGTTAAGACATCCAAACACTAAGAAACTTTGATTAACACAACTTTCTACATCAGCAAACCTGATAATTTGAGTTGCTGTACATATGTTTTTGACCCAGCAGATTCAGTAATACTTTTAAAAAGACCTATAATGAATCGCTGCACTCACTGAAACTTGGATGTCTGAGTTTAAACTAAACTGTTAACAATGAGCTGAAGTCAAAGGAAAGCACTGTTTTAAATAATTTTCTGCTTTTCTGGATTCTATCAACTCGAAATTAAAATTTGTCTCATTAGAAAAGTGCACAAATTAGCTCTACTACTCCCTGAACGTGAGACGTTCATGTTTCTTCAAGTTTTTATGCAACCACTCGACTCTTCCAGTTGGATTACCAAGTAAAACCAGAAAAAGAACTGAAAGTATAATGACAAATTCATATTTTAAAATTGGGTAAAGCTCAATTTAGAGGTTGCTATAATGCAAATTGTTCCTTTAAGAGGCCTCAAACCTAACTAATCACACATGGGGACTCTCCTGGACTCTTTATTTATATGTCAAAGTTCAGAAAATCACATATTTTGTTGATTTTGAGGTGAAAAGAACCCCTTCAGCAAAAACATGTCAGCATTTTCTAATGTTAAAAAGCCACAGTAAACCTTTAATTGCATTTAATGTGTTAATATTGACAGAATTTTGCAAAATTCCAACATAATGTGTTCACACTTACAGCTAGTATTGTGTTATTACAAGCTGCTCTGCACAGATTCAACACGTATCCATAGGTGGATTTATCTGCGGTTTCATGGCGGTTTGATCCCACTGAGGCTGTGAACAGAAGATTGGACTTTCTCTCCAGACTTTCAGCTCACTGATGCTGCTGGAAGAGGTGACGGCAGCAGTTTAAACCACTGGGGAGGCTCTGATGTATTTTTCTATTAGGTCTATAACTCGACCAACCATCTGTTCCAAAAACTTTCCTCTGGGAGGCCGAGGCGACCCATTAAGACCACAACTATCCTCCACCTTAAAAGCCTCTTCACAAGAGCTGTGAAGCCTCCCGCCCGACACACACACACACACACACACACACACACACACACACACACACACACACTACAAGTCACACACACACACACACACACACACACACTACAAGTACACACACATCCTCCCAAAGGCCAACTGCTCACGACAAACTCTTCATATTTACACCAAATATTCTGTAATAGTGAATTATTTAGACTGTGCTGGATATTATACTTCACTTCACATACTGACACATTTACTGTGGTTTGTGAGCTGCTATTTCTGGCCGACAATAACAGTAAGATTTAAACCAGAGCTGCACAGAAGGAGCTTCAGTCGGCTGCAGATTTACACCAGTGATGGATCGTCTTTCTGAGTTTTATGCAGCATGATTAAAACCAAGTGTTTTCTGCTGTAAATTCAAGGTATCCAGCAGCTCAGACATGTTACATTAAGTAAAAATAAGGAAAACAATGTGCAAAAACAACATGTAAACCATGCTGGTAAAAGTAATAAGGTGCAAAATGCGAACTAAACTGTTTCTCCAACTACAAAGTTCAAAGTTTGTTTCATGCAGGTACTTCCTTAGAGCCTGACGGATGCACTTGTTTTCGGTTGGATTACTTTTGAGGTATGTATTGCAGCAACGTTTTGCAAATATCAAATGAAACTACAAGACCTGGCCTTTCTAGCAATACCAGTAGCTTGTTTCTGTGACCAAGTGTCGGTGAGAAAAAGAATCTTGAATTTATAACGTGGTGAAAACATTTGTTTGATCTGCTATCTCTGCAGAAGGCTACTGTTGGCGAACGCTTCAGTGAATAAAATCAAACATTTCCCCCAGTTTCTAAATCATACAGTTTCCCACCATCGTAGTTCTGATATTTCTAGATTCCACACAATCTCCTCTGTGCAATTATAGAAAAATATCACTGCTGCCACCAGTTTGTGGTGAGATACATGCAAAAACATGACAATTTCACAACTGAAAAGATGCGCTTTCCTTGATATAGAGGCTAAAATAAACAATCTGAATGTGTTGATAGAGTAGAATATTCTGGAAAAAAGGAACATACAGCATGTATAGTTAGCTGTTATAATGACCAAGATAAGAGCTTTAAGGAAAGGTAGTGAAATTAGTCTAAAAATAGCTCATTGGCTTAATACTAAAGGTTTATTTGAAGTCATTACACTTACAAATTCCAAGCAGCACATTACATATATAGTATTAAATTGTATTTCCATTATTCTCAAATGCTAGTTTTCAGTCTTTCTGGCATTTTAGAAAAGATTTCCGCAGGTTGATAACTGACTGATGTGGTTTATTGGCAACAAACAGGAAGGTGAGGAGATTTTAAATATTCCATTCAGTAAGTAGAACTAAACCTCTCATGCTTCAGTGCAAAGATGTAAATATTTTAACCTTTTTAGCACAAAACGTCATTTTATATTCCCTGTAATAACACTGTGTGAACAAGAAGTCTTAAAAGAGCTCATTTTAAATATTTATTTCCTTTTGTTTCAGGTGTTTGTTGAGTTTTTGGGATCACATCAAGTGACCAAACATCATAGTTTGATACTTTCCTGCAGAGCAGATACCAGCAGATAAATGTCATTTGGAAAGTTTGCATGTAAATATAAAACTTAGATTAACATAAATATCTTGTTAATTAGTCTGTTCTGTTCTGAGGTTTTTTGTGCAACATCAGCCAAGTTAGGTTGCAAAATATTTCTTTTATAATTTCAGCATGAAGAAGCAAATATGCTGTAAGATCCCTAAAGACTAGAAGTTCTTCTTTGTGACTCGAGTCCAGCAGCAGAAGATTCTGTTTTGTTGAACCAGCGTCGTTTCATATTCGAAAGCGAGACGGAAGCTGGAATGCATGAAACAGAGTCTGGATCTGAAAGGCTTGAAGATGTCCAGAGAACTCCACATAAACTGCATCCATGAATAAAACAAACACTGCATCTCCAGCACATGTTGCATGAACCTCAGAACAATTAAACCTCTGCAGTCCCTTCATCTGAAGGTGCCTTCAGCAGCTGCAGAAAGAGGAGAAAACGCGTTTGAACGTCGTGTTCAGACATAAAAACTCGTGCAAAAGTTCCACAACGAGAGCAGCTGCTTGGAGAAAGTTGTGTGATTGATTCTAACTTTGCGCCATAGATCAAGATGTGTCACGCTTCCTGAAAGCTGGATTCCTCTCCCGGGAACAAAACACGGCATTTTAATTAAGATTGTGTCGGCACATTTACAATGTGTCAGAGCAATTCAAACATCATCCAAAGTTAATTGTCTAACAAGATGAAAGACTGCGAGCAAACTGCAAATGTCAGGCTCCATAATTAACAGGAATGTCGGCTAAATGGTGAATTATGTTCAGCAAATTTGTAATTCGGTAATAAATATGTTCATCCGAACGAACCGTAAACTGCAGCTGGGAGCAGCAACACGTCACGGCGTCAAATCTCACAGGATTAAATACAGTTTTTATGCCACTAAACACAGAACGATGCAGATTTCTATAAAATATCATGGAATAATGACAAAATAATAAAGCTTAAAGAGGGTCACTGTGGACAATCTGACAATCTCAGCTGACTGTAACATCATGAAGGAGCTCCAGAACATGGAGAAACAGCTGGAACAGATGAAGCTGAAACTGGGAAAGAAGCAGATTCCAGGGAAAGAAAGAGCTAAGATGCTGTCAGAACAAAGAAACTCTCAGTTTCTAAAGCCTCAGACCAATAGAGAAGATGTTTCTGTTTGCAATGTTTCATTATCAGTGACAACATCAGCTGAACAAACTAAGAGACGAGTTCATTCTCTGAACTTACGGTTTCTAGAAGGAGACCCACAAATAGTTGTGCAAGAGGTAGAAGTGATATCTGGTGTAACTTTATCGGTACAGCCAGAGTAAAAATGACTGTTTCATTGTGACACAACCTTGTTAAACATTTTTCTAACCAGGAATCAGCAATCCTGCCATCAAGTGCAGCAAGTGAAAGAGATTTTTCCTCCAAATCGAAAATGAAGAACCCATTTCAACCAACATACGAAAAACCTAATAGAATTCATAGATAGATACCTTATTATAACTGTAGAAAACTGTAAAAACAGAAAGATTTTCAAATTTCCAACGATCTGTAAAAGATGCGATTTGTGCTTCTGTTAACAAAAACAACTAAGTCTAACTTTGTGATAAAATTTGTGATATTTTATCAGAAAACGTTGATTTATTATGTCTCACTCAAAAAATCACTAAAACTAAAGCAGATAAATTCTGCACTGTTTGTGAAGCCATGACTGACTCAGCTGTGAACAACAGTAATGACACAAAAAGTCTGAGTTTTTTGCTGAACTGCGGCTTTGTTTAGACAGAGGAGATAAATAAATAAAATAAATGCAGCACGGCTCTAAAACAGTGAACAGAGGAGCAAGTTGTTGAAGATACATCCAGCATGGTGAAACATCTTTCTACAGCTGATGAGCAGAGTAGAGAAGAAAACACGGCGATTATAGAGGTTGTAAAAAGGGAAATATCTATAGTATGTGGAACCTCTGTTTATTTTTTGCAGTGTTAGTAACAGATGAAGACAACTGCAAAATGTTAAACAAGTTAATTCTGTCTTTAAATGTTTTTGTAAAAAATAGCTTCAGATTTCTGTATTTTTTTTATGATTTATGGCATTAAAACTGTGTCATGGTGCACAGAAGACATTGCTGAGTCTTAATTCCTTCTAGTCCTGGTTGTTCTGTTTCCAAAGAGCTGCAGGATTTTATACTGAAGTAGAAAATGAGCCATCAGTGAGGAAAAAAGAGACAAGAGCACAAAATGCTCAGTTCAAAGGTTAAAATATAAAAAAAACAGCAGGATGATGAAATATAAAGATGCTAACATGCTAAATGTTCCACGGTATACACCCCATAGTTGCATGACATGTTACATGCTACATGCTAAACCCTAAAAGCTAACATTAGCATTTCAGCGCTACATTCACTTCAAGTTGTGTTTTATTGTAGAGAAAAATGAGCCAACAGCAAGTAAAAATGTGAGAGAATATTGTTGAGGTTTAGAGAGTTAAACCAAGACCCTCATGGTAATTTATAGAGAGAAGCAGCATAAATGGTGGTTTAGTCACCAAACGGGCTGTAAAATAACTCAAATAAAAGCCCTAAATGTGAGTAACGGGTTCGTTCTGGTACTGATATGTGCAGATTTGCCAAACTTGGGAAGTTAGACGGCAGCAGCAGTGGAGCTGCAGGATTCCTCCGGTTAGTTCAGATCTGATAATCTCTGTTATCTCAGCATGACGCGACGACGATCCAACGAGGAGTCGGACATGTTGGGAATGTATCTAACTCTGTAAATTCCTCCGTAAATGTTCTGCCGGGTCGAGGCCAGAACGCTGCTGAGCCAAGAAGAAAGGAGCGACTCTGAACTCCTGCTTCATAATTATTAACAAATGTATTTTCCTTCCGTTAACGGGGAACAGAAACTTTGTGACGCAGCGGGAGAATAAGATCAATTGGAGTAATTTAGCTACCTGTGAGGCGCCTTTTTTCTTCCTCTGTTGTTTGCTGCCCTTCATTAAAAGCAAATGCTGCTGATAATAAAAGCAACATGTCGACTCGTCCTCTGAAATAAAGAACTTCCTGCCTGCATTGTCTTCTCTTTACAAACTAAATGGCATTAAGTCGTATCTGAGGAGCCAGTTTCTGTCTCATATCTGCACTTTTTCTCTCACAGACTCGAATAATGACACAAATTGACAAACGAGACACAAAACAAGACAAAAAAAACAACAAAAAATAGACACAAAACGACCCGAAGAACATACAAAATAACGAAAATGAGACCAAAAAATGACAGAAGACAAAATACATGCAGTAAACAGAGCCGCAAGTTGTTGGAGATACAATCAGCATGGTGAAACATCTTTCTATTGTCATTTTAAACTAAATTTGAGTTATTTTGAACTAGTTTCATGTAATTATGGGGAGTTCTCAAGTTATTTTGGACAATTCTTAAGCAGGTTTGGACAAGTTTTCAGTCATTTTTGACACTTTTTGTTACTTTGGACCAAATTTTATTCAATTTTGTACAATTTCATTTTATTTTGGACAAGTCTTTACATCATTTTAGACAGCTTATTAGTCATTTTGGACAGTTTTTGAGGTGTTTTGGACGATTCATGAGCAGGTTTGGATTGGTTTTGAGTCATCTGTGGTATTTTTTTGTTACTTTGGAGAAAACTGGAGTCATTTTGGACAATTTTAGACTGTGATTAAAGCACGGCTCAAAAACAGTGAACAGAGGAGCAAGTTGTTGGAGGATACATTCAGCATGGTGAAACATCTTTCTACAGCTGATGAGCAGAGTAGAGAGGAAAAGTCTGGAGAGGAAATATGGAAATAGTTAAATATCAAGAAGAGATGTCACGACCACAGAAAGAATACAACAAGAAGAATAGACCAAAAAAACAACACAAAATGGCAAACAACAAGGCTAAAGGCCAGAAGGAAAACACAAAACGACATTAACTAGGCACAAAATGACAAAAACAAGACAGAACGTCGTAAAACAAGATGAAATTTCAGAAATGGGACAAATTGACGAACGAGACACAAAACAAGACAAAAAAAAATAACAAAAAATAGACACAAAACGACCCAAAGGACGCACAAAATGACAAAAATTAGACAGAAAAAATGGCACAAAATGGCAAAAAACCAAGACAAAGCGACAGAAAAACGCCAAAAACAACACAAAGAAAATACCAGATGACAACAAACTAGACACAGAACGCCAAAAACACAACAAAATGACACAAATGTGAGAGACTGAAAGTAAAATCCGACCTCCTGACTGTCCGTCTTCTCGTCCTAATAACTCCGGCGGTTAAAGAGGAGGATGAAGGTGAACGTTGGGTTTGATGTTGCGCCGACGAGGGTCTGGACCCCGACGGACGCCTCGGGCTTTGTGGTCTCACAACGGGACGGCGAGACTTTTCACATTACGGCAGAATATATTTAGCTCTCCTCCATCTCAGGTCACAGTGAGCTGGAGGACAGTGTGGACGAACCACTGGACACATTTAACAAGAGGACGGACGAGTGGCCTGCAGCGCTAACGGACAATTAAAGATGCAGAAAAGGAAACCCAGAACTGGACTCCAGGCAGAAACGTCTGATGTTCAAGAGGTGAGAGGAGTTCTGGATGATTTTATGTCTGATATGTGGATGTAAAACCCATAAATGAGCCCAACTGTTATTTTAGATTCCTTTCAGATCCAGTAGAAAGCAGCAGAGTGTTTGTGTCTGAGGCTCACAGTTTTCACTCTAGAGACGTAAATCTTTAACCTTCTGAACTTCAAGCAGTTTCTGGACATTTTTGTCTTCACTCTGGGCTCGTTTTTCAAGTCCTGCACCTCCATGGAAACAGCAGAGATCTCAGAAACTTCTCCGAACACAGTTTTAATGCTATAAACCAGCTTTCTCAGACCTTTTAGCACCATGGACCGGCTTCAACAAGACCATCAGTACACATAACAAATAGCAATCTTTTCTCTTTTTATCAAATCAGAATTGTTAAAAAAAAGTGTCCGAAATGAATAAAGTTACTTTTTATTTACACAAACCTTCCCAAGTTCCCAACGTCCAACACAAAATACACAACAACAGCAAAGACCCGTCCTGACAATTAGAACACAACGTACAGACGGGGCAACTCCTGGTTGTTTATCTGTGTTTGTTTACTTGTGTTTGCATTAATCAGCGTCTCTGCAGCCGGCCAAGTCAAACATGCAGAAGGTGAAGGAAAATCGGTTTCCCAACCTCTGGTTCGGGGCCCATTTAGTCCAGACTGAAGCCATTTCTTGCACGTTGCAGATGTTTTTTTAAGGGCACATGTGAAGGACTTTAACATCCTGGCAACTCTATGACACAATTACTGTCAATATTAGTCGACTAATGTGTTTTTTTTCACAGTCAAGATACATTTTTAGTATTTAAGAAGAAAGAAAATCAGTATTTGGAACCAATATACATTAGAATTAAGAACAACACAAACTTCGACACAAACCTTCATAGAAACTAAACTGAGTCATAAACAGCATCTTTATATCCAACATAAAGTCTCCAATCTTCCAACATCCAGATAATGTCAGACACTACGACTAAACTAATTGTTTTATGGTTATTGTTTGTGTGTCACGTTTTATAAAACATTAAAATGTTGAATGGCAGCTATCTTGGCCCAGCCTCCTTGTAAAAGAAATAACTAAATAAATATTGCACAACCAAAACATCATGATGCCAACTTTTTTTCTTTTTTTTTTTACTGGAAGCTGATGTTCTAAATGTGCTGAATAAACAGCAGTAACTGGACTACAGTATTCTGTCTTGGGGTCTTATTTATTTGTCAGTTTTTGTCGTCATTGTTTGTCTAAAGCTGTTTGTAGCTTCGGTTTCAAAGGTGCAAAGAAAGTTATTATTATTAAAAATATTTAAAAGAATGTTATTCATTAGAACATGTTGCATGCATGTGACTTTTTAATACATTATAATGAAATTAAATATTGGAAACTGCAGTTTCACAGCAGCAGTTCACATAAAAACAAACATACGAGTCCTACAAAAGTACAAAGCAGCATCTTTACTGTCTTTATTGTTAGTTAGCACTTAGCTAACAACCTGACAGCTGAATAATTGTGCAATTCAAAACATATTTTCCTGTTTACATTCTGGGTAACTGCACATTTTCAGGTGATTAATGTGCACAGTCCTGCAGACAGGAAGCCTTTCTATCGCTCTTCTGTAATTTCTGCTGCTAATTTGACATGCAACACATTTTTCATCTGTATGTTTGTGTTTAATGTGAAATAAACCCTTTCTGGTTCTGATTCTGGTCTGCAGACATGAGAGCCACAAAACGCCACAGAACTACCAGCTTTTTAAAGAGTTAACTCGACATCATCTGCACTTCCTGCTTCCTCGACACGAGCAGATCTGGGGATGAGTTTGAAAGTCACCTCGCAGCACATCAGCGCTGACAGAACGGCAGCGTGGCTGTCGGTTATGATGTTATGGCTGCATTAGTGCTAACTGCACTGGCCTCCTCTGCGCTGCAGATGGTCCATTACGCTGCTCTACTGCCTACAGGACGCCTGTCGCTCACGTATAACGGCCTCCGCTGACTTACCGTGTTCCAGCTGCAGAGCCGGCGGCGGGTCGGAGCTTCGCTTACGGTCTAATCTGGATTTATGTCGGCCATGAAACGAGGCTGAGGGAGGCGTCCTGCAGCCGGCCAGGTGTGAACAAACAACACAAACAACCTGAGCTTCACTCCCCAACAGTAAACTCAGATCAGAGGTCAGAGAGTCCAAACTGTACTGGTTCTCTGCTGCTGGTCTGGAGGCATCCAACCATTTAATCACAACAAACATGTTACAGATAGATATGATGATAGATTGTCTGAAAAAACACAAACCAAATTATGTCAAACAAGTTCATTTTCTGTTTCAATGTGCTCTATCTATATAAATTTAACTATTCCATTACTTTTTTTAATGGAACTTCTATCTACTCCTCATGCTTTGTCTAATTTCTACACTTTCAAATACCTTTCTGACATCTGTGATACTGAGAATTGCAACTGAGAGCAAGAAAAGCAGTCAGAGAGCGCAGCACTCCTCCAAGGCTGCTCAGCACTCCTCCAAGGCTGCTCAGTCCTCCTCCAAGGCTGCTCAGTCCTCCTCCAAGGCTGCTCAGTCATTGTATCATTTCTGATGGATAAGTCCTGATAAGTCCTCAGTGGTGGATTTGTAGCAGGATCACAATCATGTGATCGTCAGCAGGCAGCTGCCGTAGTGTTCACTTGTTGTCATGGTTACAGTGACGCCATGCCGCTACCTCACAATGATACAGAAATCTTTAACAAACCTGTGGATCCAGACTATAAGCTGCATCACTACCAAAATCTAATCACTTGGTCCTCGTGTCATTTCTGACCTTCCCTGAAAATTTCATCCAAATCCATTAGTCTGTTTTGAGAAATGTTGCTAACAGATTCACAGACAAACGTATGCCGATCGTCACATGACTTCGCCACGTTCCTTGGCGGAGTAACAAACAAACTATTCTATTCTAGCAGTTGAGGTGACTTAAACACATTTTCAAGCCTTAATTTCACTTTTTTTTTTATTGTGTTATGAAAATTTTTGACATGTTTAAAAACAAAATAACACACACACACACACACATATATGTATATCCATCCATCCATCCATCCATCCATCCATCCATCCATCCATCCATCCATCCATCCATCCATCTATAAATTGCTTACTCCTCATTAGGATCACTGGGGGGCTGGAGTCTATCCTAGCTGACTGAGGGTGAAGACAGGGGACACCTGGACAGGTAAGTCTATCACAGGACTACACACACAGAGCGATAAATAATCACACTCACATTCACATCTACGGACAATTTAGAATCAATTAACCTCAGCATGTTTTAGACTGCACAGAGGCCGGGACGTGAACCGAGGATCTTCTAGCTCTGAGGCAAAAGTGCAAACAACCAAGCCACTGTGCAGCCCAGGATATTATTTTATATATATATATATATATATATATATATATATATATACATATATATATATATATATATATATATATATATATATCTTTTGTTAATTTTCAATGAAAGATATTTACTGTTTAAAAACTATAAAAAACATACAGTAATACAAACAGTAATATTCTATCAGGTGGGACGGCATATAAATATTGTAAAATAACTATTGAAAAATGGCATTGGCATTATTCAATATATTTTCATTGAGGATCAAGTCAAACATTTCGAAACTACAAAAATAGACCAGACAAATGAGAGGAGCTGAGGCTGCTTCAGAATCGCTCGTATTGTTTCTGTCATCTGAAATCCACATAGCTGTGAATTATTCAAATGTTGAATCCATTAAACAAAAAGACCCATAAAGTATTGATTTAATGTTCAGAGAAAGTTCAGCTACTTCGGAAACCTTTTAAACTCACCGAGTTGCATTGAAAAAATCTCTCAAAAAGCTGAAAAAAAGTTGTTAGGACGAATACAAACTGGAAATAATCAGTTTTTAGTGGAAAACTGTCTTGTTTTGGCGTCTACATTTGTGGATCCCAACTCATTTCAGTTTGAAAGATCTGTGATCAACTATTCCTTACTAACAGAACAGTTTCTCATCTTTTACAGGACGTTCTAAATGGTCTAAAGCAGTATTTTACATAATTTTCATAGGGTTTTAATCCCAAATATGTAAAATATTCTGGTAAAATCATAACATAAATAACATTACAGTGTCTGAACCTCAATACTTACATTTGTTGGGATGCTTTCATATAACAAATTCTAATCTTTTTTTTTATTTTTTACTACAAACAGCTGCTTGTTATTCTAAATGTTCTGTATAAATAACTATTACTAACAAGGATAGCACTCAGACAGCGCAGTACTCCACCAAGACTGTTCATTCCCTGACCTTGCGCTGAGCACAGGCGTGTGCTTTGCATGCGTACGGATACGGAATCACGTGACCTAAACATGTAGCGGCCACCATTAATTGATGGGACAGAAACACCTCCACAACTTAATCAGTTGTTCCTTGTATCGTTTCTGATAGGTTGGCAGTGGTCAGTTTGTAGTAGGATGCAATCATGTGATCATCAGCAGGCAACTGACGCAGCGTTCACTTGTTGTCATGGTTACAGTGACGCCATGCTGGCCGCTATAGCTCACAAAGGGAAATCCTTAACAAATCCGTGGATCCAGACTATGAGCTGCATCACTGTGAAAATCTAATCAGCTGGTCCTTCTGTCATTTCTGACCTTCCCTGAAAATTTCATTCAAAGCTCTTAGTCCATTTTTGAATAATGTTGCACACGGACAAACAGACAGATTCACAGACAAACGTATGCCGATCGTCATATAACTCCGCTGTGTTCCTTGGTGGAGTAACTATTAATAACTCTAACTTAATATAGTGAAGCTAAATATTGGAAACTGCATCATTAAAGCAGTAATTCTGTGGAGAACTGTAACTTTTTTGGTGTTTGGTAGTGGATCCTCACAACTTTCACTTGTTTTGTTCTGGAATCAGGGTTTCAGCTGGAGAGTTCCAGTCGGTTTCTCTCATTTGAAGAATTTTTGTCCACAGAAAAACTGAATTTTGGACTTTTTAAAGTAACAAAACACAGTTGTTCATCTTTTTCTAGGGTGTCCTAGATGATTTAAAGTAGTGTTTTAGTTCATTTTCATTGGATTTTAATCAATAATATGTAAAATACTCTGGTAAAATCACATTACAGAGTCTTAACACCAATATTTACGCTTGTTGGGATGCTTTTGTAGCTTAAGAGTTACAGTTGGTTTCTCTCATTTGAAGAATTTATGTTGACAGAACTTTGGACTTTTTAAATAATTTTCATTTTTTGCAGGATGTTCTTTGGGAATAAATGTAAAACTTGAAGTTTGCAAGCGCTCAACTTAGATTATTTCATACCATGGACTGTCGAGGTGAAGGCTGCACCTCTTTGCTGCAAAATTACTTTTCAATGTTGCTTTTAAATTCGGAAAATAAAAGGTTAGCACCACGTAACATACGTCTGCACGGTTTGCTTCTCATTTTATTGGTCTGCTGGAAGCCTGCAGCAGTCACAGGTCAGTAGTAGCTGCAGTCGTCAGGGTTTAATAGATTCTTCATCATCTCCTTAACGTGGTCAGCTGACAGGATGCTCACCAGCACATTTCCTTACTCGCTCTGGATGAAACCATAAAATGTAGACTGCCTCTGTCTCGCCTTGAATAAATTCTCCGGCGTGACGTGGCGCCTCGCAGTAACTCTGGAGTGTCTTTTATGGTCTTATTACGGCTTAACGGTGTCCACTCCGGGGGAAGGAGAGCTGGAAATAAAACCCCGAGCCTGAAGCTGTCGGGGCGGATATACGACCGAGACCCGGAGAGCTTTGATGGAACATAAAGATGGAGATCATCCAGGTAG
The DNA here is from genome assembly GCA_027123335.1 of Amphiprion clarkii. Lineage (NCBI taxonomy): Eukaryota > Metazoa > Chordata > Actinopteri > Pomacentridae > Amphiprion > Amphiprion clarkii. The sequence goes on along the minus strand of CM049581.1, from coordinate 3,308,339 downwards.
TTTGGTGTGAAGACAGACAGAAGTGGAGGCCGGTGTGTTTGATCCTGAAATCACTGATAATGTAACGCTGCTGCAGACAGCCTAATGCCGTCATCATCGCCGCTGTCAGTTAGCGGGCGCTAAAAATAGCACTCTAATGCGACGGAATACCATAAAACAAACTGAGATTAATCTTGACACAGGAGAGGGTTTTTACTGCATAAAGTTCTAAAAATACGTCCCTGCAGCGACTGAAGTTTGAAACTTGAAGCCTCCAAGGTGCCACTCAAAACTTCTTACGGATCCCCGAGTCATAAGAACCCGTCTGGCATTGAAAATCAAACATTAGAGAACTGTGTGTGTTTTATGGCACTTCACAGGCCCGTTAGCGTTTTTTTTATTTATTTATTTTTTTAAAAGCACACGGTGAACGAGCATTAAAATCACAGCCATCACAATGAGAAGTGAATTTTACAGTAATATGTGTATTTATAGTCCATCAGCTCTACTGCATGAACACCAGTGCAAATATTAGAATATATAGAGAGAATTTAACTCATATTCACCTTCTGATTTGAACTACTACTACTATTCTTTACTGCACTGTAATGACATGCCTCTGATGTAGAACAACATTAAAAACCTGTAAAACAGCAAAACTCCAAGCTAACGGCTAATTGCTAATCCCAGTCAGAGGCGTTCTGAGCAGAATAACAGCTAGCTAACCTCAACTGCACTGATTCTGACCAGTCATACACCAAGCTAATGGCTAACTGCTAACCCCAGCTACAGTTTTTCTGATCGCTAAAACACCAAGCTAATGGCTAACTGCTAACCCCAGCTACAGTTTTTCTGACCACCAAAGCACCAAGCTAATGGCTAATTGCTAGCTACAGTTGTTCTGATCACTAAAACCCCAAGCTAACAGCTAATCCCAAGAAACCCGGCTTGAAAATCAAACATTGGAGAGCCGTGTGTGTTTTATGGCACTTCACGGGCTCGCTAGTTTTCTTTTTCTAAAGCTCATGGTGAACGAGCGTGAAAATCACAAGCCGTTACAATAAGGAGACGTGAATTTTACAGTAAAATGTGTATTTACAGTCCATCAGCTCTACTGCATGAACACCAGCACAAATATTAGAAGGTATAGCCAGAATTTAACCCATATCTGACTTGAACTACTATTACTATTATTTACTACATTGTATACCTACATGTTTATTTTCCTACCACAATGCACTTATAGTTCAAAAACAGTATTATTTATCTCTAAGAGGCCTTTTATGCAGCCCTTTGGTATTGTCTCTTTAAGAAACCCCCCCTAAAAGCCCACTCTATTCTGACTGGCTGGCTTTGTGGAAGCCTTCAGCAGTAAGCATCGCCTCATCTTCGCGTTGTTGTGGAAGTTATAAAGCAAACTCTAAACCTGCTAAGTTGCATAACTTCTTATTTTTGATTTTTAATGCCAACTTTTTAAATCCACTAAATGTTGAAGCCCGAATTTGATCTGGAAAATGAAAAAAAAACTAAACATTCAGAGCAACAAAAATGACAGCAGGACTTCTCTGTTTGGTGAATAATTGGGATGTAAAGTTGGATTTAGTCTCGCAACAGATGAAAAGTTTTCCACAAATGCACCTGTTGGGTGAAAAAAGTCTACTGTGAGGAAATATCACCAATAAAAAAGCTACTAAGATGTTTTTCTAGATAGTATGAAATACCTCTAACACTGTTCTAGTAAACTGTTTTGCAAGAATGTGCACATAAATATACCAAGAATATTAAGATCCGTCAGAAATCGGAGCTGTTTTTCTTCCACTTTCTGATTTGAAACACACAATAACTTCAACTACTATTATTTATTACTCTGTATACTTCTATGTTTGTTGTCCGAGTACAATGCACAGTTTTACATTTTATGCCATACTTTTCTATTTATGATTATGAATGGAAGCACCTTAATGTAAATGCACCTTATTTCTTCCAATTGAACATTAATGGCACCTTCTTTTGCACATTATTTCCCTTGTTTTTCTCAAAAACAAGTGGGCTAGAAAAAAAATTAGGGGAAATCTATTTATCTTCATATTTCAATCTATATCTATACTTTTATTGTTTAAAACATGTAAATATTTGTCATTAAACAATAAAATGAGCACAAAAAATACAATCTCGGGTAAAATAAAGGCTTGAAATATTTCTATGGCATCCCAACTGCTAATATATTAGTTTTTCTGTTTTTATTTTCATTGTACATGAAATAGCTTTTGATAAAATACATTATAATGCTCAAAAACAATTCTCAGAATCACAGATATTTGTTCAGAAAAGTATTTGAAAATGTAGAAATTCAACAAAATAGAAGCAGGAAAACAAAAGGTTAAATGCATATGTTGCAGAGAGTATTAATGTAGAAAATACTGCTGAAAGAAAGATATTTACACATTTAAAAACAACAAATATATAGAAATATAGATGGAGAGATAGATAGCAGCATTAAAAAATCCAAAAAATACAGATGATATCTCATAAAATTAAGGCTTGAAAATTTATTTAATCACAGAAAATGCTGAAATGCTCAATTTTTTTAGTCTATTGAAGATACTTTTAAAAAAAACAACTCATAATTATTGGATATTTTTTCTATTTTTCTTTTTAAAAATCTGCTTTTATTTTGAAACATCTTTCAAAAATCTTTTTGACATTTTAAAAATATTTTGCAATTTTTAAAATATTTTATTTGCATTTGTAAAAAGAAGTATATTTTTTGTAAAAACCTAAACCAAAAAATTTTGAAATACAGAAAAACATAAATACACAAATTTTATTAATTTACATGTCTAATGTAAAACCTCTTACCTTTTAACAGTTAAAAAAAGAAAACTAACATGTTTTGACACATAGATGGTTAAAATAAAAATGTAAAAATGACGTCAATATTTCCTTTTGATTTAAGAGATGAGTGAAAAAAATTTAAGTTTAAAACTGTAAATATGTTTCTAAAAAATATGTAAATAGAAATAATCAACAGGATGTTTGTTCAGTGAAGATCTATCTATCATCCATCTATCTATCTATCTATCTATCTATCTATCTATCTATCTATCTATCTATCTATCTATCTATCTATCTATCTATCTATCTATCTATCTATCTATCTATCTATCTATCTATCTATCTATCCATCCATCATCTATCTATCTATCTATCTATCTATCTATCTATCTATCTATCTATCTATCTATCTATCTATCTATCTATCTATCTATCCATCCATCCATCCATCCATCCATCCATCCATCCATCCATCCATCCATCCATCCATCCATCCATCTATCTGTCAGAAGTTTTTTGTCACTTGGTTGAACAATAAAACTGAAATCAACTCCTCTTTAAGGACCTCGATCTGCACGAACATAAAACCTGTTGATTTCATGGATTATTTTACTGATTCTTGAAGCCATTTACAGTAAATTCACCTTCAGTTTAAGCAGCTTTAACAGTAATTTCTCCCCAGTAATACATTTTTCTTGCCTTAGTTGTGTGTCTGATAATAAGGCTGAGTTTCATCCTGTGAGCTGGAAGATTCTCAGCTGGGAATATTTCTGCATGAACCACTGACTGATATTTCCCTGCTGGGTGGACGGTTGTAGCTAAAGCAGCTAGCGTGCTGCGTGCAGAGATGATATCTGTGTTCCTAATCCTGCGTACAAAGCTTCGTTTGTGTCCTCGCTGCTTTTATTTCAGAGCGCTGATTGCATCCTGGTGTCTCACAGCTGGTCCTTCATGAAGCTACGATACGACGGCGATGCTTCCAGGAGATAAAACACACGAAACTGAAGCTGCTCTATGGAGGTGGAATATATGGAATCTATGACAGCAGCAGAATAAAAGCACATGTAGATGGTTGAACCAGTGGGAATAAACAGCAGCAGGTGCACCTCAGTTGTTACCGTCCTTATTTGAACCATTTATCTTCAGCTGTCAGTTAATAACATCCCGGCAGAGCTCGTCAGAAATGGAACCACATATCATACACCAACGGTTTTTCTACTGTGTTTGGCGCAAAAACTATTCAAGTACCAAAATCTGGGGTTGAATTCCTGCTAAGATTCATCCTCGACATAATTTTGCCAATTTAATGCTGTATTTTGCTTTTAGAATGACCAAATGTTTGCAAATCTAGGCCTTTTTGTTGAATAAAAAAGAAAGTCCGTATATATATATTTATGTTGTTGCTGTTTGCTTTAACTCTACAATTCTTCCAATTACTACTATTACTTTAAAGATCATATAAAATGTATGAAATCCACAGTGGAGAAATTTGCATTGTTCCAGCACAAAGGTGATAAACATTTAAGGAATATCAGTTCAAAACAAGCAAAAAAAAGAATTATAAAACAGTATTGCACAGATTCCTTCCTGAACAGAAACACTGAGGGAAGTATAAATTGTTATCTATACTACATAGATTTGTCTGTAAGTATAATAATAATGCCATTTTTTATTAGTATATGTAGAAAATTAGATATTGCACAGTCGTCTTTTTGAAATGTGCAAAATATTCATAATTCACAGCTATGAACGTGTTAATATTGGACCAAAAAGAAATATGATAGTTTTTTATGCTCTTATTTTGGTAATTATGAGGTCTAATCATACATGCTCTGTGTATAACAATCTAATTATTAATAATAACAATAATAATAGCACTTATATGGAGCTTTTCAAAAGACTGAAAGAAGCTTAAATCTATCGTTTGATATGATAATACTTTAACTTTTTAAAGAAATTAGCCTTTAAATCAAGAAAATCAGAAAATCTGTTGATTTCATGGATTATTTTATCATTTTTTGAAGCTATTTACAATAAAAAAATCAAGAAAACCAACATCTGTATCATGATTTTTTTCTGTTTTACATGCATTCGACTATAGAATGCTGGCAGATGAGATATATTTTCAAAACTGTGCAAAAGGGAGACTGTCTGGAATCTAGAAATGATGATGGGACAATAAATGACTCAGAAACTTGGAAAAATATGTAGTAGCCTAATGTCAATATTTTCATCTACCAGAGTGTCCATATACAGGGTTACTTGAATATTTGCAGAAAAATACGAGAAACATCGGACAAAAATGAAACTAAAACAAAGCTGAGAAGAGAATCATAGTTTTGCCTCCTGAGCAACAGAAGACCAAGAAAATATTCCTCTGGGTAACATCATAACCTGCACTCATCCACAATCGCTGCAGATTTTGTGTTGGAGTGCAGCTGTTGGAAAAGCCAAATCTAGTGGTTTAGTTTGATGTGTGCAACAATAAATACTCTGATATCAATTCAACAGAGAGGAAGGGACGAGGATTTGGATGCAAAGGGTTAAAAAAAAAAAAGAATTTTGGTGTAAATTCAGGAGCGTCCGTCACAGAAGAACAGAAACGCATTGAAAGTCCTGGCAGGCCGTCCGGAGAGCAGAAACTCCCCCGAGGGCGAATATTTCCACGCACCATTCGGGGCGACCCTGGAGCCAAAAGGCTGATGCAAGGTCGGCTTCAGGCTGGCGAGGCGAAGACGGACGCAGAATAGAAGCAGCAGCCGGGAGGAAAAACATCAAAACCCAAACAGAACCTCGCTCATTACAAAGCAGACCTCCAGGACCGAGGCTGATCTCGGAGCCTCCGCCGGTCGCGACCCTGCGATCCGGAGCCCGGCGGAGGAGTTTTAGCCACGAGGTCAGAGTTGCTTCAGTAATGACAGAGAATAAATCAGAGCCCGGAGGCAGGAGAGCTGAGGTCAAAGGTGCCGTTAAAACAATCCTGGAGGAGCCGAGCGAGGGACGGTTCTGTTTGTGAGGCCGTCTTCCTTTGGAAAACTTTGGAATGAATTTAACTTTGCGTCTCCGGAGTACCGATGTTTACGGGATGATTTTTGTCTCTGAGCTCTCGTTAGATTGAGTTTCTGCAGGTCATGACTCCGATGACTCCACAAATTTAACTTGTGGACTCCAGAAGCGGCGAACGGTTCAACATTTAAGAGGTCAGAGTGAAATTATTCGCTCCGGCAGCTCGCAAATTTAACACCGAGCGTCTTTATTTGCCCTCAGTTTTGCTACAACTTTAAGATCAGGTTGTGGAGTACAAGGTGAAAATACTGCAGTGAGTTTAAAGCGAAACTACTCTGCTTGTTTACAGCTGGATGTTTATTCAGGGAGAAGCTTTTTAAGACATAATCCCTGTTCGCACGGGATTAGCATTATCTGGGGACCTCTGGTCGTTTGTGAATTACTCCAGGACGTCTGTGTTTGTCGCAGTTATTCGCACGGGATAAGCTAACTCTGTATTTTACTTGTATTTACTGACATTACAGCCCAGACATGGTGTCAAATCTGTGCACGTCGCAGCATCCGTTGTTGTCACATCCAGGTGCAAAGTGGCCGGCCGCTACACAAAAATAAAAATACAGACATCGGTCACGTGAATAAACTTTAAAAACATTAAAAGCCTATGTTATAACAACGCTATTGTTAGGGTGTTGTTAGGTTAGGTTCATGGAAAGCTTGTGGTTGGGGATACAATGACCACTTTTAATGTGGTATATAGTCGTCATGGCAACAGTAAATATGTTAAAGCAGCAGCGTGACTTTAGAACAGCAGGCAGCGATGTCTGGATAACGGGCCGTCAGGGATTCAGCCTGTTGAAAGATATGCTAACCGTACGCTGCTACATGTCATCCATCTCTATATCCTCCCAGATCTCCCTCTTCTTGTTGATCTGATTTTGCCGTTTCAGTGAATGGTCCACAGGCCTGTTGTGTATCGGACTACTGCTGCATTTGCTCCTAAAATTCTGTCAATAATTTCCACCGCAGCCTCCAGAATTCAGCCGAGAAAGATGTAGAAAAAGACGCGCAATAAAAAAAAAAACAACTAAAATACCCCCCAGTCACTGAGATGCAGATTCGCATGGGGCTAGTATTATCCCAGGATGTCGGTGTTTGGTGAAACATAGCAGGTAATTAGCAGGGGAATTATTACTTTACCAATTACTGACATGGTGCATTCACACAGGATTAAGATCACCGACCTCCTCGGCAATTATTACAAATCACCACAGGTCCCCAGGTAATGCTAATCCCATGCAAACAGGGCTATACAGTTCAAAAAACATGATTATTTATCTCATAGTGGCCCTTTATGCAGCCCTTCGGTACCGTCTCTTTAAGAAAGCCTGCTCTCTTCTGATTGGCTGGCTTGTAGAAGCCTTTGGTCGTGAGCATTGCCTCATCTTCACGCTGTTGTGGAGGTTTTAAAGCAAACTTTGAACCTGCTGATGAGTGTCATAACTTCTTATTTTTGACTGGAAATGCCAACTTTTTAAATTCACCAGTACGTGTTCTATCTACTTTTGTATTTTAATTTATATCAATACTTTTATTGTTTAAATATGTGTCATTTAACATTAAAATGAGCCAAAAAATACAAATAATCTTGTGTAAAATAAAGGCTTGAAAATGTATTTAAAAATCATTTATATGGAATATAATAATAATAATAATAATAACAATAATAATAATAATAATAATAATAATAATAATAATAATAATAATAATAATAAACAGGACGTCCACAGTGTCAATAATAAAAATTAAATACTAGCTTAACAAATGTTTGGAAAACTGTTTTCTTTGGGGCTGTTGAAGAAGATTTAATTCTGATTATTTACCAAAAAAAAATCATGTGACTTCACCTTTAACCCTGCTGCTGTTCTCATCTATGGGGCCAAAAAAAATTGTTTCCTTGTCTGAAAAAAAATCCCAAAATTCAGCAAAAAAATTCTTCAGATTTCTGAAAATTTGCAAAACCTTCAGGAAGAAAATTCCAATAATTCCTTACAAGTTTCCCTTAAAAGGAAATTTGGCAAGAAAATTCTTGTAAATATTTTCAAAAAATGAGTAAAAATCTTTCAAAAAAAATCCTAAAAATATCTAAAGTGATTCCATATATATCAGTACAACTTCTAATATTTTCTTTAAGAACATTCACATAAAAATCAACCAAAATCCAGCGAAATTCGCTGGATTTTGGTTGATTTTTATGTGAATGTTCTTAAAGCAACATTTTTAACATTTCTTTTTTACCACCAAAAAAATGTTCAAAGATTTCCCAAAAATGTTGAAAATGTGGACACCAGAAGTTTCACTGTGAAAATCTACATTTTTTTCCACATTTTCAAACTTTTAAACAGGTCAGTGTTGATCTGCAGGACGACACGAGGGTTAAAAGGGTCAAAGTTTAGTCAGAAAGATGAAAAAACAAAGAAGCTTCGCATTCAGAAAAACCGAGCTGGAGTTGAGCTGCTGAAATCCCCCCCTGAAAGATTTCTCCGTGGCCTTTCCTCGTCTCGCTCATTTCCCTCCCGAGTCCTGGAGTGAATATTTCATGTTTTTGCATTCTAGTGTTACATTATACAAAGAGGCTATAAAAGGGTGATGAGTTCTGTATTGTCTTCATCCATCTGCCCGCTGGAGCTCGTCTGAGGAAGGTTTTTTCCCTTCGCTTCCACATTTCACTGCACGTTAGCTAAAGTAAAATCTTCTTACTTCCTCTTTAAGCCTGTAAAGTCACACTGCTGTCGTCCCGTTTCCATCAGAATAAGTGACTCCTGATGCCTTAAATCTTAAAAGTTTGTGAAAAACCTTCGACAGCTACTTCAAACTAAAACACAGGTCAGCTCAGTGGTCAAAATCAGCTTTGTTTTTCAGCTAACACTAAAATTAAGGATTTTGTAGTTTGTTTTTATGATTTTAAATGGGTTTGTGTCACGTTATTTAACAGATTTTTTGCATAATTATACAATCCAAACACAAAACAAATGTATTAAACCATTATTGTCGTCCTTCAACTTTTTTTGGTCTGTTTCAGGATTAATTTAAAGGTTTTCCTGCTTGTTTTTATGGTCTTCAATGGATTTGTGTCACCTTATATAGCAGAATTTTTGCATAATTATACAATCCTGGCACAAAATAAACATGTTAAACTAGTATTGTCGTCCCTCCACTGGGTTTCTGTCTGTTTCAGGATTGATTTTTGGATTTTATAGTTAGTTTTTAAGGTTTTAAATGGGTTGGTGTCACTTTATTTAGCAGAACTTTTGCATATTTATACGATCCTGGCACAAAACAAACGTATTAAACCAGTCGTGTCGTCCCTCTACTGGATTTCTGTTTGTTTCAGGATTCATTTGAAGCTTTTCCTGTTAGATTTTATGGTTTTAAATGGGCTGATGTTACCTTATTTGGCAGAACTTTTGCATTGATCCAGGCACAAAATAAAAAAGGAGCTCAAACCTTCACAGTGGCTGTTTTCCTTTTAATAAAGACTTTAAAGCAGCAGCTGAAAATCATCCTCTTCTATTTAGGATTCGATCCACGTCGAGCTCGACGCCTCGACTTCCTCTTTTATTGTGCTGTAACTTTTTATTATCATAATTTTATTGTCTTTTATTCACATTTGTCTTGCAGCCAGCGTGTTTTACTGTGTTTTATGGTCTGCTCTCTTAATTGCACAGCACTTTGTTGTTTTTAAACGTGTTTTATGGATTAATTTGACTTTGTAACTTTAAACTCTCATAATAAGTTACGTTAAGTAAATAATTAAAATGTTTTTTTCATTGTAGTATAAAGACCTGAACCTCGAAGAAGGAGAGAGAACTCAGAAATGTTTCTCTGCTGCTTGACACATTTATAATATTAATAACTGCATAAAAAAGTGAATTTAGTGAATTTACAACATTTTCCAAGTGTTCTCAGCTGTTACCAATACTGAAAAAACATGTTGACTGTTCATACTATAGATATTTCACTGCCTACATTTTAATTTGCTTTCAAAATCGACTTTTCGCTGCTCGACGTCAACACTGCCTGCAGTTCAGCTGAAAAGTCCCTGAATTTTTGTTAAATGACTGTTGATCGCAGCAGAGTCACGTTTGTGTCAACGAGCTCAGAATTATTTGTATTTATTTATTTTTTTAAACAGGATTTCATGCAAACAGTTGAAATGAGATGTAGAATAAAATAATTTTGATGAAATAGAATGACTTTAAACTGAAATTTCTGTACGTTTCCTGACCAAACTGCATGTTGAAAAGTTGCAAATGAGCAGATTTTTTCAATTTTCACAGTTTCTAGCTGATAAATGGTGCAATTTTGGTGGTTATGTAAAGACAACATGCCTTTTTAAACCTGCAAGTGAGTTTATTACTTGACTAATTGTCTGTTGGAGTATTTACTAGAGTTCTTCAACTCAAATAAATTTCGGTTAACGACTGAATTGATAAATAGACATACGTGAACTTACACAACAAAAATGTTTGGTTAATTTTTATCTGCAAACACAAAGTGCAATTATAACAATTATATTCAACATTTTAAGACTTTTTGGAAAGTCACGCCCTTTTACTGTCCTGAAAAGTGGTCTATTATGGGATGGATACACCGTTTGCTGGTACCAGAACTGTCTTAGCTAACGTATGGTACATTGCAACGGAGCTCATTTGCATAAAGTAGCTTCATTTATGCAAACGTTGCACGGGGAGTGGAGGTCCGAAACATCGTGAAACTTCCGTTAAACATCTAAACGAGTCGTCGTTGAACTAAAACAAGGACAGATTCAGCAACTGCACAGCTTATTTGTCACTTCAAATGCTTTCAGAAATACTTTTCGCTGAACAGTTTTCGTAATAAAAGAGGAAGTTTGTGACTGAGACGCCATGTTGGTCCGACGTTTCTACTGGACTGAGGGTCTGAAGGTGGTCATGTGACCACCTAGTCGCCCACTAGTGACCCGCCCACCAAAGGGCGATATGTGGAGCGTTTCCATGCAAGAAAAAACAGATCCTATGGACACATACTTTTAGCTCTGGTGCTAACAGCAACATGTTTTACACTGAGGTGATCAGAAAACTCTTTCTTACACAATTTGCACACAACCACACTTTTATCCAAGCGGCCATCTGGAAGATTTTTAAGGGAGAAAATTCAAAAGTTCCATGCTGTCTCATCTTCCTTCACTGTTCACCAGTGGTGGTTCTACAGGGGCCTACAAGGCCTACATGGGCCTACAGAGGCCTACAGGGACCTACATGGGCCTACAGAGGCCTACAGGGGCCTGCAGAGGCCTACAGGCCTACAGGGGCCTACAGAGGGCTACAGGGGCCTACAGAGGGCTACAGGGGCCTACAGGCCTACAGGGGCCTACAGGGGCCTACAGGGGCCTACAGAGGTCTACAGGCCTACAGGGGCCTACAGAGGTCTACAGTCCTACAGGGGCCTACAGGGGCCTACAGAGGCCTACAGAGGTCTACAGGCCTACAGAGGCCTACAGGGGCCTACAGGGGCTTACGGGCCTACAGAGGCCTACAGGGGGCTACAGAGGCCTACAGAGTTCTACAGGCCTACAGAGGCCTACAGAGGCCTACAGGGGCCTACAGAGGTCTACAGGCCTACAGGGGCCGACAGAGGCCTACAGGTCCTACAGGGGCCTACAGAGGCCTACAGGGGCCGACAGAGGCCTACAGGGACCTACATGGGCCTACAGGGGCCTACAGAAGTCTACAGGCCTACAGGGGCCTACAGAGGTCTACAGAGGCCTACAGGGGCCTATAGAGGCCTACAGGGGCCTACAGGGGCTTACAGGCCTACAGAGGCCTACAGAGGCCTACAGGGGCCTACAGGGCCTACAGAGGCCTACAGGGGCCTACAGAGGCCTACAGGGGCCTACAGGCCTACAGGGGCCTACAGAGGCCTACAGGGGCCTACAGGCCTACAGGGGCCTACGGGCCTACAGGGGCCTACAGGGGCATACAGAGGCCTACAGGGGCCTACAGAGGCCTACAGGGGCCTACAGGGGCCTACAGAGGCCTACAGGGGCCTACAGGGGCCTACAGGGGCCAGTGCCCATGTCCAAATGTTGCTGGCCCCTGTGCTGAGTATAGAATCCAGAGGCCTTGGATCTTAACGTATTTGAATGTCAGGAAACCAAACCATTTTTGTTACATGTGATTGATTTCAAATATTCTTGATGTTACACATTTCAACACCGGCCCTGATAAACTCATTGTTTCCGTTAATGCATTTTTGTAAAAAATAAAACAGAACGTTTGTTTGATTTTAATATAAAGTAAAATAAAAGCTTTTAGTGCTTAAATATCATTGTTGTGGGTTTATAATGTGCCCCTGTGATTAAACACTGGCCTCACCTTGGACCCCCAGTAAAGTTTGTCTAGAACCACCACTGCTGTTCAAACTTTCTTGTGCGCTGATTCACTTAATGAGTCCTGTGCATCTTCTTCAGAGCTGGTAAACAGACTTTAGGTTCATTATCGCCACCTACTGGACTGGAGGGTTCATCAATGTTACCGGTGTGACAGAAATTAGGGAACTGAGAAAGCAGTGATTAAATGCGTCACTGTATTTAACGCGTCATTTTTGCTGTAATTAATTAATCGTATTTAACATGTTAACCCCTGTGGGTCAAATTAACCCATTTTAAAGTTTGAAAATGTGGGGGAAAATATATATATTTTCACAGTGAAACTTCTGATGTCCACATTTTCAACATTTTTGGGAAATCTTTGAACATGTTTTGGTGGAACAAAAGATAAGTTAAAAATGTTTTTTAAGAACATTCACGAAAAACTAAATTTTTATGTGAATGTTCTTAAAGGCAATATTAGAAGTTTTACTGATATATATGTAAACACTTTAGATATTTTTAGGATTTTTTGTAAGATTTTTACTCATTTTTTGAAAATATTTACAAAAATTTTCTTGCCAAATTTGGGGGATTTTTTAAAATAAAACTTTTAAGAGAAACTTTTAAGGAATTATTGGAATTTTCTTCCTGAAGGTTTTGCAAATTTTCAGAAATTTGGGGATTTTTTTTGCTGAATTTTTGGATTTTTTTTCAGACAAGGAAACAATATTTTTTGGTGCCTGTAAATGAGGACAACAGGAGGGTTAATGTCCCAGCCCTATTAAAAATATCTAAAATATCAGATTTAAATCAAAAACTACAAACTCAGTGGACTGAACTTCAAACTAGAGATATGAAAAGGTTCAGAAAGAACAACTGAAAACATCATAAATGTCATCTCTCTATGAGAATCTTTGATGTTTTTTTGTCTGAATTGGTTTCCTGGAAAGCATTTTGATCTGTACGAACGTAAAATCGTCCCACGGCTGCAGCATTGATCACGAGTTCCGGCAAATGAGCCGCCTGACTCTGATCTCAGATGGAAGAAGTAAAAGGTTTTATACATTTGAACAAAGACAAGAAAGGAGAACAAAAAAAATCTCTCTTTTTCTGTGATCACATCCTCGACCATCCTTGATTTGCCTCGGTGTAATATGAAAGAGACGGAGCGGCGTAATGTGGAGAGGTAATTACTCGCCGAGTGCATCAAAGCAGGCCGACTGCTGATAAGACGAAGACGCCGAGGAGGTAAAGACACTCTTCCAATTACCTTCTTTACCTTCGTCTCTGCTCACTTCTTCCCCCTACAGTCGGCCCGACTCCATTATCAGGGGCTTTGAATTCGCCCCGACTTCACAGAGTCAACGGGACGTAATCGAGGGTGATGAAAGGAGTTTAATTATAATTACAACAACAACAAGAAAAAAAGAGAGAAAAACATCATGTAATGCTGTTATTTCCTCTCTGGATCACTTGTGTGTTTGCAAGAAAAAGTATGAAACGATAAACAGAAAACTGATGCCAAAACAGTGGGTTTCTGATTGACCTTCAACTTTGACGACTCAGCTTTAATTCCCAACTCGGCCCAATTAGTTTCTAACCTAAAGGTTTCTAATTATGTTCAAATGTTTCAGTCTGTCAGGCGCCACAAGTCTGGAAAAATACAGTCGGAGGGAGTCGGTGGTGTTTTAAATTAATCTACTGAAACTTTTTTGGAGGAAGTGAAATGTTCTTTGCAAATGTTTGCGTCTGTCCCCATGGAAACCGAGGACTGGTGAACTCTTTGGGTTGTTTAGACAGTTGAAAAACAGACCGAAAAGAAGAGTTTTAAGAGTGAAAGGTTCTGATCTGCACCTCCAACTTGGCAGCTTTACTATCTTTAATAAAGAATGAATCTTTACTCAATTATTTCTTCACTTGTTCAGATTTTTCTGTCAAAATCCTGCAGTCTCTCCAATAGACCACGATTTGGTGCAAATCTGCAAAAAACTGTTGCTGCACTAATGTTCTGTACTGAAATGAACTCGTTTTGTGTGATTGTGACACTTCTGCTCACAGATTTGTGCTGTTTAGGAAGCAACTCTGTCAAAAGTCTCCAACCAAAATGATGCTAACCAATGAAATCATCCCTGACTCCTGGCAGAGATGTTCGACTGACCTGGTTCATCGTCCAGGACCTTATTATATGGCCCTCATTTGTCTTCATGAAAGACTTTTGGAGTTAATACATATTCCAGCGTCTGTATTTTTAGTGACATATAATAGTATTCAGTACATCAACTTCCTGTCACCTAACTCGAAATTTAGGTTTTTGATGGCGTCCCCTATGGGAGGTTGATGTCAAAAGCAGGTTCAGAAAGTCACGAACCAGCATGAATCATCAAGAACCTCAAGTTTGCATTTAATTTCAGTGCTGCTATCTGAACGTGGAGCTACTCCACACACTGAAGACTATATCAGTGCATTACGCCTAATGATAGATCTGCAATGACAACACTTTATAAAGTCAAAAAAAATGTTAAATAATGGAAATATCATTCTTCATTTAAGAATTACTCCTGTGTTTTCTTTTAAATGGGACCATAATTTACTAAATGTGTTGAAAAACTCTTTAAACTAACCATTTATACCATAAACGCATTAGGAAAATGTTTACTGGGGTAACAAATCAATTGAGAAGTTGCCTCATTTCTCCATAGACTTCTATACAACCAGACAGTCGCCCCCTGCTGGTTGCTAGAAAAAGTGCAGGTTTAAGGCGGAATTATATTTACATGCAAATATTACACGTCAGATCTTCATCAGGCAAGATCTTAACCATGGCTAAATCCTGCAACCAGTCACATTCCTACTTGTCATAAATATACCACCAAAATGTTTACATTAAATGGATCAATTACGATTAAGTTAATGTTTAAAACCCTCCAAGGACCGAACTGAAAAATATATACGTCTTCACAGTCTATTCATTGCCACTGATGTTAGAGCCTCAAAAGTTGGTGAAATGTCGACCAAATACTGTATTTCCAGCAAGAAATGTGGATTCATCCATACATATACACTTACAGCAACATTCTGGGGCCTCAGCGCTGTCCTTGTTTGAAAATTTTGCACTTTTTTCCATTTTCAGGGTTAAAAAAAATAAAACTGTGGCCTCTGTTGTAGCCATTTGTTTATTTCAGGTCCTCTGGATGCTATTTTGTCTGTGTCTTCATCAAATTTCATGGCTGTAGGAGTTTTATTTTTGGAGATATTGAACTTTTAAAATGGCCTCCTGCAATTTTTTAAAGGGTGAAAATACAAAAACTTAATTTCTGAGAACCTATGAAATTCTTAAAATTTAACCAAAATATTTTACAGAACTTAGTTTTTTGGGTCCCAAAAGAAAAAAAAGTGACTAAATCTGAGTTTGTCTGAAATGATGTGGAGCTATTTAAATTCTATGCTTGCTGACTGATTCATAATTTAAAGCCAATATTTAATGTAAATGAAGACGTTTGGTGTAGAAATGAAGAATCAGAGCAGGAGATCAGTAAACATTTGTACTTCAATTAACAATCACTGCAATTTTTCCTCCAACTTTAACCAAATTTAACACAGTTTACTGCCCTTATGATGATTTTTCATAACATTAATTGCACTATTTTGTCCAATTTGCATCCGTTATTGCAGCACCAGAGGTCAGAGTAGTCTAATGCTGGTGTTTTTGTCTCACATTAAAGCTGCTTGAGAGCTGTAGAGACTCATTCATGAGTGACTTTGCTAACATTCAGAATAGTCAGAAATATGACAGATGGGTTGAAAGATCTCTGCCACGTCTCAGCAGGCGGAGCTGTGAGTGGAACTTGGTTTGAAGGTCAAAACAAAGCGGAGAAGATGGATTCTGGGGTTTATGCACCTGGTTTGGGACATGTTTTGGTCTTATTCTATAACTGTGTTTCCTCTAAAGGACCTCCATGTCGTATAAATCAGCGGCTTTCTCTCCAGCAGAGATGCTAACTGTGATCCTGAGCTCCAAGGTGACTCCTGGCTTCCTCCCTGTGGACTCGGTGGAAGTTTAAATACGTCCGGCCTCGTCCGCTCGCCGCTAGAAGCTCTGTACGGTGTTTATCGGTGCAGCTTCCTCGGAGGGGAAAACAGCAGGAGCTCGTCGCTTCGGTGAACTCTGCTTATTCAGTTTGATCCGAGGCGGCTCTGGAAACATGTGGAGGGAACATCGGCCGACCCGCTGACTTCTAAACCTCGACTGCAGTCGCAGGCCGCCGTCCTTCACGCTCAGCTTTCAGCCACATCTGCTGGACTTGGCAGCAGTTTACAGGAGAGGGAGGATTTCTGCTGCTTCTTATGGAACGTTTTTAACAAAATCAGCTCCGGATTCTGAATAAACGAGTCCTGAAGTGTTACATTTTCACTACTGTACTTCTAAATATACTCTAAAGTACATCACAAGTTAGTGTTTAACTATTAACATCAGTTGCTATGAATAGGTTGTCAGTGAGAACATGATGCTTTCTGTTTGGTTAGAACAACATTAATTACAGTAGAAATAGCTGAGCATTTTACCAAAATATTCAGTTTTTACTGCTAACAGAAAGCTACTGAAAGGAGATTTCTTTTTTTAAATTTAAATTATAATTTCCCCATGTTTTCAAAAATCCATTCATTTATTTATTTATTTATTTACATTTTTATTTTATCTTTGATTGCCTAATATTGATCAGTATATAATTTTTGCTTTTTTCTTTTTAAAAAATCTTCCTTGCTTTATAATTTATATTTATTTACTGATGAGGCCTTGACTATATATATATATATATATATATATATATATATATATAAACATCTTTTTTCTTGTTTTCTAAAATATATCTGTATTTTTTATGATGCACTGATATAGATTTTTAAAATAATTTTGTACCAGTTGTTTATTTTTTAAATTCAATATTTTTTCCTTGTTTTCTAAAAATATATTTATTTTTCAATCAATCCCTGACATTGATCAATAGATACGTTTTCTTTTTTCCTTTTTTGGTGTAAATATTTTTACTGTGTTTATTTGTTGCAGAGAGTTTTAATATGTAAAAACTGCTGTGAAATTCTCTGAAAATCTGACATTGTTTGTTTGGTGGTTATTCAGAGAAATTAGCGGTAAAACTTCATCTCCTGACCTCAGTATGTTTAAAATGCAGCCCGTTTATCCCAAACCGACTGACAGCTCCAGTTATTCACGAATCGATTCAGGGAACCGTTTTTAAAAACACGTTGTTTCTTTCTTTTTCAGATGATCCCAGAGAAAAGACTAAATGAAAGGCGACAGTGGTGTGATTGTCTGTGCTCGTCCTTTTCCCTCCGTTCATGTTCTCCTTTACTGTCCGTCTGACCGGACTGTAAATAGCTGCAGAAACCTCTCACGGCAGCATCATGGATTTCCAATGACCTCAGCCGGGCCAATTAAAGTTATACGCAGGAGATAATTATGTATTTTATTGGTGGGGAAGGAAGGATGGGGCCGGTAATGACATGTGGCAGCTTTATAAGCCTCCTCGGTGTCTCGGTACGTCAGCAGGACGACGAAACAGACAGAAGAAAAAATAAATAAAAAGAAACAGACAGAAGCTGCTCTTCAATCACAGGCAAACATTCAATGTTTGCCTGTTGAACACAGATTTTTCCCATGTTTTCTGGACTGATTCAGCTGCTTACGATGCAGCTTTCGACTGTTCTGTCGATGGTCTGTTATTATATTTAGGATTCTCACAGCTTCTAGAGGATGAATCATCAGGATTTTAGTGACCATCTGACCTTTCATCTGCTGTGGATATTCAGGAGCCCTAAAGACCCCAAACCTGTCCAAATAGACTTAAAAAGAGTCCTAAATCAGTTTTAAAAGGGTCCAAAATGCTTTGAAACATGTCTAGTAGGACTCAAAAATTGTCAAAATGACTCAGAATCGCCGGAAGTAACTGAAAATCTGTCATAAATGAGTTAAAAGCAGTTTAAAATGCTTTGAAATTTGCACAGCATGACTCAGAAATTGTCCAAAAGGACCCAGATCTGTTCAAAGAGACCTTGAAAGTGTCCTAAATTAGTTCAAAAAATGGTCTAAAATGCTTTGAAACATGTACAAAATGACTCCAGAAGGACTCAGACTTGCCTAAAGTAACCTAATACCTGTCATAAATGAATTAGAAGCTGTTTAAAATGCTTAAAAACATGCAAAAAACAATTTAAAAATTGTCAAAAAGACTCAGAATTACCCAGAGTAACTAAAAACGTGTCACAAATCAGTTAAAATCAGTTTAAAATGCTTTGAAACTTGCACAGCATGACTCAGAAATTGTCTTAAAGGACCCAGACCTGACTTGGAAAAGTGTCCTAAATTGTTTTAAAAATGGTCTAAAATGCTTTGAAACTTTCACAGAACTACTAAATCATCAGGATTTTAGTGACCGTCTGACCTTTCATCTTGAAAACCTTGAACTCTTGATGTGTACGGTCAAAAAAATAGCATTTTCAAGCCATGTTCTCTTATTTTCAACAGTTTAAAACAACTTTTAAACCAGAAACATGACTTGTGCAGACATAATAATGCCGCATTAACTTAAAAATGTGTGAAATATGAAGTAAAATCTGGGTTTTAGCAGCAGTTCTCGTGCAGCCATACATGTTTGACTAGAGGAAAAAGTTAAACTGAATAAAATAAGACTGAAAATGAAACATATTTCCACCAAACCTGACAAAAACTGTAGAGGATTCTCTTTTTCAATCTCATATCTGCACGAGCCGAGTTAATGATGCCTTTTTCTCTCAGTCTCTCTCACACAGCAGGATAATTATGAGGATAATTAAGATGTAAAAACATCACAGAATCCTCCAGATAAAGAAGCACATTTCTCTGAAGCTACGACGTCTTTGGTTCATGCTTCTTCCTCCCTTTTAGTTTTGTTTTTGCATCCTGCGCCTTCATTCCCTTCCTTTTATGTTTCTTTATTTCCCCCTTTCCTGCCTCTTGCTAAAAATATCTTTGCTTTCTCTTGATCCCGTTTGGCATTCTATTTTTCCATCTGCTGTCATTCAGCAGCAGCCATCCATCCATCCATCCATCCATCCATCCATCCATCCATCCATCCATCCATCCATCCATCCATCCATCCATCCATCCATCCATCCATCCATCCATCCATCCATTCAGCTTCATTAATAGATAAACAGACATCTGAAGTGTCTTTTTTCTCTCAGTTAAAAGCTGCGACGGCTTCGGCGTCTCAGCCTTCCTCTCGCTCTCACCTTTCACAGCCCTCTGTGCTGCAATTACTCTTCATCCTCATCTACATTCATTTACATCCTCTGCAGCCTCACTGAGTCAGAGTTCATTACTGTCAGCACCTCGCTCGGTAAAGTGCCGCTCCACAGACGGAGGACGGCGCAGCGCTTTTAATGGAAAGCTGTGGTTTTGGTTGCAGTCTGGCTGAAACTCCACCCGCTATTTAAACCCAGTCGGCCCGTTTAACCTCAGCTCAGCAAGTATTTCTAAAAAAGTTCACGTCTGACTATCTCACGTTCCTCAGATTTCTTTCGGTGCATGTAATGTTCTTATATTTTGGATTTTCACAGCTCCTACATGATACATCATCAGGATTTTATGGGACCATCTAACCTTTCATCTGCTGTGTATACTCAGGATCCCTAGAAATGCTTTGAAACTTGCACACACTGACCCCAAAATTGTCATAAAGTACTTAAAACTGTGCAAAATGACTTGAATCCTGTCCAAAATGACTCAAAAATTGAGCAAAAGGACCCAAACCTATCCGAATAGACTGGAAACTTGTCATAAATTAGTTCAAAAATGGTCTGAAATGCTTTGAAATATATTCAGTGATTCACAAATTGTCCAGTACAACTCAAAATTGCCGAAACTAACTTAAAAACTGTCAAAAAATAAGCTAAAAGCAGTTTAAAATGCTTTAACTTGCACAAAAAGACTCCTAAATTGTCCTAAAGGACTCAAATTTGCACAAAACGACTAGAAACTCGGCTTGTATTATTCTACTTGAATCTATCTAATTGCTTAAAAATTGTACAAAGGTACAGAAAATTGCCCAAAATGAATTGAAAACTATCTGAATGCTTTGTAACTCATATAAAATGATTCAAAAGTTGCCGAACAGGACCTCAGAATTTCCCAAAATGACTGGATTCTTGTCCAAAATGACTCAGAAACTGTCCTAAAGGAACCAAACCTGTCCTGGCCTTGAAAAGTGTCCTAAATGGGTTTAAAAAAGGTCTAAAATGTTTTGTAACGTGTCCAAAATAACTCAAAAATTGTCCAAAATGACTTAAAATTGCTTCAAGTAACTTAAAGTCTGACATAAACTCGTTAAAAGCAGATTAAAATGCTTTGAAACTCGCACAACACGATCAAATCACCAGTATTTTTGAGACCTTCTGTCTGAAATGCTTTAATTCTAAGCATGTAGTTTGGTTCCTGAACCAAACCACACAGCAACGTGAAAGTAAACGATGAGTGAAAGTTCTCTCATTTTTACTCTATTCTTTGAACTTGTGGTTATTTTTTTCAGAATTTGCAGCTTCTGTAGCATCACCACCAGCTGTACATATGATGCATCAGTCCACTAGTCAGTTCCTTTAAAACCCAAGAGCTCCGTTGACTGAAGCTGATTAGCAACTATTTGACTGATTTGGCGGCAGATAAAGACTTTAAGATTCATTTCTGTGTGAATAATTTGGTATTTTTTATTAAAAACTTCAAAAATAAGCCCACATCATCAACACCTCTAACAGACTGTCTCACCATCTGTCATCACTTATCTCAAGAAACTTTCCGGTCCAATAAAAATCACGATAATTTCGGATTTCTCTGCATAAATGAGGCTGTTAAAGCTGTAAAGTTTTAGACGTCAGTGAAAGGATTAATAATCTTCAAAGGACGCTGAATATCCACAGCAGAAGAAAGGTCAGAAGGTTGTTCGAATCGTCATTTATCCTCCAGGAGCTGTGAAAATCCAAACCAGGCTTCCTAAGTAAGAAACATTTCTGCGCCTGTCAGAGTCTTTGCTGTAAAAGTTGATACCTGCGAGTGAATTTGTGCTTCGTACAAACAGTCTGAAGCCTGTGGAGACAGACGGGACTGAAGAAAATCAGAGTTTAATTCAGTCTCTCGGTCCGTCGTGGTGACAACAGCTGGGAGAGAGTCGCGGCCGTGATTTGCCAATTACTGCGTTTATCTCGGCAGCCGTTTGATGAGCGCGCTCAGGGCGACGAGGCTAATCAAACACCTTGGCAACCGCTGCCTCAGCACACAGTCGGCCCTTTGAGCTCCCACAGGACTCCCGTTATGCTAAAAGTTTCTCCGTGCGATTCATGTCCTTATTATTTTATGATTGTGTTCCTTGGCGTGCCTTTCAACTTGGGCTTGTTTTGTCTAATCTCTAATAGCCGCTGCAGGTCTTTGAAGGCTTTTCTGCTCGGTTGTTGCTGAAGATACCTGAGGTTCACCTGCGACGGGATATTCGGTTCTTTTCTATATTTAACTAAAGGGACCAAAGTTTTTCAGCACAAAACACCATGAGTGAAATCAGACGGCACTAATGCCAATCCTGTCTCCTCAAAATGACCATTTTATACAACTAAACTGCATTTTAATGGGAAAAACGGCAACCTGGTCTAGAACAAACATAGTTTCTCACTTAAGTTGTAAAAAAAACAACATTCCATTTTAAAAGATCAAATGAAGTTCATGTTAGGAGGATCCAGACCAGAGTTTGCATCCCATATGAGACCATATATACATATATTATTATATGTCATTATTATAAACTTAAGTTTCATTGTCATTTGTTGTGTACTTTCAGTTTCACATGCAGTTTAGTTAGTTTAGACTCCAAACCTACATTGGTTAGAATTAAGAAAACAACACAATTTTGGTTGACGCTTCCACATAAGTCAATAATATTTTAGAAGCTTGGTAACGTTTCACTTTACTGTTTGGGTTGGTTTAGGCACCAAAACCACATAATTAGAATGAAGAAAATATCATATTCTAGTTGACATTTTCACATCAATAACAATGTGTTAGTAGCTATCAGTTGCTCTCAGTTTGTGATGAGAACATTGAAGAAATTACGAAATGGTACAAGAGCTAACCACAGTTTTAATGGACATGAATAATTTGGAGATTGCATTTTTAGTAAAAATTGATACAAACAGTTAAAAATCTATAATTGACTCCAAATAAAGGAGTAAAAAGCTGTTGACGATACTTGAAACTTGCACAAAAGGACTCAAAATTGCCCAAAGAAACTTAAAATCTGTCATAAATGAATCAGAAATTGTCCAAAACCATTCAGACCTCTCCAAGAAGACTAAATTAGTTTAAACACGGTCTAAAATATCTTGAAATGTGTCCAAAATCACTGGAGTCCTGTACAAAATAACTCAAAAATGATCCAGACGGACTCCAAATTTCCCAAAGTAACTTAAAACCACTCATAAATGAGTAAAAAACTGTTTAAAATGCTTCAAAACTTGCACAAAATGACTCCAAAGTTGTCCTATAGGGCTTAAATTTTCCCAAAATTACTTGAAACATGGTTTGTATTATTCTATTTGCATCCTTCGAATTGGTTAAAAATGTAACAGGAAGACATACAATTGCCCAAAATTACCCAAAACTGGACCAAATTGAGTTGAAAACTGTTTGAATGCTTTGAAACTTGCCTGGAAGCCATGAAAAGTCGTTCAAGAAGACTTAAAATTGCCGAAAAATGACTGGAATCTTGTCCAAGATGACTCAGATATTGTCCAAAATGACCCAAACCTGTCCGAATAGACTCAGAAAGTGTCCTAAATTAGTTTACAAATTGCCTAAAATGTTTTAAAATATGTCTAAAACAAGCCACAAATTGTCAAAAGGACTCAAAATCGCCCAAAGGAACTTAAAATCTGTCATGAATGACTCAGAAATTGTCCAGAATGATCCAGACCTCTCCAAGAAGACTATATTTGTTTAAATATGGTCTGAAATGTCTTGAAATGTGTCCAAAATCACTACAGTCCTGTACAAAATGACTCAAAAATGATCCAGACAGACGCCAAAATTCCCAAAGTAACTTAAAATCATTCATAAAGGAGTTAAAAACCGTTTAAAATGCTTTAAACTTGCCCAAAATGACCCCAAAACTGTCCAAAAGGACTCCAAATTTCCCAAAGTAACGTAAGTCCCGTCATGAATGAGTTACTCAGTCAGATTCACCACAGCAGTCTTGTAAAGTCAACACTCAGCTTGAATCTGTCCCCTCTTGTGGTCAGATTTTATTCCCCAGCAGACCTCAGGATGATCCTCTTTAATTCTACACAGACGCTTTTGTTTCTGCTTGGATTCCTGATTTGTCAGGGAGCTAATTTCACCGTCCTGACTTACAGCCTCTCACAGGAAATCATTTGTCACTCGGAGGCCGACCGGTCGGCCGTCACCTCTTATCTCCTGTCATAAGCACAAAATGAGTTTGTCTAAAGGACTACATGTCAGGACTTCTCCCCCTGCAGTCCTGTTGGCAAATACGAGCTCCTCAACATCAATCTCTCTGGAAAAAAAAACACCGGAAAAAATCCTCGTCATCCTCTGCCGCTGGTTGTCACTTCACTCGACTCAAACACACAAATCTGAGGCGCTTTCTCTCCGCTACCGGCTGCTTGTGATGCTAATGTAAGCATCACATTACGTCGGTTTGACACTTTGCATCGATGGAGTTGTAAAAGTGTTATATGTCAGTACAGTATAGGCATTTTGCTTCAGCATAAGGTGGAAAAAATGCAGAAAAACAAGAAGATATGACGAGATGTTATCCAACCAAGCAGGAACCAAAGCACCTCTGGAGAAACAAACATTCTGTCCAACATCTGGACGGAGATCCGGCCACTCACCCATCACTCGGAGCCTCTCGGCGCCCACCACCACCTCCTGCTCGTCGGCCGAGAACAGCAGCTTCCCGGAGGTGGACTTGACTTCAAACATCTTGCCTCGTGCTTTAAATCCACTGGATCCTGGAAGCGAACACAGAAGGAGAGCGGACATCAAAGAGGAGCCCATTTCTTACCGAATCGCCTCAGAATTTGAAGAACCTAAAGGAGCATCCGGGTGGGGAGATGCCCGATGTGTCTCCAGACTTCAGCAAAAGAAAACTCTTTCAAACTCGATATGTATTTTGTTTAAATTCAGAGATTGACCCTCATGTTTTTGGTGATCATCACAGATGCTTAACTTTAAGGTGGAGATACTGCAGGTTCCTCCTTCCTGCTGCAGTCAGACTTGAAGAAACGGACTTATTTCACTCAACATGGGGCAACTTTAACACATTCATCATGTGCATTATGAATATTTTGTACGTTTAAAAGCTCTGTGCAATATCAGTTTCCCACATATGCAAGAATCTGTGCGAAATCAGTGATTTTCTACTATAAAGAATCTGTGAAATATCAAGAATTCTACTCCTGGAAGAATCTTTTAAGTCATTAATATGTGCAGTATTGGTATTTTGGACATCTAGATGAATCTGTGCAATATCCACATGTGGAAAAATCAGTACTTCTGTAATTTTTATTTGTTATTTGTATATGTTCCAGAAATTAGTTTAAAATGTTTTGAAATGTGTCCTATTAACAAATTGTCAAAAGGACTCAAAATTGCCCAAAGGAACTTAAAATCTGTCATATATGACTCAGAAATTGTCCAAAACGATCCAGATTTTTGTCCGAAAGGACTAAAATTTTGCAAAATTACTCAAAACCTTGTTTGTATTATTCTATTTGCACCTATCGAATTGCTTAGAAATTTAACAGAAAATATAAAAACATAAAATTGCTCAAAACTACCTGAAACTGGTCCAAAATGAGTTGAAAACTACTTGAATGCTTTGAGACTTGTCTGAAACGATTAAAAATGTATCCAATAGGACTAAAAATTGCCCCAAAATGACTGGAATCCTGTCCAAAATGATTCAGAAATTGTCCAAAATGACCCAAAATTGTCCAAATAGACTCAGAAAGTGTCCTATATTACCTTAAAAATGGTGTAAAATGTTTTTGAAACGTGTCCAAAAGAACTCAAAAATCTTCAAACGGACTCAAAATTGACCAAAGAAACTTAAATTCTGTCATAAAGAAGACCAAATTAGTTTAAACATGGTCTAAAATATCTTGAAATGTGTCCAAAATCACTGGAGTCCTTTACAAAACAACTCAAAAATGATCCAGACTGACTCCAAATTTCCCAAAGTAACTTAAAACCATTCATAAATGAGTTAAAATCTGTTTAAAATGCTTGAAAACCTGCACAAAATGACTCCAAAGCTGTCCTAAAGGGCTCAAAATTTCGTAAAATTGCTCGAAATCTGGTTTGCATTATTTCATTTGCACCTATCAAATTGGTTAAAAATTTAACAGAAAGACATATAATTGCCCAGAATTACCCAAAACTGGACCAAATTGAATTGAAAACTATTTGAATGCTTTGAAACTTGCCTGAAATTATTAAAAAGTTGTCCAACGGGACTAAAATTGCCCAAAATGACTGGAATCCTGTCCAAAATGATTCAGAAAGTGTCCAAAACAACCCATCTTATTTTGCACCAACCGTTTGCTGCTGTAACGCTGTAAATTACCCCACGGTGGGATTAGTAAAGGGTTGTTATGAGGAAGAAGGTTGTCAAAAGTTCTGCAAACTCTATTACACAAATTTAATTTGTACTCAAACATATTTAAACCCAGAAAACCTCACTGAAAACTCTCCTTTTCAAGAGTGTATATCGTACTCTATAATACGGTGCTGGGATGCTTTCATTCTGTTGAGAATCCAGGCTGATGCATCACCTCCAAAAGAGCAAGATGTGAATTTTC
Source organism: Amphiprion clarkii (assembly GCA_027123335.1). Classification (NCBI taxonomy): domain Eukaryota; kingdom Metazoa; phylum Chordata; class Actinopteri; family Pomacentridae; genus Amphiprion; species Amphiprion clarkii. Next base: position 3,282,193 of record CM049581.1, on the reverse strand, counting down.
CAACTTGTTTTTTAAGGTTGTGGATTCATTTGAAAGGATCTTCCAGGTGTTTTTTTACGACATGATATCATGAAATGGGGAATAAAGTGCCACCTGTGCCACATTTTGCTTGTCATTTCTATGCTTTCTAGGCTTTTTGCGGCTTTGGTCACAACTACATGGTGTGCAATAAAACGGCAAATGCAAAAAAAAAAAAAAAAAGATTCCGGTGACATGGCAGCTGACTTGGTGTGCTAAAAACACCCTTTTTTTCAGGATACCAGGATGGACGTTTTAAGGCCAATTCATGCTTTTTGTGTCAGCAAGAGTCACAGTGATGGAAATTTAGCCCAAGTCTTCATGTAAACTCCTCTGTGGACAGCCATTGGCAGCTCAATCCAATCCAAAAACACCATCCAAACAATGCAGGGTTTGAGGAGATTCTTCATCATCCATATCTTTGTAATTCATTGCTGAAAGAGTTGGAATTGAAAAAGTCGCTGCTGGACTGATGTTGACCAAAAAAAATGCAAAGTCTTTAATTTGTCCAGCGATCCTGTGCTGTATCCGTCCACTGTGTTTGGGTTTGGAAGGAAACAACATTTTATAGCACTTGGTCTTACAGCGCTGCAGTTCAGTCTGCAGCTAGCTGCTGTGAAGATGAAATAAAAGACATAAAATCACAGCCAGCTTTCAAGAGACCTCAAATGGACTCTAGTATGAGTAGAAGTGGGTGAGCAGGATGCAGAAACCGTTCATTTACCTTCGTCAAGCTAATGCTAGCGTTGGATGTTTGACACTTTTTCCTCCATTAATGTCCATCTTTCTGTATATTGGCAGCTGGTTAAAGCAGGATGTGCAAGCTTAGTTCTGACAAAATGCTGCTTTGGAAACATGAACACCATGAATATTAACATCGATCAGCCACAACCTGGGATGTTAGTGATTGTTATAAAGAAGATAAAGGATGTCAATGTCAAAAAAAAGTACTGTTGATTAAATGTTGGTGGTTCACATGTCTGATTCACTAGTTGTCTTTCCTTGGACACTTTGGTAGCCACGGTATAGTAATTACCCCACAACACCTTTGAGTTTGACTTGTTTACATCCTTACTCCCAACTACTCCCAACTCTCTTACTCCCAACCCAAAATATCCCAACTACTCATGACATCACTGTAAACAGGTAATCAGTGCCGCCCGTTGTTGGTTTTAAAATTGTGGCTGATAAGCACCCGGAATCTTTAGCTTTAAATCAAGTCATAATGAAAATATCAATGTTAGAAAATGACAAAATTATTGTAACGATCAGATGCAACCTGTTGGTGAAAGGTTTCCACCAGAACACTTTGGGAACCACAATATAGCGGAATTACCCCACAACACCTTCCATTTTGGAGATCGTCTAACCCAGTCGTCTAGAGTTTGGCTTGTTTACATCCTTACTCTTTACATTTTCCTACTTGACTGCCTAAAATATTCCAACCACTCACTGATGCAACTGTAAATAGATAATGAATGTTAGCCATTTAAACTGTTAACGGTTTTAAGGTTGTGGTTGATCAACATCCGAGATCTTTTGCTTTAAATTAAAGCAAAAGATTTGTCATTTTGCTTTAATTTAATTTGTCATCTGTCAAAAAAGACAAAAAATGACAAATATATTGAATAGAATAGAATTAAGAAGTGAAAAAAAGTCGCAACCATCAGATTCAACCTGTTGGTGAAAGATTTCCACCGTAAAACTCTGGTAACCACGATAAACTGGGATTACCATTCCATTTTGGAGGTCCTCTATCCCAATTGTCTTCTTGCTCTTTACATTTTCTGACTTGACTGCTTCAAATATCCCAACCACTCACAGATGCCACTGTAAACAGATCATCAGTGTCACATGGTAATGGTTTTAAGGGTGTGGCTGATCAGCATCCAAAAACTTTAGCTTTAAATTATGAAATCATAATAAAAAAGATGTCAGTCAAAGAAAGACAAATATAATGAATGGAAGAGAATTGAGAAGCAAAAAAAATAAAAAATTGCAACCATCAGATTCAACCTGTTGGTGAAAGAGGTTTCCACCACAACACGAGTGTAAACAATTCTTGGTTTCACTGGAAGTCTGCAGGAACCTTGAGGAAATCCTGAAAGCTGCCAACACTGCGACTGGTGTCACGACAAACAAGAACAAATATTCGACTCCCTCCAACTCCGACTGCTTTGTCTCATGCGGAGGCTGAGAACACTCGACGCTGAGGGTGACTGATTGACAAGCCTGCAATTGATTCTGTCACTCTCCATCTGAGACGTGAAGTTCCTCCCCGAACATGAACGCCGCTCAGTCATCCACGAGAAACATCCGCAGACTTCCTCCTCTTCAGACCCACGAGGAGAAATGTCAGCGCGCTTTTTAACGGCGGAGACGCTTCCTGTGCATGAAGAGATTTCCATCTGGCGACGACTCTATTAGAAACTGACAGCTGCAGAATGTAAAGAGGAAGGGACCATCGCAGAGTTATGGAGGAGAGACTGAAGCCTCGGCTGGCACGAGAAAAAAGCATGACGTCTTCATTGTGTTAGGAAAAGGCAAAAGGATCAATCTAACGTTTGCAAAAATATGAAAATAAGCTGTAAAATAACACCTATGTTGCAAAAAGGATTTATCTCCTGAAATGTATAAAAAAATCCTTTGGAGTTGAAGATTTAATCAACATTGATTTAATTGATGTTCAAGAAGTGAGAACATTATCTCACGGTGAGTATATTTTCCAAAAAGTAAGTTTTTTTCTTTTTTTTAAAGAAAATAAGAACATATTCCAAAAAAAGTAAGGATATTTTTCAAAAAAACAGAGGCATTTTTCAAAAAGTTGGGTAATTTCAAAAAGTAAGCAGCCTTGTTTTTTTATTTACAAATTTATGGCATTTTTTTTTTTGGAGAATAATTTTAGAGGGAAAGGAAATTTTCCAAAAGTTTGGGCATTTTCAAAAAGTGAGTTAATTTTTTTTTTTTTAAATGACAAAGTATTTAAAAAGTGAGGATATTTTTTAAAAATTGTTGATATTTTTCCAAATGTAAGTAGTATTTTTACAACATTAAGATTTTTCATTTTTTAAAAGTGGGGACATTTTTAAAAAGATGAGACATTTTCAAAAATATTTGGGTAATTTCAAAAAGTAAGATAGTTTTCACAAAATTAAGTCACTTTCACAAAGACAGTCCATTTTCAAAAGATTATGACATTTTTGCAAAACTGTGAAATTTTTAAAAACGTTTTTTTTGTTTTTTTGTTTTTTTTTTAAAGTTATTTTCCAAAAGTGAGGACATTTTCACAAAGAAGACACAGTTTTTTTTTTTCAAAGAATGAGGATGTTTTTCAAAATGTGACAATATAACTATAAAGTGGGAACATTCTCAAAAAGAAGCTAAATGTTTAACAAAAAAAATGACATTTTTCAAAGAATAAGGACATTCATGAAAAAGCAGACATTTTCAAAAAATGAAGCAATGCTCAAAAAATATGTTTTTAAAAACTGAGCTGATTTCCAAAAAGTGAGGTCAGTTTCACAATGAGAACATGTTGATGAAATGAGTATATTTTTCAAAGTAGTGACTTTATATTAAAAAAAACAACAAAAAGGCAGAGCATTTTCAAAAAATTAAGGTATTTTCAAAAAGTGAGGGCATTTTTCAGAAAAAGAGAAGTTATAAAGTGAGAAACTTATGAAAACAGACATGATGAAAGCATTTTCCAGTGACAGTATAGAAAAAAACACATCAGACATGAAACATCTCCAGTGATCTGGCTGCTGGAAAACCCAGACCTGCCATGTCTCTGATCTGTTACTGATGTTTCTGAAGCTGGTGTTCTGCGTCACGCTAAACAAACATGAACAGCAGCTGGTGTTTTGCTGCTGATCTTACCTGTTACGAGCTGCGTGAGCAGCTGGTTGTTGCTGTTGACGATATTGACCGACACGTTTCTGGACGACTGCAGGAACAGCGGGCGGCCCTGCAGACAAATCCACAAAGATCTTCATTTAGTTTGAGGTTCAATGCTCATTTAAATACTTATTGTCTTTAAAACACGAGCAGGAAAAACAGATATGAACCTTCCTTTAACCCTCTCAGACTGATAACACGAGTTTTAAGCTCTCATCTTGGTGAGTATAAGGGACAAACACACAAGCTAGATCTTTGTTAAAAAATTATTATTAAAGTCAGATCTTCCATTATTTACTAGAATAATTCTTCCAAATTTTAGATACTATCTGAATCTGAGTTGCTGCTATCAACCACAACTTTGGAGTCACTGCAATAAACAGAAAGTCCAATATTTTGTGTTTATTTTTCATGCAAAGTGGGGCGTAATGTCAGAAGTCGCAGCAGAAATTTGCCAGATTAGTCTTTGGTGCACAGAGAAACAACAAGTATCGTTTCTGCTGCTTGTTTTGAGATGTGCTATGAAACAACAGGAACTCTGTGATTATTCAACCGAGCAGCAGCAGTTTGAAAATGGGTGAAGAACTTAGTAAACATATTACTTTGCAGATCTGTCTTTATCTCGTAAATACTACTTCATACAAATACAAACAAGCACGATTACTAAGCTTTGGTTCTGCTATGTCATGTGATGTGATATTAATGAGCAATAACCGCATTGCTCAGATATTAAAACATCTAGAGTCCAACATATCTGTGCAGTGACAAGTTGATTGGTAGTTGGAACAAGACTGATGGATGTGAAGATGGACGCAGGTCGTATTCATGAATAAATCTGATGTAAACTCTAATTAATGCACCACACCTTCCTGAGAAAAATACTTCAAGAACAATTCAGCTGATAAGCAGTGATGTGAATTATGGGTGCAAATGTCTCCTCAACCCTAATCCTCACACCAGCAGCGTCAAACTCAACTTAGTCCAGGAGCCACATTCAGCCCAGTTTGATCTCAGGTGGACCGGACCAATAAAATCCCAGCATAATAACCCAGAAATAACTTTAAATCTGTCCTTTGGTTTAGTGCAAAAAAAGTACATTCTGACAATGTTCACATTTAATCAACTCTACAAAACATTATGAACAACCTGAACTTTAATAAGAAAAATAAATTCAATTTCAACAACATTTTGCTTCAGTTTATCATTTACACATTAGAACTGATAGATTATAGAAGGAAGGAACGCGACATTTATTCACAGCTATCAGGAGCTGAATGACAAAGGATTTTACTTTATGATCAAAATAAGAAGTCAGACCAAAAAAAAAGACAAAAAAACCAACAAAAACAAGACAAAACAATACAAGTTGAGATACAAAATGACAAAAATGAGAAACAAAAGGACAAGAAATGAGACAAACGACATGAAACAAAACAAAAGAGACAAAAATTAGACAAAAAAGCTATGAAGCAACAAAAAAATAAGACAAATGACGAGACAAAAAAATTATGCAAATGACACAAATTGACAAAACCAAAAAATTGACAACACAAATGAGTCAAAAATGAGGTACAAAGTGACAAAAAAATGACAGAAAAAGTGAGACAAATGACAAAAGTCAGACATAAAAAGACAAAAAACGACAAAAACAAGACAAAATATTATAAAAATGAGACACAAAGTGACAAAGGAACAATAAGCAATGTAGTATTTAACTTTATGATTTTATTTTATGATCAAAACAACTTGTCTAGGAATTATTTAAAGTTTACAGTCTTCTTAGTAATTTTTTTACTTTACAACCTCGTCCCGCGGGCCGGATTGGACCCTCTGGCGGGCCGGTTTTGGTCCACAGGTCACATGTTTGATGCCTCTGCCTTACACTTTGAATATCCCAGATATTTACTCTTCTCAATGCCTGATCCTAACACTTCTTCTAAACACTAACACCCACTAAAACTACTGCTGAAGCTCTGCAAAGATAACATTCATTATTGGGTTTAGAGTGAAGCAGACCGACATCAGTGTGATAAAACTGGACTGAAATTCAGCCCATTTAACCCAAATTTCTTCTGATGACACTGAAATAAACACACAGCTTCTGTATTTATGTCTTATAGAGGACAGTCGTGAAGCATTATCTGTCAGGAAACGTTGGACATCTCAACCTTTCAACCCTTAAAACCAACCAGTGAGGTTGTGAATCATGTTTTCTCTTAAATAAACTCCCAAAATGACACCATTTATGGTGGCAAAAAGCTGGAAAAGCAAGTTTCTGATGGTCCTCTAATGGTTCCAGCAACAAAAAACAAACTATTGTAAGCCTGAAATTATAGCATATTTGATTAAAATCACTTTATTCTACATGTCTCATTTAAAAAGTTCACCAAGAATAAAGTAAATTCTATAACCGGCAAAGCGTGACTGACTCGTGTGACATAAATATATGTTCACTCAGAGCAGAGAAAAGACGATGAGGAGGTTCAATAATACAAAGTAAAACCTACTTGACAATTTAAAGTATTGGTAACATGCAGGCACTGGAAAAAAATTGGTTTTTTTTCCCATTTTTAAAAATGTGTGTACAATAAATATTCAAAGCAAGTCAGCTTTTTTTTTTTTTGTCATTTCATGATTTATGGTATGAAGTTATACCATTCTGCACACGGCCAACATGCAACACATTTGTCATGGTTGTGCTGTTTCCATAGCGATGCAGGATATTATACTACAGTGAAGAAAATGAGACAAGAGCAAAGAAAAAAGACTTTAGAACGTTAACCCTCCTGTTGTCCTCATTTACAGGCACCAAAAAATATTGTTTCCTTGTCTGAAAAAAAATCCAAAAATCAGCAAAAAAATTCCCCAAATTTATGAAAATTTGCAAAACCTTCAGGAAGAAAATTCCAGTAATTCCTTAAAAGTTTCCCTTAAAAGTATTATTTTAGAAAAATCCCCCAAATTTGGCAAGAATTTTTGTAAATATTTTTTAAAAAATGAGTAAAAATCTTCCAAAAAAATCCTAAAAATATCTAAAGTGATTCCATATATATCAGTAAAACTTCTGATATTTTCTTTAAGAACATTCACATAAAAATCAACAAAAACCTGTGAATTTTGCTGGATTTTGGTTGATTTTTTTGTGAATGTTCATAAGAAACATTTTTAACATTCTTTTTTCCACCAAAAAATGTTCATAAATTTCCCAAAATGTTGAAAATGTGGACACCAGAAGTTTCACTGTGAAAATGCATATTTTTTCCACATTTTCAAACTTTCAAAACGAGTCAATTTGACCCGCAGGACGACACGAGGGTTAAACAAAACTGGAGTTAAACGTTCCAGAAAATGTGTAACACTCCCGGAGGCGAATAAAAAGCGTTAATCTTTCAGTGTCGTGGTGCAGCCTGAAGTATCGGATTGTTGGACACGGAAACAAGCGGAGATACGAAGGTGTGACTCCAGAGTCAAACACACCGTAAACTCTCTGTACGCCGAGACTCCAGCCTCCTGCTCCGTTTGATAATCCCCATTTCCCAGAGTGACCGGGCCGATCTGTAATGCCGATCACGTCGGACACTCTGCTCTCTCTGAGCCCCACTAATCTTCACGCCTCAGTCAACTTCTTAATTAGAGATAACGGCCGGACCATTGTGCCACGCTCGCAGTCGAGGAGGGGATATGCCTTGTGTGTATATTACTGATAACATTATGGCTCCTGCCAAACTTATTGAAGTTCCCACAGTAAATACACCGAACGTATGATGCACAAGCAGGAAGTTATCAACAACGTGGTGTGCACCGACTGCCAAGCCGCGGATGTATAGAAGACGCAGCGGAGATGATAATTACATCAACGTTGACTTTGGAGGCGTTTGAGCGTGTCAGCTTTGACAAATAGCGCTCGACTTTGAAAAATCCTTCCAACGCCGAGGTGTCGTAGCTGCAAGGCAAGTTGTGTTCGTTTTCTAACACTGAACTTTACATGTGTGGCTTTTCTCCAGCTTCCTCCCACAGTCCACGAACATGCTGAGGTTAACTGGTGATTCTAGACTGTCTGTAGGTCTGAATGTGAGTGTGATGGTTTGTCTCTATGTGTAGTCCTGTGATGGACTGTTACCTGTCCAGGTGTCCCCTGTCTTCACCCTCAGTCAGCTGGGATAGACTCCACCCCCTCATTGACCCTAATGAGGATTAAGTGGTGTATAGATAATGGATGGATGATTGACCGTCTTGTCCACTACATTGAAGTGATATATACTAAGAGGAGAGTTCTTGCACATGAAAGTGAAAATATAAATAGATCCATTATATATCAAATGTTCTGTTTTTAAAGCACGTTAACCTTTTAAATGATACATGAGGAATTTAACTGAGAAATCAATAAAGCTTCAGCATCTTCTACAAACACCAACAAAGTTGGAGGTTTACTTTGATGAAACTTTGCTGCATTTCTCCTCAAAATAGGCCTTCTGGCTGGTGTTTCTGAGGTTTAATTCAAGCAGTGGGATGTTTGCAGCAGCTCTGCATCTATAACCAGCTATAATCCACACATCTCTGCCCCAGTCTACCACACGACTCCCTCTGTTTCCGTTCATTCGGTGTGAGAGGCATCCTGCTGGGGATAATATGGCCTGTTGCATTAGTAACCAAGAGGCTGAGCGATCAGAGGCGACGCTCTGTAACAAACTAAACGCATGTTCTCCTCACAAACAGCCCTGTAGGAGTCCTGCAGGATCTCAGAGGCATTTCAGGAGACTGTGGCGGGAGAATGGACTGATGTGAGACACTCTATGTAGATAAATGCTACCATTCACAAGTTTGGGGTCACTTAGAAATGTCCTTTTTTTAAGAAAAGCAGTTTTTTTCAATGTAGATAACATTAAATGAATGATAAATCCAGTGTAGACATAGTTAATGTGGTAAATGACTATTCCAGCTGGAAACAGCTGATTTTTAATGGAATATCTCCATAGAGGTACAGAGGAACATTTCCAGCAACCATCACTCCTGTGTTCTAATGCTACATTGTGTTAGCTAATGGTGTTGAAAGGCTCATTGATGATTAGAAAACCCTGCAGTTATGTTAGCACATGGAGAAAAGTGGGAGTTTTCATGGAAAATGTGAAATAATCTGGGTGACCCCAAACTCTTGAACAGTAGTGTATATCTTATTGCTTTTCTACTTGCCACTGCATTTCTTGTGCATTGTCATTTGGTTTTCTGAGCGATATCTTGCAAATTTTAGCTCATCTCTCCTTAAAGTTTGCAAGAAAATCGAATCATTGAGCTGAAAGATGCTAAAACACCAAGTAGAGCTAAAGGGGAATTAGCTTTGTCACATTGCTTTTGTAGTATATAGAGTAATTTGATCAATTCTAATGAAAAAAGAGCAGCTTTATGTAAAACAGAGATGAACTTTCCTGATAATAACATAATATATGATGCTACATTTTCATAGTTGCTGTTTGAATGTGTTCACTGAGCAGTTTTTTATCGCAAAATCTAGATTTTAGAGGAAAGAGAAGGTGCAGGAGGTGTTGGGCAACACATACACAGCAGACTGCAATAATATCAGCAGAGGAATCCCTCTTTTTAAATGTATTCATTCTGTCTATCCAGGGCTGGACTGACCAATTGTCTCCTCCCGTCACCTCCTCCTGGGTATTACTATTCCTCTCAGCTCAGCGGCTGAAGCTACCAGCCGTCCATCCCTCTCCCTGTTTATCTCCCTCACTTTTGTATCTTGTCTCCCCTCTTACTTCCTATTTCCACATTCCTATTCTGAGCCTGTTTTTAGACTCATCTCCCTCCTCAATGCAACAGTAGATAGAAGACATCCTCTGCACTTTTGATGCTGGTCTGGGAGCAGTGGATATTTATATTTCATGAGCAAAAGGGGACTCCAGCCGTCTTTTATGTGCCGTGCCGGCTATCAGTCTGTGTTTGTACCATGTTGATGGATACGCTTGCTGCCGCCCACAGAAGCGACTTAATGCACCAGAGGTATTATCTATGGTATCCATAGCTGCCTCCCAGAGAAGCGCAGGGACTTCATGTTAATATGAAGATTTTCCCCGTGCCATGAAATTACACTGCGAACATGTTGTGCTTTTTTGAGTCGATGTTGAACTTGGCCGCCTCCTGAGCGCCGCCGCCTGTCAAAACATGCTCGCTATCTTCCCATCCCTCTCATTCTAATTCAGTCCTCCTCCATCTGTCTCCCCGTTTCTGTCTCTAGTACCGCTTCATCTTCTTCTTCTGTTATTCCTCGTCTCCATGGCCAGCTCCTCGTCCATCTCCATCGCTCATCCTCCCGCCCAGCCCTGGTCCTAGATGCCGGAGATAAAGCTGCGCTGCTCTCTTGCATTATCAAGCCATCCGTCCACTACCTGCACACGGTGATTATTACTGCCGGAGTGGAAGCGACAGAGGGGGGAGAGTGCCTATCACTTTATCAAGCCCATCTCTCCATTTGTCTGACATCGCTGGGCTTGAATGGTCCTCCTGTATTTGGTGTAAGGACAGCAGGAAGCACCTCAGAATGTTAATTTGTGAAGCGAACACACCGGGGGACCTCTGATGGGCTTGGATCTATAAACAACAAAGACTTCCTGATGCTGAAGCTGGAGGGATGTTTGCAGCACATTGCACAGTTTGCTCCCCAACCAAGACCACCTCGTCTGTCATATTTGCACTGATGAGGTCTCAGAAATATCCACTATCATCACATCGTTTCCATAGGAAACTGTCTAGGAGGCTCAGTAGGTCAGTTATCACCAGGCAACAGTGGTGTATCCTCGATTTTGTACTCATAAAAAGGAACAAAAGATGGCATTTGGAGGTTGGAGGGGATGGTGGAGACACAAATCAGAAGGCCTGAGCTCAAGTTACATCTAGGAACATCATTATAATACAGTTATTTTGGCATAAGTTTAGTTTTGAGTCGGTGTTTAGTTATGTTGAGGCTAAAATTTAATTATCAGTTTTGTTTTGGGTTTTTTTGCCCCAAATTCAATGTGACTTCATTATATTTGATACCTGCCAAGTCCTGAGCCGATACCATTTCCTTGGACAGTGCATGCCTTGAGTATACATTTAGGTGTGTAAAATGAACATCATGCCTGTTAAAAAGCGTATTGTAGATCGGTTGTAGTACCTGGTTGTTCCGCCTGGTGGAGCATCTTAATGTTTAACACAATCATACCCCAAATTGGTGCTGACTTGGACTACGGGCAGTTTAATGTTGGCAAGCAGACAGCATTGTGGGGGTTTAGTTAGCAACGGGCACCATGACAAAGACTAATGGGGTCCTTAATGACTTCAGACCAGAGCTCATGTATTTGGCTGGCGGAACCAGGGCGACATCGTTAGAATTCAGTGGGATACGTGGTTCTTATCATGTCTGCATTCAGTAAAACAGTAGGATGAGCAAGAGAGCTGAAGCTGCTGATCACTGATTGAGATAAATATTCTAATTTTGCATCCCTAGTGTCCTGCTATAAATAGTGCTCGGTCTTTACGACATGGATGTAATAAAAGGATCTCAGTTCAAGCTGATAACGATCATTTAAAAAATGCCTCAGTCCTGATCCTTGAGATTGAACCAGGACATCTTTAGCTTAAGCTCCAGTGAGAAGCATGTATGTTTATTAAGCTGCAGCGTTGGGAAGGCTTTGTTAAGGATCAGCGGCATCTTCCAGACAGAAGATCATCAGGAACCCATGTTGGCATGAACCTTTCTATGGTACAGAGGAACATCCGCCAATGTACAGTCAACAGTTTTTAAGAAATGCTAGTTGGAATAAGTAAAAAGACTATGTTTTACAGCGCACTGCAGGACTGGATGTTATGAGGCAGAAAAAGAGGAAGAGTTTGGCAAATAAGAACCAACAGATGTGGAAAGTGTGAAGGTATGTGTAGATTTAAGGCCAGAACAGGAAGTGTGATTCTGGTACTAAACTTTAGCCACAACAGTTTAAACTCCAAATCTACTTGGTCAGGTTAGGAAAAGGATCATGGTTTGGGTTAAACTAAGCCTGTCAACACATTTATCACATTTAAAAGCTTCATTTTGTACATTTTCAGGGTGACGAAGTTTTACCGATTTATTGAACCACAAAAGGTCGAGTTGGTTGGATTTTGGTTGATTTTTTTTGGTGAATTTTTTTTTTAAAGGAAAATATTTGAAGCTTTACTGATATATATGGAATCACTTTAGATATTTTTAGGATTTTTTGAGGAAGATTTTTATTAATTCTTTGAAAATATTTACAAGAATTTTCTAGCCAAATTTGTGGGATTTTTTTTTTTTTAATTTAAATGAGGCTTTGAAGGGAAGCTTTTAAGGAAGTATTGGAATTTTCTTCCTGAAGGTTTTGCAAATTTTCAGGAATTCGGGGAAATTTTTTGCTGAATTTTTGGATTTTTTTTCAGACAAGGAAACAATATTTTTTGGTGTTGACAGTATGCTCCTTAATACCATTTACACTGTGCTACTTTTTTCAACCAATATTTCCTGGCTGTATTTTTATGGTTATTTATTGATATTTACTATTATTTTTTATGTTTTTTTCACTGTTCTGGCACTGGGAGTACAGCAAAAACACAAGAAACGACAGTAAATGAATCTTGAAGCTTGAAGACACATGTTGTCCCAACATGTTACCGTCTTTAAAACGTGTTGTGACATTACATTAGATGACATAACAAAGTTTTGTCATGTCATGTCACTTCTCATCCTGTCTTAACAGGAAGTGACACAAGCACCGGTGCTATTGTGACACAACACAGCGCATCATTACGCAACGTGTTGCAGCGATATCATGCAGCTGCCTCGGAACATCTGGCCTGGATTCATCACAATGACAAATGCAGCCATGTGACATGAAATGACAGACGTTTTCTGAAGTAAAACGCCCTTTTTATGACCCCACACAGTCACGTCTCGTCTTTTTATGGCACATTTATGACAACTAAACACCGCTTTAACTGACATTTCAGCCCACATTTGCTCTGGATTTACTGCTCTATGTATGTTTCAGTCTTTGGTCATCATCCCAGAGTAATAACAGAGAAAAGATCACTAACAACTGTCTCAGAAAACATCATTCACACTGCAAATCCCCTCTGACCTGAGGATGCTTCAGGAGGATAGAGAATAGTCCACATGTGGGCTACTCGGCTTAGCCTCCTGACATCCTAACCTCACCCAAATATATATAGAGAAGAGAACATCTAGAGCTTTATTTTAACAAAAGAATCTGCACAAGAGCGAGTCTGCAGAGCCTCAACGAGCTGAATATGAGCCGAGCTCCGGCTGAATGTAGACTCTTGAAGAAATCAATAAGCGGTGAATGCAGCCGAGGTGGCAGCGCTGGTAGCTCGATGCTGCCAGCGTGACTCCCAGCAGGTTCGTCTCGCAGGCTTTTTCCACCGAGCCAAGCTTCAGGACTCAGATTCACACCATGGCACTGGCAGTCATTAGACCTGTATCTCTTCACACCATCGCTGTGAGTCTCCCAGTGTTACACAACCCAGCGTGATGTTTGCTGCTGCAGCTCAGAAGTACGACATCAGCAACGATGTTTTCGCTAGAAAGTCATTTACACCAACGCTGAGGCGACGAAGGCGGCTTTCCTTCTCGTTCTGGAAATGTTTCGCATGTGTAGAAGATATTAAAATATCTAAAAATATGCTAAATAAATATATATTTTTGTTGTTCTTCACAGCTCACACATGGCGTCTCGCACACGAAGGACAAGCTGTTTATTCTTACAGCTGTTGAGGGAATTCTTAGCATCGCTTCTGTTGATTTTGCACACAAACATAATAGAAATCCACCGACTACAGACGCACAACGTGTTCAAAACTTCATCGTTATCGGCCAAAAAAGGCTTTAAAATGAGCCCAAAGTGACCACTGACAGACGGGTAACACCTGATTACAGCTTTCTTAATAAACATTGCAGGTTTTACACATAAGCTCGGGTGGGTTTCTTTTTTGTGCAGCCCTGTCTTTAAAAAATCCAATTTCTGTACAATTTAACTAGATTTTTAGTTACATTTTGCGGGACAGATGTCTTCTGCTGGACTGTTTAAAATCCACGTCTTTGTCATTTATTTTTCTGCTTTATTGTTGCTTCTTTTCAATAAATATGTATATTAAATGGACTTGTCTCTTGTGGTAACCCAGAAAATGGAGGATCGTGTTGTGAAACTGTCATTTAACCCAAACCAAGTAACTCTGGTGCCTAAAGTGAACCAGTCTTTTAATATGTAGTAATTATTGAAAGTGTCGACTAAACCATGATGTTTCCCTGAACCTAAGCACTTGATGCCTAAACCTGAATAAAACTGAATAAAAGGTAAAAATAAAACTGTCCTGGGTGGACTTCTGGTTGCTAACTTCTGTCTTTCCGAACATTACAGTCTTATATGTTGGTTTGAACATAAGCTTCCTTCAAAAATGAAAGTACCATAATTAAGAATTCACTTTAGTCGTATAGGAAGGTAATTTCTGGGAGAAAGATGAATTGACCAGTGGGCAGAGATGGTAAAATGTAGACATAAGAAGTAAATATCTCTACAGGAGAGGCCTGATCTTTTATTTAATTAGGTGGAATAAAATATGTGCATATATTGGAATCAGAAATCGGCCAAAATCAGTCTAATTACGGGCAAAAGTCCAATACTGTGCATCTGTACTGCCAAACAAACAAAGAATTACCCACAGAAGACAGAAAATATGACTTAAAAGTACAACTTTCTTTTGTGAACTTTAACCATCTCGCATTAAATTCATACATGTGTCTGTTTTGTTCAAACGTTTTCCATTAATCTGATAATTCCATGTTTCTGTTAAACATCCTGGTCACTTTTCCAGTGGAAATCACCATCAGGAAAAAGATTAGAGCGTATAAAGGATTTTAAAATCCTTTGTAGCTACAAATAAGAATGTAATGGTTAACAATCTGGTATCTAATCCCTGGAATCTTTCTGAAATGATAAGTTCTACTGCAAAAAGGAACTGATAATAACAAGAGTCTAGAATCAGTTAGTTGCTTTCCTTTCCTTTCACACTGAAGGTAACAATATTTCCTATACAGTGCAGTTACTAATGCTAGATGCCAAATATGTTTCTTCTGTTGTGGATTTTTCTGCAGTTTTTTTCCATAAAAGTCTTTGGATAGGCGAATTTCATGATAGTGAACATGTCTGAGTGACAAAACCATCATTTTATCAGCTGGACTGAGCCAGAAATGTTGCATAATCTTCACATGTACATGGTGTGTAAAATGTCTGTTTTTATACGAGTTACTTACTGGTTTGGACTGGATTTCTTTGGCATAGAGGGGTTGGAGGAACTCGGAGTCCCCCTCCAGTTTCAGGCCCTTCTCTGTTATTCTGAGGTTGCCCATGCCGTCCTGTGAGGAGCAAAGACAGAATCACATTAGCTCACGTTACATCTTATGTTTATATCCATCTCCAACCATCAGATTCCTGACACAGCGATTGCATGTTTCTGCAGTGAATCAAAGCTGCATTGTTGTGACAACAACCTAGAAAGATGGTATACTCGCAGAACCACACATTGCACCGTCAAGTTCTCAAAGTTTCTTCCATATTTGTCATCAAATTTTCCAATCTAGCACCCAGGACATTCACTTTCACCTTGAATGGAGCCTGTCAAAGCTTTTTAAGCAGGAAACTGGTCATCAGACAACATTTGCTTGCATATAACGTGGAAATTTTAATCTTAGTGTCTGTTCAGAGGTGTTTTTGTCGGCTTTGATCATAAACTTGTTGCTTCGCATCATGATAAAAATTGGAATATTTTATCTGAGATATTTATTTTCAAGGCCAGTGATGAACTTCCATGATGTTTAAACTGTAAATAATTGCATTTATGTGACATATAGGAACAGAAAAACAGTAATAAAGTCATTAATAGAGGAGAATAAGGAGTTAAAGTGATAAAAAGACTGTTGGGTTTGGTGAAAAACAATGCAGATGGAAGCTGAATTGAATTTTTATTCATTTCCTCGTGTTTTCCTGTTGTTTCTCCTGCTTTGATCACTGAGGATGATTCTGTTCTGCCTCCTGTTTGATCCGAGACTCTTCACAGCGCCGTCTTTGTGTATTTTCCTGCCAATATGGAGCAGAACCTCGAACACGAATTACCGTGTGTGCGCAACACCTGCCATTTTATTCCTCACACCTGCAGCTTGATAACACACACCTGTTATTTATCCGAGTGGCAAGATGGCTGTGTGGGCAAGAAAATAAAAAATAAAATTCGGGTTAATATCACAAACACCCGACAGTGAGAGGAAAGATGTTATTTTGTTTGTTTCACACTCGCAGATGCAAAGCGAGCGCTGTACACAAACCATATCAGACACATTAATCTGCCGAACAGCTGCTATAATCTCCTTTAATCTGTTTCAATGCAGTCGTATCGGTTGATACTTGACTTCGACATTAGCATCACAAACTGAGCAACAGGCTAACGCGCTGCACTCATATCATCTCACATATATACTGTATATAAACATCCTCAGATGTAGTTTCAATATTTGCAACGACAGTCTGTGTTCAGAGCGTCAAGCAGCCAAAGCAAACTGACCGCCATGCCCAGACGTCTTATGCAAATTCACTGTTTCCACTCCAAATCAGGATTATGGGATTTGTTTTCAATATTGTGTCTAAAATATTACACTTTTTGCAGTTTCAGTTGAACAAAGGGAAGGAAAAAGTAATAAATATATTCGCTCAAGAGATCAGAAATGTTGCAAATTGATAAAGTGATTTGGAAAAAAACATTTTAATCACCTGACTGGCAGGAAAAATCATTTATTTGAAAGCTTCAGTCTCTAAACCCCCCAAAACTGCCAGCAGGTTTGAAAAAATTACAGCTTTTATCAGAGCTGATGGCACGTAAACGTATCATATGTAACAAGATGTGTGGTTATGGCAGGAAAAATGATTAAAACAGGATGTCTCATTTAAAAAAATCACCAAAATTACACCGTTTGTACTAAACAGATGCTGTAAAAAGCAAAAAATTCTGCGTTCTTTATTGCAACTGAGAAGCTATGATTGACTCAGCTGTGACCAACAGTCTCATGAGAAAAATTCAGAGATTTTCCCAAGTGAACTGCAGGCAGTGTTCCAACAAAGCAGAGAGACGATGTGAGGAAAATATGACAAAGCGAATCGATGAAATAAATGCAGCATGGCTCAAAAACAGTGAACAGAGGAGGAACTGGTTGGAAGATACATCCAACACGGTGAAACATCTTCCTACAGCTGCTGAGCAAAGACTCAAAACTGGACTGAAACTTGATGATTAATGAAAGCTGTTAAAAATGGACTCAAAATGTATAGAAAGTAACAAAAAAAATGTACAAACTGACTCCCAAATTACTCCAAAATAGTCATTTTCAACAAAATTTGAGTAATTTTGAACTATTTTAAACATAATTTAGGCCATTTTTTGAGTTATTTTAGGCAATTTCAGAGTCAGTTTGGACATGTTTTTGTTACTTTCTACACAATTGGAGTCAAATTTTATGTTGCTTTGATCAATTTTCAAGTTATTTTAGAGAAGTTTTCAGTCATTTTGGACAAAGATGACAATAATATGTTTACTAAATGAATAGCATAAATGGAGCATGGCTCAGAAACAGGGAACAGAGGTGGAAGATACATCCAGCATGGAGAAACATCTTTCTACAGCTGATGAGCAGAACAGTGGGAATCAAAACTTGATTTTTGTAGCGGTTGGTAAAATGTAAAATGGTTAACTGTATAATGTGTGGAGCCTCCATTTTGTTCCATTTTTAATTTTATTTTTAAGGATTCTTGGCATTACAACTGTTCTCTACTGTACAGAAGACATTTCTGTGTTTCCTCTACTTCTAGTCATGGTTGTTCTGTTTCCATAGAGGCGCAGGAGCAAAAATAACTGCATCCAGGAGCCTTTCCAGTTTCCCAAAGTGAAGATGGAGATAAATCATTAGATTCATTGTTTTTTATTATAAATAACCAGAAACTACTTGAGGTTCAGAAGGTTAAACAAGAAAGTCAGTAAGCCTGAAATAAAAACAGCATTTTTCTCTAATTTAAAAGTAAAACTTTCCTTTTTTGTTGTTCATGATCTTATTTACTCTTTCAAACGGGGACTCAAAGGATAATTTTAGTTTCTCCTCTCTGTGGAAGTGGAGCTCATTTAACTCCAGCAAAAACACCGAAGGCTCCTGGATGCGGTGAAATTAAGTGAGTTATTTTAAGGCGGCAGCAGAGTGTTGTTTTATAAATTAGCATAGCAGCAACCCAGAGGCTTTAAGGTGCATTTGTGACGAGATAGAAGCAGCAAATACATGTCAAGGCGTCTGAGAGAGCAGCACTGGAACTCAGGTTTGCTGTCTTTTATTGTACCTTTTGCTGAAGCAGAATTACAAAAGGATATGAAGCAGCGACGGTAAGAGCAGATTTAGTGAGACACAACTAGCAGGACTGACCCTTCACTTCCCATCCAGCCATTATACATATTACATGATTCCACCTGGAGATGAGGGACAACGAGGGAGAGAGGAGTCAGCTGTCTGCTCATGTGATCTCCTCCCACAAACACTGGATTTGTTTCCACGCCGTCCTCTTGATCCCTCGGGTTCTGACGAGCAAATGGAGATCAGGACCCCCTGAAATCCCAAAGTAACGGAGGAGGACGGCGTTCCAGCCTCCTCTGTGTAATCCTTCCCTCCGCCGTATTAAAATTCCAGCCGCTGTCATGGCGACGTGTTGCGCTTGTGAATTATCCCCAGGTGGAAATCAGCGGCCTGTCGGAGGAGGCGCTCTTTAAACTCCATTTCCCAGACTTTGATGACGAAAACCAAATGTAAGAAATGAGACTTGTGCATTTTCCCCCCAACACCAGTTCTTCTTTTTAGTCGGAGCTTGACGTCAGCAGAGATTCTTCCTGCTTTTCAGCTCTAATGCACACAACAAGCTGGAAACTACAATCTGTCTTTATTTCACACCCTGCAGAGGTAATTAAGAATTCAGTTTAGTCTTATAGGAAGGTAATTTCCAGGAGAGACGGTAAAATGTAGACATAACAATCAGTAAATATCTCTACAGGAGAGAGCTGATGTTTTATTTAATCAGGTGGAGTAAAATATGTGCACATATTGGCATCGGAAATCAGCCAAAATCAGTCTAATTACTGGCAAAAATCCAATACTGTGCATCTGTACTGCCAAACAAACAAAGAATTACCCACAGAAGACAGAAAACATGACTTAAAAGTACAACTTTTCTTTTCTGAACTTTAACCATTTAACATTAAATTCAAATATGTGTCTCTTTTGTGCAAAAGTTTTCCATTAATCTGATGATTTGATGTTTCCAGTGGAAATCACCATCAAGAAAAAGATTCGAGCATATAAATGATTTTAAAATCCATTGTAGCTACAAATAAGAACGTAATGCTTAAAAATCCGCCATCTGATCCCTGAAATCTTTCAGAAAAGGAAAGTTTTGCTGCAAGATTTGGGTTTTCTAGATAATAATAATAAGAGTCTGGAATCATCCAGGTGTTTTCCTTCCACACTAAAGGTAAGAATATTTCACATACAGTGCAGTTACTAATGCTAGATGCCAATGATTGTTCTTCCACTGTTGATTTTTCGCAGGTTTTTCCCATTGAAGTCTTTGCATAGGTGCCGTGAAGTCGGAGCTTCAGAGATTCCTCCTGCTTTTCAGCTCTAATACACACAACGAGCTGTAAACCGTAATCTGCGTCTCTATTTCACACCCAGCGGAGATAAAATGCATTCAGTTCAACTTGTAGATATTTGAAATACAGTCCTGAATCGGCTCTATCTGGTAATGAAATAACTGCCAGCAGCACCGGCATTATAATAGAATAATAACAGCGCATTAAAAGATTTCCAGCAATCTCCAAAGAGCCACACTGGGCTCCTTTGTGCAGGTTCAGATAACCGTAAAAGCAACAATAGCTTCGTGACAAAATGAAAAGTCGCCACGTACAGAAGCCGCAGATAAAAACTTCCCACAAGCGTGAAAAGAGGAATTTTCTGTAAAATTCTCTGTGAAATGATGCACTTTCACCCTCTGAGGTCCAAACAGCTCACATTGTTCTTCACTGTTTTCTATCCTGCACCTCTATGGAAACAGAACAATCAGGACTAAAAGCAGAGAATCAATCAATAAAGTCACAAAAAAGAAAAAATTGTGGTTCCACACGCTTTAGATATTTAACTATTTACATTTTTACAGCCTTTACAGCCTTTTCTTCTCTATTCTGCTCATCAGCTGTAGAAAGATGTTTCTCCATGCTGGATGTATCTCCAACTACTTGCTGCTCTGTTCACTGTTTCTGAGTCATGCTGCATTTATTTTATTCATCCATTTTGTTTTTTTTTTTTCTCACAGTCTAAAATGGTCCGAAATGATTTGAAACTTAATTTAAATAATGAGAAATTTCTCAATAGTACCAAAAAATGTCAAAACTGACTCAAGAATTGTCCAAAAATAACCTGAAAACTGTCCTAAATTAGTTTAAATTAGTTCAAAACAGCTTAAATTTTCTTGAAAACAACAGTTTTTGAGTAAATGTTGGACAGTTTGAGTCACTTTGGACAATTTTTAGTCAGTTTTGAGTCAACTCTAGAAAGATGTTTCACCATGCTGGATGTATCTCCCACAATTTGCTCCTCTGTTCACTGTTTCTGAGCCATGCTGCATTTATTTTATTGATCCAGTTTCGATGATTTGTGTCATTCTGGAAAAATTTCAAGCCATTTTGGGATGATTTGTGTCATTTTAGACAATTTTTCTATCATTTTGGACACATTTTGTGCCATTTTGGATATTTCAGTCTGTTTTTACTGACTCTACAAACTTTTTCACCAAATCTTGCACACTGACTTGTTGATATGCAGATTTAGTTTGCATATTCACATCCACAGCCACACAAACAGATGCAGAAATCATCAACATTTTGTTATTTAGCTCTCTTTTGCTTCTGTCTCATTTTTCCTCACTGTTGGCTCATTTATCACTGCAATATGAAGTCCTGCAGCTGTATGGAAACAGAACAACCAGAACTAGAAGGAGAACAAACTCAGAAATGTCTTATCCAAGTCTTATAATCACATGAATTATTGTTAAAAAAAAACAAAAAAACAGAAAGAAGCTGAATATTACAAACTCTACAGACATTTTCTTTCTACTCTGCTCATCAGCTGTAGAACGATGTTTCACCGTGCTGAATGTATCTTCAACAACGTGTTCTTCTGTTTACTGTTGTTTTTTTTAGCCATGCTGCACTTTACAGTCTAAAATTGTTCAAAATGACTCCAGTTTTGTTTATGGTAACAAAAATATCACAGATGACTCAAAACCAATCCAAACCTACTTATGAATTGCCCAAAACACCTCAAAAATTGTCCAAAATGACTAATAACCTCTAATATTGTAAAAACTTGGCCAAAGTTATATGAAATTGTACAAAAATGACTCAAAATTTGTCCAAACCTACTTAATAATTGTCCAAATCTTGAAAACTCCTCATAATTACTTGAAACTTGTTCAAAATGTCTCCATTTTAGTCTAAAATGACAACAGAATAGACAACAGAAAGATGTATCTTCCAGTAACTTCCTCCTGTTCACTGTTTCTGAGTCATGCTGCATTTATTTTATTGATCCAGTTTGTTTTCCTCTCATGATCGTTTTTGTTGTTTTGTGTCATTCTGGACAAATTATATGCTGATTTTTCTGTCATTTTGGGATGATTTGTGTCATTTTAGATCATTTTTCTAATCATTTTGTGATGTTATGTTTCATCTTCCGACTCTTGGCATCTCTAATGGGTTTTAGCAATTCCACAAAAATGGTTGCTCTACATTCGATACACATTTTACTATATTACTGTAAACACAGCCTCCAATTCAGCGGAACACTTCCTGAATTATTATGGTGTGACGGTTGGTCGACGGTGAGTCAATACTGACATCATGGTTGCACTAAGAAGTGCAGAATTTTTTTTTATCAAATCTGGTTACCACAGTTCAACTAAAATAAAGATTCAACATAGAAAGTAAACAGCTGTTTCGTACGTCGACTCATGTCAGCACCAAGTTGGACAGAAATCTAGCAGGTGTTCATTGTGTGACGATCAAACGAGCCTCTTCTGAGTCGGAGTGTCATTTTATGAAGCTTCAGGCAAAAACAAATGATTTAAATTTGAAATATGTATCACGGTTGATCTGAATGAAGCCTGTTTTGAAATCGGTGACGCTGACCGGACGAGGCAGACGGGTGGTCGCCTCGGCAGCTGTATCTGATAACTGCAGCGTTTGATTTAATTCCTTCTGGGAGAGTGAAATTGGGAGTCTAGAATCCTTCGCTCTGCTGCAAACAGCATCCAGACCTGAGTCAGAACATGGAGCGTAGCGGCTCCAGTTTGCAGTTTCTGTTTTATTCTCTGCAGTGAGCTGCAGCCGGCACAGTGAGGACATGAATAATTCAGCTCTGACCAGGATGGAGGCTTCAGCTCACACAGGTGGGCCTCCTTACATCTGCTCTGCCCTTTATTTTATTCTATCAGCCATCCTCCACTCATCGCCTCCTCAGATTCCCGTTCGTCTGTCATCACTCATTTATTTAGCCTGAAACACATTTTCATTCATTCTCTGCTCTCCTTTCTCAACCGGAAGATGTCTCGTGTCAATCGACATGAAATTTAACCCTCCTGTTGTCTTCATTTACGGGCACTAAAAATATCGTTTCCTTGTCTGAAAAAAATCCAAAAATTCAGCAAAAAAATTCTCCAAATTTCTGAAAATTTGCAAAACCTTCAGGAAAAAAATTCCAATAATTCCTTAAAAGTTTCCCTGAAAAGTTTCATTAAAAAAAATAAATAAATAAAAAATCCCCCAAATTTGGCAAGAAAATTCTTGTAAATATTTTCAAAAAATTAGTAAAAATCTTTGAAAAAATCCTAAAAATATCTAAAATGATTCCATATATATCAGCAAAACTTCTAATATCGCCTTTAAGAACATTCACATAAAAATCAACCAAAATCCAGCGAATTTCGTTGGATTTTGGTTGATTTTTTTTGTGAATGTTCTTAAGAAACATTTTTAACATTTATTTTTTTCCACCAAAAAATGTTCAAAGATTTCCCAACAATGTTGAAAATGTGGACATAAGAAGTTTCACTGTGAAAATATATATATTTTTCCACATTTTCAAACTTTAAAACGGGTTAATTTGACCCACAGGACGACATGAGGGTTAAAACGACCTGCCATCAGAGCCAAATGATGAAGTAAGACTAAAAACAGTTGGATAATAACTCTCAGTCACTAAGACAAACACAGCAGCCGTTTTCTTTACTGCTTTATTAAACTACGACTGTGTCAACAGCTATGGACGACTCGACTGCCATTTCATTCACACCAGCAGAGGACTCGCTTACATCCCTCAGAGGATGAGTTAGAAATGTTTCAGTCCAAGCCCTGATGTTTTCTCCACCGTCAGATCGTCTCTCTCCTCGTCCAAACTAAATATCCTGCAGACGTTGATGACCGTCATCCGTCAGTAGCTGCTAAAATCTTCAATTTCCAGCGTTTCTCGAGGCCCTCAGAGGATGAACCCACTTAATTCCAGTAAACTTTCCTCTGCCATCGCTCTCTGGACAAAATGCCAGCCGTCCTCACAACATACTGTATGTCACATTTAATCAGCAGATTGACATTTTGGGAGCAATTTCATGGTCCACAGACATGCCTGGCATCCACTGGTGTATTTGCCAATCTTCTTAGCTCCCTTAGCAACAGACCACAAGTAGCCAAGGAAGACACAACGGCGTCCAACACCAGAGACCAGAAGGTTTGTGACTGTTTCCCTGCACCTGAAATACCGCAAAAGTAATTAAAATTCCAGTAGAGTCACACAGCAACTACTATAAAAGTACCGATGCTGATGAAATTTGCATTTCAGCAGAATCACAGTTGCAAAAATGGATTTTAAACTGGTTAAAAAACGACATACCGCCATCCAAAGGTTGCTAAAGCTCAAACTTTTTGGCACAAGGCTTTTGAAATTTCAGTCTATATCAAACAAGCTGTTCAATAAACATCCCAAAGAGCAGAAAACACAATTGAGATGACAAAGACGAACACACAACCTTCCTTTTTGCCTTATTTACTTTGCTATAGAATTTCACATCTATTAGAGATTGAAATGTCCATGAAAGTACAACTTTACTGACAGAAAGACAAACTCTGTAACAGCTCAGATTAATGAGACTCACCAGTAATTAATGTAATTCAGGTTTTAAATAACAGAAGTTTAGATTGTTGCTTCCAGCTGTTTAGGACTATTTCCTCTGAGTTTATTAAACTCCTGCAGCAGGATCCATATGAGCATCTCCAAGAAGAGAAAGACACACATCGCAGCACTAACGTCATTAATTACATGTAATTGCAAATTATCCCCGACATACAGAAAGGATTCATCAGCATCCATCTGTGAAGTTTAGACTTTTAATAGTTTTCTTCACATTATACAGTTTAAATCAAACATGCCAGAAAGGCTTGTTATCTTTATCAAAATAACCATTCACACCATTTTACAGTCAGTAACTTTAAAAGAGGAAGAACAATCAGATTTTCCAAATTTCTGATGGTCCTTGAACTAATTATTTTGCCATTTCTTCAGAAAAAATAACCAAATCTCAGCTTAGAATTCTGAGATTTCATGAAAACTACATTATTCTATTATTCTTATTCTAAAAAATATTACATTATTCAGATTCTGCACTGTTTGGTGCAGATATGATGCCATTAGTGACTCAACTTGTATCAACAGTCACATGACAAAAAATCAGGACTTTTTCAGCTGAACTGCAGGCAGTGTTTATTCAGAATATGTAAGTATGGAAACAAGTTGAAAATATTAGTAGTAAAATGTCTATTTCATGTAAAGTCACTTTTTTCCAGTGTTCATCTCAGCTGTACTTGTAGAAATATTATATTTCTTCATTTTTTCAAATTTTGTAAAGGATATCATCTAAGAAATTCAATTTTTGTTCATTCTTATTCATTATTAATGGGATTAGAACTACTGCATTAAAGACATGTTTGAGTGTTTTCTGCTTCTAGTCATGGTTGTTCTGTTTCCACAGAGGTGCAGGAGTTTATATTAAGCTAAAAAAAATGACCCACAGTAAATAAAAACCTAACAGAGGCAAAGAAAATGACCAGATACTGTTTATGGCTGAGAGGTTTAAAGGGTCACTTCACCTAAGTAACTATTAAATTAGATTAATATTACAAGTCAAAGGAAGTATGTATACGCCTTAACTTTCAAAACTGAAATTAAAGTTAAAAAACAAACTCATGACAGGCATGTGGATGATATTTCTTTTCTGTATTTGAATATTTGGTTTTGTGGCAATCTACCTGTAGTTTGTTATCAATCAATACGCACTGATTTGATACTCTGGTACTTGTTTGGGTTAATGACGACATTTTAACTCAGTAACTCCAGTATCTTGGTCCCGCCACACCAACAAGATACACAAACAATGTCAACAAAAAACTTTTCCACAGTTGGCCCCGACTTTCTGGAGCCATCAAATGATTCACCACAATGGATTCTATTAATATGTGTGAGCAGCACGGCCGCGGATGCGTCTATATGTCCACGGTATGTGCTCTGGGCTTGATTTCCTGCGAGGACGCGAACATGTGCAGACTGTGAATGTACGTTCCCCATGCTGGGACAATAAAACCATCCATCTGTCTGTCCTGTGCGGGATCTATTCCCTCTCCGGTCCTGCAACGCTCCGACTTCCATAGCAGCATGCGGCGTGGCACTTTACAGCCCTGACAGATTGCCTTTCATCAGTATTCATGCCTTGGAGTGGGGTCATGTTTACGGCATTCAAGATGAGAGTTTACTCCCGACGACGGACTGATGCAGCATTTGCAGGTTTGTAAGTGGAATTTTTTTTGTTGACATGGAGAACCGTGTTGTGATGGAACTGATATCCGTCTATTTTAAATAATCCATCTGTCTGCACAGGCGGCATGACAGCCTGCGCTATATGCATGTAAACACGACCTACATGCTGCAAATCTGTTTTATTTCATTTTATGGGACGTCAGGCTGTCAAAAGGTGGAGGACCTGAACTCCATACACGACGCCTGAACGCCTCTCATGAGCTAAAAGTTCACAGGTTGTCATACAGTATATGTGGACATTTTATGGACTTGGAAAATGAATTAATTTTATTGTCCAATCATCAAAAACAAACCATTTTGGAAAAAGGAGCCTTTATATAACATCTGAATTCTTACACCAAACCAACTTTTCCAGACTCAATTTTCAGGACTTCTCAGTAAATTTTTCATGTCATATTTGCATCTGAGTACAAACAGCAAGATAATTAATATAAATGAATGATGCTGTCAAATGTGTAGCTCTAATAAATCCTTTAACAGCAGACAAGTTGACTACAGCAGCAACACCACTGCTTCCTATAAATAACTATTATATTACTGTCACCCCATCATTTTTGGTCTCTTTTATGAATAGTAAATGAAAAGTTATATTATTTCATTTCCACAGCTTTTGTGCAGTTTTGTTTATTCGCCGTGTCCACGGAAATGATGACAAATGCAGCAATAAAATGTACTTTTCTTATAACTACACGACTGCATAACTGATGTGTTGAGAAAAGCTTCATATTTGATTATCTGTGATGCTGCAGAGTAAATATGCAATAAAATGATATTGCCACACTTGCTTTTAAATTTAGTTGTTCATGTCCAGATTTGGAAGAAATATAAGACACCTGTGGCAGAACTATTTTGTCAGAGGAATGTAGACTTTGCTTTTCTCCTCCCTTTTACTGCATGTAACCATGGTAAAAAACAAACAAAAAACAAACAACCACCCACATTTAGCAACGTACGCTTTGAAAATGACAAATTTTGAGAATACGTTTAGATTGTGCAAACAGTCAGCCTGGTTCTTTCACTGAATTTACCTTTTTATTCATCCCATCATGCAAAAGTTCCACCTTAACAGCTCCTCCCATCAGTATTTTAAGGGGCACCATCACTGCATCCTGGGCTGAGCACCACCCAAGACAACTGTAAATTAGCTGTAAAGACATACCACCTATCCACACCATTTTACCCCCTATAGCAGAATGATAATAAACTGTAGTTGGACTATTCTCCAGTGCTGATACAATGCAGTGTAGAATGGTCTGACCCTGTGAGTTGCTTTGCTTTCAACAACATTAGTCTGGAAAGTCTAAGTGTAGAAACCAGACTTTCCTGACTCTCTTTTGTTTTTCCTACATTTATTACAATAGAAAGATCCAATTCAACACTTTCTCAGACTGTTCTTTATTCCGTACGAATCCTGGAACGTTGACTGCATGTACATGAACCAGAGTAGCGCAGTCATAACTGAGTTTTTATATTTGTGCAGATAAACATCACATCCTGATTTCAGAAAACCCAACCCTGGTTCCGAGAAACCAGATTATGCTCCTGACTGCGGTCACAAAAGTTGGTGAAATCATATTTGGGATCCAAAACTAAGTTCTGTGAAATACTTTGGCTGACTTTTGAAAATTTTTATACGTTTTCAGTCCTGGGAGTTTTTGTATTCTCACCCTCAAAAACAACATCTTTCCTCTGAAGTCATTTTAAAGGTTAAAACACATCCAGAAGTTTATTTCCCACAGCCATGAAATTTGGCAAGGACACAGACAGAATGGTTTCTAGTAGATCTAAATGTCTGAACGGCTCAAACAGAGGCCACATTTGTAATTATTGGACCTTGGAAATGACTGTAATGTTGCTATGCTTGTAACACATCAAAGTCTACTGATGTTAGAACCTCAAAAGTTGGTGAAATGTCAACCAAAGACCGCATTTTTGAGTAGAAATTATGGATCCATCCATATATACATATACTTACAGGAACTTTCTGGGGCACCAGCACAATCTTTGTTTGAAATTTTTGCTTTTTTTTTTTCTGTTTTCAAGAGCCGATAAATATTTATTATTGTCATTTTGGACAAATTTTATCTCATTGTGAAATTTTGAGTAATTTTGGACAAATTTTGAGTTATTTGGGACATTTTTTTTTGGCATTTTATAAGGTTTCAAGTCAAAATACCGAAAAGAAAAAAAAATCAATCTTGTCTTGCCAAACCTCAACAAATTCTACTGATGTTCGAGCCTCAAATGTTGGTGAAATGTCGACCAAACTCTGTTTTTTTTTTTTTTTTTGTTGTTGTTTTTTAAAGAAACTTGGATTCATTCATATATACACCTGTAGAGCAACTTTCTGGGGGCATGATACCACCGTCACTTGAAAAGTTAGTAATTTTTATGGTTTTTAAGGGCCAATATTTAATATTTAATTAATTTAATTTCGTGCAAACAGAAGGTGAACTATAGAATTGGAGGAACCTAGAAAGAAACCAGCATAATGTTGCTTGTAAAAATAAAATCTTAGCTAGATCAAAGCACATTCTCCACAGCTGCCCAATTTGTACAACACTAGTAAAAAGACTCCGATTAAGTCCATATTTAATATTTCCTGTTGCTCGACTCCCATTTCTGACAACAACAAGGTGGACAAAGAAAATATGCAGTGCAACATTAGTGGTCCAAAGTGCAAAAATAATCCTTATTTTTAAAAGTTACAATCAAATTAGTTCATTTAGGGTTGGGTTAACAGTTGTGGGAATGTTAGAATAATTTGTTAGCTTATGATTACTATCCATACTATATATGGGGATATGAATAACCAGATTTCTTTGTGCTCCATGTAAATGCAAATTACATCCCCAATTATCCTAAAAAACAGAATACGTCTAAAATCAGGATAGAATCCTTGTTTTCATGTCTTTAATCACTTGGATGCTACATTTTAAATTCATTTCTCGCAGCAGTTTCTGTGGTTTGTGTTGATTTTCCGATGATCTCTGCAGTCTGAACATCAGAATCTGTTATCGAGGTGTTTTTCCTCCACTTGTTCATCTGAAGCTGGACAGAAGATTCGGACGTAATTCATCCCGGATAAACCCAAAGTCCTGCTTGTCCGACACTCTCCCCACCTTAATCCTTTCCCTCTCTTTCTCTGCACAACATTTGCTGCAATAAGGACTAAATTGATCTACGCTCGACGGTCGCCGCCCTCTCGGCTCGGCGGTTGTTGAGAACGTTTGTGTGCTTCTGCTTGTGTATTCAGGCTGTGCGTTACCTGGCCGAGGGGAGAAAAGTCTAACCAAAAACCCGTCAGTCCTGTAAATAACATGGCGTTTCCTCCATTATTCTGTGGATTTATGTGACCACAGAGGAGGCAGACAGACAGGAAGACTGATGTAATGCTGGATCGTCACCCTCCTCATATCTGTCCTCTTATCGGTATCCATTTCTTCATCCACTCCTCCCCCTCCGAGGCCTTCAGAGAGCCGGGAGTCGCTGCTGTCAATAATGTGCAGCTCTCGGTCCTATTATTGAGCGTCTGCATCGATATGCATCAAGCCGCCACCCGGGGCTAAAGCAAATACAGTCGTCTCCGGGGGAAATATTACAAGGAGTATTGCAGAGCACACGTCTAGTCACACCTCTGCTGTTTGAAAACTCCTACACAGAGCAAGTTATTCTGGGAGGAAGTGTGTTTAAACTGCCAGAACAAGGAGGGAAGTGACGGCAGAATGTAACGCCGAGGGCTGCGTTCACGTAGGCGGATGTTTTCCTGCTTTCATTAGACGCACTTTATTCCTTCTACAGCGTGTGGAGGGCTCTTGAAAACAAACGGGGAGATGCGACAACGCCTCCCAAGAGATGACCGGAGAGCCGGGGCCAGAAGCTAACGATGCTTTCAGGTTTTTATCGTACGAACAAACTGGCTTCACTTTTACACTTTACCGTTTAAAACATGCACCAGGTTGTAAAGACATCAGAGCATCATGTTCAACATGAAACGAGGAAGTTCCTGCATTTTCCTGCTCATTAGTTGGTTTTAATTCCTCAAGCTCTCATTATAAATGCACTAAAAGCTAATTATCACCTGGATGCTGTGTTTTACTGAAGGTGGTTCAGTTTTCCATATTGTGTAGATTATTTCCATTTTTGCTTTTCTTTGAATTACATTATGCCCTATAGCAACCGGTAATGTGATAATATACTGAAAATTTTTATAAGATTTGCATTTAATTTGGTAAAAAATGGAATAAAGTTGCCTTTTTTGAACCAGTAATGAAGGTAAAAACTTTTCAGGTGAGTTTTTTTTTTTTTTTCATCTTCACAAAACTGTTTTGTGTTTTAGCGGTTCAAGAATTTCGTATATATCAGTTTTATATATAATTAAATTACAATTTTAATTCATATTTGTTTATTTATTTATTATATACAGAATATATATTTATCAATTCCACATATATTTTTATTTATATTTATTTACATATTGTTTTTTAATTCAATTAATTTGCATTTTTATCTACTTGATTCATATTTACTATTTTATTTTTATGTATATATTTCAGATTTATTTAATATATTATGTTACATTTCAGATTTATTTAATTATTTATAAGTATTTATCAGTTTCATGGTTAATGAAATGATATTTATTATAAATTTACATATTTACAAATTTATTTCATGTTTATTTATTTTATATGTATTTACATATATAATTTTATTCAATTCAATTGTATGTATTTATTTTATTTTTATGTATATATTTCATTGATTTGTTATATTTACATTTACATATTCAAGTTTTATTTAATTCATTTGTATTTATTTTATGTTTATCTATGTATTTCAGATTCATTATATATTTACATATTTCATATTTACTAACTTATTTTACATGAATTTACATATTTAATTTTTATTCAGTTCAATTGTATGTATTTTTTATTTTTATGTATATATTTCACATTTATTTATTGGTTATGTTTATATTTTATGTTTAATTCATTTGCATTTATTTATTTTATGTGTGTTTCAGATTTATTATTATATTTATACATTTTATATTTACCTTTTACTTATTTTATCTCTATTTGATATGCATTTGTTTAACCTATATTTATTTATTTTTGCTGTGAATGTTTGAATCTGTCACAGTTGCAGTTTAAAGAAGCTGCTCCTTGAATCTCTTTTGACATTATATATTAATAATAAAGGTTTTGTGGGGTTAATTGAGCTGGTAACTCTCCACACTGGGACCCATCACTGATAAAGTCCATTATCCTGTAAATCCTGCAGCCAGCTGATCTTCCAAACTAAATCCGAGAGACTGTGTTTGCTTCAAAGCATCCACTGACCCAGAATCCACTGCAGGGAGGCTCACCGGTCCACTTCCACCATTTCGGGGCAATTCAGGCTCCATTTCTTGGCTGCAGTTGAAGGAGCCTTTGAAACAGGACTTCAGACAATTTAGGCCCCGAACAGGGACACAACAGCCGACAAAACAAAGAATGTGCTTCACTCTGCAGTAAAAATAGTCAAACGTTTCCAAACATCTCCACTCTACGGGTTTCACTGCTTTCACTTCCCAGCACAGGATGCTAAAACCGTGGGATTCGGTTTATATTTCCATGGCGGGGAGTTAGACGCCGTGACAACATTACAATCAGAGAAGAGGAACTGTAAATAATGTAGGACTGCGGATTAGCAGATTTAAATTAGCGCCTGTGTAAATCTTCCCCTTCAGGCAGCTTAAACATTTTAACTCCTTCCAGCGTGTCAGCAAATAATGACAAGTGGCTTCAGGGGGTGAAGCCGAGCGGCTGTTTGCAGCAGGTAAACACAGCGAGGAGAAGCTCCTTTATTCCCTCAGTCGTGTTTCAAATGCAAATGAAGGCATGAAAGAACGTTCTGGACACCTGTGAGCCCTTCGGCCAAAACAACGGCATGGAACGGCAACAATCCTGCCATCTATCCCATCATCACTGGAGGCCTGTGTGCAGGTTGCATACATTTACAAGAAAAGGGAGTCAAAGAAAAAAGGCTTTAGGTCCAACTTTAGAGGTGTGTTTTCTGACCTGGATGGCTTTCTGTCATTGGAAGGTTGGACTGGATGGAATGGAAAACTAATCACAGAGTTAAGCTGAAAAATCCTGCAGAAAAATATTTAAAAAGTGGAAATCTGGCAGCAAGGGAGCCACAAAAATATGTTCAAAAGTAGCAGAGGACTGTAAACTTTAAAAAAAAAAAATGTTCAAAATGGCAAAAAAATCTGTAAAATTATAATTTCCAGTGGATTTGACTATCGTAAAAAAGAAATAAATAGATAAATATGTAAATTAATATTTTTTGTTTTACTAGTTATTATCTGTAATTGAACAAAACATTTTAAAAAAATCTGTAAATTTGCTTTTTTAATCCACAATGTAAATATTTTTTTTCTTTCAAATAATGGCAGATATTAATAAAATAATGAATGATTTTTTCTGATTTAAATCTGGTAAAAAATTTTACAATAAATTATTCTTTTTAAAAGAACAAACTACTATTTAGAAAAAAATTACAATTGTGCCATTTTTTTTTAGAGTTAATACAACTTCTTTTTACATTTTACTCGTTATCTGTAATTTAACAAAACAGAGAAATCTGTAAATCAAATTTCCAGATTTTTTCAGTATGTCTAATCCACAATGTATATTAAAAATGTTGAATTTTTTAAAACTTAAATTCAGTAAAAAGAACAAACTGTTGTTTATAAAAATACAGATTTTTGATGGGATTTTTTTTCTTTTACAGTTAACATTAAAATTAACACCAATGATTCATTCTTCCCTTATTATTATTATTATTATTATTATTATTATTATTATTATTATTATTATTATTATTATTATTATTATTATTATTATTAATCTGTAATTGAAAAAAACAGGAAATTATTAAAGATAACTTCCAAAAAACTAAGATTAAAATTCAAACATGCAAATTAAAACTTTAATAGTGCTCTGGTTAATTATTATTATCTATTATTAATTAATTTATATATTATTGTTATTATTATTATTATTATTATTATTATTATTATTATTATTATTATTATTATTATTATTATTATTATCTGTAACTTAACCACACAGATATATGTAAAATAACGGTACATTTTTCAAAGAACTTACAGAAATCTTTTTAAATAATGTTAAAACCAAGTAGAGTTAACGTGTAAATGAATATTTCTTTCAGTGTTTTTACTGTGATTATCTGTAATATTTACAAGCTTCTCCCTCCCTCTAGTTTAACATCACCAGCTGCTCTTTCGATCCGGCTGCCAGGAGCCGAACTCCAGACTAATGCATTTTTCAGTTGATCCGTTGACAACAACAACAGTAGAGAAAGTGGTGGCCTGGTGTGTTACAGTCTGAGCACTCAGCTCCACCTGCAGCAGCGGTTCAGGTGATATCTGCCACGTCATGTAGAAACACCCCGCGATGCTTATCGCTGGAATTGGCTCTGAGATTGGTCTCCACGGCGACGCCTCAGATTGAGGCCGCTTCATCCATCAACGGGATGGAGGGAAGAACCCCGAGAAGGAAAGACGAAAGAAGAGGAGAGCGGGGGAGATAAGACGGTAAAACAGATAAACACTGAGAGCGAGATAAGGCCGAGGAGAAAATGAGAAGGTTGGAGCGCAAATGAGCCGAAGCAGGAAGTGGAATGGAGAGGAGGATTCAGACGTTAGTGAGGGAACGACTATCTTCGTCTCTCTGTTTGGGTATTATGCTCACTTTAAGCTCTCCAAACCCCAAAAAAAAGAGATTCTCTGAGGTGTTCTGGGGTTTAATGTTGAAACAAGAAGCAAAGAACAGAGATTTTTAAAGCCACATTACTGTGATACAGACAAAGTAGGTTTTTATGAAGCTGTTGTCCATTATTCTCCACATACACACACATATAGGCAGCAATACTTACACAAGATGTTTGCATTTCACTTCAAAGATTACGGTTTAGATGAGAAATATTCAGCTCTGTATGATGATGAATATGTTATTGAATTTGAATGAAGTTTTATTCTGATATCAGTGTTTTTTGTTGGGTGACGGGTTGGAAATAATATGCTTAAAGTGTATCTAAGTGTTTTTACATGTGAATTTTTAGCAAAGGTAAAAGGATGACAATTGTAATAATACATAAAAACCCTAGTTCGGTATGTTTTTAGTGCAGCAAAAAAAAGAAAGACAAGAAATGCACAACTTCCTTGTCTGTCAGTCAGACCCTCAGTCAAAACTCAATATTTTTTTCTGATTTTAAGCCACATTATAGACTTTATTTTTGATTCTTGGTAGCTTCATGTGTTTATCTTAACACAGCAAAAGATAACAGTCATTGGTTGTTCCTGTCTTAAGTTTTATGTTAGCATAAAAGAGCATGTTTTTAGCCTTTTAGCACTGGAGCTACTGACCTTAAGTGAAAGCTAACAAATGGAGTCCATGCCAGCATAACTCAGGATGTTTTTAGCATTTTAGCTTTGGAGATACTTGGCTGAAGGGAAGGTTAACAAATGGAGTTTATGCTACCATAACTCAGAATTTTTACTTTTTTTCAGCATTTCAGCACTGGAGCTACTTACCTTAAGGGAAGGCTAACAAATGGAGTCCATGCCAGCATAACTCAGGATGTTTTTAGCATTTTAGCAGTGGAGATACTTGGCTTAAGGGATGGCTAACAAATGGAGTCTGTGCTACCATAGCTAAGATTTTTTCAAATTTATTTATTTATTTTAATATTTCAGCACTGGAGCTACTTACCTTAAGGGAAGGCTAACAAATGGAGTCCATGCTAGCATAACTAAGGATGAATGATTCTTTTAGCATTTTAGCACTGGAGCTACTTAGCTGAAGTAAAGGCTAACAAATGGAGTTCACAAAAGCATAACTAAGGATGATTTTGTTGTTGTTGTTTTCATTGTTTTTAAAGCATTTTAGCGCTCGAGCTACTTACCTTAAGGGAAGGCTAACAAATGGAATCCATGCTAGTGTAACTGAGGATATTTTTTTAAACAGTTTAGCACTGGAGCTACTTAGTTGAAGTGAAAGCAAACAAATGGAATTCATACTAGCATAACTACGGATGATTTTTAAAAACATTTTAGCACTGGGGCTACTTAGCTTAAGTGAAGGCTAAGAAATGGTTTCAATGCTAGCATAACTAAGGATGTCTTTAGCATTTTAATGCTGGAGCTACTTAGCTGAACTGAAGGCTAACAAACTAAGCTGCTGCTAGTTAACACATTATTAAACCAGTTCTTCATTTCATGAAATATATAATTTGTTATTCTTTTTTATTGTTTTTATTCAGTCGTCTACTGAACAAGTATCTTCTTTTAATTTTTTATTTTAAAAGTCTTTCAGTACTCAATAAGTAAGTAAACTTCACCACATAAAGAAATATTCTTTCAATTAAATGAAAAACAACATAAAAGTAAAATCCAATAAGATGCTGCATTTTAGAAAGATAACTGAACTGTGCTTGTGCAACAACACAAACATTCTATCAGTTAAAAAGACAGAATTAAATCACTGAAGTGAAGTGTTTAGAAAGTCAGCTAGTTGAACTGCTCCATTACGGTTCTCTACATACACAAGAATCTGTGCAGTATAGACAAAACTGTACAAAATCAGCATTTCTTATATTTCTACTCACAGAAGAATCCATGCAATGCCATTGGTTTCCAATATAAATATCAGAATTTTCTGTGCAATATCTATAATTTCCACAAATGGAAGAATATGTACAAAGTCAACAGAACATTTGATGGATTTTCTCTTTATAATCATAATATCATAATATAGAAAGTAAAACCAAATTGAACCACTTTGGTCCAAACTAAATATGAATGCATCCAGTTTCACGTCCTTCTCTTCTCAGCTGACTTGCTATCTGAGCATTGAATTTACAACAAACTTAATCAAACCTGCATCTTGGTTTGAATAATTGATAAACTCGTCACTGCAGAGATAAGTTATGATCTAAATATGCTCACATCTATGCAGTCAGAGCAAACATTTCCTGGTCTCCACCCTGTAAGCAGACAACTGTATGTAAACACGTAAATGAATAATGTATTCACAGGTATTTCCAGCAGCTACTATGCACATATTTTTACCAGTTTCTCAAGTCAAACAGAATCCCTCCATCATGGCTGTGATTATGCCGATTTCCAGACAGGCTCCTCGACACAGTTATGAAAAGAAACTAGCATTTTATTACCATTTTATCCTGTATTTTTGCAGGGACGGTGCACAATTAGAAGTAATTGCACCAGAGTTAGCTGGCTTGGCCAATTTACATTTGCCATCTCTGGGGAGGTACAGAAAACAACACAACAGCTAAAAGTCCACCAGTGTGAGAAAATAAATAGAATCAGTAAGTACAATAAATAAAAGGTAATCATTAGTGGTGATGATTTTATTGTAAAAACTAAAAATAAAAAAGCACAGGGGGTGTAAGATTCTGAATAATTTCAAGTTCAACAGAAAGCAAATTTAATTCATTAATTTGATTCTGCAAGTATTAATATGTCAAGTGATGGAACATCTGGCAACACTAAAAAAAAGATTATGGAGTAAGGAATATAAACTTATAATGAAATGTGATATACTATACAGTTAATAATGGGATTCACACAGGCCACAGCTATACTTTATGTTTGGTGCTAATGCTAGCACACAGACATGCTAATCTATGATGGTGTATCATTCCGCATGTTAGCATTAGCATTGTAAGCATGTCAGCATGCCAACATTAGCATTTAGCTCATGCTATGCACTGCAGCTTAAGAAAACAGGCAGATACTGAAACATACTGCAAATATGGAAGAAATTCTTCTTAGTTTGAACGTCTTGTGTCTTTTTGCATGTTTTCTTAAGCTGCAGTGTGACGAGGTTTCAGTTTCATGAAGCAAAGCGCCGCTGTGCAGCCTCACAGAGCCACCAGAAAGTAATGTCTGCAATGATTCCACAAACACAACTCCAGCACAGCTTGGCCTCTAAGGATTGTCTGCACATCTTTTCCCCACATTAGCAAACCGACACTAATTTCCTTACAAACAAAAGTGTAAAAGCAACGTGTACTTTGAGCTCAATTAGGAGCCGGCTGGGGCTCAATCTTTTTGTTTGCCGTCGTTAAATAGTAAAGGACAAAAGCAGAGCTGCTGGTCGTCTCAGACTCTCCTCCATGCGCCTGCGGCTGCCACATGTCAGTGTCACAGGCCGATAGATTTCCTATTAGCTTCATCTTCATCGGGGACGGCCGGCGTGGCCCTCGGAGGCCGATGGCTCTGCAACGCCAAGGTCTTTGTGCTGGCAGTGATTGACGAGTGAATTCACAAGCCTGCAGGCCCAACGAGCAGGATAAGAGACACAGCGACGGGTCTGAAGTCAACAAAGGATGCCAAACAGACGCTGGATGTACAAGGTTGTATCATCTGCATCGCACAGCTGGAAGTCTGAAGTTTAAGCAGAAATAACTCGACTTCCTGCTTCAGGTAACCAACACTGGCTGACCTGATCGGTCTGTAACTGGTGTTACGATACCGTGCTGCTAATAAAAGTGCTTTTTGTCATTTGTTTTTGCATTGCAGAGAGTCTACATCACACCAGGCTGTCTTTTTAAAATTAAATTTGTGAAAAGAAGTGGTCTAAAAGTCTAATCTGCTGACAGTGTGGGTTGCCTTTAACAGTTTCTTCTTTGTTGCTGTGCAGAAATCCACCCAAGTGTTGTAGTCCGTATTAGAATGAAGAGGGGTGAGTTGTGGTATAGATCAGTGACCAGACTTCAAGCCAGAAGACCAAAGATCATTTGAAACGGACGCTGGATGTACAAGGTTGTATCAGCTGCACCACACAACTGGATGCCTGAAGTTTAAGCAGAAATAACTCGACTTCCTGCTTCTGGTAACCAACACTGGCTGACCTGATCGGTCTTTAACCGGTGTTACGATACCGTGCTGCTAATAAATGGGCTTTTTGTTGTTTGTGTTTGCATTGCAGAGAGTTAACATGATGTCAGGTTGTCTTAGTTAAATTTGTGGAAAAAAGCGTCGTAAAATCAGTAAGGATTGCATTTAACTGTTTCTTCTTTGTTGTTGTGCAAAAATCTGCCCAATTCTTGCTTTTTATTTTTAAAATGCTGGTGGTAATTTCAGTAAATGCCTGAAATAACAGCATGAATTCCGAGGCATCTGCACCGATGTGTGAATTGATTTTCATCAGACTTTTGGGGCTCCGCCGATAAAGTAATTTCAAAATCAGAAACAAAACGTTTTGTTTGGCAAAGAAAACATCCTTGTTTGAGTGAACTGATGAGACATTTTCACATTCAAAGCCTAAAACTTTGCAACCAGAACTGTCCTCACTTCCTTACACTTTTCACCTTGAAACATTCAGCCACCAGACGGGTAAAAGCAGCAACACACACATAGTGACGCTGTTATGAATAGACTGTGACAGTTGTCAAAGTGGTGCAATTATCTCCTGATTATTGAGTAATTACTGCGGGCTAATTGGAAGCAGTTATTGTTTTTATGGCTCTTGGAGCAGCTTTGTGTCAGAGTTTCATCAACAACAGAAACCAGGTTCGGTCACCGTCGCTGCAGCGGAGTGAGAAGACGTGATGCTGAAATCCTTTAATCCTTCCGCTTGAGCAAAAGCACAATTGAAAAACACATAATGGAAAGTAAACATGCTGCAGTAAAATCTGTTTTTCAAAGGAAAGAGCGCCTGAAAAACTCTACAGCTAAAGTTGGTTTCATTGTTTGAAAGATGCATCATTAAAAACTCTGACAAGTGAAAAACCTTGGATCCTGGTATTCATATGGAGTCATGCTACCTGTCTGAACCTTCCTTGTGGTCCACTTTCGGCTGGCCTGAAACTTTGTGCATGTTCCAAACACAGAAACCGGACCTCCAGAATCTCTTCCGGGCCCTTTTTTGTATACATACTCCACGGCCGGTACTACTGACTGACCCTAGAGAACTAATGTGTGGAATAAAATGCTAATTAGTGAAACTCAGCGAGAGCAAACAGTTTACTTGCCCTCTTGATGTCTTTATCGAGTAGCAGTTTCCTCCTCTTTAACACTAAATGTTTAACGGCTCTTATCCAGGTTGTTCTGTCCTGACTAGATCTTTGCTTGTGTTGCATCTGCTCTAAGATGTACGTTGCTTTGGATAAAAGTGAGATCAAACTAAATGAGATTGCAGAAGTGTAGAACCTCCACTGTCCTAACATGCTCATAGACCTGGAGTTATATTCAGTAACTACTATTTCTGGTTGTTTTGGTGCACTCTGCGTTGTGGAGTAATCTGTCAGAATACGTGACACAAGATAGCTGAAAGGCCAACTGTTCTTGTCTATCTGTTGTATATTGCCTAACACCATTGGCTTCCCCTTGCAGATCAATGATATAAACTACAATAATTGCTTGAACAGCTTGAATAACATCACCAAGATCTCCCAATTTTGACCTGGTCTTCATCTCATCAGACCTAAACCCTATCAACCATCTCCAGGATGCACCGGAACAAACTTTATCCACGGAGACCCCAACTAGCAAACAACAAGACCCAAAGGATCCACTATAAGTGCAACCCAGTCTCCACAAAATGACATTCTTATACAACAAAGCTGCATTCTCAGATACATCCTGAATGGAGGGTAACTTTTTCTTGAATTAAACATAATTTGTGGCCTGTAATGTGCTGGAAAAGGTGGTTAAAAGAAAGAAGTTCAAATTGGGAAGTAAGAGGGGTGGATGGTGGCATAGATCAGCGACCAGACTTTAATCCAAAAGACCAAAGTTCATTTAATTCAGTTGTATTTTATTTACATAGCGCCAATTCACAATAACCTTGAGGAACATGACCAAGAGCCCAACATGTTGACCCAGCCTCCAAACTCACCAGACTCCAATCCTATCAACCATCTGCGGGATGCACCAGAACAAACCCAATCCATGGAGACCCCAACTGGCAAACCACAAGACCCAAAAGATCCAGTATCAGTGCAACCCAGTCTCTGTGATTCTGTACAACTAAGCTGCATTCCCAGATACATCCTGAATGGAGTGTAATTTTGTTCTAAATTAAAAGTAATTCCTGGGGTGTGTTGTTGTGGAAAAGGTAACTAAAAGGAAGAAAGAGCAACAAAGTCTGAATTTGGAATCAAGAGGGGTGGAAATTGGTATAACCCCTAATCCAGCAGAAAACATGTTGTAACAGAGATGCTGTTTAGCTGCATAGGAACGTGATTCTGTGGAGATCAAGTCTTTGCTGTCAGCACAAGGTGGTTTTATTGTCCCAACTGATTGGTGTTTAATGAAATATCCTCCAAACAAGCTGAAAAACTCGTTCACATCTTGCATAAACATACAACTTTTAGAGGCGTTCCTGCATTTTCAGACAGGAGGTGATTAATTTGGTGAAAACAAGCATCGAGCATCATTTCAGTATTCTGAAACTCTCGGTTTAATAAAACTGCACAGATTTGAATCTGTGAACGCCGAAAGTCTCACCTCGCTGGTTGTCCGACACAGCTCTGTCTTTGATCTACGTCTCCTCCCAACTCCTTTCTCCTTTTCTTTCTTCGGAGGAGGGAGTTTAAATGAGGTCTTTGTTCGGCGCCTGAAGCTCCAGATGCCATCGAAGAGGTTTTCAATAAAAAAACCTTCCTCCTCTGCGCCGTGTAGAAATTTACGATGCACAAACTTTCATGGAGTCTCAGGGTTGCTCAGATCGAACGGCCTCGTCTTCAAGGCACGAGAGCCATCAAAGGGATGCCGACGCCCGGAAGGCCTCGGTAGCCTCAGACGAACAGCAACGGGACAGAAAGACAAGCTAACTGGCTTTTTAGTTTCAGGATTAAATCGACTCAAGAGGAGGGGATAGTTTCAAAAGCTCCACATATGAAGGCGAAACTCCCCAAGATTTCTGTTTAGTTATTAAAGATCTTGCATCACAAGGAAGGAAAAATCAATAGAGAAATCTGAGAAGCTACAATGGAAGAATTAGCAAAACCTTGAAGAGCCTGGTGCTTGAAGGACTAAATCAGCACCCGTCGTGTTTTCCTGGAGAGGCAAACAGCACAACAAAGCAGCCAAATTAAACATTCATTCTACAACATTCTCTCTCTTTATCTCTTCTTGCACATCTTGTAGTTTCTTGAGATAAAGCCGGATTTGGAGGAGGAGCCTTTTAGCTTTCTAACCGAATGTCAGATTTTTTGTTTCGACCTCCGGATAAACATTCACGGCTTGTACGTCCTTTTGTTGCCGAAATAATTACTCACTGTGGGACGTATAAAGTTGAAGTTGCTGTATTTCAGGGGAGAACGACGTGGCGAGGGTGATCTATTAGTAGTAAAGATGTCAAACCCTTGAAATATCGTGGCGTGTCCTTCCAAAAACTGGTGGTTTTTGGATGGCTGCGCAGACGGAGAGAACGGATTTATCGATTCGTATTTTGAGCCACAATTTCAATTATGATCAAAAACAACGGAGAGGAGCTGTCGTTACTCAGCAATGCATAAATCTGAGAGTTTCCCAAGTATCACTACTGAGAGAATCGAGGTTGTTGCGTCCTTCTAGCCTCTGCAGAGAAACTATCAGACCTCGTGTTTCCAGTTAAAATTCCACGAAGCATGCGGGGAAAAGCAAACAGCTCAGTGTCCCGGTGCAAAGCCCGCTAGTCTCCACTCTGCTCCCCGGATGAATAAAGGTTAATAGGAAGTAGAAAAAAATCCGATAAGAGGGATTTGCAGATGCTTTACCCGGCTGATTGGCATCTTTATTCGGCCGACTGCAGGAGATTTATTCACAGAAAAAAAGCTGAGAATCTGTCCGACTGTTTGGGTATTCATGTATTTATGTCTGCCGTCCCTATGGGTTGCATTGCCATGTGGTGGTAGCAAAATTTATTTCAAAAATATACAGATGGGCAATATTTCTTTTATTCTGTTTGTGGAGAGCTGAGCAGTTTCCCTCCCCACCCCACCATCCTTCATGGCTTTTACATCTATTTGTCTTTCGTATACGCCTGAAATGTGTCGGCTGTGCATGAAAAATACTCTTGGCAGCTACTTTCCCTTCTGTTTAGTCCACTAGGGTTGTGTAGTGAATCGTATGCGCTCTCTCCCAATGTTATCTCCCCACAATCCCTCTCTTCTGGAAAGGAAAAAAAAAAAAAAGTCTGGCAAGTATGACTGGAAGTTGTCAGCTTTATCTGCCACCCCTGCCTTTTGATCTCTGCCTTATGGGGCTTTACTGAATGAAGTGAAGTCATGCATAAACACAACACGGCACAGCGGGCGCTCGGAGATGCCCTCGCTCTGCCGGAAAGTCAAGAAATGTGAGCGAGACACAAGAAAACATGCCCAGAAATGCTCGCAAACCTCCGATATAATAAGCTCGCTCAATCCATCTGTTCTCTGGGAAAATATCTCCTGGAAAACAGGTCTGTGAATGTGGTGCGAATCCTGCTGCCAAATGTATCAACTGTGGTCATTAAGATAACAGAAACAACGGCACAAACACTAGATGGGTGCTAATGTGTAAAACAAATGACATAAAAGCAAAAGAAAGACACAAAGAAAAGGCTCATTGACTTGTTTGTTGTATTAATTGATAGTAATTTGGATTAAATTGAGTGTTTTTATATCAAAAATGCCAATGCTGCTGTTAAATGGTGCACAGGCTTCTAACTATGACATTACATGAATAACTTCATGTCATTAAAAGGCTGCAGCCAAGAATTACCTTTATTGTGGTTCAAATGATGGTTAATTGTTCAAGTCAGCTGAAAAAATGCCTGTTATCATTCCTGAGTGACCAAAGTGACATCTTCTGATTGCTTGTTTTGCTGGAAAAGCTCTATTTACTGTTAAATATGCAGCAAAGCAGCAAAACTTCAAATTTAATGAGTCCCAAAGCATTTTTGTTTATTTTTTGCTCCTAATTTCATCATTAGAAGATGAGAAAATTAGCACTGAGAGAAATCTGAGGCCACATTTGTCTTCTTTTTGACATTTTTAATGGCGACAAATGAAGGTTATGAATGAGTTTAGGTAAATGTTCAGACTTTCTCTGTTGTGATCGATAAAAAATGTGATCAAATTTGGTGCGTTTGAGGTGTCTGACAGTTTTTTCTTACAATGAAAATGACAACTTCAAATGACGCACAAGCTTCTGTTTTGGCAATATCTGCAACATTACATGAATAATTTCATGTCATTTAATGGCTGCAGTCCTTCAAATGATTGTTAATTGTTAAAGTTTTGAAATATCTGCTGAAAAAATACCTTATTGACCAAAGTGACCTCTTCAGATCTTCAGATTACTTTTTCTTTTCTAAGAAAATTGAAACCTCAATGCTTTTCAATGAAACACAGAAAAGAAATAAATCCTCACATTTAAGAAGGTACTTGCTTGATTTTAGCTACTAAGTTTGATATTAGAAGATCAGAAAGTGCTTATTGAGAGAAATCA
This sequence comes from Amphiprion clarkii, assembly GCA_027123335.1. Classification (NCBI taxonomy): domain Eukaryota; kingdom Metazoa; phylum Chordata; class Actinopteri; family Pomacentridae; genus Amphiprion; species Amphiprion clarkii. The sequence continues at coordinate 3,238,688 of CM049581.1, read as the reverse complement.
ACCATCAACTGTGTTTGTTCCTTATATTTTTAATTTTCTTGTTGCTCTCTGTCTGTTTCTTTCTCAACCTCATTCCACCCTTTTCTTTTCCATCGTGGCCAAAGAAACAGGGCAATAATCAATAAAATGTATTTATTTTTGTCCAAAATGACCACCAAGCAGTTAGAAAATGGTGTAAATTTAATCTACATGTCTTTGTTATTAATATTTTTGATGACGATAAAGTGTGAGTCTTGTGTTTAGGTGAAGGTAAGCAATGACTCTGGGTTTTCTGTGGTTGTAATCAATAAAAATGGCAGCTTTGTTTCCTTTCTGCTGACTGACAGAGAGTCAGACAGTCAAAGAAATGACATCATTGTTCAAAAAAACAGCTGCAAGTCTCTCCGTCAAACGTTTTGCTTCTCCTTCACAACCGGAGGAGACAAACCGCGGAGGACAGAAAGAGACATAAAGAGATTCAGACACTTTCACAGCAGGACCGACTGTTTCTGAGGAGACAGAAACAGACGGAGACCATTTCATCCAAAATATATATTTCTCCCCCGAAACCTGAACACTCGAGCATTTCGTCATCGACTGAGACGGTTGACTTCTTTTCTGACAGGACCACCTGCCGAGCGAAGCACAAAAACCATGCAGCTCTCCCCGCCGGGCCGGACATAATAGCAGGACGATCAGTCGATGCTCGTATTGATCTTCACAGTGGGTCAAAAGACAGACAGACAGACAGCGTTTATCTGCATGAAATAAGATCGCAGCGTTGACAGGCGCGAATCAAACCAGCAGAGACGATTCCTCTTTCTAGAGTTTCTGGTTGCAGCAGAAAAATCCTTTACAACTTTAAAATCCTGCAAAAGCACCATGTTTTCCAGCTTTTCTGACCTCAAGCTTGGCTTGTTTGATGGATAAAGCTGCCTGATTGTTCTGGAAAGTGAGTCAATGTGCAGAAACAACCAAAACAACAAACTAAAAAGTTGCAGAGTTGGTAACATTCTGTGTAGACTCGTAACTACCCTACACCTTAAAGAAAATTTTAAGTCAATCTGAAAGAATATCAATTCATGCAGCTTTAATGCTACAATTCTACACTTTCATTCAGCAAACGCTTTTATCCAATGCGATGTACTACGAGAGTTTCTCTCTGCAACAGAAAATTCCACGTTTGCCACCACAAGGACATTAAAATCCAGCAAAAGTATCAAGTTGTGAAGCATTTCTGACCTCAATCTTGGCTTGTTTGCTGGATAAAGCTGCCTGATTGTTCTGGAAATGAAAGGAAACTGAGTCAATGTGCCTAAATAACCAAAACTACAAATTAAAAAGGACTAAAAATCTGTGCACAGCTGCAGACTCATAACTGCCCTCCACCTTAAAGAAACTTTGAAGTCAATCTGAAATATATCGATTCACGCAGCTCCAACGCCGTCAAAGCAAACCTCATTTCGTTTGCCAGAAAGTCAGAATACACAGAGTTTTTATTGTTGGTATTAAATGCAGTGCTGACAGTCACAAATCAAACCAGCAGAGAGAGGATTCTTCTCTCCAACGGAAAAACTCCACATTTACCACCAAGAGGACTTTAAAATCCTGCAAAAGCACCAGGTTTTCCAGCTTTTCTGACCTCAATCTTGGCTTGTTTGCTGGAAAAAAGCTCCCCGATTGTTCTGGAAACTGAGTCGATGTGGCTAAACAACCAAAACTACCAACTGAAAGGGGCTAAAAAGTCTGTACACAGCTGCAGACTCATAACTTCACTCCATCTTATAGAAATTTTAAGTCAATCTGAATAAAAAAAATCGATTCATGCAGCTTCAGTGTTGTCAGAGTAAACCTCATTACATTTGACAGAAAGTCAGAATCCATCGAAACAGAGAGTTTTATCTTTGGTATCAAATGCAGCGTTGACAAACCAGCAGAGAGAGGGTTCATTTTTCCTGGATTTTCTTTCTGCAACAGAAAACTCCACATTTACCACCACAAGGACTTTAAAATCCTGCAAAAGCATCAAGTTTCCCAGCATTTCTGAACTCAATCTTGGCTTGTTTGATGGAAAAAGCTGCCTGATTGTACTGGAAACAAGAGGAAACTGAGTCCTTAATACCCCAAACTATGAACTGAAAGGGCCAAAAAGCTGCAGAGTTGGTAACGTTCTGTGCAGACTCATAACTTCACTCCATCTTAAAGAAATTTTAAAGTCAATCTGAAAAAAATATTGATTCATGCAGCTTCAACAGCGTCAAAGCAAACCTCATTACATTTGACAGAAAGTCAGAATACACAGAGAGAGAGTTTTATCGCTGGTTTTAAATGCAGGTGCTGACAAACAGGCAGAGACAGGATTCTTTTTTATAGAGTTTCTCGACATTTACCACCACAAGGACTTTAAAAGCCTGAAAAAGCACCAACTTTTCCAGATTTTCTGATCTCAATCTTGGCTTGTTTGCTGGAAAATAGCTGCCTGATTGTTCTGGAACTGAGAGGAAACTGAGTCAATGTGCAGAAACGACCAAAACTATGAACTAAAAAGAGGCTAAAAATCTGGTTAAACTTGGTAACATTCTGTGCAGACTCATAACTACCCTCCACCTTAAAGAAACTTTAAAGTCAGTCTGCTGAAATATCGATTTATGCAGCTTCAATGCCGTCAAAGCAAACCTCATTCCATTTGACAGAAAGCCTGAACACAGAGAGGGAGTTTCATCTTTGGTATTAAACGCAGCTCCATTGTAAAGCGTTATTAGTCGATCCCTGCACTCTGAGACGTCTCTTTAAATAATGGAGGACAGTTCTGCTTTGTTTTCACTCTCACTAATTCAGAGTTGCTTACACGTGTCTTTTTCAGATGTTTTAGAAAATGTCTAACAACCCGAAACTAAATGAAGTGCGGCGGTGCAACAATCCTCCCATTAAAAATACAGAACGTTTGGGTCTTCTGGGAGTCTGGCAGCACTTCAAAGACTATCCGACCTTCCTGCTTCCTCTGCTCTTCTTCAGCACTTCTTTACATCTCTTTACTGACTCCTGCTCTGTAATCTTATGCTTTCCAACCAACATCTACTGTCTAAACTCCCTCTGTTCTTTCCCTTCTAGCCCTAATTTTGCCTCTACCTCATTTCACCCCGTCTAGATCAATGAAATAGCACAATAGTCAATTAAACAATAGATTACCTTTGTCCAAAACGACCATCGGCATTCTTCCAAGCAGTCAGAGAGATCATACATACATGTATATGCTGGATTATTGTTAAAAAATAAAAATAAAATTCACAATAAGCGATGTTCTGTTTGGAAAATGAACTAAATCCCAGCTTAAAATCATGATAAATCATCAAGAATGATTGCTGTAGTTGCGACCAACAGTAACGTGACAGAAAAATGAATCGACATTTCAGATGAACTGCAGGCAGTGTTTCCACAGACAGAGCAGAGACAAGTATAAAAACAAAAAAGTAGAGGGACTGAGAGGAAAATACAACCGACTTGGATCGATAAAATAAATGCAGCATGGCTCAGAAACAGTGAACAGAGGAGCAAGTTGTTGGAGATACATCCAGCATGGTGAAACATCTTTCTACAGTTGATGAGTAGAGAGGAAAATACCAAGATTGTAGAGGTTGCAAAAACGTAAAAAGCTAAATATCTATAGCATGTAGACACCATTTTTTTTTCCAGTATTGGTAACATCTGTGGACACTTAGAAAAATACTGCAAATGTCGTTGATCCCAGGTTTTCAACTTTTTTGTGGAGTGAAAAACAACAAAATTTAACCAAATTTCATATTTCAACTATGTCTTACTGCACAAAAGACATTTCTGAGTTCTCTCTACTTAGTCATGGTTGCGTTGTTTCCATAGAAGTGCAGGACTTTGTATTGTAGTGAAAAATGAGGAAAAATGCAAAAGGAGCAAAGTGAAAACACCAGAACAGGCAGAGTGGAACAGAAACACAGTTTTTGAGCTAAAATAACTGAGATGAGTGTAGGCTGAAGGAGTTTGGGTCGTTGCTCTGAAGACACTGAGTTCATGTTTTAGTTTTTTGTTTTTTTTTGGGGGGGGTTGTTTCATCTCCATCGATCCATTTTCTTCCATTTATCCAGTAAAAGGGTGAGCAGAGCAATCCAGACGTCCTTCATCCTACCAACGTTTTCCGGTTCTTCATGGGGGATCCTAATGCGTTCCCAGGCCAGATGAGATATATAATCCCTACAGGGTGTATTCCAGCCTGGAAATCCTCCAAAGAAAGGCGTCCAGGAGGCACCCGATCAGACGCCAGAACCATCTCAGCTGGCTTCTTTCAATCTCCAAATGTCCAAGCTTCATGCTACATCTCTAAGACTGAGCCCAGCCATCCAACAGCTGTGGGAAAAAAGTAATTGTGGTCATTTAGATCTCCAATCTCATTATTTCTGTCACTACCCAAAGCTCATGACCACAGATGAAAGATGGACTCAAGAGCTCAGTCCTCCGGCTCAGTTTCTTCTTCACCACAGTGATGTGGTACAACACCAACACCATCTTTCACATCATTTTCTTCTCAGTTGTTGACAAGATCCTGAGATACTTCAACTCCTTTGTTTGGTTCAACGACTCACTCCCACTTTCACAGCTGTTTTTCTGACTCTGCTCTTAACTACACCGAAACAAAACTCAGATGATCTTTGCGGTTTCTTGACAAAACTTTTCCCCCATAAAAAATGGCAAAAGTTGCCTTCACACTAATTCCTAATTTACAACGAGTTTGCAACTTGAAGCAAGAATCTCCGACTGCTTACCCTCTGGAGATGAGCGTCTAAATTATTTAACCGGTAAATGGATTTTTCTAACTTCGGTAATCTGTGTTTCTCTCTGTTTTATTTATGCCATCCCTAAGAAAGAGGTGTTTTCTCTAATTTCCTTGCAACAGTTTTCACTCAAATGTGTTGTTATAAAAAAGTAAAGACAAAAGAGTCTCTATGCGGCAAGTCTGAATTTTTTAAAGCAGATTCTCTACATCGTGTATTATTGAGTAAAACAAGTCCTTCTTTTGTGCTCTGTGTTGTTGTGGTCGTAAATGTCAGAGTTATTTTAGTCATTTTACTCTAGGAAAAGTCTGCAAAATGCCACAAAAACAAGCAGAGGCAGAATGTTTCTCAAGCAAAGCAAAACACTGCATGACCCGTTCGGTCTTTGGGTTAACTGGGAGGGCGGCAGTGAATGACCTTGCTCAAGGGCACGTCAGCAGCGGTAATTAGAGTGCTGCTGTTTGAGTCCGTCAGCCTCAAAACTAATGACCTTCACGTCACGCTCATTTCATCTCCACAATGGCGACTTGATGCCTCATTACAAGGCGGTTTTGTGTGTGTTTTGTAAGCGATCAAACACCAGCATCTCTTTATAAAGACCCGAAGCACAACAACTGAGACAGGATTCATCTGCCTGTGAAGCAAAATGCACTTTTTCTTAGTATAGTGATGATCTGAGTTTATTTCTTTCATCATAACACTGTGTACATCGCAGTCGATACTGTTCAGACCACAGCAGACAGCGTGATGGATGAGTCATTACCTGAGCTGCTATCAAGTTTAAACTGCTCGGCAAAGTTTAACGCCTTCTTAGATCTTGAACTCTTCTCGAACCCGTTCTAACTTTGTTTAAAAAGAAGACATTTGCTCGACTCTGACCACCAGGGAAACCAAATCCACTTAGAAAGACTCCCATTTACACAAAGTAACACAGACTCCTGTTATGAATGCAGTCATGGCAATTTTCTTTCCTGTCTTCTGCAAAAACAAGAACAAAGACGGTAAACACGGATAACTGTGACTGTTTATTCTGTCTGAACAGCTGTTAGAACACCCACAGGGTTTCAGGTTATATTAGTGTGAGAACGGAAAAAAAGATGCAAAACCTGGGGCTGAAATCAAACACCGAATCACTTATCAGGAGTTCAATTGTCTGGAAATAATCCAAAGTTGTGCCTAAATCGAGTTGGTCCTGGCTGGTTAGACTTCTGTATGACTGCAAAACATTTCTCGTAGTATAGTAACTATTTGTAGTGAGAATGTCCAGGTGTCAATGAAGCTATTGATCAGAAGTGACTCAAAATGAAACCCAATCCTTAGTTTGCATTAGGGAGAGCAAAGTTTGTGGCAGAATGGATGCAAGTTGTGAATAAACCAAGTTTGTCTCAGGCATATTAGCACTGCTTGGAGGTCATTAAGCGTCACAGAAGTTTTTGTCATGGTGCCCGTTGCTAGCTAAACTCCCACAATGCTCTCTGCTTGCCAACAGGAGCTGCTTGTAGTCTGAGCGACGTCTCCTCTGGTGTCTACAGTATTAAACAGTAAGAGGCTCCACCTGGTGGAACAACAAGGTACTACAGCTGATCTATGATACATTTACTGACCTGAATGTAGAGAACACATCCTACGCTCTAAGACTACATTTACTATCTAACACTACATTTACCCTCTAACACTACATTCATCATCTAACACTACATTTACCCTTAAACACTACATTTACCTTCTAACATTACATTTACCCTCTAATACTACATTTATCCTCTAACACTACATTTACCCTCTAATACTACATTTATCCTCGAACACTACATTTATCCTCTAACACTACATTTACCCTCTTAACGCTACATTTACCCTCTAACACTACATTTACCCTCAAACACTACATTTACCCTCTAATACTACATTTATCCTCTAACACTACATTTACCCTCGAACACTACATTTATCCTCTAACACTACATTTACTATCTAATACTACATTTATCCTCTAACACTACATTTACCCTCGAACACTACATTTACCCTCTAATACTACATTTATCCTCTAACACTACATTTACCCTCTAACACTACATTTACCCTCAAACACTACATTTACCCTCTAATACTACATTTATCCTCTAACACTACATTTACCCTCTAACATTACATTTACCTCTAACACTACATTTACCATCTAACACTACATCTACCCTCTAACACTACATTTACCCTCTGATACTACATTTACCATCTAACACTACATTTACCATCGAACACTACATTTACCATCTAACGCTACATTTACCATCTAATACTACATTTCAGACAGTGTCCTACTGGAACTTTACAATAAGGTTCCTGATCACTTACGTAACATTAAGCAACAGCTTGGATGCAGAAATGCAACTTTTTTTTTGAATGCATTGCCATTGTCAAGTGCTTACATTTAAATTTTACCAACTTTAATGTACTTTAACTGTTTCTTATCTCGGAAAATGGTACTGGATTGGAGCACAGTATTGGAGAACTACAAAAATGGACACCAACACAGAACCATAACAATGAGATGGTAAATCAGGAGTAATTTAGATTTTTATTCCAGATTCTTGGATCGGATCTAACTCATAGCTGAAGTGATGTAGTAACATTAAAGTTTGTTGACTCACACAGTGATATTTACCAAAAAAAGCAGGTCAAGATCCATAAAATTGATCCTACAAGTCCCATAATGCACCTTGATAACATATTATATTATCATTCAACCCTTTGAATCCCAAAACTCACCAGCAAGTTTTAAAGGACATGATATCTTTTCAAAAAACTCACCCAAATTAAAGTATAAAAACCAAAAGAAATGTGAGATTTTCAGCTTTCTTAAGGTCCTTGAACTAATCATCTCTTACATTTAAGCTTCAAAACTTAATATTTCATCAAAATTGTTTTATTCTACACATCACATATAAAGGCGACGTGTCTTCAGTGTTCTCTGACTAGGAAAAGCCACATCAATGGTGATTTGTGTCTGTCCTTACAGTTGATTTTTGTTTTTTTAGATTGCAATCTTTCCTCTGAAGTTTCTTTTCTGTCTGGAGCATCAGAAACTTTTCTTGGACTCTTCCTGGGTTAACTTTTCAACATATCTTCTTTCGGGTCGAAGTGGCAAACAGATATATTCAACCAAAACCGAGTGTATGAATGCTTTGGATAACTGCTTTCAAACCTACTGGACGATTCTCCCACCAGATTTAAAACTCTGCTCTGCTTTGAAACGACTACTACTGATAGACTTAATCACCATTACGTGAACTCTTTAACGGATGTTCATTTATATGTAAAAATCCAACAATCCGGGCTTTAATGTCTGGACCCACTACTTTTACGGAGCCCCTAATTACACTTTAAGGAAAATTCACATTTATATGCAGAGCCCCACAAGCCTCATTGCCTTTCCTTGTCCTGTTTAATCTTTATATGTTCTCTTCTGAGCAGGTGTGAATAATGTTCCGCGGAGGTTCCGCTATCTGCTGGAGTTTTCTTTTTTAAACTTCAGCCAATCACACGGTTCCTCCAGTCTGATTGAATGAGCGCTAATCAGAGACCTATTGAATAAAATCCTGCAAAAGTCCTCTCATGATTGTCCGAACGGGCCATCTTATCAGGACGTATAGATTTCTGTTGATGATACCAAGAAGAGTTGGACTCATCAGGTTGATTCTAGCAAAACTGATAGCATTTGGACTGGACCACTACAATCAGAAGAAGCTGTTGTTCTAACAGCCCAAACAGGAAGTTACACAGTCACGAGAACTAGTTTAGAAGGTGTTGAGGCTCCTACACTGGAAATAATGAACATCCATTGTAAAAAAACAAACAAACAAACACAAAAAAACTGAGCAACATCAAAATAAATCAGTGTACTGTTGTTCTGACCAGCTGAAAGCTTTCCTGAATCGCTTTCAGTCTGAATTTCAGAGGGCATGTTTGTCTTCTTTGGGTTTTTAGATGGATCTGAACTTGCAGATGGTAAAATATAAATGTTGAGAGTTTGATATTTCATAAGCAACCACCGTCCATCTGCCTGTCCATCTGCCGAGACAACCATGTGCCCAGTTTCTGCATATTTTAAATGGTTCTGATGCCTCAATATGAGGAAAATCTTTGGAATTCAGACTTCTGATGACCACCAGTTAGTTATAATTGAATTCTGATAATCATTGTGACCCAACAGTGTCATTCAGTGGATCTGCATTGCAACTTTATGTCCCTTCATGTTTGCATTTAGAAGCACTTTTTAGAAACCCAACAACACAATTACCCATGATGCATAGCAGTAGGAGGCGCACAAATCTTTATAAAGCAGATTTTTCTCGTTCATTACAGCCCCCTCCATTGCTAGTTTAAACAGCATGACCACCGCTCAGTATTTTCAGGACAACATTCGAGTGTCTCACTGCCAGACCGTCCTTTGTCGTCTCCGTATGTTTCGGCGTTTTGATCTCGTCGTGTTTTGTAATTATGCATTTTGCCGGATGCCTTGCAGCCAGCTAATTTTCCCATTAGGGCCTGTAAAATCTTGAAGTTTAGCTTTATTAGTCATCCCCTGAGCGCTGAATTCATGAGTTTAGCAGACTCTGACTCAAATATAATTAGCGTCTTCGGCTGTAACTCCGTAACTTCATAGTTCCAAAATGCATCTCCTGCCCACCGACCCTTTCTCATTCCTTTCATTCCGCTGGAATGAATGAACTTTTTTTTCTTCCCTCTTGGCTCTTTCTTCCGCCTCTCTCTCTCCGTTGACCTTTCGGTAAAGGCTGCTGGAGGTACGGGGTTTAATTGTCCCCGATGAGAGCCAGTAACTCCGATCTCATCAACAAGATGGGATTTAATGCCGCCAGCAGCCAATTCTGCATTCTGTCGGCTGGTGGCGAGAATAGGCTGTTTGGATGCAGCTTGGGACTAATTCATGGGGGAAGAAGCTGGACCTGAATGAAGAAAGAGCCTTGACCCTGGCTGGTAATTTTGATATTTTTTAGTCTGGTTCTCCTAAACCTGCTCTCACAGCCAAAATATCAACTTTTTCCTAATTCCTGCCCATTTTTATGTCATTTCTACCAGCTATAAAGGCAACTCTCAGAAAAATGACTGTAGAGATACATGGATGCATGAAAAATCAGGTAATTTTACCAGCCAAAGGGATTGAATTTGTTAAATTCATTCAACTTGCAATCAGATAAAACTGAAAAAAGTCACATTTTTGATTGTAATTCATGAAAACAGGTCATAATTTGATATTTTGTTCAAATATTAGGAGCTGAAAAAGCAAGTCTGTGCAATCCATGGCAACTGGGAATAGCAATGAAAGCTGCTATTTAATGCTCTAAAATAGAGTCTGTAAGTTCCAACCAAACAGCAATCCTTTAGGCCAAAACACTGTAGTTCTTCCAATGGGAAGGAGCTGGACTGGCTACTAACTTTTTTTATTTTTAGTCTCGTAAACCTGCTCTCACAGCCAAAATTTGTACTTCTTCCTGATTCCTGCCCCTTTAGACATCATTTCTATCAGTTATAAAGGCAACTCTCTCATAAAAATGACTGTAGAGATACAGATGCATGAAATTTGACATTACAAGAAGATTATCTGATAATTTTACCAGCCGAGAGGATTGAATACGTTAAATTGATTCAACTGGCAATCAGCTAATGAGGGGCTAAAGAAAAATTCAAAATTTGGAAGAAAGTCATGAAAGTTAAACTACAACTGCCTAAAAACTGCAAAAGATATAGAAACAGAAATTTAGATGAAGAACATTCACAGCATTGACTCATTTAAACTTCAAATGAAGTTTCTTCTGGGATAAAATCTGCTGGAACTACAGAGTTCCAAAGACGGATGAGTGGTCCACTCGACTTTCTGTTCATTTTAATGGGGAATTTTAAGGCAATTCTTTAACGACTTTTGCAAAAACCATACGATGAATCGCTGCCAAGTCACAGCAGTCCATTCCCAATGGAGTCACATGTTCTTATATATAATTTAAAACTCATGTTGCCAGAATCAGTAAGATTAAACCCGAGGAATAGCAATAAGTTAATTATTAAATCATAATTCAGTGGATCTGTAATTAAGGCTTTTGAAGAAATGATTTTGCATCTTTTCTTGCAGAATTCTTCAGAAGACACAGAACTAGAAGATAGATAGAAATATGACAGAGCAGTGAAGTGGTGGTGATTTTACAGACTGAAAAAAGAAGAACATTCTGTTTTCTTTTATCTGCTGTCATCGTCGTCAGCTGCTCCGCCTCCTTCACTTCATCTCCTCTTTTTTCAGTTCTTCTTTGCCCACCTCTTTTCTTGCCTTTTTTCCTTTTCCGCGAGTGAAACCGGTGAAAAACAGCTTATCAATGTTGCTGGGAGGCCGGCAGGCTGCAATCAGAGGGAAAATTACTGCTCTTTCTCCTGTCACTATCAGCTGCAATCCACCGCCGGGATGTTTATCTACTCACAGTCTTCAAATGCATTATGACTCCACCGCTATCTGCAAAGAGAAAATGGTCTCATATTGTAGCTTGTCCCCCAGTAAAGAAAAAAAAATGGTGACAATTGAACAGATTTTCATGAGGAAAAACTGCAGGACTCGAGACAAATTCAAAGAGCTACATTTTGGGGAAACTGCTGCCTTCAGATGGACAAATACGAGATTTTATCTCGATGCCTCCTGAGCTGCAAAATAAGAAGTCAGGGAGGCAGATGTGGAGCGTTGCTTCACATTGGGTTGGAATCTTATAAAAACATTCATTAAGGGAGACATTACAAGCTTTTAAATCCACGGTCTCTTCATGAAAACACAGAAAAAGTGGCACAAACACTGAATCTCAACCCACTGGTGTCCCTTTTGAACACACTACATGTCTTTCAGTGTCATTTTCAACATGCAGGGTCCTCTGACCTCCACCTTTAAACATCTAAAAACATCACAAATACACGGGATGAGTTTGTACAAGTAAATATTCTCTGCTGGTTTTGTCACCTTTGCTCATTTTCAGGCTGTAATGTAACATTCTAGCATTAACCAGGTAGTTTTGTGCCTAGATTTAACAAGGAAGGAAACAGCGAGTGAAAATTACAAAAATACAAATCTAATCATTGGTCCTTGTGTTGTTTCTGACCTTCCCTGATAATTTCATCCAAATCTTTTAGTCCGTTGATGAGTAATGTTGCAAAGAGACAGATAAACGGACAAACGTACGCCGATCGTCACAGAACTCCGCCGGTCCTTAACGGAGTAACAAATAAAAAATAAAACAATAGAAACATCAAAAGAAGTACCTGAGAAAGTTGGAGAAATGTTGCTGAAGTTCTGTGTCTGTCTGCTTTGGTGATGGAAGTTTACTTGTCTGGAATCTATCAACTTGAAATTCCAGTTTGTCCCTTTAAAATGCTGTTATTAGTTAGCAAAAGTGCAAAACTCAGGTTTACTGCTCCTTTCGTGTTGTGCGTTTGCCGTTGTTTGAGCTGGATTACAGAGTAAACAAAAGGGATAAACAGTAAAACTAAATAGAAAGATTATGTTTTGCATTTACATTTGGGTAAACAAACTGAAAAAAGAAAAATAGAAGCTTCAACCATATTTTCCTTAAAATTACCAAAGTTAAAGCAGTGCAAACTTTTAATTTCACAGGAATTAGATGCTTTAAGTACATCTAACGTTACATAGTGTCTTTAATAAAACTTCATCTGGACAAATGTACATCAAATTGCATTTGAGCAATTGGAGCGATTCATTTAAGTTGGTGTGATGCTCAAACAACCTTCCTAATGGCACAACTTTTCCCGGAACTTCACTGAAATGTGTTCACCTCTGCAGAAAACTGGCGTCTAAGTGTTTGCGGGAAACAAACGGAGGATTTGGAGGGAAGGTGTGTCGAACACGAACCTCCCGTTTGCTGCATTTACACATAAATGCCTGGAGAAGCGGCGGAAATAACGGCACTCCTACCGCACTTGTCAGCAGTGACACAAAATGATGATGATTTGTAAGAAAACTCAATTTGCGGCTCGCTGCAGTGAGCCGCTGTTTATTAAGGGCAGATTGAACGGGAGGGAAAAACACAAGCAACGATAATAATTTGCTTCCAGGACACCTTAAATGTGCTCGCCCAGAGGTTAATAGAAAATGACACTGTTTTAAGGCTGACTGAGGACTCCAGCTGCACCAAGCCTCCCATAAAGCAGCACAACAACAAGCCCTTTATATGACAGGCGCTCGGAGAGAGGGTTGGTCTCTGAGCCATAAATATGGGTGGTACTGCTGGCTCAGATTACAGGAGGAGATAAACATCTCCTCTGCTGGGGTTCTGATAGAGCAAACAGAGTCTGACGAAGTTCTCTCACAAACACAGATTACAGCTACTGCAGCCATACAGCCACTTCAACATGCTGTAGTTCGCTCCCACTGTTTGGTTACAGTTGTTACACCCCATATAGTCGCTCTAAGTATCCCACAATGCACCGGGAAAAGCAGTGAGCAGTGGAGGACAGACGGATGAGAGCGCCAACAGAGGATTGGTGGCATTTAAACTGATTTCTGATGGCGGTTTTACAGTATTAAGACGCATTTTATAGCATTAAGATGGATTTCATGGACATATTTTCCAGTGTTAAGATGAATTTTATAGTGTTCACATGTATTTTCTCATCTCAGGATGTATTTTATAGAGTTAAAGACATCATTTATAACGGTATGACGTATTTTATGGACATATTTTCCAGTGTTAAGAAGTATTTTCTTGTGTTAAGATATATTTTCATCGTGTTCAGATGTATTTTCTGGTCTAAGGATGTATTTGACAGCGTTAAGATGCATTAAGACACACTCTATTGTGTTGAGGTTTTTTTTCTATATTTTAAGGACATATTTTATATTGTTTATGATTCTTTAATAATTTTAAGACATGTATAGAGTGAAATATATTTTATGGTGTACAGACATGTTTTATAATGTTAAGTTATACTTTATAGAGTTGAGACTATTTTATTGTGTTTAGGTTTTTATTTTACAGTGTTAAGATATGTTCTATTGCGTTAAGACTTTTTTATATTGTTAAGATGTATTTAATATTGTTCATACTTTTTGTAGTACTAAGATGTATTTTATAGTATTAAGATGTATGCTATGGTGTACAGACATGTTTTAAAGCATTAAGATGTATTTTACAGTATTAAGATGCATTTTAATGTGTTAACACACATTCAATTGTGTTATATTGTTATTGTTATATTTTTTACATTAAGACTTTACTGTAGTGTTAAGATGTATTTTCTATAGAATATCGCTGCTAAATATGCCAAATATTGCCTTGATAATTAGTCTGGCTGATAATTGGTTAATGTATAGTCAAATATAGATGGACTTTTGCAAGTTGAACCACCATTTACATGTTCTAACACGATAACTTCCACTTTAATAGCAAGCTTTTGGCCAATAGACTGTTCAAAAACAAACAAACAAACAAAAACAAGCATGTTTTAATATGTAGTTTTCCAACCACAGTAAAATCTTGTTCATTTAAACTCTGATAATTCAACGTACTAAATTCAAAGTGATTTTATGTTGCCAACAGCATCAATAAGCTTGAAATAACTATTATTTATTAAAAAGCTTTTTAATTGAAACACATTATTGAAGTTTTTCTGTATTCAGAAGGTTCACAGGATTTTCTCTCACTGTTTGGTTTAGTTTCAAGGAAAAAACTACTTAAGTTTGCAAAAGCAACCTTGGTTTAGGTTGGAATCCTCTCTTTCACAACGTTAATCACACGTTAGAAGGCAAACTATTCGTTACCTTTAAAGATTCAACAGTGAAAACATCAGTAGAGAACATTTAGCTACAAACTCATAGCATCTATTTCTGACATCTACAGAAGTTTACAGCTCATTCAAACTGCTGCGCATGTTGAAAAGTGGCAATAAATGGTACCTGGTGTGTTAAAATGAGACGCCATGGAGTTTCTGACAAATCAGTGGAGTTTCAGGTGAGAGGTTCAACAAGCTGCATTCATGCCAACTGTAGCATTCATTTCTTTTAAATTACACACAACAGGGCTGGATTTAGGAAATATATTCATATTGTTAGAGTGTGTTAGCCCACACTGGATGAAATTACATCAGTTCAACAAGATACGAGAGGATTTTCATCACCGCTGCTGCATGAAGGAGTCATAAAACCAGAACAAACTCTCTATTTTTAGTCGCATTCGGTGAAACTCTTGGGAAACTTTCTGAGACATTTGATAAATAAACTCTGACATCTTTGCTTTGACTTCAGTTGAGGGTAGAAATCTCTGAGCTTATCTGGATCAGAAATCACAAAAAGAAAACCTCGAAAAACAGAAAGGGGTGGACGTCTGGATATCAGAACAGTCAGTAAAATCATCTGAAACGCTGGAGCCTGCTGTGACTTCCTGAGTCAGAAGCATCAGCCCATGTTTTCTATTCTGATCTGCTCCAGAAAGGACAGCAGCAGAGGCTTCACCTTGACCTCTTCCCATTTCCCTCTGGAATCATGAATGAACAGCATCCGGCGCTGAGCTGCTGCCGGTTTGGTCGAGGTGAGGAAGGTCAAGCTGCCCCTGTGGGCCTCAGTCGGCCGCCTCCAGGGACTCGGGGTGGAGGTGGATCAGCGGGCCGATGTGCTGCCACCGTAGCGCTGCGACTCCCAGGAGCAGCGATCACAACGGTTCGCCTCGCTTCGCTTTCACTGCAGCCTCCACTGAGGATGGCCACAGGAAATGGAAAGCATGGAGTGTTTCTGAAGCCTCCCTCTCTCTCATTAATCTGTCGGCTACAGCAGGAACCGAACGGACCGACGCTCACAAAGTTAACTTCTGTCTCTCACTCTAATGACATTTCGTAAGTCAATCAGCCTCCATAAGGAACTGTGAATATGCAGCGTCTGTTCAGTGTTCATTACCTCTGAGAAGGTCTCTAAAATGTTTTCAATTATATTAGCCCAGTTCAGACCATGAAATGCTCTAAATTCAGCTTTTAAAGGCTAAAAGTATTTTTCATTTGGCTACCAGTCACTCTCTTCATGATGGACTGAGTGTTCTGTTCAGTTCTAATTTATTCTAAAGGTCTTTTCAGTTACATCTTGAGACACGAGTGTCTTTGATTGAAAATCCACCGACCAGCCACAATATTAACCTTCTGGACTCCGAACTGTTTCTGCTCATTTTGTCACAATTTGACTTCAATCTGGGCTCATTTATTAAAACCTGCACCTCTATGAACACAGCAAAACTATGACTGGAGCTAGAGAGAACTCAGAACTGTCTTTAGTGCAGAATGATGCAGTAATAATGTCATAAACCATACAGATAACGAAGTATTTACATTTTTTTTCACACTAATCAACTCCAGAGAGATGTTTCACCATGCTAAATGTATCTTCTACTCTGTTTACAGTTTTTGAGCCATGCTGCATTTAGTTGATTGATCAAGTCTGTTCTGTACAAACAGAAACTGCAGTTTAAATGAAAAGACATTAGATTTTAGCCTTGTGTCGCAGCTAAATCAGGCTTTTTAAAAGAGTACAGTATTTCTTGTTTATTCTACAGAATCTAGTGAGTACAAATGGCTTATTTTTGGTAATTAATTTTTTTAAATGAACCATGCAGAATAAAGTTATTTTGATCAAATATCACAGTTTCAGCCCTTTAAAGGTCATCCATTGAAATATTTTGAAATTCAAAATTTCAACCCTAGAGTCTTATTGGAAGACTTAACAAGACTTTTTAACTTTTGTGACATTTTTCAAAATTTCTAATGTTCATGTTGAAATTCAAGGTCAGTGAAGTTTCCATATACGGTTCCTTGAACGTTAGTGGTGAAAAAACATCCCAAGAAATGCATTTGTTACCACGTAGCACAACTACTGTAATTTCCGGACTATAAGCCGCTACTTTTTTCTCATGCTTTGAACCCTGCGGCTTATACAACGATGCGGCTAATGTATAGATTTTTATGAGCTTCCTGCCGTCAGTACGTTTAGCTTCGTCACATCAGACCAATGAAATTACTGAACAGGTCACAGTGGACCAATGAAACTGTTTAAATTAAATCAAACACACTCACACTACATTCTTCAGATCGGTCATTTTGCGCTTCATGCACAAACCCTCATCATGGAAAACACATGAAGAAATGCATAGGATGCAGCTTTTACGTTAAAGGCAATCGATCCACCTGTTGAAGAAGGAAATAGAGCTGCTGAATGTAAGGTTGGCATCAATGGAGTCAGCAGCATAAACTGACTCAATGTGTTTTACTGCCGTGTTACAGGCTCTGTTCGAAAAAAAAGACATTCATGTAACTAAAAGTTTTAAAAAATCTTTCTGTGTAAATATCTCATGTTACAACGTGGACATATAGTCATGTGCGGCTTATATATGTACAAAAGTTTTTTTCTTTTTAAATTTAGTGGGTGTGGCTTATATTCAAGTGCTCAATAGTCTGGAAATTACGGTACTCAGCTGTAAAATGTGTGAGTTTCATCAACTAACCATGGTTAGTTTTGACGTTTCGACTGCAAATAACGAAGAGGACCAAGCCGCAAGTCCGTCTTTTTCCAACTTCAGAGAAAAGAGAAAGTTTGATACATTCCAGGCCTCTGCTGATTGGTCCAATGTCACAGTGTAGTGTGCTTGAACGTAGAGTGATCTTTCCTGATTGGTTGGGTGAAAACCACATGCTGCTCGACCTCACTGAGAGGCGGAAGCAACGCCATATTTAATGTGTACAGAAGTTACCAAAATGATCACTTGCCCCATAAAGGGTTAAGATGAGATCTGGACCTAACAGGTTGAAGTAGTTCAAGTACCAGATGATTCTGTTGGTTCTTCTAGTTTCTAGCTCAGGTAAATGGTGCCATTTTGAATGTCTTTCAAACCTGCTGGGGTTCCGAGGGCTAAACCCAGCTGACTAATGTTTAGTTATGATTTGTTATGATTCCAAAATAGCTCTGACTAATTGGACTACGAACACGGGATCTCTTGGGGAGTCCTGTGACGTCTGACGGAAAATCCTTTAAATCTTGGATTGGGCTTGTTCTTGCATGACTGGATTGAGATATGGGGAGTTTGAAGGACCAGTCAACACTTTGGGCTCTTGGTCATGTTCCTCGAGTCGTTCCTGAGCAGTTCTTCTGGTCGCTGACCAACTAGAGGAGGCTACTGCTTGGTCTGATGCAGTGTTTAGGTGGATTAGTACATGACGAAACGTCCACATGGATGTCAGGACCACAGGTTTACCACTAGAGCTCTGCAGCATCAGAGGTTTCATGTTGTAAAGCAGCAGTCTACAGCGTTTTTTGGACCAGTTACAAGCAAGACAATTTTCTATGGACCAGTCATCATGCAGATAACAAATAATAATCAAATAAAATGTACTCTTCCTTCTGTCTCAGCATCGAGTCTCTCCGTCTTTTCAAAGAAACTCTCCAGAGACATTTGTTCTTGATTCATTTTGGCAGATGTTCAACTGACGGTTTCATTTAACGGCTTCATGAAAACTGACAGTCAAGTTCAGGAAACAAGTAAAGATGGAAGAGAGTGGAAGACGCTCTAGTCATTTTTCAAAATAAAACACCCTGCTGACAGGTTTGGCTTCGACTTTGATGGATTGGGTTTGTTCTGAAGCATCCCACTGATGATCCGCTGCACTGCAATTTAGAGAGTTTGTAGGCTCTTGGTTGTGTTCCTCGAGCTGTTCTTGAGCAGTTTTTTCGTGGTTCGCATTGTCTTACTGGGGGAGTGCTGTTACCCCAAAATTAGAGTTCTCGGTCTGGAACAATGTTTAGGCAGGTGGTACATGTCACAGTAACTTCCAGATGAATGCCAGGACCCAAGATTTCCAAGCAAAAGAAAATCAATGTTGTACACTTCAGCAGTTGATGGTTTTAATGTTGTGGTTGATTGGAGAATGATGTAAGAAAGCTTTTATTTTGAAACTGATGTGTTTTTAGTTTCTGGACTCAACAAGTTGACATCTGCACACTACAGTAAATGGCTTCATGAAAACTGACAGACTCAACCACAGGAAACGAGCACAGACGGAAGTGACGGGAAGACGATGCAGTCATTTTCCAAAATAAAACACCTGCAGACTTCGGAAATAAAATAAAAAAACCAAATATTCTTTCTGTGCGGCCGGGTGGTTGGGGACTGCTGCTGTAAGGGACTCTAATTGTCTGTATAAAACTCAAGCACATCGGTGTCTTTGTGTATTTGTGTTTTCATATAAAGTGTCCTCATGTTTCCCAGGATATTCATCTTCTTTTCACCTTTCATTTCTCCAGAAAACAAAACAATTTACTGGATGATTTGTATCTGTCTGTAACTCAGATGTGACCGAGACGTCTTCTGTCTTTTACATATTTCATGTGACTTCACAGCAGCAGTATTTGATTAAAGTCGGGTCTGGAACGTCCTTCTGTCAGATCACAATCAATCTTCTGTTCGCTTTGATAAAGTCCAGCAAGCTACCTGTGACTTTCGGCAGATGTACATCTGTGTGTTTGCAAACAGAAAAAACAGATTACAAGTCTAATTTTTGCTCCCATTCATCAAAAAACTGGCCTCTAAGAAGACGCTGTTCATCAAGTGCTGAGGCGGCTGCAGCTCAGAATACAAGTTAACCGCTACAAAGATACTAAAGTGCAGCTGATTAGGCTGAAGAATGACTGAATTTTTACATTTTTATTGTGCTTAAATCTTCTCTAGTGTTTAATGCTTACTGTCAGTATTGATTACATGAAGTTTTTTGGTTACTTTTCAACTGTTTTACTGTGCTGGATGTATTTTCCTGCTCTGGATACAGTTTTTGAGAGTCGGTCTGCATTTAGTTTTATTTTTCATTGTCTTTAAAACTTCTCTAGTGCTTAATACTGAATGTGAGTATTGAAAACATTACGTTTTTTGTTGCTTTTTGACTTTAAACAGATGTTTCACCATGCTGAATGTATATTCCTGCACTATGTACAGTTTTTCAGCCATTTATTTTCATTTTTCATTGGCCTTAAACCTTTTCAAGTGTTTAATTAATGTTAAAAGTGCTGATAATCTTAAGTTTCTGGTTGTTTTTATGCTATAGAGGGATGTTTTTCACCATGCTGAATGCATTCCCCTGCTCTGGATACAGTTTTGGAGCCATGCTGCATTTTTACTATTATTTTTATTGTCCTTAAAACTTCTCTAGTGTTTAATGCTTACTGTAAGTATTGATAACATGAAGTTTTTTGGTTGTTTTTCAGCTATAGAGAGATGTTTGACCGTGCTGAATGTATATTGCTGCTCTGTATATAGTTTTTGAGAGTCATTCTGTATTTAGTTTGATTTTTTATTGTCCTTAAATCTTCTCTATTGCTTTATACTAAATGTAAGTACTGATGACAGGAAGTTTTTTGGTTGTTTTTCAGCTATAGAGAGATGTTTCATCATGCAGAATCTATATTCCTGCTCTGCATACAGTTTTTGAGCCATGCTACATTTTTTTTTTACATTTTTTGTCCTTAAATCTTCTCTAGTGTTTAAGTATTGTTAAAAGTACTCATAATATGAATTTTTTTGACTGTTTTTCAGCTATAGAGAGATGAGTCGTCAGGCTGATGATGACACATGATGATTTCTGCTCTCTATACAGTTTCTGAGCCATTTACTTTCATTTTTCATTGTCTTTAAATCATCTCTAGTGTTTAGTTAATGTTGAAAGTACTGATAACATTAATTTTTTGGTTGTTTTTCAGTAAAATCCAGTTAAACGCTGACGTGACATCAGATGATGAGTTATTCATCGCGGTCACAGCAGCACGAGTTCACAAAGAGTTTCTCAGGGTTTAAAAGGGAAAACCCTTCAGCTGGGAACCATCTGTATCCCTGCAGTGGATCAGACAGTCTCAGATGAGGCTGAGGTGCAATCAGAAACAGTAAAAGGAAGATATTTTCCAGCCAACGGGCCGAGCAGGGAGCACTCGATTCCTGAAGGAGGATGTGTGTTTTGGTTTCTTGACTTATTGCATTTGGTGGTTGCAGGTGGGCGCTGAGGGCAGACGAGGTTCAGATAATCAAGAAGAACTGAAATGTTAACAGCGCAGAGATCTCTCCATTACATCGGCCCTCCTCCTCCCTGCAGGCCACTCTTCCTGCTAACGAACAGGCCTGGAAAGAGCCGGACGGGAGGGCAGCTCGTACATCACTCGCCCCGCTCCGGTTAACTCATTACCGCTCCGACTGTACATGAGGTGCAGCCACTTCAATCCGTCTCAATCTGAGAGGCCTCGGCTGTTCAACACGACGGGAAGCTGCAAACGCAGCTGCATGAGCTGTAGATCTCTGGAGATGGAGGGAGGCGGTGATAGAAAACAGACTCACACACACCTGCATGAAGAACAGCAACATGTGGACCAAATGTACAAACCCTGGAGCTGCAGGCTAACGTTAGCAGCTAAAAACACACAAATCAGAGGCACCTGGAGCTGATTGAAGCCCACAGATCCTTCACTTCATCCCCACAGTTTAGACCAGAGGCGTCAAACTATTTCTAGTACAGATCCAATAAGATCTCAACCAGTAAAATCACAGCACAGTAACCTATAATAACAAATGTTTCCCTTTGTTTTAGCTCATAAAAAACCCCATTCTGAACATGTTTGCATTTAATGTGCTGTCTTTTTTACAAAACATCAGGAACAACCTGAAATTTCTTCGGTAAAATATGTGAAATTTCAACAATATTATGCTTCAGTTTATCATTTACACGTTACAACATAGAGATGACAGATTATCTACAAAGGAACAAAACATTCAGTGGCTGAACGATCCAGTATTTGACTTTATGACCAAAACAACTTGTCAAGATCTAGAAATTACTTTAAATTTACATAAAAAGCTGCATCAACAACAGGGTTCCACCAAACCAGACTCATTATATTGCACAATGTTCAATGTTAGTTTCCTCATTAAAGTTTCATTTTAACAGAACTTTATTCTTTAGGTTGCACAAATGTCTGGATTTAAGTTCTCTTACTCTCTGCTAAATTTGCTCCTGAAATGTTTTTCTTTGTTTTTTTTTTTGACATTTTGCAATGGTGGGCCGGTTTTGACCCGTGGGCCTTATGTTTGACACCCCTGGTTTAGAGTCTTCTGCTGTGTTATTTATGCACACATCACTTTGAGGTCGAACTTTCTAAAAAGTAAAACAATCCTCTTGGATCGTCCCTTAACAGCCAGCTCTGCAGAACCATCAGAGTAGCCTTGATCTAAAGTGCATTTTCTTGTCTGTTCATAAAATTTTGCAGCCAAACTACATCCCAAACCTCCACCCTGTTGGGCTCAGATTTATAAAACCTCTCCCTTGAAGTATTTAGCCTCAGTTTACAGTAGAATACGTGTCATAGAGTGATCAGATGAGTGTTTGACCTGTAAAGAGCTATTCTGCTAGAAGGCTTTTTCTTTCAAATAAAAGCTGATGTTGGTCTTTTTCAACCAGAAAGAGGTTTAAATATTGTGTGTGATTGTAAAAGTTCAAATCTGTTGGTTGTAGGACATGTTTTAACACATTTAAAACATTTTTTAAAGATGCTTTAACGTCTCTGGTTCAGATCTAGCAGGTATTCTTTGTTACATCTGTTTAGTTGCAGCCCAATTAACAATTTTCTGCACAGAACCTGCAAAAACAGCCGGAAAAAATGATGAAAACACACAATCTACACGCTTAAGTTTGATTAAAACTCTCACAAATCTCTGTCTGCATGCTTTAAAATGCACACTGAGAGTCTTCTGTTGTCATTTTGAGGTCTAACTTTGTAAAAAGTAAAACAATCCTCTTGGATCATGCCTTAAAAAGCAGCTGTGCAGAAGCATCATCCTGCAGAGGAACCTGCTGTTTGACGACTTCATGGAAACGGTGAAGTGGATGAAACCAAAGCGGCTCCTCCTGATCAAGTGCACTCTTAATTTGGAGCGTTTTAAGTCTTCATTCTAAATTTATGGTGATTCTATTAACTTTTAATGACTTTTTGACTCTGACTCCAGAGCCCAAAAATCAGCTCTTTGCTGCTGCTGCTGCTGCTTTAGCCTTCAGAAGCTCCGTTCATTTACTGTTATAAAGGTTTAGGGTTGTACTGATGCTGCCACATGTTGCTGAGAAAAGTATGGAGACTGTAAGGAAAGTCAGTGTCAGTCATGTAGGAAAGATATTCATTCAACTGGATGTGAAAAAGCTAAATCAATGCACAGTAAAATGCAGGAAAAAGCCACAATTTACCACAAAAAACCCACTAGAGTTACACTTCTTTCAGATGAACAAAAAGTAAGCTTAATTTAAACTAAACAGAGAGTATAAAGACAGCAAGTGAGTCTGTTTTTCTGCCATTTCTGTGTAAATCATGGAAGTACATGAACCGTAACGTCACAAAACTAACCTGAGCGCTATTCAGTCTGCATTTTAAAGTGTGCAGAGAGAGATTTGTGAGAGAAGAATTAGATTTAAGTGTGTAGATTGAGTGTCTGCATTATTTATTCTGGATGTTTTTACAAGTTCTGTGCAGAAAGTTGTTGCAACTAAGATACCTGCTTGGATCTGGACCGGAGACGATGAAGCATCTTTAAAAAACAAACTGCAACAAGACATTTTTACAATCATACAAGTCATTAAAACTCCTTTCTGCTTGAAATATAGCAAATGTTTGAGCTTTTATTTGAAAGTAAAGGAAGCAATCTTGCAGTAAACCTGAAAATTGAACAAACATTTAGTGTTTAAATGTGTCTGAATTATCATTTTTATTAACAATGAAATGCTTTTGCATGTATGAGCAGGAGCTAGTGTGTGTAATCTGGTGCTCTTTATAATAAATAATAATAATAATAATAATAATCATACATTTTATTTCTATAGTGCTTTTCTGGGCACTCAAAGACACTTTACAGGAAATAATAATAATAATAATAATAATAATAATAATAATAATAATAATAATAATAATAATAATAATAATAATAATAATAATAATTCAAAAACAGTCAATTAAAATAGATCGATTAAGGCAGATTTAAACACACAAAAAAAACAACAAAAAAAACAGTGAAATGGTGTCACAATAGTAGATTTATTTCCTTTTTTTGTTGTTTTTGTACGTTTTGATTTCCGCCTCCGTTGGTTTCCTCTTTTACTGTAAAGCTTCTATAACCCTTCTTTTTAAATTTTTTTTTCTTTTTTCTGTGTGGACAAACTGCACTTTTTAAAATGCAGTAAGGTTTTTATTAATGTCTGAACGCACATGCAATGTTTGCACACATGGTTTTACATTTTTAGGGTTAGTTCCAGGTCAAGTTGCACAGAGGCACATTTATGTTTACATCGTCTGATCTGATCTTACGTAAAAGCAATAAAAGGGTTCAGATCTAGCATGAGGATAATTAGATCACATCAGTGTGCTTGTTTGTGTACTACGCCGTCCTCGCCATGGCATCACTTGACGAGCTGTTGACCTGCACTGATGCGTGTTTTCGAGGACCCATTTGCAGAGAATCGTGCTCTCAAGTTGGACTCGACACACATTTTCATCATAGCTTCAAATACCAGAGCCACTGCTTAAATGTTTGGAAACACTGTGATCACTGTATATGACAGACACTACCATTTAAAAGTGTGTTGTCACTTAGAAATGACCTTATTTATGAAAGATGAGCAGTTATTTTCAATGAAGATACCATTAAATGAATGATAAATCCAGTGTAGACATTGTTAATGTGGTAAATGACTATTGTAGCTGGAAACAGCTGATTTTTAATGGAATATCTCCATAGAGGTACAGAGGAACATTTCCAGCAACCATCACTCCTGTGTTCTAATGCTACATTGTGTTAGCTAATGGTGTTGAAAGGCTCACTGATGATTAGAAAACCCTTGAGCAGTTATGTTAGCACATGGATAAAAGTGGGAGTTTTCATGGAAAACATTGAAATTGCCCAGGTGACCTCAAACTTTTGAACGGTAGTGTGTTTCCTGTAGTAAACCGATGGTCAATACTCCAAAGAGGAGGTTTTTCCCCACCTGAGCCCACCAGAGTCAAGGTTTTGGATGTAGTTTGGCTTCAAAATGTTGTTATGTTACAAGAAAATGCATTTTAGGTACATCCAGGTCAGTGCAAGGAATATTAGAGACTACATTCCTAAAGTGGGTCAACTGTATAAATATCTGCTTCCGAACGTTGTGCAGCATTCGCCTGACTCAACAGGCTGCTGAGATTTATGTCGGAAAAAGACACCAAAGAGATTTGAGGCTGAATTCCAGCTCAGAGGAAACTGGACAGTTACGAGCTGCAGTTCTGCCAAAGAGCAAAACTCCAGCGAGAAACAAAACAAAACTTATTCAGACACATTGTTGGAAATGAGGCTGTTCAGCTGATTAACTTGGAAAAAAAAGGATATGTTGAAGATGTATCTTTAGCCGAAGTTGTCTTGGATCAGAAGTCAGACTGACTGAATGTTTTCTGAAAGTTGTCAGCAGGATGGAGAAATGCCAACGTGAAATTCACATGAATACTTAAAAAACTCTCACCAACAGATTGCTTTAAGGTTTAACAACTACAAAGGTTAAATTTAGTTCAAGAGTTTCTCGTGGCACATTTTTAAACAGATGCGTCCTCCCACACACACAAACATCATTCCCCGTGTCCACCGCTTGTCCACATCCATTATTCACACTTGTTTCCCTAATTGCGGTAAATATTTAATCTCCTCGCGCCTCCACGCCTCCTCCAACCATCCTCCTGCTCCCACTCATGCAGAGTCGGTGAGTTCAGCGGCTTTAAATGCAGGAACGGACCGTCTAACATCTGCTGATCTCATATTCATGGATTTCTACCGACTCAATGAGGATTGTAAGAATCGTCATTTCAGTCGCTGAAAACGGCTTTAACGAGGCCAGAAGCACCTCTGATGAGGGCAACATTACCTCCAAGTGCAACAGTTTGGAAGCACAGGACACGCTTTTTGTACCAAAATGAGTCGGTTCATCTTCGAGGAACTTTGACTTGTCAGTTTGTGGCAACAACAAACTTCACAGACAATCTGGAGACGTTTTGGGATTTATGCTCTTGTGTAACATTTTCAGACCATTTATGGAGCAGATTTGTCACAGATTTTATCTGTTTGGTAGCCACACCTGCACACATATACACTGATCAGCCACAACATTAAAACCACTGGCATACTATTGTGTAGGTTTTCTTCATGAAACCAAAAGAGTTCTGACATGTCGGGTATAGGATCTTTGGTGGTGTCCATTGGTGCTTTTTGGGTCCTGTAGGTCGTAGGGTTTGGCTTTGGCCTCGATAGATTGGACTTGTTCCGAAGCATCCTGTTGATGATCCACTGCATTGGGATGTAGAGAGTTTGGAGGCTCTTAGGTTGTGTTCCTTGATCTGTTCTTGAGCAGTTTTTGAGGTGTAGTGGGACACATTGTCTTACTGGGGGGGCTGTTGTCACCCAATAGGAGTGTTCTTAGTAGGTGGTACATGTCAAAATAACTTCCAGATGAATGCCAGGACCCAAGGTTTCTGAGCAAAATGCTGCATTATTACGAGAAAATCAATGATGTATACCTCAGCTGTCGATGGTTTTAATGTTATGTCTGATCGCTGTATGATGTAAGAAAGCTTTTATTTTGAAATTGCTTTGTTTTTAGTTTCTGGACAAAGTTACAGGGGAAAGTTTGACTCCAAAGTAGAAGCCCTGTTCGATATAAACCAATCATTTTCTATATATCTGAAGTAAAATTTTAAACATACACACTTTACTACCCATTTCTCTGCTGCACAAATTGGAAAAGAAATGCAATTATAAGAATAGAGACTGTTTATGGAGCAGATATGCTGAAAACATTTGGGCATATCCAGTTCTCCCTTCTTCTTCTGTTGTTTCTTCGAGCAGATTAGACTATTTTTCTACAGTCTTTACCTTTATTTGATACAAAATAGTGGAGAGAGACTAGAAATGCAAGCAAGAGAGCAAAGGTCTAGATATTTGTGCCATGTGGTGTCCAATCTAAACTCAGCTTTCTCTTCTTAAATGTGCTTTGTTTTTGTTTTTAGTGAAGTAACTAGCATTTGCTACCCAAAATAACGTCACATCATCTACGTAACGTTGAAATTTGTTAGCAAACAAGACTAAAGGCTTAAACCATGCTGGCACGGGTTCTACGAGACACTGTGCACAGTCAGATGATGAAGTCTGGCTACATGCAAACACTACAAACTGTACACGTACTGCAGTTAACACTAGGACTGCATCATATAGTGGTTCAGAACTGACAGAGTTATGGTCACTAAAAACAGTCACATTTTCCACAACAAATCTACGAGAAACATCATTTACTCTGATTTTAGGGAGCTCAGGATGATCTAAAGTATTGCAAAAGTTTCCAGAAAAACACATTTGTCAACCTTTTAGAGCAGAAATGATGCAGTGGGGTTGCAGGTTTTAGCTTTTCTGCATCGGCATCAGACTTTTTTATGCTTTATTATTTGCCTTTTACCTGTAAAGTGTCTTTGAGTGCCCAGAAAAGTGCTATACAAAAAAATATCTTATTATGATTATGCTAGCAGCTCTGTATTAGTTGCTAAATTGGCTAAGCTAAATGCTAACATGCTTATTTTAAGCAGGTTTACCATCCGAATTTAGCATCGTAGCATGCTAATATTTCCTAATTAGCTCAGAGAACAAAGGCTACATGGGATTTGTGGTTGGTTTTGCAGGTTGAAAAGCAGAAATAATAAAAGTTGGACCTGGAGGAAAAGTCAGATCAGCGTTATGAGGATAAATTATGAATTTCTGGACCAAATTTGGTGGAAATTCAAGCAGATGTTGAAGTTTTTTGACACTAGATCTGCTTGAAGCTCTGGAAGAAATGTCAAGGGATGACTAGACATCATCCGAAGGGGACAATAAACATCTGAACGAAATTTCACAGTAATCCGTCCAGTAGTTGGGATGTTTCAATTGAAGAAAACGTGGTGGACTGACTGATTGTTTAGCATCCTCTGATTTTCTTCATGTATCAGAATTTGTTAAATTAGCTCAACAATTTCACACAAAGCATGTAAAATGACTCAATTCTGCTCAGAATATTTTGTGATTTCAAATTTGTGTACGCAAGACCGTAGATGAGGGATGCAGAAAGACTTTAGATTTGGTTTCTGAAGAACTGGCGAGTTCATTGTGAATTGCAGAGCTTTAAAACCTGCTCTGAAATGGTTTAACAACTGCATGTGAAACAGGTTGCGGGACAGAATATTAGACGCTCAGAACCAGCAGCAGCACCGTCCAGATCAGAAACTTAAAGGCAAAAAATGTTGTCTCTGAATTTACATCTTCCCCTTTCAATTGTTTTTAAATTCTATAATGGGGAAGCTGACGCATTAAAAACATTGCAGCTCTGAGTGCAGCTCTCTGTCAGAACATGCAGCTCAGCGTCTGAGAAACTGCTCCCTGATTTATGTAGATCTCATATTAAAGCTCCGCTGTGAAGCAGAACTCATGTTTTATTCACAGCTGCAGCCACGTGTGTGGTTCTACGTTCTGTATATATATTTCTTTCTATAGATATATTTACGTGTTTGTGTGTTGTTGTGTCTGATTCGTTGCAGGATCGCCGGATTTACTAAGCAGAGACAGAAACAGACAGACGGTAAGAAACGGTGAAAATCAGAGAAAGTGGTGGGAAGAAAAGAAACAGTCAGACTCAGTTAGAGCTCAGAAAGGTTTTGGAAAGACAGCAGCTCTGCAGATGGAATAATGTGACCAATCGTGTTTTATCTGGGTAATGAAGCATCAAACTGCAGATTGTTTAAAGATCTATATTCACACATTGGCTCTACAGTAGACATCAGATGGACTGGAATCTAGACGTTTTACTGAGCTTAAATATGACTAATCACTGATGTTATTCTCTTTTAGTTTACTTTGCATTTTACCTCCCCCGTCTATTTTGCTTTTATTTGTTCTTTTAATGTGACGTATTTTGAAAAAACCCGGGTTAGGGTTTTAAACCCGAGTTAACTTTGTTCTGTCAACCTCTGACAGAACCTTTTCCAGAATGACAGCAACTCAAAACTTATACAAAATTACATAAAACTGTCCAAAATGATGAAAAATCTCCCAACATTTTGTTCAAAGTGACTTGGGAAATTTTCAGAAACAATTTAAAAATCCAAAATTGACTTAAAATCTACACCAATTGATTGAAAACTAAGGTTTAAAATGCCCAATTACACCAAAATTACACCATTTATCAGAGCAAAACACTGTAAAAACTAACTTTCCTACTATTCAGTGTCATGCCATTCTGTTGGGAAACGTAAACAACTCCAAGCTTGAAATTGTAACATTTTAATCATCTCTATTTCTTCTAAAATCTAGTTAAATTTAAAGCGTTTACTCCGACCAGATTCTGTAAAAAACTCAAAATTCTGTGCTCCTTGGTAAAACTGTGAAGTCATCAGAGACTCAGATGTCCGTCTTTTGTGGACAAATTTTAAAATTGATGTTCTGTCGAGTTCATGAAGCATCAAACGAGTGAAGCCAGATGTATTAAAGATATGTTTGGGCATCTAGAATAAATATTAGATAGAATATATGCTGCTTTTATTCGTTCATTTCTTCTTTTCATGTGAAGTATTTTGTCAAGTTTTTACAACATTCATATAAAAATTCACCTTCTTAACCACAAAAACTTGCCTGCGGGTTTAAAATGCATGTTGTTTTTACAAATTCCCCAAAATTAGACCATTTATCAGAGCAAGAAACTGGAAAAACTGAGACTCATTGGGTTTTGCACATTTGAATGAAATTTCGGTGCATTGGCTCGCCATTGGACTGGTGAAAAATAATCCAAAAATATATGTATAGAATATCACAATATATACAAGATATATTTTTAAAGCAATGTAAGTTAAAAACAGTCGAGCAGCAGTTTCAAACTGCATAAATCGCTGTAAAAACTGAGAGACTCGTTGGGTTTTGAAGTTTACGATGGTCTTCGAACTACTCATCAGCGTCATGCCATTCTATCTTTGAGTTTTAAATTTTAACAGAATCACTTCACTCAACATGTTTAATTTAAAATCTTGTTAAATTTAAAGTATTTTCTGTAAAAAAGTAAAAATTCTGCACCGCTTGGTGCAACTTTGAAGCCATCAGTGACTCAGTTGTGATGAACTGTGACATTACAAACATTCCGTATATTTTTGGATTGAACTGCAGGCAGTGTATGGGGTACAGTGTCCAAAGCAGACAAATAAAAACATAACTAGTAAAATTATAGTATCATTTTTTGCCCTGTATTAGTTAAACTTGTGTGCACTTGGAAACATGTTGTGAATGTTGACTACAGTTGTTGTGAAATAAATGAAAGGAAGTTTTAAAAAGGTCACACGAGCAAAAAGATTCAAAAAGTCCAATCCTTGATTTGGTTTATAATTTTTCCTGATCACATCTGGCTCCTGGTGACAGTTTGGCTTTAAAAGATTATTAAATTGTTTATTCATCCAGTTTGTTGACAGGAAAAATGAATAAAGACTCAAACAGCAAGCAGAGGAATGTCAGCAAGACAAACTAGAAGATCATCTCTGTAAACTGAAAACAATCCAGCAGACGGCTTTAAAAATGCAGAAGAATAAATGCAAATTGTGCGATTCCCAGTTAAACCTCAGCTCTGCGCTCCGAGTGTTAGTTCACTTTGATGGAGGGCTAGAAGAGGAAAATGGGGGCGACATCCTTTAGATCTGCTTCACTTTTACTAAACGCTCTCGGTGGGGAGACAACAAATTGTTGCTGATTGTTTTTATTTTTGTTTTTTTGTTTTTTTTGTCACAAGAAGCTGACGGCTGAGTGAAGGAACAAAGAGTGCAGCAGGACAGTGGAGATTTTAGGAGAAACCATGAAGTCAGTTTCTGCAGCTGATCAGAAGCAGGGATTTCACTGTTGGGGTTGGAGGGGTAGGGTTAGGTCCAGAAATACGAGTTTTTATCACTCGAACCTCCTGCAGAGGCTCAAACAACCACAGAACACAAATGCAGAAGAGCTCATCCAACAGCAGGCAAACCCCAACATGACCTTCATAAATATGGAATGAAGAAAAAACCACAATCTGAGGTGTGAATGTAGACCGTGTCCATATTTAATGAATTATCCAGTAAAGCATCACGTCAGGTGGAATCACAGAATATTTGAATAGAAATCCAGATTTAGTATGTAGTTAAAGAATATTCAGTATCTGCAGATACTGAGTCCCAATCAAATGCAGTTTTCCTTCATAAAACACACTTTAAACCCATTAAAATTATTAAAATCAATTGACAACTGAATGGTAGAAACAAATTGAATTTCTGCACCGAAGCTGTTCCTTAATATTACGTATGCTGTAAGAAATTAACATTTTAAAACAGATTTTAACTGCAATTTCTTGAACAATTTTACTGTTATTTTCCAGTTTTTCCCAGTTTTGTTAAATTACAGATAATATCTGATAAAATCTGTAAAAAAAAAAAAAAAGTTTTAATTTACCAGCTAACTGGCCACGTGTCCACATCAATGATCTGTATTTTTTACGTATAT
Organism: Amphiprion clarkii; assembly: GCA_027123335.1. Lineage (NCBI taxonomy): Eukaryota > Metazoa > Chordata > Actinopteri > Pomacentridae > Amphiprion > Amphiprion clarkii. Next base: position 3,207,250 of record CM049581.1, on the reverse strand, counting down.
TATTATATATTCACATATATTAACCAGGAAAACTAGTTTTAAAATGTGTAATTTACATGTTTACTATAAAAAATATATAATAAATGAAAACAGGCCAAATCTGTAAATGATGTCAACATCAAATATATATATATATATATATATTTTTTTTTTTTCTTAACTTTTTTCACTATATTTGCATCATCAACAAACAGAAAAAATATATTTTACAGATATCCGCTGCTTTTATTTGTTTGTTTTTAAATTATTAGATACATTATAATAATATTACATATTAAGGATTGAAAATTGGTGAAGCAAGTTCTGCTTCACAGATTTCCCCGACTCCGTTAAATAACACACATCTAGGAAAACTATAAAAATAGTATCTGATGATATATTCCATGTATTCTGCATTTAAATAGCTGAAAATGTAAAGAATGTCAAAAATCTGTATTTTTACAAATAGTAATTTGTTTTTTTTTACAATGTGTGGCTGTAAAATGAGACTGTTGTTCTGTATATAAATCTGCTTTAAATATATTTTACAGATATTTGCTGTTATTTGAAAGAACATTTGTGTATAATAAGGATTGAAAAATGGGGAATAAAATGGCTATTTGTTACTTTACAGTGAATTATTGTAAAATGACACAGTTTTGCTGTATGTAATTGCTTAAAATAAGAATTCTTTGAAAATATTTGCCATTATTGTTATTATTATTATTTGTTTTTGAATGTTGGACGTAGTGTTTAACATATTTTTTTTCTTTTGGCAGCCAGGGTGCCAGAAAAAAAAGTATTACTATTATTTTAATTTAATTTTTAACAGTATTTCTTTTGTTACATTCGTGAACCTTGGTGTATCTCCTCTCAAAATATTTGCAGATATAACAAGTTGTACGGCTTTTATTTTCCAATTTTCGACATTTCAGCCTCATTATGAAAATAAATTGTGACTTTCTTCCACACTCCAGTCCAGCAGGTGGCGGTAATGAACCTTAAAACCGGTTTGCAAACCAACAGTCAAACCAAATAAAGAAGAATGAATAAGAAGATTTGCGCTTGAAACCTTTGCAAGAGCAGTTTGTGCTCAATAAAGCAGTTTAAAAATACCTCGATGGATGAGGAACGTTCCTCATATTAAGACCACAAACCAGCAGCAGCAGAAGAAGAACAGAAGTGGACTTACTATGGTGAAGTTCATGACCTTTAGGATCCAGATAGTTAGAGCCAAGTTGACCAGGATCAGGATCATCAGCAGCAGGACGAAGAAGTAAAGGCAGCGTTTCCTCCAGCCGTATATTCCCACTTTGTAAACTTGGGGTTTCTCTGAACTCTGGACATTGTTCCTATGAGTGCACTGTTCCTGGGTCATCTAGGGGGAAGAACAAGAAGAAGAAACATGATTATGGCTGCAGACGACATCAGCGTTCCTGATAACAAGCTCATCTGTCCGTTTGTACTTGTGGGGGATCTGTACGGCTCCAACTAAGCTACAAACATGAAGCTAAAGCTGCATTAATGGATGGTTTATCCACAGAATTGAGATTTTATCATCTGGGTTGAGAAGTTTCAGCTTTTTAACGGTGTTAGTGTTCATCACTCTGCACTTTTAGCTCATATTAAGCTACTAAACTAAAGCTGAAGCTGTATTTTTTGATGCTTTATCCACAGAATTGAGATGTTATCATCTTAGTTGAGAAGTTTCAGCTTCTTAGCCATGTTAGCATTCACCACTCTGCCCTTTTAGCTCATATTAAGCTACTAAACTAATGCTAAAGCTGCATTTATTTATATTTCATCCACAGAATTGACATAACACTTTTTAACAGCATTAGCGTTCATCACTCTGCCCTTTTAGCTCCTGTTGAGCTACTAAACTAAAGCTAAAGCTGTATTTATTGATGTTTTATGAACAGAATTGAGATTTTATCATCTTGGTTGAGAAGTTTCAGCTTCTTAGCCACACTAGCATTTACCACTCTGCCCTTTTAGCTCATATTAAGCTACTAAACTAATGCTAAAACTGCATTAATTGATGTTTTATCCACAGAATGGACATATTAGTGCTTTTTAATGCCGTTAGCGTTCATCACTCTGCACTTTTAGCTCCTATTGAGCTACTAAACTAAAGCTGAAGCTGTATTTATTGATGTTTTATCCACAGAATTGAGATTTTATCATCTTGGTTGAGAAGTTTCAGCTTTTGAACGGCGTTAGCGTTCATCACTCTGCACTTTCAGCTCCTATTTGTTCGTTGCCGTCTCCTGAGAGAAACGTTTAGCTGCACTGGAGCTGCAAAAAAAACCCTTTATAGCTACTTGATTGCTTGGAAACTTATGATGCGGCTCTGCAGAGAAAATGGAAAATGACCTTAAAGATGAGAGATTATAAGAACATCACTACAAATAAACATTCCTCTCACATGGCGGCAGTCGAGCCGCTGACCAGCCACTCAGCTCTGGCACAATGAAAGACAGTTTAGTTAGCGATTGCATTGATTGATTAGCCCATAAGTGGTCTATAACTCCATTACACCCCCTCTGCCCCGCCGATGCGCTGATAGTGGCGATTAATGATGATTCTAATTGTCCGCCCGTGAAGACGAGGAGGCATTGTTCACTTCCAGCACCGTAATAACGGCCTAATAACTCTGTGGAAAAACACAATTTACTGTGGGCCTCACCCCACCAGAGCTGATGGCTTCTGACAGCTGCACGCATTAGCTGCTAACTGAAACAAATGGCGCGAGACAGGAGGCGCCCAAACACCAGTCAGCAAGACACACAAAAAAGGGGGAAATCTCATCGTGTACGCTCAGATTTTAGATTTGGGTTTGACGGCGGGATGCAGAGGAGCAGAGAGAGATCTTTGTGATGTCCGGTCTGATAGAAGAGACGAGAAAAAAACACTGAGAGAATCAGAGAAGCCAAAAAAAAAAGACACAAAACTGTCATCCCGATTGAAGCTGTTCTCAAAAATCTCAACATCGCCTTCGTTTTTTTTAATTGTTTTTCTGGGGAAGAGATTAAAGTAGACAAAACTCTGTCACATTTAGGGTCATCTGAAGTCGAAATTGAAGAAAAAATGTGTTACGGTAAATGTGTTGTGTTGTTTTTAGAAAAATATATCGTTATTTTACAGATTTTCCCAGTTTAAAAAAAAATTACAGATAATAACTCATAAAATCGCAGAAAATATGTATTAGTTCACATGTTAACTGTGGAACACAAGCCAAATGACATCAAAAATGGTCATGGTAATTCATGATTTTACAATGTTTAGGCATAAAATTAATCTTTTGAATTTATTTTTATTGTATTTATTTTTTTTTACTATTTTTCAAATATTTGAATGAGGAAACAATGTTGGTATTTTAACCTTATTTTAAAAAATAATTTGGCATTTTAAGTATTTTTTTATTACAGATATTCACTATTATGTGAAAGAAAATTATGCATATTAAGGACTGAAAAATTATAAATATTTTGTTATTTAATAGTTTTTTTCTCTTTTGTTAAATTATAGATAATAATGAGTAAAGTCACAGAAAAATAACGTCAATTGACTTGTTAACCATAAGAACCAGGCCAAGACAGTAAGAAATATTGACATTAAAATCAGTGTTTTTATAAATGTTAATTCATTGTTTTACCATGTTTGATGCTTTAAATTAGTGAAACGTTTTTTTTTCCACATTATTCAAAAAATATTATGGACAGCTTGCTCCTGTTTTCTTAAATTACAATTAATATGGAGCAAAATCACAGAAAAAAAGTATTAATTTTGAGTGTCAAAATCACGCAAATAAAAATAATTATAATAAAATAGGCCCAAACTGTCATCATCATGACACGAATTTACTGTATTTAATGTAGCCGAAACTATTGTTGGGTTTTTTACAGATATTTGTTGTTTGAAAGAAAAATTTTGTCTTTGAAGGACAGAAAAATTATAAATGATGGACTAATTTACTGGTTGATTGTCAAAACAAGCTAAAAAAAAAAGAAACAATCATGTCCACATCAATTTACTGTATCTAAATGAGACAAAATATATTATAATATAGAATATTATTTCACAGATATTTGCTGTTAATTGAAAGAAAAAATATGTATTTCAAGGATTACAAAATGGGAAATAAAATTTTAACTGCTATTTTACAGATATTCCCTGCTTTGTTAAATTATGCTGAATATCTTGTAAAATCACACAAAATATACATGAATTTACATTTTAAACTTAAAAAACAACAACAATCTGTATTTTAATAAATGGTAATTCATTCTTTTGCAATGTTTAAGATAAAATAAATTTTATTGATCCCTCGCCGTGAAAATTACACTTTCTTCATTATATTTAAAACAGCAAAACATATTGTTATCTTGCAAATATTTGGTGTTATTTAAAAGAAAAATATGCATATTAAGCATTATGTATACAGATTGCCTTTGTTTTATTAAATTGCATGTAATATTTAGAAAAAACACCAAAATGATTCTTCTTCTTCGTATTATTATTATTATTATTATTATTATTATTATTATTATTATTATTATTATTATTATTATTATTATTACTATGGGGTCAACCAAAACCACTGAGATTTTTACTCTGGATGTGATAATCGGGCCAAAAATATTCACATTTTAACTTTTTTTCCTTAAAAAAAAATCCATCCTGTCAATTATTCTATTCTAGTCTATTGTATTGTATTGTATTGTATTGTATTGTATTGTATTGTATTGTATTGTATTGTATTCTATTCTATTCTATTCTATTCTATTCTATTCTAATCTATTCTATTCTATTCTATTCTATTCTAATCTATTCTAATCTATTCTATTCTATTCTATTCTATTCTATTCTATTCTATTCTATTCTATTCTATTCTATTCTATTCTATTCTATTGTATTCTATTCTATTCTATTCTATTCTATTCTATTCTATTCTATTCTATTCTATTCTATTCTATTCTATTCTAATCTATTGTATTGTATTCTATTCTATTCTATTCTATTCTCTTCTCTTCTCTTCTCTTCTCTTCTCTTCTCCTCTTCTCCTCTCTTCTCTTCTCTTCTATTCTATTCTATTCTATTCTATTCTATTCTATTCTATTCTATTCTATTCTATTCTATTCTATTCTATTCTATTCTATTCTATTCTATTCTAATCTATTCTATTCTAATCTATTCTATTCTATTCTATTCTATTCTATTCTATTCTATTCTATTCTATTCTAATCTATTCTATTCTAATCTATTCTATTCTATTCTAATCTATTCTATTCTATTCTATTCTATTCTATTCTATTCCATTCCATTCCATTCTATTCTAGTCTATTGTATTGTATTGTATTGTATTGTATTGTATTCCATTCTATTCTATTCTATTCTATTCTATTCTATTCTATTCTATTCTATTCTATTCTATTCTATTCTATTCTATTCTATTCTAGTCTATTGTATTGTATTGTATTGTATTGTATTCTATTCTATTCTATTCTATTCTATTCTATTCTATTCTATTCTATTCTATTCTATTCTATTCTATTCTATTCCATTCCATTCTATTCTATTCTAGTCTATTGTATTGTATTGTATTGTATTGTATTGTATTCTATTCTATTCTATTCTATTCTATTCTATTCTATTCTATTCTATTCTATTCTATTCTATTCTATTGTAATCTATTCTATTCTATTCTAATCTATTCTATTCTAATCTATTCTATTCTATTCTATTCTATTCTATTCTATTCTATTCTATTCTATTCTATTCTATTCTATTCTATTCTATTCTAATCTATTCTATTCTAATCTATTCTATTCTATTCTAATCTATTCTATTCTATTCTATTCTATTCTATTCCATTCCATTCCATTCTATTCTAGTCTATTGTATTGTATTGTATTGTATTGTATTGTATTCCATTCTATTCTATTCTATTCTATTCTATTCTATTCTATTCTATTCTATTCTATTCTATTCTATTCTATTCTATTCTATTCTAGTCTATTGTATTGTATTGTATTCTATTCTATTCTATTCTATTCTATTCTATTCTATTCTATTCTATTCTATTCTATTCTATTCCATTCCATTCTATTCTATTCTAGTCTATTGTATTGTATTGTATTGTATTGTATTCTATTCTATTCTATTCTATTCTATTCTATTCTATTCTATTCTATTCTATTCTATTCTATTCTATTCTATTGTAATCTATTCTATTCTATTCTAATCTATTCTATTCTAATCTATTCTATTCTATTCTATTCTATTCTATTCTATTCTATTCTATTCTATTCTCTTCTATTCTATTCTATTCTATTCTAGTCTGTTGTATTGTATTGTATTGTATTGTATTGTATTGTATTGTATTGTATTCTATTCTATTCTATTCTATTCTATTCTAATCGCTGGGTATTATTGTAATAGTTGATAACTGAGGGATAATCTGGTTAATCGCTGCAGCTCTTGCCTGCATGTGAATTAGTTTTCATGCTTTCGTGGTAAAGAAAGAACGAGTTCTGCAGAGAAAGAGCCTGAGATCTATCAGGAACCTGATCGTTCTCCTTTCATGCTTTAAATGATCGTACAGGAGTTCAGTCATTGTTTTATTCTACTGTGAACCAGAGACTCGTGGCTCCAGCTCAGTATTTAGATGAAACGTGACAAACAGCAGCTCTGAGCTACACATTAATACCACAAAGATCAACAGAGCTTCCAGTGAGTCACGAACCGTCCAATCAGAGCCGCTTTTATTCATTCTGAGAAACATCACAGAAAGACTGACAGGCAGCTTTTCCATTTCCTTTCTCTAGATTAGTTTTTTGGGATTTGGTTTTCTTCTGGTCCGCTGTGACAGCTTCAGATAACCGATATGAGAACTTCAAAATGAAACTGATTATGTGAGTAAAATCAGGTCCAGTACACTGACGGTGGCCAGAAAATAGAAAAAGCCCTGAGAGAGAGTTTTAGAGAACAGCGTTCAGTAATTTATGGAAATGTGAAGAGAAAAGTAGATATATATTTCTAATTCCCAAAAATCCTTCACTGTACGGAAACACTGTATTATACAATATTATAAAAAAACTGTAAAACCTGAAGCTTTTTGCTGTCAAAAATAACAGCAGGCAGCTGTAAAAACAGACAGTATGAACTGAAAAATATGAAGAGAAAGGAGACGAAATTATCCTAAAGAGATGCGATACAACACAAAGGAAAAATGAGACCCAAAACAACAGAAACAGGACACAAAATGAGACAAAATAATGACAAAAATTAGACACAAAACAACAAAAGCAAGACTTAAAACAATGAGACTCAAAGTAAAACTAAGTCAGACACAAAATGCCCAAAATACAGTAAACAAAACGCGAACAAAGAAAATCATCCTTGAGGACAGAAGAGAAGAAAAGCTGAAGCTGCAGACGTGTTCAGGAGTCGAGGCGACGGAATAAAGAGTGTGTTCATCGTTCAGGTGTAAATGTGTGAGTCCACCATGTACACACTGTGTGGGTTTATCTACAACAACAACAACAACAACAGCAGCAGCAGCAGCACAGAGGCTGATCTGCCACTAATCTGATGCTAGAAACACGTTTTAATCCGGGCATGTTGTCGACACACCTGATGATAAGAACAAGAACATCACAAGACTCTCATATTTCATTTATTTACTTATAAATATGAAAACGAAGCGTCTTGTTCTGTATGAGGTTTGAGAATGAACCGTCTGAACCCCAAAGCCACGTTTAAAAGGCATTTTATTATTTTAAAAAATCACCAAAATTATACCATTTATCAGAGCCATAAACTGTAAAAACTGAAAAAATCTGCTAGTTTTTATCTTCCGGGTGGTCTTTGAAGTTATCATCTGTGATGTACGGTTTCATCAGGAAAATTACCAAATCTAAGCTAAATGTCTGTTTTCATTCTCCTCTTGATCAAACGTGTTTAGACACAACAACGGGAATAAACATGACGTTAGACGTGTGGTTTGAAAGTTATTTTATCTATCAAAACACATTATTTAGTTGGGAAAATTATCCAGGTTTTAAAGGCATGTCATTTGCAAAAAAATTACCAAAATTACAGAGTTTTGTAGAGATAAAAACTGTAAAAACAGAAACAATCAACTGATTTTCAACTCTCAGATTACCCTTGAACTAATGATATGTGATTTATGGCTTCATTGGGAAAATTAAACTAATCTAAGCTTTCCAAAATCACCAAAATTACACATTTATCAGAGCCAAAAAGTGTAAAAACTGAAATATTCTGCAGCTGTTCACCTCTCAGATTGTCCTTGAAATAATCACGTGTGATTTGTGGTTTCATCGGGAAAATGAACCAAATCAAGGCTTAGAATCTGTTTGGTTTCTCTAATTGACAGAGCTGTTTAACTTTCTGCACTCCAGGAGGTTTGAAATGAAAATTACCTGAAAAAAAAAAATCCCCAAAAGTCAAAAACTTTAAAATCAGTTAAAACACGCAGATTTTTATTTGGTCCTTAAAGTAATCAGTGTGATGCATCAAGAAATAAACCAAGTCTAAGCTTTAATCTGTTTACATTCTTTGAATGGATGAGAGCCGTTTTGGATCAGAATATGGATCAATATAACACTAAACATATGGTTTTAATCCTCTAAACCCTCAGCAGGTTGGAAAATCATGTTGTCTATAAAAAATCTTCAGAATGACATCATTTATCAGAGACAGAAGCTGTAAAATCACAGAGTCATCTCTGATGTACCATTTAGTCGGGAAATTTGACCAAATCTAAGCTTAAAGATGCGATATTTTGTCAAAGTAATTTTATTCAACAGATTTCATGAAGAAAATCACCAAAAAAAGGATTTGCACTCAACAGAAACTGCAAAAAATCAAATATTTTGCCCTCCTTGGCTCAAACGTGACAAAAAAATCAGCAGAGTTTTCAGCTGAACTGCAGGCAGTGTTTCCAGAGAGGAGGCAAGTATGGAAACAGATGTTTGCAGTTAATTATCTACAGTATGTAGAGTCACCTTTTGAGAAAATATCCTACATGTTGTTGTTTGTTTTAATAAGACTTCAGGCTTTATAATTGAATCATATTACACTGAAAACATGTCTGAGTTCTCTCGCCCTCTAGCAGCTGCTGTGCAGAGTTACAGGATTTTATCCTGCAGTGAAAAACACCCATAAAGTGAACTTTAACAAGTAGAAAAATGTGAACTCTTGGCTGGAAAACGCTTGTGGCAGCTGCATGTGAGCGAACATTCATGGACGTCATGGAATTATTTCCTCTACTGAGTTATAAAATCAGCTTCACATAAAGTTGGACAATCTGTCTGTTTAACGTGAAACGGGTCACATGATGCACCGATTCTGCCACCGACAGACGCTTTTAAATGTGCAGAAGTGGAATCGCAGCAGCTTCACTGCTCGGGACGCGTTGAATCGTAGACGAGATGAACAATCAGTCGGTGCAGAAAACGGACACGAAGCCTGAACAGACAGAATGGAACGGATGTGAAAACGTCCGTCACTGATCATGTGTGGATGTAGAAGCTGTTATAGAGACGGATAATTACTGAGCATGAATCCAGATCACAGATTTATAACATGAGACTCCTACATGCATCATTAGTTATCTTTCAAAAAGGCCCAAGTTACACCATTTATAAGAGCCAGAAACTGTAAAAACAGAAACAAATAGCAGATTTTTAATGTTCTCACTGTAACGCAACGACTAAACTTAACCTAATCTCAGCTTAAAATTGGGATATTTGATCGAAGTCTCATTTAAAAATGTGCAAAAAATAAAGACTTCACGATGAAAAGACTCTGTAAAAAGAAAGAATTCTGCGTACCTTGATGCAACTATGAAGCTATTAGTGACTCAGCTGTGACCAACACTAAGGTGGGAAAAATTCTGAGAGTTTTCAGCTGAACTGCAGGCAGTGTGTTCACATAGTAGGCAGGAGGGAAGTATGGAAACAAATTAAAAATGTAAATAGTAAAATGTCTGTACTGTGTAGAATCTCCAATATTTCCAGTGTGAGCACTTGGAAAAATATTGATATGTTGACTTTTGTTTGTTCTTGATTAGGATTGTTGACATTATTAATATGTCACACGACAACGAAGAGTTTTCTCTACTTCTTTGTGGTTGTTTTGTTTCCACAGAGATGCAGGAAAAATGTGACAGGAGCAAAACAAAAAAACAAAAGTAAACTGTTGAGAGGGTTAATATTCTGGTAAATCTCCAGGCTGCTGTAATTTCTGCATCAACACTGCGACGTGTTCATGCTCAATTATCACATCACTGGAAGTGTTTGAAGGCAAACAAACTGGTTTTGACCTTTTTTTAGTTGCTCGATTAAAAAAGAAAACTTCCACCGTTCTCATTTTTCAAAACATGTCAACAAGAAAAGTCCATCTGATACGTAATTTACACCAACTCAAGAGTTTTCTTTTTACTTTACTTACAAGACAAGACATGAAAGTTGTGGAAAGAAACACTGGAAGGAAGATTTGGTTCCAAAAAGAAACACAACATCAGTTAAGTGGTAATATCTGGCAACAAAAAACCAAAACAGGTACTTCATCTGCATGACTAGTTAGTTTCTCCATTTAAATGCATAAATCAGAACCTCAAAGCTCTATAAAAATGAGTGTAAAATCAGATCTGAGTGCAATCCAAAGCAGAAAGAAATTATTTTGGATGCTTTCGTCAGTGTTACACCATAAAAGACACATAAAAATGCAGCTTTCTAAATATATTTTTCAGTTTGGATGCAGATACATGACCATCCAATAGTTCCAGACTCATTAACCCTTAGATGCATCAGTGGGTCAAAAATAACGTCGTTTTCTTGCAATGTCTTTGTAATGAAAAGTTATCATTTCATATTCCAGGTATTCCTTAAAAAACATGTTTCTGATATCATTCCATTTCAGTTTTTAAGGTACCTTTTATACTTTTGAAGAAATTCTATTTGTATTCCTACTCCAAGCTTTTCCCATAGAAGCAAACCTGTGATTCTTATCAGCTGTGACTGTCAGGAATATATTTACTGTGGACCACACACACTATGTCAGACTGATCGGGAAGATTATTTTACACAGCAAGACCTGATACACAGAAGTATTGTCTGGGTCAATACAGAATTACAGGACTTTTTATAACATAGCTGACATTTTTGCTGTTTTCAGGCCTAAAATCAACCAAACACCACATGGCATTTTAGAGAAAGATTCTTCTAAATATTATAGATATAATTGAGTAAAACTGAAATTGAAAGTTATTTCTAAAGATATTGTAGCAAACCTGTTGACTACTTTACATTAAATAACTCAGAAAGTCTGTTCTTCAGGAGGAAATGACATCATGTGGAGCAGGTCATGTGATCTGGAATCAACACACTTCCTGGAGAGGTGTTTTTGTAATGGGGAACTTAGTGGAAAGTGATTTCTTGGACACAGATACAATTTATTTTCCATCTATAATGTGATATTTTGCCAAAAAGAAATATCTGTCATGATTATCGCAACTTAATAAAAAGAACACAATCAAAACAATTTCTGAATGAGCTCATTTTATTATTGTTTAGCTAATTAGAAGATGGTTGTTATTAAATTTTGATGGTTATTTAGTTGACATTTTAGTGAAAGTGATTTTTTCCATAATAAATAATTATGGAGTTTGTAAAGACATGATCATAATGAACATAAAAAACATTAGTTTTTATTTTTAATAAAAATGTATGCCAGATACATCCTATGCAGTTCAGAAATCCCTCAGTTATATATTGATCATCTACATTTTTCACCTCAGAAAACATTTGAGGTCACCAAATGGATATTTTTCAACATACCTGGACATTCTTGTGTGAAAGGTGTGTGTCATTATTATGTGCTGCCAAATTAGCCTACTTTATAGTTAGCTAACATTAGCTAGCTAACTAAGCTAACTAGCTAGTCTATGTATTGAGTGCATGTGTGCATTTATTTATATAGCTACATATTGACTGATAGGTTTGCTTGTCAAACATGAAATCCTTCTTGTGTGGACAAAAATATAATACAAACAAAAACACAAAATTATTATTCTTAACCAAAATGACAAAACTGGCATAAAAGTACATTGATTGTTAAACAGGTGGTTTTTGATCTACTTATGGAAGCGTTCAGGGTCCAATCATTGGAGCATCTAAGGCTTAATCCTGCCTGTCTAGAAGCATTCAAGTCATTTGTTGAAAATTCCTTCACTTTTTCACATCATAAAATGTATATAATCACAGAAGAACTTCGTATTTTCCTACTTTTTGACCCAGTAGTATCTATGTTTGGCTAATAGAATCAGTGAACTGCTAGTTTCTTGTGTCTGCAGCAGTATTCATTATCCGACCTGAATAACAGCTCAGTGTGCACTAAAATAATCGTAGGAGTCTGCATCTTTACTTAGAATGGGAATAAATGGTGTAAACCTTCCAGCATGACGACGCGTCTCCTGCAGCAGCTTGACAAACAGATGGCGACACTAATCAAAAATCCAAACACAATAACAAATTGCTGATGGTTTTTTACAAATGCGCTCGTTGCTTGATTGGTTTTCTTATTCCTGCACATGCACAGAATTACATTGTGGAGCTCCTCCGCTCACACAAATCAAATGAAACGTAGTGCAGTAATAAAAGAGAACTGCTGGCTGCTGCTGCTTCCTTCAGACTCTGCATTCATGCACAAACAGCACTGATAGCTTTGCAATAAAGTGCGAGGCTAGGAGCTGCGAGCATCGAGAGCGGAGCTTGGTTACGAGCTAAATAACGGCCACTCTGGTAAGAGCGAAGGTGTGCGCGCTAAGAAAGTCCAGCCCAAGAGCCGCGGAGAAAGAAAATAAGTGGCAAATTGGAGGCAAATGAAATCAGTGGCCTTTTGAGCCTTTTTCCCTCCAGCTCAGCCAACTATTCAGTGGAAGAGCCTGAAGAGAAACCAACGGCCCAAAAACAAAGTCTGTCTCTGATTAGAGGCAGAAATGAGGTTTTACAAAATGTTATTGGTCATTGCTGCTGCCAAATAGCCAGGCAGCTCCCATTAGGACCTTTATAGACGACATGTGGATCGGCTGCTGCCAACGGAAACGCCTTTACTGGGGCCTGCAAATGATGGACGACGGCCAGAGGAGGCTTGTTTGTGGCTAAACAGCGGAAATGAAATGTGATCGGCTGACTGAGAAGTTACTGAAGGTTTTACTGACGCTGGGTTTGGCTTTGGAGAGAATCTGCAGGATCGCTGCTCTTCTACGTTTACTTTCTGGCTCACAAGTTTTGCATCAAGGGATGTTTTTCTGTTTTTTTCCATCTGTTGCTGCTGTGCAGCTTTGATTTCACTTTATTGTTTTGTGGATCCACATCGACCATCAACAAGTGGCCCAACAACTGTTGTTTTATTTTTCTACCTGGCCAGTAGAGGCAGGAGGAAACGTCAAAGTAAACAAAAAAACAGGCCGACAACAATAACAACAAACATTAAAATATTAAATACAAGCAATTACATCCATAAAATACAGGAGTTTTTTACAGTAACAATTTAAGTTGGAGTTTAGTTGTAGTGGGACAACGAGTGTTCGCTGTTCTTCCACGTTTACTTTCTGGCTCAGAACTGTTTGCATCATGGGTTTTTTTCTGCTTTTTCCATCTGTTGTTGTTGCTGTCTATGTTTTGATTTCACTTTATCGCATCGTGGACCCACATCGACCATCAACAAGGAGAAGTTCCAGTCACTGCTGTCCTGAAGCAACCCAACATTCCTCCTCTGCTGCCATTAACTTTCCTGTTCCTTCGTCTGGAGAGCCTCTCAACAAATCCTTCTTCATTTTATTGTTCGGTTGAAGCACCAGAACCTCAACACGAGCGTTATTTTCTGCTTTTCTTGGCAACAGCAGCATCAGAGAGCAGCAGTGATGCAGAAGGAATCTGATGAAACTCGCATGAAAACAGCCTCATTCACTGAAACAACCACATGCTGCTCAGTTCAACATTCAGAAGATGCAAAACACATTCAGCTAACAGTCTGTTGATGCCATTTAATGCTATCTGTTACACGCCTACCACTGATAAGGATGTTTATTTAAATAGCTGGAGTTAAATGAGGCGATTTAATTCAGCATCACAGCACGAATAACCAACGTACAGCTCTGAAAACTAGATTCTGTCTCTTGCTGGACGCAAAAAAAAAGGGTCATTTGGTGTCATTTCGGATGAAAGTCTCAGATTTAGTTCAGAGTGACAAAAAAATTAAGTTCTGTGGAATATTTTGGTTGAATGTTTGCAATTTAACCCTCAAAAATATCCAGAACCAATTTTAAACTTCTCGATAGATATCAAAGCAATAATGTGTGATTTGTGGTTTCATCAGGAAAATGAACCAAATCAAGGCTTCAAATCAATTTCGATTCATGCAGAGTTGTTTTGGAACAACAACAGGGATCGACATATTAGACGTGGTTTTAGCTTTCTGCACCACAGGAGGTTTCAAAGGCAAATTATCTTAAAAAAAAATCCCCAAAATTACAACATTTTTCACAGCCTAAAATTATAAAAACTGAAAAATTCTGCTGATTTTCAACTTTCAGACTGTCCTTGAAATAATAATGTGCAATTTGTGGTTTCATCATGAAAATAAACTAAATCCCATCTTGATCAGAGCTGGTTTGGCATCACAACAGGGATGGACATAATATTAGACGTGTGGTTTGAAAGTTAATTTATCTATAAAAACACGCTGTTGAGTCGGGGACATTATCCAGGTTTGAAAGACATGTTCTCTGAAGAAAATCACCAAAATTACATCATTTTTCAGAGTCAAACACTTTGAAAACATAAAAAATGGCAGATTTTTACCTTTCAGATGATCATTGAAGTAATCATGTGTGATTTATGGTTTAAATGGGAAAATTAAACCAAATCTGAGCTCAAAGACATGATGTTTTGTCAAAATTATGTTATTCAACATTTTTTCATTAAGAAAGTCTCCAAAATGAAAAGGATTTGCACTAAACAGTAACCGCAAAAAACTAAAAAAAAATGTCTTCAAAGTGTAACTGAGACGTAGTTTAGTTGCTGGGAGACATAATTATGAGGAGAAGAAATGATGTTTTTCTGCTGAAATGTGATTGAATCCTTTGAGTCATCTTAAGTTGTCTTTATAAACTGGAGGATGGTGACATATACCTGAATTTATGGGTTCAGGAGGAGCTATTTTAGCCTTTTCTTTAGTTTTTTCCAGCTTCACAATATTTGCTTGACTGCAGAAAGCGTAGTTTTAGAGTGGCCCTTTATTGTTCCTGTTTATTGTCACTGGGTTCAGTGGTTGCGTTTAAAAACGGCATTTTTTTGACCCTGGAGTGCAGCAGCAGCTCTGCCTTTTAGTTTCCCTCATTAACACCGAGGCCGGACTCTCAGCTCGCTGCTTACCGGCCCATTACAGCAAGACGAGTGCAGTTAACGCTAACAGAAAGCGAAAAGGTCGCAGAATAACTGCAAACACTTTAATGAGAGGTCCGACCTGCCTGGGATCCCACGAAGCTGTGATTAAACAGAAAATAGGAAGGAATAAGGAGAGGAGGAATACTTAAACAGCTCAGGAACTTCAGGCTCTTCCTTAAGACAAATGCATCAAGTTGTTTTTCTTTACTGCTCTGTTTCTGAGGAGCTTCAGCAGATCTGTCAGCAGCACTAATGAGCACATGATTGGGATAATTTTCCAAAACTCTGGCCTCTCAGATGTGATGCTGAACTGTGGAGAAAAGAAGAATTACATCTTTTATATGCAGTCTTTGGAGAACCCTCTGAATCTAAGATCTATAAGAGAGTGAATGATGGATATATATATATATATATATATATATATATATATATATATATATATATACATAGTGTCTGTGTGTCTATAAAAAATACATACTCAAACTTTACATCGTGACTATATCAATTTACAGTATTTAAGTCTTTTCAAAATTATTTAAATTAGCAAAATATATTGTTTTTTGGGACATTGTTTATAAAGTATTATGTCGTTATGGACAGATTTTGTTATGTTTAATATCGAGCAAAATCACAAAAAAAAATTATTGTCCACATCAACTGTCAAAAACAGACAAATAATAATGATATTTTTATTTAAAAACAGCCAAAACTATCCATCATGTGAATTTACGGTACTTTAAATGATTTATAACATTCTAACGGCATCATACTGCACAGAAGACTGTTCTGATTCTATCTTTACTTCCAGCAAGGTGCAGCAGTGAAGAGGAGCATGAAAAATCTTTGACTGACTTGAAAAATGTGCATAAAATGGAGCTTTGGAATACAAACATTGCATTTGAGTTTAAATGACGGTCCTTTTCTAAACTGAACTAAATGGTGTTGGTGCTAAACTCATCCCTAACACGAGACTTAAGTGGAAAAATGAAACTAAAATTAGGGTTTGACTCAAAGTTTTCTAGGTGAAAATTTGCTGATTTATGTCTCCAAATCTGGACTTTTGTTCCTCTTTGTAGGTGTTAAAATGAGTCTCCACCATTAAATGGAATTCTAACAGCCTACTGAACCTACTGGAAGGTGGAGGAGTTGGAGGGTTGAGTTTAATGAGCTTATTCTGGTGGTGTTTGGGTTTTCCAGGTGTTCAAACCTCATTACATCCCAATTTCCTGGATTAGCAGGCTGTAAGAAACCCAGATATACCATCTGTGGGGCTCCTTTGAGGTTTCTCAAAGGAGTTTTGTGTTGCCATCATGAAAACTGTAAATAAAGAATTAAATGTTGACCTTTTCCAGTTAATGTTGGGAAAAATACTACCAGACTGGTGCTCTTTTGCTTCAATCACAGGCCATTTTGTTGGTTATATTTTCCATTTCTCTGCCCAGGGATTAGTAAAGTTCCATTTATATAGTGAACTATTTGAAAATATTTGTCTCTATTCCAAATTTAGAACAAGGACAAACTGCTAGAAGGTTTCATACTTTAATACATTTTGCAGACAAAGCACAGCAGACACGAAGACGCATCTCGGATTCATTTTAAATTGCCTTTGTTGTGTTTAATTTCCCTAAACACGGTAATTAATCAAGGTGTTGATGAAGCACAGCTACACAAAGGTGGTTTGGACGGAAAGAAAAACAAGTCGAGGCCTTTGAGGCTTAAAAAGTGCAGGAGTCACAACTCCTGATACACAGAACTGGAATTAAATGGGGCAACAGTCCAAGAAACCAACAAAAAAGTAAAACAAAAACAGTCTCATCTCCAGTATTGTCTAACCTTTGACAGCTTTTGTTGTTTTGCCAACATTTTTTGGGATTGTTTATACTACAACTCTTATTTACATGCAAAACTAATGACATTCCCATTAGAAATGTACAAAATTGTCCTTATCTGTATCCGTTCAACCAATAAAATCATCTGTATCTGTGTTCAGATAGAAGACTGGATGCTTTAAATGCATGTAGTTGTGTGTTATAGATGCTAGTAGATGCTTCACATCCCTGCCTTTGCTCATTGTAGTCTTAAAAGTAAATGACATTGGTTGAATCAGTTGATTGTTAAGTGCTCGCTGGTTCTTTGTGGTTCTTTTTTCTCTGGAGTCTGTTGCTCGCTTCACAAACCACTTGTTGCTGCTGCTTAAACTTGGTGTTGTCTCCTTAAATTAGCATGAATTACTTGTGAATAAACATAAAGTCACAATACAATGAAACCTGATGAACAGTAACAGCAGTTCACATCTTAAATGGATGGGCAACGGCTAAAATACAAGACGAAATGTGCTTTTTTTTCAATGTTTTGACTGTTTTCTATAGAGGAAATTGAAACCCTATGCCCTATGTAGCAAGCAAAATGGACATTTTATTTCTTGCAACCATCCAAAATGATGAATCAGTTCAGTCCTCTGAACTCCAAAACCCACCAGCAGCAGCTTAGAAGGCATGTTATCATTTAAACAAATCATCATAACGAAATTATTAATCGCAACCAGACATCGTATAATCAGAAAGAACAGATTGTCAGCTTTGAAGAACAACAGTCATTGAACTATGACATGCTGCTCTGTAACCAAATCTGGTCTTCAAATCAAGATATTTTATACAAAATGCTTCATTCTACAAGTCTAAAAACTCGCCACATAAGAAAAGCCTTCATGGTTGAACTAGACAGACAAGAATAGAAACGTCAAGAACTTAAGTAGTGAAGTAGTGTGTATAGACACTATTTTAGAAACATGTTGTACACTACTGTTCAAAAGTTTGGAGTCACTTAGAAATGTCATATTTTTGAAAGAAAATCATTTTTTTTAAAGTGAAGATACCATTAAATGAATGATAAATCCAGTCTAGACATTGTTAATGTGGTAAATGACTATTATAGCTGGAAACAGCTGATTTTTAATGGAATATCTCCATAGAGGTACAGAGGAACATTTCCAGCAACCATCACTCCTGTGTTCTAATGCTACATTGTGTTAGTTAATGGTGTTGAAAGGCTCATTGATGATTAGAAAACCCTTGTACAGTTATGTTAGAACATGGAGAAAAAGTGGGAGTTTTACTGGAAAACATGGAATTGTCTGGATGACCCCAAACTTTTGAATGATAGTGTATGGAATTTGCAAAATATATAACATTTCATTTGCTATGATTTATGGTAGTATAGCTGCGTCGTACTACACATATTTTAACTTTTCTCTACTTCTTACTAGGTGCAGGACTTTAGATTGCAGTGAAAAAATAATCTCACAATTAGTAAAAAAGTGACAAAGCAGCAAAAAACATCCACAAACTGCTGCTTGGAGTTCCAAGGTTAAAGAAATAGACATTTTCTGACATTAAAAAGCAAACAGTATTTGTTTCGATTTCAGTGTTTGTGCTTTTAGAACAATCTCAGCTGTTCTTTGTGTTTAAATGCGGACTTACGAACATGCTAAGCTAATGCAACAAACATTTTACCTGCTCAAACAAGTTAGCTCTGGTAGCTAGCCGAACATTTAGCTCAACATACTGCTGCGTAAACATGCTAACTACAGACTGTCACTCTTTAATGCTGCAAGCACCACAAAAAAACACCTTTTCTGCTCTGGAGAAGCTTAAACTTTTGAGCCCAGGTTAGCAAATCCTGGGTTTCTGTAGACTCCTGTGCAGACACATGGATAAAAAGATCATGTATACAGAGCAGGAACACATGCAAACCCTGTTGTTTGCATAGTTTTGGAAGTTAATTCCACAAAGACTTAAAAAATCACACTCACAAGTCGACGCAGCAACGTCAATGTTTGCTAATTTTAGCCGAAAAGTGCTTTGAGACACATGAAGCCCTCCACAGCAGATTCTCATCACAGATCCACCTCTTTTTTTCCCTCTCACTGCTAAGCCTGTGAAGCCCGAGGCGATACTTCACAGGGATAATTACAGTAACTTAATCTTTAATGTCACCAAAGCTAACAGGTTCTCTCTTAGCATGACTTTATTATCTACCAAAAGGTTTAATCACGGGGCTGGATTTAGAGTGAAGGGAAGCGGAGAGGACGTCATCACATTAAAGAAGAGTGAAAATAAACCCGGAGAAGTGAGCAAAAGGCACTCAAGCTGTAGCAGAGGAAGAAGTGAGTCGGGGTCGGCACCCTGTGGTGATTAAGATGTGTCAGACTTCAACCAGGCAGAGAAGAAAACCCTCCAAAGACGGGGAAGAGAAGCAGGGTTTAGGGCGAAAACCAGGAAGTGTTCAGATGATGGCAGGATCCAGGAAGCAGTTTATATCCTCTGCAGCGTAAAGAGACTCCTGGGATCGACTTTTCCCCGTCAACGCTTCCTTTCACCGTCCGCTCAAATGCTAAAATAGAACTAAAATCCCCCCGTTTCTCCCCCGAGTCCAAATTATAGCTGTTGGCAGCGAGATGAGGAGAAATAAAACCCACATCCCAGACGTCCACGAAGGAGGTGAACAGGAAGTTAGTATTAGTGGAACTCTGACTTGTAGTTGTATTTTAAATAAAGCAACACTAAATGAGATGTTAAATGATAAATTTGCATTTAATATTTGTTTATTTGTTGCATAACACTGCATAAATGTAGTTATTTACATTAATGCAATGTGGATAAAATACGATACAGATAAATTAGAAAGATAAAACACAATGTTTTTGCAGGGTTTTTTAAAAAAAAAAAAACAGATGGCATCTGTGACTAATAGATATCACGTGTGACATCTTAAATGGATGAAAAATGACTGAAATACAAGATAAAACATATTTTTTTCCGTGCTTTGACTCTTTTTTATAGAGGGAATAAACACGTGCAGCTAAAAAATTACTTTGCGTCCTCCGTTGCAAATAAAATGTACATTTTTTCTTGGCATCATTCACAGTTTGACTCTCTGGACCCTAAAATTTGTCGGAAAATTACTCTTTTTTTTTAATATAAATTGCCAAACTAACAGCATTTAACACAACCCATTCAAATAATGTTTGCGATTTAAAACGTTTAAACCAGTAAATTAGATTTTGTTGAACCTCACATCCATGCATTTAATCAGGTGGTGGGAATAGATCTGTTACCTTGGACTTTTTACCACTTTAATCTTCTCATCCTAGTAGATAAGAATTTCATTAGAATTAGTTTAGAGTCCTTGTTAGTTTAGAAATTTGAGTTTAAATTATACATAACATTAAGCTGTTGCAACATTATTATGTCTATTAAAGCTATTGCATAACGTTCACAACTTATATAGTCAAAATCAGTTGATTAGATTTTCTTTATCTTGTAACCTTGCATTTAATTAAGTGGTGAGAACAGATCTGTTAGATTAGTTTATAGAGTGAGTCTCAGGGGTAAGGTGTTGAATAATTGCGAGAATTTTTTTTAAAAAATGAAATACTAAGACATCCCAGTAAAGTTGACCTTTGACTTGTTGGATGTAAAATCTCACCAATTTCATCTTTTCATCCTAGTAGACATTTCCGTGGAATTTTATCATAATTAGCACATGGATTCTTGACTTAAGGCCACTTTAGAAATTTGAGTTTAAATAATAAATAATATTAAGTTGATGCTACATCATTATGTCAAATCCAGCCACTGGAATAAAGCTTGCATCTAATATAGTTAAAATCAGTTAATTAGAATTTTAGAAATGTAATGAAATGTGTAAAACAGGTCTCCTGAATTAGATTTTAGAGTGTGAGTCAATGGTAAACTGTCAAAACACGGCGAGAAAAACTGTTTTGCAGCGTATTAAGACGTCACAGTAAAGTCAACCTTTAACTTTTTGGATATATAATCCCACCAACTTCCTGTTTTGATCCTATTAGACATTTGTGTGGAATTCGATCATAATTGGTGTCTGAATTCTTCACTTATGGCCAGTTTATAAATTTAAGCTTAATTGGCACATAATTTGAAGTTAATGCTGTTACCAAGAATATCTGTCAACCTAAACCACTGAGAGAAAGCTTGCATCTAATATAGTTGAAATCAGTCAATTAGATTTTTTTTTTTAATGTAATTAAATAGGTAAAATAGGTCTCTTGAATTAGTTTTTAGAGCGTGTCTCAGGGGTAAGGTGTTGAAAAACGTTGAGAAAAATAGTTTTGTAGAGTATTAAGACGTCACAGTAAAGTCGACCTTTAACTTTTTGGATATATAATCCCACCAACTTCCTCTTTTGATCCTATTAGACATTTGTGTGGAATTTTATCAGAATTGGTGTCTGAATTCTTCACTTATGGCCAGTTTAGAAATTTGAGCTTAATTGACACATAATTTGAAGTTGATGCTGTTACCAAGAATATATGTCAATACATGTGTCTCAGGGGTAAGGTGTTGAAAAACGGCGTGAAAAAACAGCATTAAGACGTCACAATAAAGTCGGTCTTTCACTTTCTGGATCAAAATAGTCTCACTTCATCATCCTTTCTCATTAGACATTTGTGTGAAATTTCATCATAATTAGCAAATGGGTTCTTGAGATCGGTCCAAGTAAATGCTTGTGTCAAATTTGAGGAGAGATTTATCTCTTCGCGAGAACGACTGATGGACGTATGAAACGCAACCCCTCTGGACCGCGGTGTGGAGGCGTGAAAAGGAAGAGGCCAAACGTCTGCCGGTGTGGGAGGAAGATGTGGAGAGTCGTGTTAGATCAGAGGCAGCACAGTGGCAGGTCAGCACTGCACCGCTCGCCTTCATCCCACCCGAGAGACAGTGATGCTAAATTGCCTGTCTCTTAGCCTCGCTCTCCCTTACTCCCTCTCCCTTCTTATTTGCGCCCCTCTCCTCCTGCGAGAGGCTAACATCTTAATCATAATTGTGTCATGAACCATAAACACTCATACGCTCGGCTGTGGAAGCAGCCTCGGGGGAAGTATCGGCGCTGAATAATAACAACAATAATTTTATTTGCACAGTGCTTTGGCTGAACTTTTCACTGCTTGTTTGCGTTTACATTTAACGCTGAGACATTACCTCGAGGTGAATCTAAAAAAAACAAAAAACACCATACTTTACCAACTATTACGCAAATTTGTGCATTTTTTAAAACCAATTTCTACAAATTACTCAAAACCAGAAGTGATCAAACGTTCTCGTTAGTCTCACATCAGATGAGAGCCGATTTTAACGGCGTCTCGTCTAAATGAGCATCAGTCGGTGAAGAGTTTTTATCTAAATGGGAGGAACTACAGTACGCATATGCAGAACGAGTCTAGAAATGTGACGCAGGTTTCAGCAGAAGAGAGAATTAATGTCAGAAAGAGTTTTTTTTATTTCCTGTGGTTCAGTGCAGTTGCCAGAGGAAGATCTCAGAGGACTCAGAGTGAGTCAGAAAGTGGACAGACAAAGTCCAAAACGTGACTCCTGAACTAACGCTGCATTTTTAATCTGCCCCATGAGAAACTGTTGGGTAAAATAAAACGGAATCTGAAGCAATTTCATTCATTTTCCAGCCTACGGGAAGCATGAGGGATTCCTACAAAGCAAAGACACAAGACTGACTCAATTGTTGTAGTCTGTTAGTCAAAAAAAAGCTTCCATATAAGACAACATACCAGAGGGATTACCATGCTTTACTGTTTAAATAATTTGATATCGCAGATGCAACAATCAAGTCTCTGATCTAAAAAATAAGTTTGCATTTCTTCTCAAATCTAAAAAGACTACTAGAAAATGAATGAGTATTGGTTGCATCACCTCTACCAGCGAAAGAGATGCCAAGAGGATGTTTATTCTGACTCACAAGATGTAGACTTCAGATTTAAAGCACTTCCACTACAGTTTTCTCCTCGTCTTCTTTTTCTAAATCCCCATCGCTACTGGAAACAACAACAACCTCCAAGCAGCAAAAAACACACTGAAAATAACAAGCTTTGCAAAAGATTTACAATAGATCTGTTTGGTTCTTTAGGTGAAGTCGCAATTTTACTGACAACGCTTTTGCAGGGGCACCATCACTGCATCCTGGGCTGAGCTTCCTCCAAGATGATTGTAATTGGTTTATTGTTTAACCTCTATTCTGGAAGGTTACCACCAGAAACACTCTGACTCACCAGACGTAGGCTTCAGGTAGAAACCTGCCCTCTCCACCACACATCTTTCTCCTCACCTTCTTTTTCACAACCCAAAAAGAAAAACAACCTCCAAGCAATGACCTACACACTGAAAATAGCAAGTTTTGTTGAAGATTTAGATCATGCAATACAGCAGATCTGCTTCAATCTTCTGGTTTATTAGCAATTTTAATGACAATGTTCAACTAAAATAGTTCCTATTTTGCAGGGACACCATCACTACATACTGGGCTGAGCATCATCCAAGATGACTGTAATTGTGTTAAAGAATACTAATGAGGCAGAACTTCTTATTAATTATTACTTCTATTCTGGCCAGTCACCAGATGTAGACTTCAGGTCTAAACCAGCCCTTTCCACCACACAACTTTCTCCTCGCCTTCCATTGTTCGGATGTTTTCGAAATCCTCTTCGCTACGGGAAACAACAACAACAACCTCCAAGCAGCAACCTACACACTGAAAATAACAAATTTTGGTGAAGCTTTACAACAGATCTGCTTGGTTGTTTTGGTAAATTAGCAGTTTTGCTGACAGTGCTCACCTGCCTGCATGCAAATGTTCCACTAAATCAATTTTTCAGGGGCACCATCACTACATCCTGGGCTGAGCATCGTCCAAGATGACTGTAATCACTTTGACGAAATACAAACAAGCCATAAAATGCTATTTATTTGTTTGTTTGTCTAACCTCTATTCTGACTGATGAGCACCAGTTACAGTCTGAATCACCAGATTTAGAATTCATGTCCAAACCCTTCATTTCCACTATGCAGCTTTCTCCTCGACTTCCACTGTTTTTTAAAACCCCTTCGCTAGAGGAAACAGCAACAACAACCTTTTAACCACTCCATAAAGATACCATGATGAAGCTGCTGAAACCTTGTTGGATGGATCAAGTGGAGACTCTGGCAGTGATTCCACTTTCAAGTTATTTCCATGTGTGCTTCAGTGGCTTTAGACATCACAGCTCCAGTGTGGTTTTCTACATCAAGTGAAAGTTGGGCTCTTTGCTGTTGGATTGAAGTACTGTCCTTCCTCTCTGGTGCAGAAGTGGCTACTAAAGCGCCTCAGTCATTCTTCAGTGTTTTACACAGGAACCGACTGTGCTCCAGAGAACCTCAGACACCTTCTACTGGCTTCGCCGCCCGTCCGTTAACGGGATCTCGCCGCCTATTGGACGAGTCTGTGGGGATTTTCGTGAGAAAGCCGGTGGATTTTCTGCGGCTCAACCAGACGGCACACAACCTCCCTCTCCGAAAGCACAGTAAATAAATATTAATCTCGCAGCCAAAAGCAGCTTCCTGGAGGCAGATCCTTGGAAGCTCAGCAGGAGGCTCCAGCAGCAATACAGTCGCTGTGGCTCAGAATCAAGGCTCAGCATCAATAATCCATCAGGCTGATGATAGTCTGACGTTACTATAACAAGTGTTTCTGTCACAGAGCTGCAAAGAAGGGAACTAAGTTGTGACTGAGCTGTTGTCTGATTCTAACCACTGGCTATTATTTCACATAATGCATGTGCTGGACTTTATCACCAAGTGGGCGGCTCCTCTAAAGGCCAAGTGGCCCCAAAGGTTTCAGGTTTACTGCATTTCTTTTTTTTTTTTTTTAATTAACTGCATATTCTGGAAGAGAATCAATAAATATCAATTAAAGCTGCAATGTTAGTTAGTGTCGTGCTCTGAGTGCAGAGTCTGGTGCACAAATTGAGATTTAAGATCATATTTACCTGCTTCACATGCTGCATATTCCTAAATAAAAGAGGCGCTATTAGTTTTATTCATGCTTACATCTGCTAGTTAAATACAGAAGCTGCCATGCGGGTCAGTTTCATCTGGACATCATATACAAGGCAAACAAGGTGCTATGCAACCATGTCTCCTCAAAATTACATTACTCTCAATTACAACTTGAGGGAAGCATATTTTCTCCTGGATCATATTTGTTGGTGCCGTATCACAAATAGGTTCTTAACAAAATAAGATTAAATTATGGCTCACAAAGTGGGAAAATATGCAGTGATAAAACAGTAAAGGTAAAAAAAAAAAGCACCTGGAACATCAGCTAAAAAACTAATCTAGATATTGTACTGATTCTGTCAAAGCGTAATCAACAAATTGTTGCCATTTATTTTATTACTTTGCTGTTGCTCCAACCAATGCTCAGATTTTTCACCCTGATAACCCAGAAAAAGGAGGAGAAGCTTCAAACATGTTGTGAAAAGGTCGTATTTTAACACAACCATGATATTTTCCTGAACCAAACCAAGCAGTTTTAGCCTCTAAACGTTCCTCTGAAAGCCTCTGACAAGTAGTTATCAATATGAAAGTCAATTAAAGGGTGATATTTTACAAAAACTAAGCAGGAAGTTTTCATACCTAAATCAAACCAACCAACCAATGACTGAAATGGCATCTAAATCGAAGAATAATGGTCCCACATCGGACATAAACTCTGTAGAAACTCCTGCTGTTGACTTGTGCCTCTATTACTTCCTGAAAGCTAAAACATGCACTTTCTTGCTCTTCCAAACTGACATCTTTACGAAGCTGTTTCTTATGTTTCTATTTTAGGCCAACCTTCCTACAAACAGTCTAATTAACCAAACCTCATGCACTCAGTGGCCACTTTGTTTGGTACATCTGTGATTTGAGACAGAAAAACCCATCGCACATCTATTTTCAGGAAACAAATAGATCCAGAACTTTCTAACAGAGTCCTATACACTGTTTAAACTTGCAAAAATGCATTTATTTGTGATATTTCTGCAATAAAACTTCAAAATTCCCCGACTTCCTTTGGTTGGATGTTTTTGAAATCCCCTTTACTACAGGAAACAACAACGACATCCTACACACTGAAAATAGCAGGTTTTGCCAAAAATTTACAACAGATCTGCTTGGGTCTTTTAGTAAATTAACAATTTTACTGAGAGTGCTCATATCCTTGTATGCAAATGTTCCAATAAATCAATTCCTTTTTGTAGGGGCACCATCACTACATCCTGGGCTGAGTACCGTCCAAGATGATTGAAATAGGTCAGACAAAATACAAGATAAGCAGATGCTAAAGTTTCAAACAGAGTCATGCACACTGTTTAAACATGCAAAAATGCATTTATTTGCAATATTTATGCAATAAATCTTCAAAATTTAAGCAAAACTTTCCCCGATACACCCGTGAAATCTGATATACTCCTACATTTTTAGTTTTTAATCATGTCAAAACAGTGATAATTCTATTTCATATTTATTTCTGAGGTAAAAGAGGGTGGTGGTTTAAAGCTTTTGTATTGGATTGCACTGGGTTTCACACATGTTCCAAACAGAGTAGCTGGTGAATGTTTAACACCAATCTCTGATGTATGCATGTGTCTTCATGGAACCATAGATCCAGCCTAAAGGTATTCTAAAGACAGCAAACTGCTACCAACGTGTCTCCAACTAAAGCATTCTATTGTGACAAAAAGGTGTAATTAAAAACAGGCTGCTGTCCTTCATTTGCAGCTAAAAGTAGAGAAAACAGCCGGTAATGTCACATGATTAATATTCTAAACGTATTACTGAAACCCAGACCGCATAATTGAAATCTGACATTTCTGAGATCATTTTTTTAAACTGATATTTGCTCACCACTGGAGGAGGAAGAGGTGCTTCATTTAGGGGAGTCAGTTGCCAGTGAAATTAACTTCAAATGAGGTGGCAAATAGCCCTGAATGTACAGCGACAGATGCCCAGCTCTGCTTAGAAACCACAAAACTGCAAATATTATGTTTGAATTCATCGTTGCATTGTGTAGACACGTGAAAAAATAAGACTTCCATGTAAAAAACTTCCCTAAAAAGTGTTTAAAATAGCAGATTTCACCACAAGACACAATAAAATCACTATTTTCTATATGTGAAGCAGTGAATTGAAAGTGAATGAATGATTTCAGCAGGAAGAGCCATGCTGTACGTTTCTGATGGGATGTGAAGTGGCATCTTCTCCTTCCAGCTGCCTGCAATCAGTAACCACGGCAACAAAGTTGTTCATAATTAAGCCTGCAGATTGTCAGTCCTTGATTCATAAACTCAAGAAAGACTCTGAGATGAAACTCGCAGAGAATCGACCGATATCCACCCTCCTCCCCGACTGGAAGGGCATTTCATTTATTTTTCAAGAGTGCTCTTTGTGAAGACCACTTTCATCCAGAGTGCTTCAGAGTGATGCCAGTCCTTTGGTTTTTAGCACGAGTGGGTCCAAATAAATAACCTACACAATACAGAATACAAGAAATGGGATGTTTTCCAAGAAGAAAACATAAAAATCCACGTTTGAACTTACAAGAGAAGGTAAAGATCATGTTTCATGTCATCAGATTAGTGCAGAAATACGGCTAAATTCTAACAATACCGACATAAAAACTGTAAAATGTGTTGAAGTCAAAACTGAATGACTGTTAACATCATGTTTGTTGTGAAAACTGACTGAAAATTGAACACAAAATGACTAAAACTAGACATAAGGAGTTAAAGAGATTTAAAACAAAAGAGACAGAATGATGTAAACTACAGACAAAATGACACAAACTTGAGACAAACTGACAAAAATGAGACTCTAAACAACACAAACAAGACCTAGAATGACCAAAACAAACACAAAATGACAAACACAAGACAAAAAAATGAAAAGTAAGACTCGAAATAACACCAGCAATACACAAAACAACAAAAACAAGGCATGAAACAACAAAAAACAGACAAAAAACAACACAAATCAGACTCAAAACAATAAAAATGTGGCAGAAAATGACAGAAGCTTGAGCAAAAATCTGATGAATAAGAGTCGAAAAAACACAAACCTGACAGAAAACAACAAAAGTGAGACTCCAAACAACACAAAATGATAAACAAAAAAGACATAAAATGACAAAAACCAGACATAAAACAACAAATAAAAGACACAACATGACACAAACAAGACAAAAAAATGACAAATAAGACTTGAAACCACACAATCAAGACAGAAAACAACACCAGCTGAAACACAAAACGACCAAAGCAAGGCATGAAACAACAAAAAATAGACACAAATAAGACAGAAAATAACAAATAAGACTTGAAACAACACAAACAAGGCACAAAACAATGCAGACGAGATAAAATGACGCAAACGTGGCACAAAATGAGACATAAAACAACAAAAACAAGACATAAAATGACAAAAACCAGAAAAAAATGACATAAATGAAATATGATACTACACAAATGAGATGCAAATTTAACACAATATGAGAAAAAACAAAGACAAAACAGCAGAAATGAGACAAGAATAAGACTCAAAATGACATAAACAAGACACAAAACAGTGCAGACAAGATAAAATGATGGAAACTAGAAACCAAATGAGAAAAACAAGACACCAAACAACACAAAACGAGACTTAAAATGGTAAAACACACAAAGCTACCTTACAAGAGAAGAATATCACAAGAAAAGGAGAAACAGACGACTTTCAAAGAACAAACAGAGGAATAAAGATTTTCCTCAGGTTGTTCTAGTGTTTTCAGATGATGGTCTGATTGTAAAGTTGTCGTTTTCTACAGGTTTTACCTCCCTGACTGACCATCGTCTCAGGTTTCAGCGTATTTTCAACCATCAGATGGAACCAGGTTGAAGGTTACGACTCTTTTGAGGATTTATCTGTTCGCTTTGAAGCTCTGGAGGGAAAAGAGCTCAGAAAAGAAGGATTTAGTCGATCTCAACAACCAGAGAGGTCGACTAAATCCTCTGTTCTCCTCCTGTGTGCTGTTTAACATGAGGTGGCTTCTTTTAAAGGGAAGTTGAAGGGAAATTGTATCGATTATTCAGATACGTCAACGTTTTCCTCATCAGTCCGTCAACTTTGCTTGAAAAGTTCCAACAAGGAGCTCGATGACAGCTCGGCCGGAGCAGCTCCACCACCAGATTTAGAGGTGAAATTACTCATTACGGCAACGTAATTTGTTCCATTAGCTCCGAGAGCTCTTTGACTAAATTATTTTCATGAAAGTAATCAGCCGACTCAGCCGGAGCAGAACTCTGGTGGTGCTCTCAGGTGCCAGAAAACGGTGACGAACTTCCAACAGCATCCGTGATTCATATTCAGAAGATGGGCAAGAATTTGAACAGAAATCAGACGACATTTGCTTGGTGAGTTAAATGTTTTATAATTAACAGAAATGATGGAAAAAACCAAATTAGGGTTAATCTAAAGAAGCACAATGGCAGCAAAGGTGCACTAAGTACGTATGAAGAAGGTAGAAAGATGTTAAAGATGTGATATTGTTGTGGAATCCACAGACGGAGGAGGTTGGGGTGGATGGATGGATCAACGTCACTGTTTGCATCCCATTTCCCACCAAGTTTCATGACATATTTTTATGCACATTTTGGAAGATCATGACAAAAACGAAAAATTTGCAAGATCTACCCCCAATTTTGCCAAAAACGTTGGTATACTCGCTTGAGGTTGGTTTAAAAAAAATGCTGAAGTTCTTGTCCGACTGAAAACAATTCCTGAAGACTTAGCAATTTTCAGAAGCTTTTACTGTATTTCTCTCATTGAAGTCCAGCTACAGCTACATATTCAGGTGTTTTCTTGTAGAACTTGTAGATTCCTGTTGTAAAGATGCTTTGCAGAAGATCTAGTTTAATAAGATGCATCTCATGTAGCTGCATGTTTGTTAGCTTGTTTGTAGCTCAAAATAGCTCCGTAACGTTTCATTCTTCTTGTCAGAGCTTCAGGGTTCCTCATGAAATGGATAATTTCATTTCGGACTAAACCTCTCTGCATTACTTTCCCCGGACGTCCAGCTTTGACTGATGGCGATTTCGACTCGTCTTGTTTCCGGTAAACATCTACGTCTTCTCCAATGCTTTCATTTGTATCCACACGGCAGCGTTGTTTGGGACTCTGGGACTATTTAGGACAACAATTTTTATGCTAAGTGCCAATCGGTCATGCTGTAGCCTCTCAGGGCCGAGATGGAGTTAAAAAAAGAGATTAGGACACAAATAGAGGGGGAACAAACAGAGAAATGGGGGACAGAAGTGGAAAAGACAGAGAGATAAACAGAGAAAGGCTGAAAAAGCTCACAGGAGAATCAAAGAGAAAATAAAAGAAAGGCGGCAGGAGGAAGAACGAAGGAGCATCGGAGGAGAAACCCAGAGACAAAGTGGAAGAGACAAAGAGGGAGATGAAGAGATAAAGAAGAGCAGATATCTGAGCTCCAGAGAAACGAGGGAAACAAAGAAATCATAACCTTGACACTGAAGTTAAAGATGAAACAGAGTTAAAGAGTTTTTCACGTCTACACTGTAATAAATGACAGCAAAAATACAGCTTAAATTCTAATAGCGTCAGTGTTTACATCATAATAAACTGTAAAATCTGATGCTTTAAAATGAATGACTGTTAACAGCAGAAAGCGAAGTGAAAAATGTGACACAAAATGAGAAAAAAAGCAGTAAAAATGAGACAGAAAACAACAGAAGTGGGACACAAAGGAAAAATGAGACACAAAACAACACAAACAAGACGCAAAATGACAAGAAAGAGACATAAAATGACAGAAAGACAACACAAAATGAGATAAACCAAACAAAAAATGACAAAAATGAGACTCAAAGCAACACAATTGAGACAGAACAACGTAAACTAACATAAAAACAACAGCAATAATCAAAGCAACACAAAATGAGACACAAAACTACACAAACAAGACATAAAATGCTAAAAAAAAGATGCAAAATGACACAAATGGGACACAAAATGACTCAAACAAGACATTAAAATGACAAAAATGAGACTTAAAAAACACAAATGAGATAAAATGATGTAAACTAGAGACAAAATGACAAAAATGACAAAAACAAGACTCAAAACAACAAAAACTACATACAAAATGACATAAATTACACACAAAATGACACAAGAGACATAAGATGACAAAAACGAAGCAAAAAAAATGACAAAATGAGACTGAAAGCAACACAATTGAGACAGAACAATGTAAACTAACATAAAAACAACAACAGCAAGAATCAGAACTACACAAAATGAGACACAAAACAACACAAGCAAAACATAAAATGCTTACAAGACGCAAAATGACACAAACAACATTAAAATGACAAAAACATGACAAAAAGAACAACAAAAATGAGACTTAAAACAACACAGACAAGAAAAAAACAACAAAAATTAAACTTGCAAGACAAGAAAGACACAAACCAATACAGCCACACACAAAACAACCCAAACTACACACAAAACGGCAAAAACAGAGCCTCAAAACAACACAAACAAGAGACAAATGACAAAAATGAGACACAAAACTAGAAACCCATTGGAAAGCACAGAGTATGTTGCATCTGAAAACCCTACATGTATTTAAATCATCCAAAGCACAGAAAACGCATCATTTGTCTGAGACGACAAACAAATCAAACTTATTTTCTCCTAATTAGTCTGAAAACATGACAAACACTTTGTCAATTAACACAAAACTTCAAGTCGTGCATCATGTAAACTGACTGCAATCAGCCTCTAAGTCATGCAAACGGGAAATTAAAGTCAAAACGCTTCAACTTCTGACCTATAAAATGCTCCAGATGACAAATCTTACATTTAAAAATGACTTCAGCTTCTGAGATGCAACAACAAAGGACAAAATTAGCCCAGAAATATGGAACCACTTAACTTTTAGCTGCTTTTAATGTGTTGAAGGGTCGAGTTTGTTCTTAAATTCAGTCTAAATACATGTTCAACCTCAAGATCTAGAGGAAACTGGAGGGAGAACTTTTTAGTCTACATATACAAAAACTATTTGGTTTAAAATTTAAAATTCCAGGAAAACTGACTTTTCCCCTGGAAGCAAAAGTGTGACGTTATTATAGAGCCTCAGGGAGGATGTTGGGGTGGATAGATGTGCCAATAAAACACCACTGTTTGCTGATCATTTTCCACCCACTGCCACCACTAGCATATTTTTATGTGCATTTAGAAATATGGTGAGAGAATCAAACAGTTTTCCACAATTTTGCAAAAAATGTATATATATATATATATATATATATATATATATATATATATATATATATATATATATATATATATATATATATATAGTATATATATATATATATATATATATACATATATATATATATATATATATATATATATATATATATATATATATATATATATATATATATATATATATATATATATATATATGTAGTATATGACAAAATGAGTCTAAAAATGTAGAATACCTGAACTTTCAGCTAATTTTAAAGTGTGTTAGGGTTAAACTTGTCCTTACATTGAGTTAAAAAATACGTTCAACCTACAGTTATTGAAGAAACTGTGCAGATTCTTGATTACTGTTGGTTTTAGGTGAAAATGTTATGACAGAGTCACAGAGGAGGAGGTTGGGGTGGAGGAAAGGGTAAAAAAACATTCAACATCCCTGTTTGCTCACCATGTCCCACTAAGAATATTATCAGAGCATAATCATATCTACATTTTCAAATATGATGACAAGAAGCTACGTAAACTGCAAAATTTAAAAGCTTTTCCACAATTTTGCAAAAAATGTTTATGTTCTTGTTCGACGACAAACAGAAATATGGAACCACTTCACTTTTAGCTGCTTTTAAAGTGTTTATGGTTCAATTCTGTTCAACAATACGTCCAACCTGCAGTTCTTGAGGAAATTCTAGTCGAATAAAGTTAAATAATTACAGAGATTTTAACCTGCAAATCACAGATTCTGTACCGAAATATAAACTGAAGCTGCAAATCTTCCAGTGAAGCATCGAGGAAAAGTTTTTCATAGCAACGATTCAAATTTGTCAGATTCTGAACAAAGCCGACTGATTAAAATGTCAAACTGTTAAACTTCACTCTGAACCCCGACAAAACCATCAATTAGCTGAATGAAAGCAGCAGAAGAAGCTCATTTCCATCATCATTCGTTTCTGAATGCTTCACTCTTTAGTTGCGACCATCAGAAAGACTCATGGGTCAACTTTTATCAGCGCTTTGCTTTGTTCAATGCAGGATTTTCATGTTTTAAAACCACGACTGTAATCACAGAAGTCACACTGAGCGCAATCAGCCGGTAATAAAAAAGAAGAAGCCGTTTATGAAAATAAAATGGATGAATCATGAAATGCTCTCAGCACCTGAGTGTCAAAGTTTGAAAGTAATTTCAGTTCATTTCTTCCTGTATTTCTGCTGCCTGTTTGGAAGCAGCAAAGCGCTGATTGACCAGCTGAGTCT
The DNA here is from genome assembly GCA_027123335.1 of Amphiprion clarkii. Taxonomy (NCBI): domain Eukaryota; kingdom Metazoa; phylum Chordata; class Actinopteri; family Pomacentridae; genus Amphiprion; species Amphiprion clarkii. The sequence goes on along the minus strand of CM049581.1, from coordinate 3,173,355 downwards.
AATTATTTTCACCTCTCGGTTTGGCCTGAGGAGGCTGTAATGATGTGAAAAGGGCTGTCAGCAGTAAATAAAGAAGAACGTTCCCTCTTAATTGACCTGCCTGATGGTCGGATCACACTCTGACAGAAAATAAATAATAAGAGGATGTTAATGGACGGAGCCCTTCAGGTGTCTGGATGACACCTGTCTACAGACGAAGCTCATGAAACAGCGACAAGAAAGAAGCTAACGAGACAGAAAATGACACAAACGAGACAGAAAATGACAAAATCAGACATTAACATGATCAAAATGAGACAGTGATGTAAACTAGAGACAAAAACACACAAATTAGATGCAAAACAACACAAACTAGACAAAAGAACTGTAAGAGAAAGCCACAAAATGATAAAAACCCGACACAAAATGACATAAGTGAGACAATACAACACAAATTCAAACACAGACACAAAGCAACACAAACAAGACACAAAACGATGAAAGCAAGCCGTACAACAACACGACAACAAAAAGAGACACAAAACTAGACAAATGAGACATTAAATGAAAAAATGAGACTTAAAGCAGCACGTGTGAGAGAAAACAATGTAAACTAGACACAAAATGACTCACATTAGACACAAAACAACACAAACTAGACACAAAACAAAAGAGACAAAATGCAAAAAAAACACTAAATGACAAAAATAAAACACATCTCAACACAAATGAGACACAAATGAGACATTAAAATGACAAAAACACTTAAAACAACAAGTTAGACAAAATCATGTAAACTAGAGACAAGAAGACAAAAACAAGACACAAAACAACAAAAATGAGACACAAAACGATACAAACCACACATGAAGGAACAAAAACAAGGTAGGAAAACATAAAAACCAACAAAAAGACAAAATTATATGATACAGCACAAACGTGACACAAAAGAACACAAATGAGACAAACAATGTAAACTAGGCACAAAATAACAAAAAACAGACACAAAATAACAGAAACAGATACAAAAACATCAAAACTAAAACAGACACCAAACAACACAGTAAAGTACACAACATGCTGAATCCCTGTCGCCGTGGAGAAACGGCCGCTAGCAACAGGGCGGGGTCATGGTTTCCATGGAGATGAGTTTGGGGAGGCTCGACTCGAAGTCTAATCCTCAAACTATCAGTCAGTAAATCCTCTGGTCTCCGCTACACAACAACAAAACTAAGTCAACGTCAAAAATCTGTCTTTACAAATATTACATTTTTTTTTTAAATTATTGAAATCACCAAAAACTCTCGTTATTACATATTTATTTGCCGTCATTTAAAAGAAAAAAAAGAATATTAATGACTAAAATGTTTTTAACTTCTGTTCTACACAAATTAGTTGTTTTGCTAAATTACAAATAATATGAAAAAATTAATTTACATATTGACTATAAAAAAGAACAGCAAATCAGCAAAAATAGAATTATTTTACCAAGTTTTATTATTTTTTTTAGAACAACAAACTATGTAAATTAAGGATTCAAAAATGGTAAATTGGTTGTTAACTTGTATTTTACACATTTTGTCAGTTTTTTATAATTACAGACAATATCTAGCAAAGTCAGAGGGAAAAAAACAGTTAATTTAGATACTGACAATAAAAAATACATTTTTTTGAAAAAAAAGACTAAAACTGTAAATACTGACCACATTAAAAAATCAGTTTTTTTTAAATAGCAATTTGTCCTTTTACAATCTTTAACTGTAAGATTGTACTATTAGTATTATTTTAAAAGTATTTTCCATTTTATGAAAGAAAAATCACTAAGGATTGAAAAATGCTGAATCAATTTTCAGCAGGTATTGATGTTTTTTATTTAATTTTATTTTAATTTCTTGTTCAAATGAAATACAAATATTATGCAGTGATTCACAATAAAAGGATTAATTTACATGTCAATAATAATGTTAATGATGATATAAAAAGGCCAAAACTGTACATTATAGCCACATCAAAATTCAATTTTCTTACAAATAATAATTAGCTCTTTTAATCCCTTAAATGACGCTGGTTCACTGTGTTTCAATCAGTTTTAAAATGAATGTTTTACAAATATTTTCTGTGTTACAGGTTTTATTGTTACAGTATTTAAACTGTGTCTTATTGTTAACTCAGGAACAATAAAGTTTTGTAATAAATAACAATAATAAGGGGAGTTGTGTGTCCCTCCCGTTGATGTGCTGTTAGAAGCTAAACGCTGCTCGGATCTTCAGCAGCTCGGCTGTGATGTGACGAAGCGTCGGGGAGATAAAACCTCCAGACTCTCTGAACAAACAGCAGCTGCTTCAAACCCTCTGTTGACTTTTGGAAGTCGACGGGTGGAAACAGTCCTTCCAGAGTCAACCGGAGCGAATTAACCGGCGTTTAGACACGAAAGCAGCAGAAAAACCTCCAATAAAACCTCATCTGGAGCTTCTACCTGCAGAACGACGGGACTCAGAGCTTGAATGTTTGAGGTCTCACTGCTGCAAAACAAGACCCTTAAAATATCTGATAAATACCCCAAAACCATAAAAATCTGACAGTAAAGTACGTCAGGAAGCTGAGAGAGACTGCAACATTCAAAAATGGTTAAAAAAAATGTTAAAATAAGAGCAAATGTCTGTAAATTAATATTTTTAGCTGATTTAAACAAAGTCAAACTGTATTATTTTACAATCACACCTTGTACAAGAATAAATTATTATATTTTGAAATATTTTCTGTAAAATAACTGCTAAAAAGTTTTGAATTATAGTCCTGAATGTAATTATTCCTTCAAATAATAGCAAATATCTGTATAATAGTGATTGTTTTTGCTGGTATATATTCAGTAAAAATTTAGTAATTTTACATTTCCTGATGCAACATTAAAAAAAACAACTCAGAAGTTAATACATTTAAAAAATACTGATTTTAAATTTTGATGTTTACGTCAGCATATAACTTAATATTTTGCCTGTGATTTTTATTAGATATTTTCTGGAATTAAACATTATTATTATTATTATTATTATTATTATTATTATTATTATTATTATTATTATCAATAATAATAATAATAATATTTAAATACATCTTTAATATACATTTTTTATATTATTTTGGTAATTTTCGAACAAATAATTCTGTGATTTTACTACATATTATCTGATTATTATAAAGAATGTTACATTTTTAACCCCTTGATGCACCACATGGGTCCAGAGATCCCCGTTTTCCATTGAATGTGGGTCACTTTTTCCCCCCGTTGTTCATCAAAGGGCTAAACAAGGATTCAAGGTTTTCATGTCAGCAAGCGGATTCACATGAGGTGGCATGATATTAGGACTCGGTTCCCGAGTCAACGGAATAAATAAAGGAAAAATAAGGTAATTTACAAGCAATATAAATAATATACATGAGTGTTTAGCAGCGGTAAACACACAGAGAGATGTCCACTTGGCTAAGGGGCCTGCATTGCTCAAGATAATAACTGCTGAAAGCATTTGTTAAAGTGTCTGTTGATGCTGTAACTGTATTTGCAGCTCTGACTGTCTGTCTGTGGTTCTGTCTGTCTGCAGACAGTTGGACAAACAGACAGTGAAACCAGACGGAGAGTCGGGGTCTGAGGCCGGAGGTTTGGGATGTTTATGGGGTTGGAGGATATTTGCAGCTCTGACTCTGTTCCTAAAATAAGCTCTGGTAAAGTGACAGCTGCTGCGTCCTGCAGCAGGTGGACTGTTTTACATTCATACTAACCCTCAGTCTGTTCACGGTTCTTCCAACGTCAGCATAGAAACAGGAAGAGGGAAGACAGAAACGGCTGCTGGCTGTTAGAGACGTGCTCAGAGTGGCTAAACCGCATAATATTTCCTTTACTTCTTTGTTTTTCAATAAGAACTAAATGCATCCCGTCCTCGGGGTAATAAATCATCAAGCTACTTTTCACTGATTCATTTTTGATGCTAATATTACATTTAAAAATCAGCTAAAATTTCCATAAACCATCTGAACACCAAAACCTGCCAGTTGGTTTGAAAGACATGTTATCTTTACCAAACAAAAATCACTAAATTACACCATTTACCAGAAACCATCAAAATGAAAACAATCCTGTCTGACGTGGTTCTGTTGGGAAAATTCGCCAAATCTAAGTGCAAAATTGTTCAACTTTATAATCTAATATCTATTGGACGTAAAGACATTTTTTTCCAATATCAGTAACAGTAGTGGGCACGTTTCTTGCAAAAGAAATCACTAAAAACATTTAATTTTTTGTCTTTTTACAACAGTTTATGGCATTTTGACTCTCACACTGATTGTTCTGTTTCCATAAAGCTGCAGGATTTTATATTGTACTGAAAAAGTGACAGAAGTTCAGAGGGTTAAAGTGCATGAACTGCTCATTTAATTTAAGTATTAAAATTGGAGGAAAATGGTGAAAAATGGCTGAAGACTCAGCATACGTCTAGACAGAGTATTATTGGAACTGTTCTGATTTGCCGTGTGCAGGCCGGCATCCGTTATCCATCCAATCTGAGGAACATTCATCACATTGAATCGTGCAAACTATAAACAAGCTCGATGCACCGAGAAAACACATAGATTACAGCTGATTTCATACTAAAAACACAACTAAAGTTGTACGATTCTGCACACAGCAAGATGCTGCAGGACAGACTGAAGGTGGAAGGAAAGAGGATGTAATTTAGAACCAAGCGGTGGTCTTTAGATGGAGTCATTTAGATAAGAAGTAATGATGTTTTAACATAAACTGAAGTTCTGTAGAGATTAGACGGTGAAAAAGTCAAGAGCCAAATTGCTGAGATGGAATATTCCATTTCCTCAAGGCTCCTTAGCGACAAAAACACAACAAAACTGAACAAAAATGAAATGAAAACCAAAAGGAGACAAATATTAAAAGTGTTTCCTAGTGAAATTTGCACTGAAATAAATGACATCAATAAACTTTGGAGACATACAGACAAACTAATGTGGTACAAAAGTGCTGCTGTTGCATCAAAAGGTAAAATTATGATGCAGTATGCTTTTTATGCTCACGGCAAAATGGCAGAACTCACTTTTTCCAAAACCGAACTTCACTTTTCCTAAATTTCATGAACTGAACCCACCACAGACTCCACACGTTTGACCCAGAAAACTTCTCCTGACCTGAAAGTTCACTCTCTGATTGTCAAAACAGCCCATAAAGTTTAAATTTGCGTCTTCCACTCACCATCCTCAGCTGAAAAAATCTTCAATAAGTTCAATCAAGTGTGACCAGACTTCTGTCTCGTCACGTTCGCCCACAATCTTGGCCCAAAAATTAGGATAATGAGACCTTTTGCAAATCCTGAGGCAGCTATTTTTTCTGCTTTGGAAAATCAGTGCTTCGCTGTCTGGATATAAACAAGTTCTCACAAGTGCAATTTTGAAAAGTGATGGGGCCCCAGATGGTGTTTATGTAAAGTGTAACGGCAGCTCAAAGTGTTCGGATGCTATCCACCTTCCAGGTTTGTTCAGGAGGAACCCAACGGAAACATCCAGACATGTTCTGGCAAAGAGACAGTTTATAGGTGAAGTCTGTAGAATCACATGGATGGATGGTGGAAAAACTGATCCTTAGACTCTGTGATGATACAAAAACTGTTTAAAACCACATCTAGAAGATAGAGATTCTCAGCCAGGAAGGGTACAGCTGCTGCCAGACAGCCAGGAAGTGCAGATGCAGTCCTTCAACAGTTGGATTCACTCTGCAGAAACACAGACCAACCAACAGCTTGGAAGACAAACCAAGATCTGGGTGTTTAAGGGTTTCTTCAGCAAGAAACGACCTCATCCTGATCCACGTGCAGGAAAACCACCCAATGACATCACAGGAGCTTCAGCAGCAGTGGTCAAACCAAACTGGTGTCCCGTGTTCCACTTTTAGATCATAGCTGAAGGTCCTACAAGGCTGTCAAGAAGCCCCTGCCCAATGAGAGACAGAGGACAGCCCGGCGTTGTTGGACCAAGAACACAAGAACTGGACAGCCAGGAACTGGAAGAAGATTCTGTGGTCAGATGAGTCCAGTTTCCAGCTTTATCTTCCTCCTGCTAATGTGAGGGTACGCAGAAGGCCAGGTGAAGCATTATCTCCAGCATGGACAGCACCTGCTGGCCAGCATGGTGGAGGCAGTATCATGGTTTAGGGATGCATGAGTGCTGCTGGTGTTGGTCATCTCACATTGAACTCTGCCAGGTATTGTGCCATCCTAAACCCACATGCTCCGTTCTGCACATGCTCTGTTCCATCGAGGTCAAACTGGAGAAGATAATGCTCCTTCAACACATCCAGGGCTGGTAGAACTTGGCAGCAGGAGCTCAGTATCCAGGCCTGAGTGCCAGCTCAATCCCCAGACATGGTTTCCATTGAAAATCTGTGGTGGATTATCAGAACGTCTGTTTCAAAGCAGAAACCAAAGAATTTAGAAGAATTAAAAGTAGTAATTCATGAAGAATGGGACCAGATGATCCCTCAGCAGTGTGAAAGGCTGGTGGAGAACATCCAGCCAGGATTCTACTGCTGCTAATGGCAGGACTACTAATGATGATGTGATGGTTTATTTATTTTCTGTTCAGTTTTGAACACGTTCTCTGTTATTTGTTGACTTTGATATCAAGGATGTTGAGAACTGACATATTGAAACTCTCAAGAATTTAGTTTTGTTAGTTTTTCTTGTAAACAAAAAAACGAAAAACATATTTGTATTTGTTTGTGTCTGCCTAATGCAGCCGCACCTTTTGAAACACAAAAAATATATATGTTTTTAAATATTTCATGATAATATTTGAGATTGTGTAAAATTTTAAGGGTGTCCAAAAACTTTTTTTTTTTATTGATCTCATTCGACTCCTTCCCTTCCACCTGAAAAACATCCCAGCTTTAGTCAGTAACAGCTCACAAACTGTAAATCTAAAACAAACATCTTTGGCTAGGAGACACTCAGGTCTCTGTTTCCAACAACAGGACAGTCAATAACTGTGACTCCACTGAATCTGGTGTAAAAAATCCAAAATTACAACAATGCTCCACTCATTTCAGTCACAGTAGGACTCAGACACTCCTTCCAAACTCAGCAGCCTTCAAATAATGGCACCAACATGAGTCTGGTCCATCTCCAAGGAGCTCCAGAGGTGAAAAGAGTTAACAACAAATGGAAAAAACCTGAGAACTTGACTCTTCTATGATGTCAATCATAAAAAGCAGCAATCCTGCCTCTCAACAACCATGTTTCCAGACAGTTTAACTGCATTTGGAAAGATTTTGTGGTGGTACAAAAGGTTTAAAGGAGCCACAAAGTTCCTATAATAAACTATACATGAGGAGAGAATGGAAACTTTTATTCTGGACACTGGGATTTATGTCCTTTGTGGTTTTGTTTTCAAATGTCGGACACTTTTGGTTGGGAAAATATAATAGCACTACTTGTTCAAGGTTTAGTAAAGTTTAGGCACCAAAACTACTCATCTTAAATGTAGGGAAATGTCATAGTTTGGGTTAAAATATTACCAGTACAGCTCCCAGTTCAGACTTTACAACCAGTAGTGCTCCCAGTTCAGACTTTACAACCAGCACTGCTCCCAGTTCAGACTTCACAACCAGTAATACTCCCAGTTCCGACTTTACAACCAGTACTGCTCCCAGTTCAGACTTCACAACCAGTAATACTCCCAGTTCAGACTTCACAACCAGTAATACTCCCAGTTCAGACTTTACAACCAGTACTGCTCCCAGTTCAGACTTTACAACCAGTACTGCTCCCAGTTCAGACTTTACAACCAGTACTGCTCCCAGTTCAGACTTTACAACCAGTACTGCTCCCAGTTCAGACTTTACAACCAGTACTGCTCCCAGTTCAGACTTTACAACCAGTATTGCTCCCAGTTCAGATTTTAAAACCTAAACTTTGTTCCCAGTTCAGACTTTAAAACCTAAACTTTGTTCCCAGTTCAGACTTTAAAACCTAAACTTTGCTCCCAGGTCAGAGTTTACAACCAGTACTTCACTCTGGTGCAGCACCAACACATTCAAACCAAAGTATTCTGAATATTTGTACATTTTAAAGTCTCCGTATGGAATCATTTCTTCTCTACATTGACAGGAATCTTGATTATTTTCTACTTATGAAAAAATCAGTGTAATATTAATGTTTTTCTACCTCTATAAGACGTCATTGTTCATAAATATTCAGAGGAATCTGTGCAAAATCTGAATTTCGGCATGTGGAAGAATCTTTATTGTCAACAGCACTTTTGTATATTTTTTGCTTATTTCTTATTGTCTGATTTGAACTTTTCTTGTCTCCAAAACCTTTCCAGCAACATTCAGCTCTCACTTGAACTTCCTCTGACAGCGACTTGGATGCATCCCAGCAGATGTAAAAGCAGAAATAACCTGGACCTCTCCTCCCCCAACAGCAACAAGCCGGCCCACTACTGATCCGACCCACCAGAAGCAGAACCAGAACCAGAGCCAGAGCCAGAAGCAGAGCCAGAACCAGAACCAGAACCAGAACCAGAAGCAGAAGCAGAACCAGAAGCAGAACCAGAGCCAGAAGCAGAACCAGAGCCAGAAGCAGAAGCAGAACCAGAACCAGAACCAGAACCAGAAGCAGAACCAGAACCAGAACCAGAACCAGAAGCAGAACCAGAGCCAGAAGCAGAGCCCAGGCATCCGTCCACTCGGCTCCTTGTTACTTATTTATAGCAGCTTGTTCCCCAGAGGCCCCCAAGTAATTGAAACCAAATGTGTTGCCGGGACTGATATGTGGAAGTGGGCCGGTCAGCCCACCCATTCTCCCAGCACTCCGTCTACACACAAAGATTGTAGAAAAAGGAGGGAAAGATTCACAGCAAACAGCCTCAGAAATCACTTTACTCGCCAATTTCATTTCTGTATTAAGAAAAAAAAGAGAAAGTTCCAGAGCTTCGACTTTTTCAGTTCACAACAAATAAATTAATTTAACAGTCTTGGGGGCTCTGCATTCGTAAAGTGGTTAGAATGTTTGGTTGTGTGTGCGTTGTTGTGTTTTTGGCACCAAGTGGAGAGAAAAATACTTATTTTTCCAAGAGGAGCAGCAATGAAGCCACAAAAACGAGACACAAAACAACAGAAAGGAACTGAAAGTGTCCCCACGAGACGTGAAACAACACAACCAAGTCACGAAAGAAAACAGCAAAAACCACACACAAAACTGCAACAAGAGACAGAAAATAACACAAATGACACAGAAAACAAAAATGAGACACAAATTAGACACGAAACTGTAAAAACAATACACAAAATGACAAAAAAGAGACACAAAACAACAAAGAGACACAAAACAACAAAAACAAGACAGAAATCCATAAAAAGACACACAAAACAACAGAAATGAGCCACAAAACGACAAAAATGAGCCACGAAACTGCAAAAATGAGACACAAAATGACAAAACGAGACATAAAATGACAAAAAAGAGTCACAAAATAACACAAATGAGTTACAAAACTGCAAAAACAACACACAAAACCATAAAACAACACACAAAACCACAAAACGATACACAAAACAACAAAAAGGAGACACAAAACAAAAATAACAGAGACATAACACCACAAGAAAGAGACATAAAACCACAAAAAAGACACAAAACTGCGAAATCAAGACACAAAACAACAAAACGAGACACAAAATGACAAAAAAGAGTCACAAAATAACAAATGAGTTACAAAACTGCAAAAACAACACACAAAACCACAAAACAACACACAAAACCACAAAACGATACACAAAACAACAAAAAGGAGACACAAAACAACAACAGAGACATAACACCACAAGAAAGAGACACAAAACCACAAAAAAGACACAAAACTGCAAAATCAAGACACAAAACGACAAAACGAGACACAAAATGACAAAAAAGAGTCACAAAATAACACAAATGAGTTACAAAACTGCAAAAACAACACACAAAACCACAAAACAACACACAAAACCACAAAACAATACACAAAACAACAAAAACAAGACAGAAAACAACAAAAAGAGACACAAAACAACAAAATCAAGACACAAAACAACAAAAATAGAGACACAACGCCACAAGAAAGAGACACAAAATCACAAAACAACACACAAAACTACAAAACAATACACAAAACAACAAAAACAAGACACAAAACAACAAAAATAAACACAAAACTGCAAAATCAAGACACAAAACAACCAAAAGGAGGCAGAAATTGTGAAAAGGAGCAGCAGCAGAGGAGGAAGTCTACTTGGGTGGACTTCTGGAGGCTCGGCCCACGTCTCCGCCCACCGCAGCCACATCAACAGATCATGAAACCAAACTCACCATTGTTGCTTCTGCTGTGTTATTCCTCCCTTCAGTTCCTCCTGGTGAGCTCTGCTAAAGTCAAGGTGTGTCAGGCGGATAAAAACGGAAGCCAGCTGCTGCTAGGAAGCTGCATGAGGCCTTCACTGACCAACTCAAAGTCAGACACCTCTGTCTTTCTTCTGTGTCCCCTCCCCTCTGCCTCTGCTCTCTTGTCAGCTTTTTTCCAATAACAAACTGCCGCCCGCCTCTCTTGGCCGAGTCCCTGTTTCCTGGACGCTGGGCGGACTCCCGTGACCCGGCTGTCTCCCTGCTTTTCCTTCTTTTTCCTCTCCGCTCTGGAGAGTCTTGTTGCTGCAGCCCTGCCTTCCTGCCAGATTTAGAAACACAGACACACATGTGGCGCTTTTGGAAGTTTGAAGAGGCGGGACTTGTGTCGGAGTGTTGTGTTGTCATGGCGACGCCTCCTTCTCCAGTGTGTTTTACCAGCTAATACACGAGGATGTGTTTGGATTAAATCCACCTTTAAACTATCACTTGTAATTTCAGTATTTTTTCTTTTTTTTTCTCCTGTTCTTCAGAAATGTAGATTTCAAGCTACAACTATTTAACAAACTAACATTTCAAGTATATCTATGGAAACATTCATGAAGAAGAAAAACAGCTTCTTATGTTGTTAAATTCCAACATAATGACAACTTTGAACATATAATGACAATATTTGACCTCCTGTGAGCCTCCTAGCAATGAGTCCACATCAGCATCTTATCAAAACAGCAAAAAAACCTTGAACCTTGCATCAAATTCTACTCAAAAGTTGGTGAAATGTCAACCAAAGTCTGCATCTTTAGTAGGAAACATGGATCCATTCATATATTTACACTTACAGGAACTTTCTGAGACCACAACACCTCCCATGTTTGGAACTGATGCGCACTTCTCTATTTTCAACGGTCAATAGTTACTAATAGTTCAACAGCAAATTAAACAAACAAACAAACCAAAAAAAAATGACAAAAACAAGACAAAATGGCAGAAACCACACAACATGGCAAAAACTAAATGCAAAACAACAGACTGGAACAATAACTGCCCCGACGAGACATGAAACAACACAACCATGTCATTAAAAAAATTAGCAAAATCCACAAAAAAAGAGAAACAAAACAACAAATGAGTCACAACACTACAAAAATGTGACACAAAATGACAAAAAGGAGACACAAAACAAAAAATGAAACTTGAAACAACAGAAAGGACACAAGAAAACAAAAACGAGACACAAAACAATAAAAACAAGACACAAAGCGACAAAACAAGACACAAAACAACAAAACAAGACACAAAACAAGACCCAAAACCACACAAATGAGACACAAAATGACAAAAAGGAGACACAAAACAACAAAACAAGACACAAAACCACAAAAATGAGACAAAATGACAAAAAATGAGACACAAAACCACAAAAATGAAACAAAATAAAAAATGAAACTTGAAACAACAGAAAGGACACACAAAAAAACAACCAAAACGAGACGTAAGACAACAAAAATGAGACACAAAACAACAAAAATGAGATAGAAAACCACAAAAACAAGACAAAACAACAAGAACTAGACAGAAAATGTCAAAAATGAGGCACAAAACAACAAAAATGAGACAAAATAAAAAATGAAACTTCAAACAACAGAAAGGACACACAAAAAAACAACCAAAACGAGACGTAAGACAACAAAAATTAGAAACAAAACAACAAAAACGAAACACAAAACTACAAAACAAGACACAAAACCACAAAAATGAGACACAAAATGACAAAAATGAGATACAAAACAACAAAACAAGACACAAAACAAGAAGAACTAGACACAAAATGACGAAAATGACACAAAACAACAAAAATGAGATACAAAACCACAAAAACAAGACAAAACAAGAAGTAGACAGAAAATGTCAAAAATGAGACACAAAACAACAAAAATGAGATAGAAAACAACAAAACAAGACAAAACAACAAGAAGTAGACAGAAAATGTCAAAAATGAGACACAAAACAACAAAAATGAGATAGAAAACCACAAAAACAAGACAAAACAACAAGAACTAGACAGAAAATGTCAAAAATGAGGCACAAAACAACAAAAATGAGATAGAAAACCACAAAAACAAGACAAAACAACAAGAAGTAGACACAAAATGACAAAAATGAGACACAAAATGACAAAAATGAGATAGAAAACCACAAAAACAAGACAAAACAACAAGAAGTAGACACAAAATGACAAAAATGAGACACAAAACGACAAAAATGAGATAGAAAACCACAAAAACAAGACAAAACAACAAGAACTAGACAGAAAATGTCAAAAATGAGACACAAAATGACAAAAATGAGATAGAAAACCACAAAAACAAGACAAAACAACAAGAAGTAGACACAAAATGACAAAAATGAGACACAAAATGACAAAAATGAGATAGAAAACCACAAAAACAAGACAAAACAACAAGAAGTAGACACAAAATGACAAAAATGAGACACAAAACAACAAAAATGAGATAGAAAACAACAAAACAAGACAAAACAACAAGAAGTAGACACAAAATGACAAAAATGAGACACAAAATGACAAAAATGAGATAGAAAACCACAAAAACAAGACAAAACAACAAGAAGTAGACACAAAATGACAAAAATGAGACACAAAACAACAAAAATGAGATAGAAAACAACAAAACAAGACAAAACAACAAGAACTAGACACAAAATGACAAAAATGAGACACAAAACAACAAAAATGAGATAGAAAACAACAAAACAACAAGAAGTAGACAGAAAATGATGAAAACGCTGCAGCTGCATGTGTGAGTTCACGTGTCTGACGAGCAGCATGTGAGTTCTGCAGAAAGACAGGCAGCGATTTAGAGAATGCAAATTCCTCCTCTCCTCCACTTTAATGTTGTGTGGCCTGACGGAGACGGAGGAAGAAGAAAAAAGCCTCACAAAGCTTCTCCTACAAAGCTGCACTTCTTTCCCCTCTCTCTCTCGGCAGCCACACTGATCCCATTCTCTCTGCCGGCTGCTCGTGGTGAGACTGATTTTGTCGGTTCGGGGAAATACTTCACGCTTTGATGTTACATCCAGCAGTTTCACAGCCTTTGATAAGAGAAACACACCAATGTGCTTTATTATTAAAAGAGGTTAAAATCCTTCCACGCAGCCACGGAGCAGGTTAAGCTGCAAATACGCCCCAAATTCACATTTTTTAAAGCCTCGTCATTTCTACTGTTTTTTTTGTTGTTGTGTTTTTGCCTTTAACTCCCACGTCAGCGCGGATGAAAATGCAGCCGCTGTGTGTCGGCAGAATAATAGCAATCATTGTCTAACAGGCCAAGCAAGCGGTGAATGTTAAGTGGGCAGCTGGGACGAAGGCTGCAGAAACAGAAACCAGGGGACTGCAGCTCCAGCTCCACTCCATGATGTATTAATCAATAAATAAAAGGGGAAATCCCTAATAGGCCCGCGGTAAAGAGAGGCTAATAATGAAGACGTAGTGGAGGCCAATCCACAGGGGAGGCAGCAGATCTCACACAGCAGCTGACTGTAAAACCAGGAGGCAAACCTCACTGTTTACATCTTCAGTTTATTGCTTTAGCTTAAAGTCGCTCAGGTTTTTCACTCTTGTTCACTGTAGCAAAAAATGTAAACATTTAGGCCCCAAAAGCAAACTTCATGTCATTATGTGTCTTGTTTTTGTCGTTTTGTGTCTCATTTTTGTCATTTTGTGTCTCATTTTTGTTGTTTTGTGTCTCATTTTTGTCGTTTTGGGTCTCGTTTTTGTCATTTGGTGGCTTGTTTTTGTGGTTTTGTGTCGCTTTCATTTCTTTTTTGGCCGGAAATTACACAAGCAAGTGACAAAATATGGAAACAAGCATATCAGGAAAGCAAATTTACTACAGTGGGAGAAAAACTCGGTTATATTTATGAAAATCTGTAGTGGATCAAACAAACCTGATGCAAAACCAAAAGCAGGAAAGTTGCTTTGACTTGTTCTCCATCTTTGAATCTAGTTTTTATAAATATACTCACATGATCAACACTGGAATCACAGTTAAAGGACCAACACTAATGTTTCCTTCGATAATACATTTAAAATGTTAAAAAATAAAGGTACGGTGGCCATGGTGTGCAAAATACGCAATAATATTAGAGTAAATACAGTAAAAAAAACACAACAATTTGAGTAAATGCAGCTTCTATAGAGTTTCCAAAGGTCCTGGTAACTTCTACCATGTTCTAGAGTTCTAATGCACTACAAACCAACAAACCCAAAGCAGTAGTTCTAAACCAAATAGCGTTGACAGCTTGTTATAAAGGTCCATCACAGAGAGAACGCTGCACAGTTCGGCTGCTTGCAAGATGTTTAAAGGCTAAAGTGTTTCTGAGGTCCAGCGGTGAGAAGCAGAGTCAACAAGAACAAGGAGTTCAACGCTAATAAATTACAAAGAAAAGGACTGGTAGGAAGAAGAAGGTGAATGGACCATCCTGATGACTGGGAGCCGTTAGGTAGGAACACTGGAATCAGAAACTCTCCGAGTGGCCAAAATGTACATTTACTATACCTCAGAAGTTGGGGAAATGTTGACCAAAGACTGGATTTCCATTTTCAAAGGTCAATAGTTAAAAATACGGTGTCTGTTGGAAACATTTAATCATCTGTGTCTGCTGGTATCTGAGAAAGCTGCACATTGCAGCAGCTTACAAAATGTTTCAAGGCTATAAAGTCACATCCAAGTCTTTCTGAGGTCCAGTGGTCACGGTGAGAAGCAGAGTCAAGGAGAACAAGGAGTTCCACGCTGAAAAATTACAAAAAAAAGAGCTGCTAGGAAGAAAAAAGTGACTCCTGCATTGGTAAGAATTAACCATCCTGATAACTGTGAGCAGTTCTGGTAGAAAAAACTCGATCAGAAACTGACCGAGACTTTGCAAGTGGCCAAAATGTACATTTTTACTGTTATTTAATTGGATATCTACAATATAAAACTACAAACGTATGTGTGTTTGATGTGACTGATGCAACTGATCCAATCATGGAATCTCAATGGCACCAAAAAGTGAAGATTTTTTATGTAGTTTACTTTTTTTGCAGCATCTTATTGGAGAAAATGGTTCATTTCTGGCATTTTTTTGAATGACACATGTCGAATAAAGTGGTTTTGACTAAGTATCACAATGTTAAGCCTAGATTTGGTTAAGTTTAAGTGTCTGAACTTCACAGCACAGATAGACAGCTGGAAATGCAATGATTCTGACTGATGAATGCTGGAATTTTGGTGATTTTTTTGAAAAAGACATCTTGTCTCTCAAGCCTATCTTCAGGATTTGGGGTACAGAAGGTTAAAACCCCATGTTTGGATGACATGGTTAAGTAAATCCATTTAAAAAAGAAAATAAAAGAAAGTGAGACTCTGTCGTATCCTGTGACGGAAAAATAGGGGATTTATATACATTTAAAAAGACTTTTTTTAAAACCTCTGACAAAGTTAAGTAAGTTAATGATCTACCTATAGTTTAACTAAGTCTTGTTTGAAAACATCCAAACAAATCTTTGTACATTTTTCATATGTACATGATAATACTGAACTAAAATATAAAGAAATGTTGGTTTTATCATTAATTTGCCCAAACATTTAATTGCATTCTCTTTGAACATTACAAAGAGAACCAAAGACAACACTGATAATAGCACAACTTTTAAATGACTTACTGTGGATGATTTTTGTTCAAATATGCATTTCTACAGCTGTTAATGCACAGATCATTCTTAGAGCGCACTCATTATTCATGACGCTGACTTTTTCCACAGTTTTTCTAAAGGTTTGTCCTTTTATAATGTGTTATTGTTACGGCACTGTCACTTTGCATTTCATTACATGTACTATTGAATCTTTAAATCGCAGCACATAGAAAAGAGAAGTTAAAAGTTGAGTCTTGCTGTTCTATTTCTCTTCTTCTTCTTCACTCTGAGGCTCTGCTCCTTTCAGGCTCCACCTCTTTGATGTTTAATTCATCCAATTGGCTTCTTTCCGCCTCTGAGTAACATCTGAATAACAAATAAAGCAATCTGTCAGTGTACAGTATTTTGCCGTCGGTGTGTAAATCCGTGTTTGTGTTTCCGGATGAGAGAGCAGCCGTCTGCTCTGACGGGACGCTGGACATTTAGTTCGTCCATCGTTCACTCCGCTATTGTCTGCAGGTACGTCTCTGAACATCGTTCCCATGGCGACGCCTAATGAATGGTGTTGTTTTTATTATGTTCTTGTGTGAATCGAACCCGAGGCAGAGAAATCCCCGACCTGCTCCTCTCAGTCTGGATGCTTCCCAGCCCTCTCCTCTATGAAAACAGCCAATTACAGTCCAGGCCGGCCGGACGTCGTCTTTCAGAGCCGCTCCAAACGCAGGCAACCTGCTGAATCTGGATTGATGTCATGGTGAATAAATATGGCGATTTATTCCCAGCCCCGACTAGAATCAAATTACGCTCGCTCTTGTTTACTCTTTGTGTCTTCCTCCTCCAGCTGTGAGTCTGGTTCTGAATTATGCCAGCCCGAGCAGCTCGGCGGTGAAACAATGAACCCAAATTCATCAAAAAACTAAAAAGAAAAAGGAGCATGTTTGGCTCATTTTCCCCTCGGTGCCTCGTCTAAAAAGATGAGATCTCAGCGTGACAGTGTGAAAAACAACAACAGTGAGGCTGAGGAATCATAATCAGATGCAAATGTTATGTGGAAATTGACTAAACATCATAAACATTTCTCGCAGCGCCTTTAGTTTTACTGCTCAGTCTTATTCGACTCCGAAGAGGCCGTTTATTTCAAAAGTAAATCCATATTTCCATTTGAGGTGAAAATCATTACCTCGTTTTCTGTGCTCCATATATTTCATGATTCCGAACAAATTATTCTTATAAACAAAGGAGGATCCGAGTCCTGCAATAAAGCGCTTTAAAGGGACGGTTCTGTGAATGAGTTGATGTGACTTCTTCATGATAAACTGTCCAACCAATAAGTTCTCATTATTCCACTGATTAGAGTTCAATGCGTCAAACAGGATGAATTTAACTCTCTAAACCCCAAACCCTGTTGGCAAGTTTCAAAGAAACATCACCTTTTCGAAAAAAAACTGTCAAAATTCCCCCATTTAGCAGAGCCAGAAACCAGCCAGAATCATTTTCAACTTTCCATCAGTGTTTTGTGGCTCTATCACATAAAATTAACCAAACCTGAGCTTAAAATTGAGATATTTCTTTGAAAAACACTTTATTCTACAGGTCTCATTCAAAAATTGCCAGAAATAAACCATTTTTTTCCCAATAAGACACTGTAAAACACAACAACAACAGCAAATCTGTACTTCAGCTGCAACAAACAGTCACATGATTAAAATTCAGAGTTTTCCAGTGAACTGGGTTGAACTGCAGGCGATGTTTACCCATAAAAACAAGCATGGAAACAAGTTAAACATGTAAAAAGTCAAATATCTATTGCATGTAGAGTCAATCTTTTTCCCCAGTAGTGGCAATACTTCTGGATGCTTGGAAAAATGTCTATGTACATGTTAATTCTGCTTTATTTATGTAATTTTGCTATTATTATTAATATTATTTATGGCATTATAACAAGGGACTTCCTGAGTCTGATCCCAAGACAAAGAGCTACACATTGTCCTAGTTTATCCCAGCTTGTTTTACACTTGTGTGCTGGTCGGAGGTCATTAAGCCTCCATTAAGACTATGTCATGGTGCCCCGATACTGGCTAAACTCCCACAATGATTTCTGTCGCCAACGCAGAAATGACGCCTCCTCTGGTCGCTTCAATATCACACAACAAGAGGCTCAACTGGTGGAACAACAAGGTACTACAGCTAATCTACGATGTTGGAAGTGTGTGTTATCTCAGAAAACTCTTCTTCTTCTACCCACAGTTGTGCTGGACTTTTTATTGCAATAAAAATTTATGACACAGTGAGTAAAAATGTGAGAGAAGCAACAAACACCCAGAAAACAGTGTTAAAAACACTTGCTTGCACTGGAAAGCAGCACTTTTCACACACTGCATCAACATTTTTTCATATTAAATGATGTAAAACACTTCATTCATAGATCAATAAACTTCTTTACCGCACATTTTACCCAGCATGCTTTCCTTTCGTGCTTTTAATGCATGGTTTTGATCATGTCCTACAAATATTCCAACTGCCTAATAGAGGATAAATGTTGAGTAAATGTGCAGACTAGTACTTGTACCTTTTTCTGTCACTGAATAGTTTCTTAATTTCCAAACTTTGCCGAGGCTGCTGACACAGCTGAGCACTTGAAGTCAGCCGGTCATTTCGGCTCTTTCATTTTCTTCCCCGCGCCTCAAGTTAATTTCACTGTTAATTAGTCATTTTGAAAGTCACCTCGCCGGAAAACAAAGTCCTTATTGGATGAACTGTCATGAGTGGCCTCAGCACACCTGGAGGTTCGAGCAAAAAACGGGGACTGATCATCACTTAAAGCGGTTTGATTTGATGCTGTTATATGTTTTCTGCAAAGAAAGATTTGCTTGCTTCATACATATATTACACCTGTTGTATTTGGATTTTGCTCCATTCAGTAGCTTCAAAAACCAGGTTGTACGAGGCAGTTGTCCATCATTAAAACTTTATATTTGCAGGATTTATTGCTTTATTTAAGCTGCTGTATTATTAACAGTTCACACACACTTTCTCTGGTTCCATGGTGCAGCACTCTGTTCTGTTTCCTTGTCTTTCTAGACTCTCCATTTGCCAGGAGGCACATCTTTTTCTATCAGAGGAGCTGAACTCCCTGAAATCATGTCGAGCGATCTGAAATCACCAGCGATCAATGAAGCCGTCAGTCACCGGCCGCCGATTTCAAACGCTCCAGTCGCGTTCCGTCATTCGCCTTCAACTCTGTCCAACGCTGGTGTTTTAAAGCGGTCGTTTCTGCAGCTCAGAGGGGATTTGTGCTGTATCGCAGCTCGACAGAAACCAACTCTCATCCGTTTTTGCAAAACGCCGCTTTGTGCAACAACAACTGGCCCGCTGCGTTGGAGTTTACAGAAGCACAACGGTAAGGTTTCTCCACGTTCAGTTTTAATGAGCTGCACTGGTTTTCCTGCTTGATGTGCAACCAAAGCAGAATTTTCCTCAGTAATCATAGCAGGATTAATGGCATGAATGTCCCAGAGAGCAGCAGTCATGCTGATACTGAACCACAGTGACGAGAAGCTAGAATGTTGTTGGTTCAACTCTGGGGTGGAGTTTGGTTCTTTGGTAAAATGCGCAACAACTTTTCCTCTGTGAGCTTTGGAACAAGTTGAAAAGCCGACTTTGAGCTATACTCAATGGCAAAAAATGTGCCAGTAACATAAATTTGTGACTGTTTTCCGTTAAAGTCACAAAACCAGCAAAGCTTTGAACTTTAAGTGATCATCCACATGACTGTTTTTGGGCTCAGAGGGCACAGATGGATTAAATTTTATGGTAAATCTGAGACTGAAATCTGAGGTAAACGTGCCTCCAATGACTAGAAACCCTTCATAGAGCACTTTCAGAGAGATAACTTCTTGCAACCTACAACAAGAAATCAACATCTAGCTTGAATCAACCCAAGTCAAACCCACAAAGTCTGCCAGAAATGTGGGTATCATGGTTGATGAACAACTAACCTTCAAGGCTCATGTGTCCTGTGTTGCTCGGCTCGATTTGCCCTGTACAACATCAGGAAGATCAGATCCTTCCTGTCTGAACATGCAGCTTAACTCATGGTCCAGGCTTTCGTAATATCACACATCAACTACTGCAACTCCTTACTGGCAGGCCTCGCTCAAACCTCTGCAGATGATCCAGAACACAGCAGCACGTTTGGTTTTCATAGCTAGACTCTTCTCTTCTGTGGTTCCCTGTTGGTGGAACGAGTTACCAAACTTTGTTCAATCTGCAGAGTCTCTCTCGGTTTTCAAGAACACTAAAACCAGCTCTTCACTCAACACCTTTGCACTTGACAGACTGCAAAACAAAAAGAGTAAAGAAAATTTCCGATTACGTCTGCACTGCCTGTAGACACCGCTGTCCTATTATCTACTTGAACTTGGGTCATGGCTCTTATCGTAGCTGGTGTTGTATCTACTCACAGATGGACATCTCTTTGGATAAAAGCGTCTGCTTAATGAAACTGTAGAATTGTAGAATTGCAACCTACTAAAACAGATTTGCTTTGGTGTATAGAGGCAGATGTACTTGTTACATTCACATCCAACTAAACTGCTTGGTCATTTATGTTTTGAAAGACATATTTTCTACTCAATAGGTAAGACTGTGAGATGGTAGTAAAGGCTTCCAGTTTGAAGGAGCCGCATCAGGAGGAAAGAATCATGAACTTTCATTCCAGAGACTGGGGTTCACCGCCCATTATGTGCTTTTTCTTGCTGTTTGGTTTGGTCCAGATGCCAAAGCTATGTGGTTATGTTTTGAGAATGTCCAATTTTGATTGATTCTTTTGCAATAAATACAGGTTAATAGTTTGGTAAAGCTTAGGTACTAAAATTACTTTTTTAGGTTAAAAAATAGCACATTTTGGGTTAAAATACGACCATTTCTCAACTTGTTTGAAGCTTCTTATTTCATTGTCTTATTTCATACCAGTCCATTACCATGTAACATATGATTGGCTGTCAGGAAAAGGACCATTAATACAATGAGAAAAAATGGCAAAGATATGTTGATTGGAAATGTTTTTGTAACATGTCACAAATGTAATCCCACAGCTTCCCTGGAAATGTGTTTTAGTTGCACAGTGTCAAAAGACATCTTCAAGCCAAGTCAAAATCTTGCCAATTTGAGATGATTTTATTGATACCAACTGCTTTTTTTTTTTCTGCAAGCGGTTGGTTTTCTGAAATTAAAACGTTATTTTGTGGAGAAACCTATTTATATTCCAGACTAGATGCTGAAAACATCCTTGTCCTGAGAGTCTGGCATCACATTAGCATCAGTACCTCACAAACAATAGTCAGCTCTGACTTGGACTTGCTCTTGAGACATGACTTGGATGTTTCCCAGCAGATTTTAAAATGAAATTACTCATAGCTACTCAGACGGCTAGAGACAGGAGTTCAGCAGTCAAGCAATAAAAAAAAAAATGGCAAAGAAATGTTGATTAGAAGCATTTTTGTAATACGTCATAAACAAAATTCAGCAGGTCCAGTTAAACATGACTGAGGATGCTTTTTAGTTGGAGATAAGTGGAGTTTTTGGGTTTCAAAAATGCCTTTAACATCTTTTTAAGTCAAAATCTTTAACTGATTTTATTTTCTGTTTCGACACCATTGAAATTTAAGAGGTGGGCTTTTTATTTGAAAATTTCCAGATAAGATACTTAGAAAAGTGTTGTGCAAAACATCTGGCGTTTCCATAGAGGTGCAGGATTTTATGTTGCAATGAAAACTGAGCAAAAAGTGGATAAAAATCCGAAAAAAAACAGAAACTGCATGTTGGGGTGCAGAAAGCAGATAAATTAGGAAGATTAATGAAGATTGATTCTCTGTCGATCAATGAATTGATTTTTAACATTTGTTTTTAGGAAGGAAAATACCTCATTTTGACAAAAAAATAAATGAATATTGAAGCTGCAAAACTATATGCAGACAAGATGATTTTGGGCTTCTTAGTGCTCAAAGACTTTCATGTTGAATTGAGATTTTCTAAAGATTTACAACTTGACTTTAAGCTCCGACAGACTTTGATTTAGAAACAGCTCCGTTAGTTGCCGGTGAACTCTGAGCCGAGCCCCATTATAATAAACCTAAAGGGCAAAAATGTGCAGAAGTTGCTTTAATTAACTGGAGCAGGTGGTCCTGGAGAGCTGACTAACCTGTAAAGACAGCTCTCAGCTCCACGGCACTCAGGGGCCTCCAAGTTTGAGAGTCTGGGGAAGTTGTGACATTCGGGAGTCAAGAGGGGCGATTCGAATTAAAAGAGACAAGGTGCACAAAGACACGAGCCCAGCAGGTTAATGATCGCTGCGCCACCGCCGGGCTCCTGCCATCTGGTTAGCTTGTCGAGAAGCTGTTCCTGCTCAGCAAAGACGGAGCTGCAGAGGAGGCGGGGGGTAATTTGGTAGCAGGGCGGCTGAGAAGTGCAAGGATGAGCTACAGTCGCTTCCAGATAATTAAGATATTAGCTACAGGTGACGGTGACGCTAACGAGGACGGCGGCGTCTTTGCTTCTCGGCGAGCCGAGCCTGACAGCACGACGCACTGCAACTCTCTACAGGGCGACCTTATGCTTACAGAGTCTCAGACTCAAAGTTCACCTCGTACAGTGGAAAGAAACAGAAACTGATTACTAGACAGCTGGTGCAGCTTTCGGAGGGCTTTTAAGTAAATGTAAATGTGCTGTAAGAACGCGGAACAACGAGCTCGGATGCGGATATTATGTGACAAGAGCTCCATGTTCACCCGGCTGTTGTCTCCTACGCCTTTTGTCACCCACAGCAGCGAATAACAGAACAGAAAAGAGATTCAAGTCATCACTGGATGAACCTGAACACAGAAACCAACTCAACATAAAGTATGAAGCAGCATCTAAACCTCCTGTGTTCTAGTGCAACACAGCGATTCAATAAAGACAGGAATATGTAGCCTTATGTTACCTGCAGAAAGTGGAGCACTTAGCAAATAAAGAACAAGATTGTTTTTCCTTCAGAGTCTGTGGAGACCAAAACTGAGCTAAAAGTCTCCATATTAACTTAACTTAAAGCTAATATCAGTATATTTTGGCTGGATGTACAAGTCATTTTTAAACTAACTGTTTATGTTGTTTGCTGCCCCCAAATGATGAGATAAATCAATTAAAGAACCCATATTCAGCACATTTACAGGTATATCTTTTCATTTTGGGGTTTACTAGTAGATGTCCTTTCAAAGACAGTAAGCAGGAATCTGAATGTGTTTCAAGCTAAAAGGGAATGCTAATTTGTG
Source organism: Amphiprion clarkii (assembly GCA_027123335.1). Lineage (NCBI taxonomy): Eukaryota > Metazoa > Chordata > Actinopteri > Pomacentridae > Amphiprion > Amphiprion clarkii. The sequence continues at coordinate 3,149,947 of CM049581.1, read as the reverse complement.
GCTTCATGCTGGATTCAAACTCAGATTTTTGGAGAAAGTCCTCCAGTGCACTGCACTATCACCAAGGACTTGGTTGCTTTTTCCCATCACAGGCCTGAAAACAGAACCACAAAGAGGTGCAGACATCTACTTTCTACTCAGGCCACTTGAACTATAGTATGCTAAAAGGTTAGTGTGGATTTTTTGCTGAATTAAGCTACAAAATAGCTTAAAAGCGCATTATTCTAATCAAACTTATAGCTCAATAGGTTAAGCAGGTGACCCATGTACAGGGGCTGGTCTCCGACAGAGTGGCCTGGGTTTGATTCCTGCTCGCGGCCCTTTGCTGCATGTCTTCTGTCTTCACTGCACCTATCATAAAAGGCAAAAAAACTGCTTTTTGTGAACGAGAATAACTAAATTTGGGTGAACTTTGGGGTTTGCTGATATTTTCCATGCACAAAAAATCAGCTTTATGACACACCGAAGAAAAGAGAGAAACCCAAAAAGCATAATATGGATTCTTTAGTGCTGCTTTACCCCAAAAACAGTCATTAGTTTAACCTGGACTCCTATTACTGCTGGGGAAACTCCACTCGCAGGTGGAAACTGATTGAAAGTACAGGAAAAAGCTGTGGCAGCAGATTTAACGAAACTTTACTGAAGAAAATCACTTGAATGTAGGTTTAAGGCTTTACTTTCTAGACATGAAGGCTTTGTCCATTTTTTATATACAGTCTTTGTTCATGCAAAACAACTCCATATCTAAAAGTTTAAACAGAAGCAGCTGAGGAAATTATGTGGTTTCAGGTGTTTCATGCAGGTAAAAAACTTTTTCCAATGGGACGGAATAACTGCATTTGGTGTGAACTTTGGGATTTGTGAGTTTGCAGATATTTTCCATACACAAAAAAGCAGCTTTATGACACAGAGGAAAAGGGAGAAACCCAAAAAGTATAATATGAGTTCTTTACTGGAGAGAACCACATACTCTCCAGGAAAACTCTCATAAACCTTCTTTCTGGCGTCCAGCTGGAAGAATATCGAACCGAGTCCCTTGGAAGTTCATTAAACTAATGATCCGACTCTATTTTTGTTTTCAAAAGCAGATCCTGCACTAGCCGCTGAGTTTCCATCGAACCCGACTCGTTCTGCTTCTAACTTTCTACCCTCCTCTCGCCAATCCACCCACATTGTTTGAAGAGAGACAGAAGAGAAACATATTGCTCCTATTATACCCTGGCGTTTGGTTTTTCCATAGAAAGCAGTGATTGTGTTTCCGCTGGAGCGCGGTGATGTAGATGATGGCTTTGGCAGGCGGCAGACAGGGCCGCTCTGATGAGCTAGCACTCCGCTGGAGGAGGATGGGACGGGAAAAGGCATGAAAGATGGTGCAGCGTTTAGCATCGCTTGGCACCGCCAGCGTGGGTTCATCGAGTCAGAAACGAAGAGGCCGTCTTTGCGGGGTGTGACTGTCAGCGCCGGATGACGGATCGCATCCCGAGCCCTCCGAGGGAAGAGCGCAGGACGAGATGATGGTTATGAAATAAAACTCTCACAAACCGTGCAAACAGACACAATGCGGCGACACAAACTGCCAGTCTGAGGTGAAATATTCAGCGACACCACAAAAGCTGTGAGCGGAAAGCGGCGTCCTTAAGCAGCACATTCGCGCCGTTTCACCCTGCCGTCCCCGAAGCGCATCGTGTTTGAAAAGCCGTATTGATCCGTGATGCATTTTTGGCAAGAAACATCACCACTTGGCACTTCAGGAGACGAGCTGCCAAGCCGGCGTTAAGGAGTCGATAAACTGGTCTCCACAAGAGTCCAAACACTGCCTCTGACTGGGACATTACCTGATTGCTGTTAGTCCCCTCATTTCACCGTCTGCTTGTACACCAACAAAGACGAAAAGGACATTGTTGTAAAAGTTTGTAGAAGTCTGCTCTGTGTGATTTGCAGCCATTACATGTTAGACACTGATTCAGTTATGAAAAATATGGCAAATTATTGCTTTATAACAACATTTTCATTCGTTTAATATCTTGTTTGTGTCCACCTGATTGGTTCAATCTCTAACAAACCACCCAATTTGGATGTTATGACCCCAATGAAAGACTGTTATCATTATATATCATCTGTATATACAGTATGTGGGTGCATTATTATGTATTCTAGTCATTGATAAACTGGAAGTAACCTCAATAATGTCAGTAATCTCCTGAGGTCATGTGAATGAGTTTATTTAAAATCTCTGTTGGACTCCTTACCATGAAAAAACAAACAAACTACAGCTTTGTAACTTGGTAAATCTAACCAAAGAGTGTATTTTAAACCAAACTATGATCCTTTTCTAAACTCAAACAAGTAGTTTTGGTGCCGAATCTTCACTAACAATGAATGAAGACTGAAAATCCACGGAGCATCATCAACATCTCCAACCCCTAAATGCACTTTTGTTCCTCTTTTTAACTGTAAAATCACATCTCTGCCACCATCTAATGCACTGGAAAAAATATGGGAAAAAATAAGTAAACATTTGGCAGCAAGTGTACCAGAAAAAATAGCACGTTGAAAAAATGTACAATACTGTCACAAGAAACACTGTAAAAAAAAAAAAAAACTGTGAATATAACAACAAATAACTGTATAATGATTATATTTTTTTAGAGGATTTGAACATTGTGTAATATTACACAATTTTGCACATTGTAAAAGAGTGAATTACTATTTGTAAAAATATAGATTTTTGATGTGAAAATTATTGAGATTCTTGGCCTTTTTTTAAACAGTCAAGATGTAAATTAATAATTTTTTTCTGTAATTTTACTTTTATAGATTATGTGTAATTTAACAAAATAAGGGAAAATCTGTAAAATGATATTGAAAACAATGATTTTCCATTTTAAAACGCTCAATATTTTATTTCAAGTAAGAGCAAATATCTGTAAAATAATCATATTCTTTATTGCAATTCTGTATTACAATATATTAGACATATCTGTACAAAAATAATCATATTTATTACTTGATTATAGTAAAAAAAATGGTGTAATTTAAGGGTAAAGCATTCAGCAGCCAACATGTAAATTAAACTTTTTAATTTTACTAAATATTATCTATAATTTACCAAAACAGGGAAAATCCGTACGATTATAAATAATTTGCCATTTGTAAATCCCCAGTATACATTTAAAAAAATACAAATAATAGCAAATATCTGTAAAAATATTGATATTTTTAGCTGATTACAATACAGTAAAAATAGTTACATGTTAAGCTCAAACGCTGAATAATAAGAAGTGAGCATTTATAAAAATATAGATTTTTTCTTTTTTTGTTCTTTGATTTATTACAATCAATTGACAAACTAATAGTTCAGTTTTCTGCAGTTTTACTAGTTGTTATTTGTAATTTAACAAAAAAGGAAAATCTGTAAAATAACAGTTAAAACAATAACCCACTATATATATATATATATATATATATATATATATATATATATATATATATATATATATATATATATATATATAATATATATATATATATATATATATATATATATACAGTAAAATGCTGTAATTTTAAGGTCAAACATTCAACAGTCAGCTTCTAATTAAAATTTTTTTATTGTAGTTTTACTAAATATTATGTATAATTTACAAAAACAGGGGAAATGTATAAAATTACAAATAAAGACAATTTGCCATTTTTAAATGCTGAAAATACATATTTTCTAAGATTACAAATAGCATATATCTGCAAAAATAATATTTTTTGCTGATTTTAATAGAGTAAAAATAATTCAATTCTAAGGTTGTTGTACAAGAACAAAAGACCATTTGTAAAAAACTATAGATTTTCAGTAATAAAACAAGCAAAATCTGCAAAATAACAATTGAAACAATGATCTTCTACTTTAAAACCCTCAATATATTATATATACACTGTAAAAATGATCATAGTTATTACTTGATTTCAGTAAAAACAAAAAAAATGTATTTTTAAGGTCAAACAGTCAACTTGTCAATTTCTATTTTTTAATAAAATTTTACAAAATATTATCTGTCATTTACCAAAACAGGGAAAATCGGTAAAATTACAAAGAGGAATAAATCATCAAAACACATATTTTTTAAAATGACAAATAACAGCACATACCTGTAAAAATAATTTTTTAACTGATTTTAAAATGGTAAAATTGTTGAATTTTAAGGTCGTTGTATGAGGACAAATTACCTTTTGTTTGTTTGTTTGTTTTTCCTGCAATTTTACTAGTTATTATTATCTGTTAATCAACAAAACAGAGCAAATCTCTAAAATACCATGAAATTGTTCTAAAATTACACTTTTAAACTATTAAAAAACATATTTGTTTTTATAATTTAAGGCGGTATTGGAGCAGCATTACATGAGCTGAATAATGAACCTTCTAGAAGGTGGAAACGGTTCCTCCAGGCTCATATGAATGGAAATTATGCAGGATGATAACACCTGAGATAAATATCTGCATATTTAGCTGCTAAATTTAGAGCTTATATTGTCTGACTAGAGTTTGGTGTGAAGTAGGCTGCACACTGGCATTTATCTGAGTTTTTTCCTGCTGCTGGATGAGGACAGTGAGTCCGGACGTACGGTAAATGTGCTGTAAAACGTAAATAATGAGCCAGAAAAGAGCTGCAGTGTTGGTGACAGTGCATCATCCACATAAAAATATCGATCAGTCCTGAATCAAAAAGAATAAAACAACCTGAATTGTGCTCTTTGGGGCCAAAGGCAAAGTAATTAAGTGGTAAAAAGTGGGACTGCTGTATGTTTCTGTTCAGGAGGAGCATGTTGAGTTCTGCCCTGCAGCGAGACAAGCTGCTCAAGTGGTTAATCTCCTCAACTTCACACTGTAATTTTCCTCCCAGCTCTCGTGTGATCAGCGTAGCATCACAGGAGGAAAACCGCCAGCAGCTCGCAGCCTTAAAATCACTTGATCAGAATCCAGAGCCAATGTCACGCTGAGAATGTACATTAACGTGCACTCTGGCTTTCTTTCGTCCATCTCCAAAGGCTAAATAACAATCATCCCGCGAAGCTTTAAGAACAAACTCAGGAGTGGAGGCTTTTATAAGATCTGCTGCATATCAAGTGTGTTCCGCCAAGGACGAGCGAGAAGGAAAGCACTTAGGAAAAGAAAAGGAGGAAGCTCTCGATCTGAATGCCGCCGTCAGACTAAACAAACAACAATGAGCTGCATCAAACCAGAACGTCGGGACTCTCTGTGAATATTACAGCGACTTTGAAGGAACCTTCGCATGAGGCAAAGTGACACAGACTATTGTCACAGTCTGAGTCGAGAAAAAAAAAAGATTGCAAGGACATGGGAGGGAAAAAGCAACTACAGGAATCCACTCATCTGTCTGCTGTTGAGTTACATTCAAAGCTGCGAGTGTTTTTGAGAAGCAACGAGATGCTGGAAGCTTCAAGGACAAGAACACAAGAGGGCGAGAAAATGCAGCGCTAGCTCGACGCCGTAGCTTCACTTTCCGTAGCGTTTTGGTCCCAGCAAGATTTTCCTGATTACAAACCAGATTGGTGGTGACATTAAACATTCTCTCATTGTTCTAATTTCTTTCGACTACGTTTATTCTGTTGCAGAGAATGAGCAGAGATACAACGGAATCTGGGAATGGGAACGTTAAGCTAGGCCGACCACATCCTGACTTCAAGGCCGTACTGAACTAAATGACCACAAAGAGACATACAATACCTCTGGGCTTTACTGTCAGGACTATGCATTCACTGTGATTGACAATGTCCACAAAATGACTACAAAGAAACACAAAATGACCAGAAAGAGACAGAAAACGGCCACAAAGAGACAGAAAATGACCACAAAGAGACAGAAAATGGCCACAAAGACACACAAAATGACCACAAAGACATACAAAATGACCACAAAGAGACAGAAAATGGCCACAAAGTGACACAAAATGACCAGAAAGAGACACAAAATGACCACAAAGACACACAAAATGACCACAAAGGCACAAAGAGACATGAAAATATTAGACACTGCTCCTATAATTGGCTGTAATTTGATGTTTTTTATTTGTATTTTAATGTTTTGTCTTCGAAAACATCTGAAACCACTGGAACAAACTTCACATGGATGTTTCTGTATTACGTTTCTTTACAATAGCTCAGATACACAGAAAGATATTTTAAAAAAACATCAGCTGTCACAAATATTCATTGCCTCAAGTGTACAAATTAGAAAAAAAATATGTGGGAATATGTGAGAAGGATAAAAGAAACATTTTTCAAAATATGAACTTCAAACACAGTTTTGTGCCAAATGTTGATTATATATTGTTCTTAAAGATCTGTATGTTTTTCTTTTATGTTTGGGACAACGGATGGAAATTAGCCTTGTGCTAAATCCAGCTTATTTACGGCAACCTTGTGTAAACTTTCTGAGATTGTTGGTTCATTAATATGCACTGTCCCATCCAAATAAATGAAGAAATGAAAATGAAATGAGATGACAGGAAGTCGTCTCGTCCGACCTTGTCTTATGAAAATGCGGGATATAAATGTCGACCAACCTTCATTGCAAGGAGCACAAAAACTGTTAAATTGTGCAGATATATCCATAAATAGAAACTGACTCATCCCCATCAAACTGCGCTGGGACATTAAACAGACTCACTCTGTCCTCAGTAAAGGAACGGATCCAACTTTAAGCCATAATGGAAGTTTTATGTCGCTATTTACCGTTAGCTAAACCAGTCTAATCTAAAGACAGACCATGATTTGTCCTTTAAGGTTCACGTCCATTGTTCTTACTCAACTAAACATTGATGCAGATGACTCAAAAAAGAGGATTTTGGCAGTACACAAGGTGCTGATTAGTCCTGTACATCAAAGATTGAAAACATAATTAAAAGATTACTATCACTCCCAACTATTTATGCACACTTTGGAAAGGCTGCCAGGTTTGTTTCCTTCAGCTATTAAAAACTTTACCTGAGGCCATAACTTCTTTAATTTACATGCTTATAGTGTGTTTACAACTCTGGGCAAGACTGATTTACTATTATTTCTAATAAGAGTGTGATTATACAGGGTACTTTAGGGAGAAACATTATTATTGGTTCAGTCTGTGTCATCTTAGGCAACATCGTTACTCAGGTTTTGGCTGAGGATGGGGATTTTTTTTTTTGTTTTCAGACAATATATCCATTGTGGTCATGTTGTGTCTCTTTGTGGTCATTTTGTGTCTCTTTGTGGTCATTTTGTGTCTCTTTGTGGTCATTTTGTTTCTCTTTGTGGTCATTTTGTGACTCTTTGTGGTCATGTTGTGTCTCTTCGAATGTCAATCACAGTGAAAGCGTCATCCTGACAGTAAAGCACAGAGGCATTGCATGTATCTTTGTAGTCATTTTGTGTGTCTTTGTGGTCATTTTGTGTCTCTTTGTGGTCATTTTGTGTCTCTTTGTGGTCATTTTGTGTCTTTTTGTGTTCATGTTATGTCTCTTTGTGGTCTTTTTGTGTCTCTTTGTGGTCATTTTGTGTCTCTTTGTGATCACACCATGTGTCTTTGTGGTCATTTTGTGTCTCTTTGTGGTCATATTGTGTCTCTTCAAATGTCAATCACAGTGAATGCATTGTCTTGACAGTTTAGCACAGAGGCATTGAATGTCTCGTTGCTGTTTTGTATCTCTTTGTGGTCATTTTGTGTCTCTTTGTGGTCATTTTGTTTCTCTTTGTGGTCATGTCTCTTTATGGTCATTTTGTGTCTCTTTGTGGCCATTTTGTGTCTCTTTATGGTCACGTTGTGTTTCTTTGTGGTCATTTTGTGTCTCTTTGTGGTCATTTTGTGTCTCTTTGTGATCACATCATGTGTCTTTGTGGTCATTTTGTGTCTGTTTGTTGTTATGTGTCTCTTTGGACGTTGTCAATCACAGTGAATGCATCGTCCTGACAGTTACGTACAGAGGCACTGCATGTCTCCTTGTAGTCATTTTTTGCCTCTTTGTAGTCATTTTGTGTCTCTGTGTTTCTTTGTCGTCATGTTGTGTGTCTTCTGACCATGTCAACCACAGTAAATGTATAGTCCCAGAGTTAAACTAGGAGGCATTTTGTGTCTTTGTGGTGATTTTTTGTGTCTCCTGACCAAGTTGACCACAGTATATGTTTGGTCCTGACAGTGAACCACGGAGGCTTTTGTGTCTGTTTGTGATCATTTTGTGTGTCTTTGTTGTCATTTTGTGTCTCTTCTGACCATGTCGACAACAGTGACTGCATAGTCCTGGCTGTTAAACATGGAGGCGTTTCATTTTGAGTCTCCACAGAGAACACATAGTCCTGACAGTGAAGCAGGTGGGAATGTGTTGATGTGGGGCTGTACGAGTGCAACAGGTGTTGGGGAGACAGCATTCCCACCTGCTTCACTCCCAGCCTGCAGAAGCCAAGGAATATTCCAGCATGAGAACCATCCAAAGCACAAATCACAGCAGAGTTTCTAAACAAGAACAAAGGGAAAACTACCACTTGGTTCTGACTTGGTTTCGGAAGAATTACATTCTTCTGTTTGTGCATGTGAACATCATATCCTGATTTCACAAATCTGATTATGCCGATGGGTCAGGATAGCTTGGTTTATGACCACCGCAGACCACCTGCAGGACAGGTGATGAACAGAATCATAAACCAAGTGATATTGCATACTGTTGATTAAACCGATGTCGTTATCATTAGGAAATTTTCTCTCCACTCAGGGTCACAACTACATACCCTCACCCAAAGCTGGGCCGGTCAAAAAGGACATGTTCAGTGTTTTGTGTTGCTTTCATCTCCCTTTACTGAAAACAAGGCAAATAAGCCAAATCCACAACACGGCGGTGGCTTTGAATACTGCCAAGCTCGCTATGAGCCAAAGTGGTCTCATTTTCAGCAGCCACAGTCACATTAATTTAAGGTTAAATGCTGGTTTGTGTTGTAAACATCACAGGCGGCTGCACAAACAGCACGCAGTCATCAGGAACTGGGAAACTAGTGTTTATCATGTGTGCAGGGATGTCAATAAGCAGCATTTTTAGTAAGTATGATCAAATGGGATGAGCCTCATAAATGGGTGCACCTGTAGAAACAAATATCAGCTGATTTAATGCAGATTTTAAACCGTGAAGCTCTGAACTTTTTATTCCAGGACCTCAATAACGTCTGTTTCTTTTTCCAACAATCAAGAAAACGTGCTGCGGTTCCTCCAGTAAGTTCACAAAGTTTCTTTAATTTTTAAGTTTTTTTTTAGCTCACATTCCTACCTTGCATTATTTTTAATACTACGTCAATAATCAGCTTTCATTTTAATATATATGGTGCAATCCTTTTTTTATTTCTTCTGTTACAGCTAGACAACATTGTTGCTGCTTTACCGTCTCTGATTTTGGCTGAACTCCCAGAGACATGGCATTTGGTGGGGACACAGAAAAGGTTATTTCCATCACATCCAAATCATTGAATGGCTCTAGCACAAGCCATTTTTTAAAGTGTTGGTTCTAGAAAATGGAAAAAAATTGTCAAATTTTCAAACAAGAGTGGTACTGGGCCATCAGGAAGTTCCTGTAAGTGTCTATATGAAGACAACATCTCATAACTCTGGACATATGATGATGATAATTTGATTCTACCAATGAGTCCACATCATCATTTTGTCAAACATTAAAAAATTCGAACCTTGTCTTGCCAAACTTGCCACACATCAAATTCTACTGATGCTAGAGCCTCAAAAGTTGGTGAAACGTCCAACAAAGACTGTATTTTTAGTAGGAAATATGGATACATCCACATATATACAACTTTCTGAGGCCACCATGCCATCCTGGTTTGAAAATATTTGCTGTGCTATGCTATGCTACTGCACAGTCATTTTGTGCTTTATTGTGGTCATTTTGTGTCTCTCCTGACCAGGTTGACAACAGTGAAAGCATAGCGCTGACAGTTAGAACAGAGCCATTCTGTGTCTCTTTGTGGTCATTTTGAGTTTCTTCTGACCAGGAGGACCACAGTGAACACATAGTCCTGCCAGTGAAGCACGGCGGTGGGAATGTTGTGATATGGGGCTGTGTTGGTGCAAAAGATGTTGGGGAGATGACTTTTATAGATCAACCACTTTGCTTGATTCTACCAATGAGTCTGCATCACCATTTTGTCAAACATTAAAAAACTGGAACATTGTTTTGTCAAACTTGCTACACATCAAATTCTACTGATGTTAGAGACCTCAAAAGGTGATGAAATATCAAACCAAATCTATATTTTTAGTAGGAAACATGGATTGTACAAATAATATAATAACTGTATTATGTTGTTGTCTGCTGCTAATTCAAAGAGCTGCTAAACTGCCTCTTATTATTGTTGAAAAATGTCTATAAAGACTTTGAATGAAGGATAAACTGAATCAAAATTGTGCAGGTCATAAAAATAATCGACAAACTGTTACAGAGTATGTAACTGCAGATGTGAATTTCATGAAGTAAACGCCTCCAGTGTTTTACTTTTAGACTCAGTCACTGTTAGAAACACTGTGGAAAGTTCACACCTGCACACATTTATAAATCACTGTAGTGCACACAGAGCGAGAAAAAATAGACCGAGACACACAACTCCTGCAAGGTTCAACACACACTCACGGTACTTTGAATTCCATTTGCCCTGTAAAGCTCCCAAAACTCCTCTTCTTAATTCTTCCTTTCAAAAGCAAAGCCAGGGGAGTAATCCACAATCTCAGGATCTTCTCTTTTTTGGCTCCCAAATGCAAATGGAAATCCTTGTTCTACAAACGGCTTATTGAATGAATTGAATGGCTTAGGAGGGAAGCCGTTGCTCCTCGTCGGTTTCCCGCAGATGGAAAGCTCAACGAGGAGTTCATCTAATGATGGCGAAGCCCCAGAAGATCCCGATCTGATTCCTCACCTGGAGGAAGAGTGAAGGCTTCTGATGCATGGGGAGGAATCATCAAGAGAAGAAGTTTAAAGTTACTCGACGTCTTACCAGCCAGAATGACAAAGTGAAAGAATCTTATTTCTACTATTTGAGACTAGAGGTCAGATAGGATCAACATTTGGCAGAATACTGACAAGCTACAGGAGAACATTGCTCACGTTTTCTTCAAAAATTGCTTTCAAAGACAATCTGACAACCAATCTCGGCTAATGATTACTCCAAATGTTATTCTGTGCATTCTTTGAAATACTTCTTCCATTTCCACAAAACCTTTAAAAAACAGTTTCATAACACCAACATCTACGGACCCTTGCCTGCTCTTCATTACAAATGTACAAAATGAAAAGAAATGATGATTGGATCACATTCTTTAGTCAGTTGAGACCAAGAAAAACTGGTTGGGCTCAGATGGGGTCCAGCATGTCTGGTGTGACACCAGACCAGGCCTATTACTGTGAATGCCTTGTTCTGAGAATGAAGAATTAATACATTTGGTGTTTCTTTGCGGTCATTTTGTGTCTCTTTGTTGTCATGTTGTATTTCTTTTTGCCATTTTGTGTCTGTTCTAAATAGGTTAACCACAGGGAAGCTTAGTCCTGGGGACAAATAAAATTTTCTGAATCTGACGTGAAGAACGAAGGCATTTTGTGTCTCTTAGTGGTCCTTTTGTGTTTTTTTGTTGTCATGCTGTGTCTAACCAGGTTAACCACAGTGAATGCTTAGTCCTGACAGTGAAGAACGAAGGCATTTTGTATCTCTTTGTAGTCATTTTTTGTTTCTGTGTGGCCATTTTGTGTCTCTTTGTGGTCATGTTGTCTTTCTTTTTTGCCATTTTGTGTCTGTTCTAACCAGGTTAACCACAGTGAATTCTTAGTCCTGACAGTGAAGAACGAAGGCATTTTGTGTCTCTTTGTGGTCATGTTGTCATTTTGTGTTTCTTTGTTGTCATGTTGTGTCTCTTCGGATGTGATACATCACAGTGAATGCTTATTCCTGACAGCTAAGCACGGAGGCATTTTGTATCTCTTTGTAGTCATTTTGTTGTTCCTGTGTGGTCATTTTGTCTCTTTCTTTACCAGGACTGTGGAAGTTATGCATTTACTGTGGAAGTAAATACATAATCCTGACAATTGAAGCACAGATGCGAGAGTGTAATGAGTGGGTTAAGATGTCATGCTTTTGGTGATATCCTTTTTGTTTGCAGAATATTCAAACAACATTTCTGGTGTAGATCCATGAAAACGATCTCCTACCATTCCGAAACACAGCATTATTGCCATCTTCTCATCACTTCAAGTACTGTATGGTTAGAGACAGGCAACCAGCACACTTGGTTAGAATTTGTGATGGTAGTTTTGGTTAATGAGAGGGAAAACTTCACAGTTTAGCACTTTCCATACCACTCCTGCAAACTGTGAGTGGCAGAATAATTCCAAGAGTTACTGAAGAGGAAATCTAATCAAAGTTACAGCTCTGACAGGGAAGCGTGGTGTCATTTTGTGTCTCTTTGTGGTTGTTCTGTGTCCCTCCTGACCATAACAACCACAGTGAATGCACAGTCCTGACAGTTAATCACGGAGGCGATAATGTGATGATATGAGGTTGTATTACTCAAAGAAATGCTGGGAAGATGTCATTTATAGATGCCATCATGAATATCTGCCTGGCAAGATGACTCCCAATCTGCAGAAGATAAGGAATATTTCAGCATGAACATCACAGTTCAGAGTTTGTACACAAGAACAAAGGGAATACTACGAGCTGGACAAGATTTTCACCGAGTTTGAATCCAGCAGAACACCTACGGGGTGTTTTAAAGAGAATCATAGAGTGATTCTATCTCTTCCGCAAATAGCAGCTAAACAACTATAGAAATTTGTGCAACACTGTCCTGACTTTTGTTGCATTAGTTCCTATTGCAGGGCCTGTATTTTTGATACAGTAAATCTACACTGTTTGCATAGGAGCAAATAGTCCACTGTTCAACTTGAAGTAATGCAATTACTGTCGAATCATTTGCCATTTATTGCACAAGGGTGTACTCACTTCTGCTGTACACTAAATCTGAATAAGAGCGTTTCTTCTGGTCCAACAGCTGAATGAAGGCAAAATGCCGTTAAATTATTGAAAGCTGTTAGCTGTAGAATCACCGCATCTATACAACATGACAAAATGGACGTTCATTTATATGCAAATGTGAAGGTGATTTGGAGGATTGCTGCCGTTACATGTCAGGAAACTGTTAAATGTGTCATTAACGTGCATTTCACAGCAGCTTTATGTCCAGATGTGATTTAAAGGGACCACAGCTCGGAGTCGAACACCTCCTCAGCGGAGATCAGATGGACTTTATCAAACACCACACAGAAAATACATTCTGAGGCTCATTTCTTCTGAGCAGAGAATTACAGTGAATGCATTAAATTACACTGAGCTGAAGTGAAGTGAGTCAAATGGAATCAAAGTGACTCAGACCGGAGTGAAGTGAAGTGCCATTGAATTCGCCATATATTGAAATGAACTTAGAGAGTACAGACCTGTGCTGCCGGCTGCTGATAAGCACAGCGCTGTACGTGTGCGTATATGTGTGTGTGTTTGTGTGTTTGTAAGCTCTGTATCTGCTGTTTGATCAGTGTTGTTGGGATTGTCGCAACTGAATGTCAGACACTTCCATTCGCCACACTGTTTGGCAGATGCAGACTGAGCGACGCTGGCAGCCTCCCAGCCGAACTCTGAGCTGCACGAGTCCACGTGAGCGAGAGATCCAACAAAGACGCACAAAAAGAAGAAGAGCATGCTTGTGTGTTTGTGTGTTGAATACGCTGATTTCATACTCAATGAAAAAAAAAAATCGACAGTAAGACGGGGCACAAAAGAAAAGATGTTCCTCTCTGTTGGCTTCTGCACCGAAACATTACGTCTATACACAACTTGCTTTCGAGAGCATCAGAAACATCAACACAAAACCCATCTTTTGACTCAACAAACACTGCATGCATCGGGTGTCTGTGCACATCTCATCATACAGCTGCCAACAATCGCTTGTGCATGAGCTTTTCTTGGGTTATTCCCAAACATCGCCGTCAATTAGAGAATAAAAAGTGTTTGTTGTGTTTGTGACATCCTGTAACGCCTTCCTTTTATCACAATAAAAAGATCCAGAGTCTCCGTGTCACAAATCTCCTAGCAACCACGCCTGCAGCCGCTATCGAGGCTCAGTTAAGAATCTAGCGCTAATTAAGAAATGAGCGCTATGACAGAACTCCACTCTCCTCGAGTGCAGCCTCCGATCGGAGTAAGGATATCATTAGCGGGGAAGCAGTTGATGTGGAGCACGGACCTGACTGGTTCATTTGCAGGTGATAACGAAGAGCCGGGAAGTTAATTGCTGCAATGCTGGTCAACAGGGAACCACACTCAGTGTAAAAAAAAAAAAAAAAAAATATTAGCACCTATTTAGAGAGAAGTGCTGCAAAAAGTGCAGAAAATTATGATAAAAGAACTTTGTAAGAGAAAGCAGACGGAATAAGTGGCTAAGCCGAACTTGGAGTTTTTAATAAAAGGATGATCTAAAGGTGCAATATGCAGGATTTTGAGCATAAATATAGCATTAAAATAGCAGCAAACAACTATCTCTTATGTAAAATATAGTGAAGCAATGGTGTCCTTAGCAGAAAATGAAGTTTTTGTGCAGACTATCCATGTTAGTGCGTGTGAGTCCCTCCCTTTGAAATTATTGCACTCAACCTTTCTAAAAAAACAGACCGAAAATGACCCCTGACTGTATTTTAAAAGTCAAAGTGCAGTCTAGTATTCACCTAGTGCCTAAAAAGTACTTGTTAAATATAACAGTGGAGCCTAAGCAACAGTTTGCAGCTAAAAGCAAGTCTAAAATTTTCTTTTAGTAATTTTTTTGTCTTTAAATTGTGCAATTTTCTAGAATTTGCACATAAACCTGCAGAAGCCAACTTCCACACGGGCCTTTAAAGTGTTTGGTAAAGTAATCAGAAAACTATCTGGAGTAATATATCCAGACAGTATATCAACAACAGTCAGGGACAAGTACATGAAAAGATTTATGGACGAGGATTGGGATAATAAAATCTATCCAAAGATTAACTGGATGTCAAGATGAACAAGGACGTTAGCACAGGATTGAAGTTGCATTCTGTTAAAACTTTGTAATTTCTCAGTTGCTGCTACTTATTATTGATTATGCTGACATTGTCAATCAAAACACTTCTGAAACCAACCTTAAAGCCCTTAATTTTTTATTTTGTTTTCTAGATTTCTCTAAATAGATTTGTTCTTATTTGTCCATATAGAACTCACCATCATCTGCATATAGGATCAGCTTAACCTAAATCTAGAGGACAGATTCACTCAGTAGAGTCCTTCAGATCTGAAACAGTTTCTGGTAGATCTTCACATCCATGTTAGAGCACCTTAAACCATCAAATTTTAACTCAATTTCTACTTGACTATATCTGACTTACCTACATTTTTCATCGCATAAAATTTGGATATTTATGAAGCTTGATGTGAAACTTGACTTTAATGTATTGAGTGCTTTCCGAGACTCACATTCAGCATGTTTTTCTTTTTCACACATTGAAATTTAAGTCTGAGTTTAAACAACATTATCTGAGGAACTATTAAAGATAAAAGCCTGAAATTTTCACTGTTATTTCTCATCATGTCCTTGATTCAAAATCTGAAATATTGGAAAAGTCAATCAAATGGTCTCTGATTTAAGCTGTCTGGGTCTTTGTATTAACTTTTTCTTGTAAAATAGCTTAGATCTGAGGGTGGTAGATGTGCTGCTTTGTATTAGTGTATCTGTAAAGTATATTGTGTGCTTGAAAATGAGATGCTAAATCACAAGGAGCTATTCTTGAGTAAATTCACAGTTCCTACCTGGAAATCTGTGGTTGTAATTTAAGCATCGTTGTGTCTGAAAACCAGCTAAAAACCTCCCTGCAGGCCTGATGAGAGCATAAAAGTCCACTTCCAAGCCGCTCTGCTCCACCATGACTCAGTCTAATCCGGCCCGTCATCACCGCGATACAACTCCTCAGCTACAGTTCACTGCCAACATTTCCTGAAACACTTGACAGAGACTACGCTGTGCAGTTTCTCCCACAGTGTTATTGAACATTTAAACCGCAGATTAAATAAGAGATTCACAGGAAGAGGAGCGATCTGATGAGCGAGCCAAAAAATTATCAAGGATGAAACCAAGAAAAAAAAACGAGGATGGCAGCAGGAAGTCGTGTCACGTTTACCCACTCGACTGTAGCAGGGAGTGTGTGCGTCGCAGGGATGACGCCCATAAATATGTATTTTTCAGTCCAAGTCGGCGGTTGCTCCTCGCCGAGGAGAGAAATTTAATGGCGGCTGGTTTCGGTGTTGCTCAGCAGCTCTGTTTGAGTTTGTGATGCGCAGTGAGAGGAAGAGCTTTAATAGATCACAGGGAGAGCAGAAGAGGACAGAAATATGAGCTGGAGACACAGATGAGACAGCTAATAACTATTTGAACTGTAGCACTTGGAAAATTATATTTACTGGCCCGTTTTCTACTAAAATGAAATGCACTGTAACATATGGAACTGGACACAGAAAGAAAGCGTTTGTTGAAATGAAATGTAATCCAGTGTTTAACTCTTACAAGTGATTGAACCCTACGCTCTTCCATAAGTGGGTCAAAAATGACCCGTATAAGAGTCAATGTGTTTTTATGTGATTCTGGTTAAGAATGATGAGTTGTTTTATACTCAGTTTTGTTCAGAGGTGTCCATACAGAACTCACCATCATCTGCATATATGATTAGTTTAACCTAAATGTACAGGATTTTGTTGACAACTTTTGTTCATAGCTGTACATCTTGACCGTACGTAGGTTTCAATGATTCGTTACTCTAGAAGCAGAACCTTAAAGCTCCATTCAGGTTTGCTGGTGATTACATGGACAAAGAAAAGACCTTCTGGAGGAAAGTTCTGTGGTCAGATGGAACAAAAACTGAGCAGAAATATGTTTTCAAGGAGAGAACCCCAAAAACACCAAACCTACCATAGAACATGGTGGTGGCAGTATCATGCTATGGGGCTGTTTTATACAAAGTAAATGTAATAATAAACCAAAGGGAGGATTACCTCCACATTCTTGAGGAAAATCTAAAATGATCAGCCAGGAAGTTGCGTCTTGGACACAGTTGGGCATTTTAACAAGACAATGAGCACCAACACACTTTAAAATGGTAAAGAAATGGTTGAATCAGGCTAGAATGAAGGTTTTAGACTGGTCTCCCCAAAGTTCTGACTTAAACCACATCAAGAACCCGAAGAAACAAATCTGAGTCAGAACGTTTAGTTGAAATTCATCGATTCTGTCGAGAGAAGAGTCAAAAATAAACCACAATCTTGTGGATGGCTAACAGAAGAGCTTAGTTCAAGTTGAAAATGGCCAAAGGATCTTTAACCCTTAGATGCTCCAGTGATTGGACCCTACACTCTTCCATAAGTGGATGAAAAATGACCCATATAAGAATCAATGTGTTTTTACAACATTTTTGTCAAACAATAATAATTTGTATTATAGTTTGTATTATATTTTTTTGAATGATTTCTTGTTTGAAATGTTTATTTTTTCACTTTATAACAGATTTTGAACATTCTGATCATTGAAAAAGAAGAATATTACACAGAACAGCAATAGAAGAATGTCAACATCCATTTTGTTGACATTTTTCAACTCATTTCCTCCAGCTGTTGCTGCTCTCCGTCCCTCCAGGTTTGTGCGTCACCTCTTGTATGATATTATCAGTAATAAAGAGCTTTGGGTAGTAAGACAAATATTACAATTTCTTTCAAAGTTTAAGATGTAACTTGAAATTTAAATGGAATGATATCAAGCTGGAATATGAAATGATAAAAACTTTTCATGACAAAGATATTGTAACCCACTTATACATCTAAGGGTTAATTAAGTGACATGTAAGGGGGAAAAAAGAGGCTGTTTTTCTTTTTTATTGCAGCAGGACTTCATGTGAAGACGCTGAAAGCAGACATCGATTTCTACAGGTGTCCTTCGGTGCCACTGTTGAATCGATCGGACTTAATCTGCAGCTTGTTAATTACTTTACTTTCTTTGTTCTCTCAGCTGGAAGTTTTAATCTCCTCAGAAGTCTCCGTGTTTCATGTGTAATGAGCAAAGAATCTCCCTGATGCACCAAAGTGGTCCCTGAAGACTTGAGGCTACGTTCAAGACCGACACACGCGAGCAACGATGTGAAAACTGCTGCTTTCAAAGGAATTAAAGCTGCAAGACGTGAAAAAATACAGGAGTTTTCATCAGGTGAATTAGAAATCTTTTTTTTTGACAGAATTATTCATTTTAAGTGATTTGGGTGTTTTTTTTAGGGGAGTGTATCTGCATTTACGATACTAAATCATCTTACAAAAGCCTATAAAGGTACTGTGGAACCTTTCTAACTCTGGTACAGGCATCCAGGATAGTTTTTTTTTTTGACTTTGGATGGTTTTCAGATCAGACTTTGCACTCGGAGCTTTTTGCTGCCGATTAAAGCGGTCAGACACATTGCTCTGAACAGTAATTCAGGGGACCGGCACTTAATTAAATGCACGGTCGCAAGATAAAATTCAAATTTAGTGATTTAGCAAAACCATTTGAGCTGCAAGCGTTTTGCAGATGAGCTGTGTTGACATAATAATGTTAGTAATTACACCAACTTGCTGCTGTGTGTAATTTAAACCGAAAAACTCTCCATTAATTGATTTAAAACAGAATTCAAATTGGAGTAAATTAATTACAATGGCCAGATGACTTCATTTTTCCCCCTTAAAAGCTTCTGTTTATGCAGCCAGTTATTAAGTAATTGGTCACTGGTCCTCGTGCTTCAATGAACTGTGGCCGCCCATGACCCTGATGCCGGTTCACCACTGTGCCTTAATGGGACCACTTTGAATAGATCCTGACCACTGCAGACCAGGAATCCCCCACAAGAGCTGCACTTCTGGAGATTCTCTGATTCAGTCGTCTTGTCAAACTGGCTGAAATCCTTATGTTTGCCCATTTTTCCTGCTTCTAACATCAACTTTGAGGACAAAATGTCCACTTGCTGCCTCATATCTCCAACCCACTAACAGGAGCCACAATGAAGAGATAATTAGTGTTATTCACTTCACCTGTCAGTGGTCAGAATGTCGGTAGAATACAGATACAGTCATGGATGAAAGTATTGGCACCCCTGGAATTTTTCCAGAAAATACACCATTTCTCCCAGAAATTGTTGCAACTACAAATGTTTTTAGTATACATGTGTTGATTTCCTCAATGTGCATTGGAAAAACACAAAAAAGCAGAAGAAAAAAGCCAAAATTGACATAATCTCAAAAAATGGGTGGGACAAAATTGTTGGCACCGTTTTAAAACTGTGGATGAATCATTTTAGTTCAAGCATGTGATGCTCGTTTAAACTCACCTGTGGCAGTAACAGAAGCTGGTAACATAGAAATCACACCTGAAGCCAGTTAGAATGTCTAAAAGTTGACTCAAACTTTGTGTTGTGTGCTTTGGGCTGGAGGGTTCTGGAGTGGCAGCAATGAGTCTGGATCTAAATCCCACTGAACACCCCTTCAAACCTGAGAGACCTGGAGCAGTTTGCAAAAGCAGAGTGGTCCAAAATTCCATTTGAGAGGTACAAGAAGTTTGTTGATGGTTACAGGAAGCAACTGGTTTCAGTTATTTCTTCCTAAGAGTGTGCAACCAAACATTGAGTTGAGGGTGCCGATAACTTTGTCCGTCCCGTTTTTTGAGTTTTGTGTAAAATTATGTCAGTTTTGGTTGCTTTCTTCGGCTTTTTTTTGTGTTTTTCCAATGCATATCAAGGAAATAAACATGCGTATACCAGAAACATTTGTAATTGCAACAACTTCTGGGAGAAATGGTGTATTTTCTGGAAACATTCCAGTGGTGCCAAGACATTCATCCATGACTGTATGTGTAAAAGAGAATATTTAAAGGGCATAATACACTAAACCAAAGTCAAATATGTTCACCTATGTATGTCAGAGACACTTTTCAATTTCATAGGGCTGCGTTGGGTCCAGAATCCAAACACTCAACAATCCCAAACTGAAAGATAAGCCGGTAAACAAACACTTTCTGCCCCATTAACTCTTGTGTTGTCTTAGGGTCAAAAACGACCCGATCACTATGTTTAATAGCAGAGAAAAACCCCTAAATTGTCTTTTGTCAGTTTGATTTCGATGACTTCTCCTGAAGGGACTCCACCATTAGAAAAAGGGAAACATTATCCACAAAGACAGCGTCTCCACTTGAGTGCAGGTTTCAGTTTTCAGTGACCAGCAGGTCGTAGATCTGAGGTAAAACTGTCAAACAAATACTGTGTGCTGTACCAGTCCATGCCACACACTTGCATACTGCCCTACAGAAGCTAATTAGAGTTTAATATGCTGCATCTGTTGCCCTATTTTATTCTTATTATTGTTGTGGGTGGGAGCAATGATTCAAAAGATGTGAGAGGACTCGTACTTTGTAGTTGAGTTCCATTGTACAGTATACAGTACAGTGTTATTTCCCTTCAAAAAATGCATTTAAAGCTACTTTCTGCACATTTGTGGTACTTTCCAAGGATATACAAGCACTGTCTTTTGTTCAACATATAATGTCTACACCTATGCAGCACCTTTAGCAGCAATAATAGTGATAATAAACCTGTACTTTAGTAAAGAAACAGTTCTAACATGTATGATGTGATAAAAACGAACGATGTCCACTGATAAATTACCGTCTTTCTGCTCTCTGAAGAGGGAAAAACCCAGATATTCACAAACCGTGTGATGCATGACAGGTTGTTTGTTCATGTAAAATAGATTTTGGGTTGAAAATTCAGTTAAGCTGCTTTTTTTTAGAGGCTCAGTGGAGGTGGGTCATTTTTGACCTTTAGGACAAGATGTTCAAACCCCTCAAGGGTTAACGGTCCACCTCTGATGCATCTTCAGTGCAGGTACAGTGCTAGAATCATGTCAATCTTAAAAGAATTTCAACCTAAAATGTGGTCAAAACAGCCACAGTAGTCACTGGATGAACAGTATAGTTGGGAAATATCCATAAATCATCCTGATGTGGTGTTTTAACAGCACAAAAATGGATTCCTTTCACACAAGTGTGCAGCAGAAGTCCCATGAAACGTGCATCATAACGATTTAAAAGTGTCGGATAAACTTGTAACTCGTGGAGATATTAGACGATCAAACAGCCGGTCCTGGAGGGGAAACGGAGGCAGGGAAAGGTCGCTTCAGTCGTCAGGTTGGTTATAGATCGGACACGCTTATGAAGATCTGGCTTCTCCCTCCAGGACTGACGGCAGCGTCTCCAGCGGCCTCATTACTGACATCATATGAACACACAGCCCGGGACCTCCATTTGTTCTTCAGGCTGCAGCTGCCCAGGGCCAGTCTGGAGGATGCTGGAAACACCCAGAGCTGGCTGGCTCTCTGCTAATTACACCCAACGACTGGACGAATCCATCAGGAGCTGCAGCTGGACTGAATCCACCGCTGCTGGAAATCCCCTCATTACACAGCGGGGCTTATTTTCACCTAAATTATCCCGATATTTTCAGATGAACTTTGGGCTTCATGATGGGACTCTAAATATACAGAGAAATGAAGCTCACAGGGGTTCCAACATCACATTAGCTCTGCTGAATAAATATTTATGAACAATCACACGGGTTTATGGTTTTTACATAACTAATGAGATGAAACTGATTCACAGATCGTGAGGCTGCAGCGTTTGAATTTCTGCTGGTTCTACAGCATCACAACAAGGTGGAAAACACACAAACATGACATGATGTCACCGGATGAAGCCAAACTGTTGCCTTATTACAGCAATAGCTCCCACAAATTCTGCTCCTACACAATTAAACTGGATTCTCACACTGAAGAAAGCTCAGATTAAACCTTTTAAGCTACAGACGTCATTTTAATGAGCGGTTTTGACACAATAATGTTGGTAATTGCATCAAACTGAGTGTAAAAATGCAGTTGTTTTTAATATTTTGTTCAGAAAATTTGGAATCAAAATGTACATTTCTCCCAAGTGCTCACAGGTGTTAGAAATATTGGTGACAACCTACAATAAATATTCTGTTATTTACATTTACAGCCACTTTATGCTGCCCTTTGACTCCAGAAAGATGTTTGCTGGACGCATCTTCCAACAACCTGCTGCTCCTCTATGTGCAACTTAAAGTCAGATTTCTGCATTAGTCAAATAAAACTTTAATGAAGTCATAATTTAATGCAATTTGCAAGTTTTCTTCACCTTGAGTTCAGGATTTCTACCAACTAAGCATCCTGGAAACTTTCACACAGTTCAGATTGCATGTTAAAGGCTGAACAAACATGACAAAAAAAAAGACATTTTAAGGTGAATATCGTTCATTTTACAAATAAATTCCACTGAATCAGTGAATTTGGGAATATTAGTTGCCAAATTCACTCTAGTTTCAGCTACACCAGCTGATATGGAATATGCTGTATTATTACACAAAGCTGATGTTAGTCGAATAATAAGGTTTCATTTGACAAATCTGCTCAGTTTAAAAGGACTTTCAATGTTTTATTAAACTTTCACTTGTTTTTGCTTGTAAGATTCAAATATTGTGTGTTTAGCTGTATAACTGCAGTTCAAGATAAAAATAAATGACAAATCACTCAAAGTGTTTTACAACTTAAATACATACAATATGATGAAAAATATGGTAAAAGATCGGCTTAAAATGTGAAATAAGTTACATTATTTAAAATACACCATTAAAAATAGCAGCTTCTAATGTCGGAAAAGCTACTATATGATCATAAACATTTAAAAAAAAGTCAGATTTAGGTAGATTCAACTAAATATTTCACTTTAGTTTCCACTTTCACAACAATAGCTGCGAGTTAGAAGCTCAATGAAGAACCAAATCAGAGAAATGGTGTATTTTTGGGTTAAAATATGAGTTTCTCCTCCATTTTCTGGGTGATTACTGCATCTATCCTACATTCACATCTAACATGTGATTGATTGTCTGCAAGACTGACGGTGGTTAATGATTGCAAACATATTACAAGCATAATCCAGCAGAAAATATAGAATGTTTACCACCAAAGGTCGTTAAGAGAGCAGTTTGGTTGTTTGCATCTTCACGTTTTCATTGTTGATGCAAAATGGTTCTTTCAGCTCTTCAGTCCCAGACAATTAGAGCAGAAAAACCCCCAAAAATACTTTATAAAGAGGCTAAAAAGTGCCACAAAGCTACATCATCAGACTTTAGCTACTCCCTGATGTATCAAAGAAACATTTCAGAGCGTTAACGGATGACAAATAACGTGTTATTAGTTTTTATGGTAAGCAGGGACATCGTGAAAACAAATCAGAGTTCGTGAAGAAAAGAAATCTTGGAAATGTGGATGGTTTGAATTCGGCGGCGACTTCATTGTAAGTCTGTCTGTCAGAGCTTCCAGCAGCACAACAATCAGTTCTCCTCGCAGCCTCGCATCCCATAATAACACAGATTTGGCAAAAGCACAAAGAAGACCTAATTTTCCGACGACGCGAAGCTCATTTTGATTCTGCAAACAAATTCCAGACTCTACAGAAGTGAAGCTGGTGCTGAAAGGATGCATTTATAAAGAGAAGAGGCTTTTAATAATATATATATATAAAAAAAAATATCAGCAGTAAACAGTTACAAATATGGAGAATGACGTTCTTTGTCATTGAAAATGTAAAGATGTTTACAGTGGAGGCTGCTGGTCTCGCATGAATGCAGCATCTTCTTGAGTGAGAGGAAAAAAGTGGAGCGAGAAACGAAAAGATAAAGAGCTACTAGAGTCTGCCAAAGGCAATTAACTAGTTTTACCATCTCCACTCCAGCCAGGGTGTTTGGCCAAAAATAAAATAATAAAAAAATCAGCACATCTCGGTTAATCTGCTGTGTTGAAAACATGCCGTCCTCCTGGATGTGTTGGAGATGCTGCTCTGTTGTGTTTCCTTCTGCAACGTTAGGAGGCACGTGTGAATAATTCATGACATTCATTGACCTCCGTCAGCCACTAATAGAAACTGCAGCGGCATCGATCCAACCTCTTTCATTGAGTCGCACCTCTCATCCTCCTCTGCAGCAATAAATCATGTTTACAGCAGATATTCTGACTTTGGGTCGAGAGCAGGAGGAGCAGAATTCATTCACACCCGGAGCTGAGAAGGAGCTCAGCAGATGCATGATCAGATATACGCTACCGTTCAAAAGTTTAGGGTCACCCACACACTTTCATGCTTTCCATGAGAACTCATCAGAACACAGGAGTGATGGTTGCTGGAAATGTTCCTCTGTACCCCTATGGAGATATTCCATTAAAAATCAGCTGTTTCCAGCTGCAATAGTCATTTACCACATTAACAATGTCTACACTGGATTTATCATTCATTTAATGGTATCTTCACTGCAAAAAGTGCTTTTCTTTTGAAAATAAGGACAATCCTAAGCAACCCCTAACCTTTGAATGGTAGTGTACTTCTTTCTGCAGTAACCCAAAACCTACAAAATCCCGTTTTTACTTCATGAAGCTGCAGCTTGTTTGATATTTTTTCACCGTTAATCATGTTTGACCTTATTAAAGGCCACTTTACAGAAACCAGCTTATGTCAAACTTGGATTTAGATGTGAGTCTACCTGTTGAATCCTCGTCATTACTCATCATGGTGCGTTCGAGTGCTGTTAGGAAGCTCGGGACAAACATTAGAGCAGATTATCAGACAGTTAAACATAACAAACACCAGGTTTGATGCTTTTCTCAGGTATAATTTCCTTTTCTCAGCTGCTTATTCTCTGATTTGAAACTTTAATATCATCTACACAACTATAAATGATGCTAATAACCTCAACTTTTCCTAAAGATGCCCCATTTAAATAGAGGTGTTTCTCAGCAAATGTTGGCCATTTATTTCTTCACTATGTGTGCAGTTTGCTAACCCTGAACTGCAGTAAGTCCTGATTTTATCTGCAGTCATGTTTTACTTTGCTGATGTAACCTGAGCTGAAGTGTTGAATAAATGGAGCATTTTTGTGTTTAGTTTAAGTTAATTTCTGGAACAAAACTTGTGGTTTTCAGCCACAACATGAAAACCACTTGACAAGTGAAGCAAATGTCATTGATTATTAAACTACATTGTAATGTTCTGCTGGAACACTTTGAGTCCTGGATGTTATTTTGACACAAAAGCAACTCAAGGAACACAACAAAGAGCCTAATCCACTCTGCAACCTACAGGATCCAGTGTTGTGCAGTGATCCAGTACAGCGTAGCCCTAGTTGTTAGGCTAATATATGGATTCCTGGTCTCCTGAGCCTTTTCTAAGTGACTCATTTTGTCGCTAATATGCTCATTATGTGCACTGATTGCTTGAGTGTCCTTGATTAAAAAGTCTTTACCAAGTTCACTGTCGAACAAAAGTGGCAGAGCTAAAATGCAAAAGTAGAATAATTAGCTTTGGAATGAACCGTTAACATTCAAAGTGTTTTTGTAACAGACCGATGTCAATCCATCAATAACCGATAATAATTTACGTGAGTGAAGTGCAGATGTTACTGATAGAGTTCCTATTTTTTTTAAGCCACAGAGATGTGACTTTTGCACCAAAATCACCTTTCTTTCATCATCTATTTGTCAAAAGAAACACTATACTCTTGCTGGCAGTTATTAACCACCACATTAGTCTTTGTCATGGTGCCCCTTGCTAGCTAAACCCACACAATGTTCTCTGCTTGACATTAACTGCACATAGTCTGACAGACTCTCCACACAACACACAACACAAACAAGCTGCAGTTTGTCTGTTTGTCTAACAGTAAGAGGCTCCATCTGGTGGTGCTATCAGGTACTGCAGCAAATCTACCGCACATTTTCTGACATGTACGTCCTTAATCTTCTGCCTCATCACTAAATATATTGTAACTGGTTGAACTGCAAAAAACAATGAACCAATAATCATTAGCATCCCTAGTTTATACCACTGACTACTATCAGTGGTATAAATTAGGGATCACAAAGTTGTGAGGAGTCTCACAACTTTGTAGAACAGTTTCTACATGAAACAAGGTCAAATTAAAATTAAATTGAACTTAAAACTGAATGTTGCAACACAGCTGATTTGGTGGATTCCTTTACTTTGTGTCTATATTGTGGTTTGCAGTTACCTCAGAAACCAATGCAAAGTTGATCAACTGTGCAAATTCACGTGTCAAAACTCCACTGTAGGGAAAGCTAGTGTGGATTGATTTCTTCTCTGCAAGTTAATCTACAGATTCCAGCGGATCCATTTAAATTTCACATGAGAACTGGTTTGAAAAGCTGCTCAAGGCCCAACATTGACAGAAGCTCTGATATCAAATATCACCTGAGAAACCTGACAAACTTTCACATGGAGACATGGAAAAGGACGCAAGAAAAAAACAAGAAGACAAGTAAGAAACTGTGTCTGTGGCTACAGTCAAAGCAATTTAAGACCATTCAGTTGCACTCTGATCCAAACTGCTTATTTCTATTCCTTCAAATATGTAGCCGGAGCTGCTTCTGTTTTCCGTCTTTCAGTTGGTTTCTTCATGATTAATTGCTCTTAATAAACCACTAACTGGTTCTCAGTAGATCTCAGAGCAGACGATTACCCACAGAGCAGCAGCAGAAACTCTTGTTGCCTCCAGAAATCGAGGGATGCTGCAGAAACGGGAAAAAACTCAGCAAAGAGCTTTTTTTTTTCACTGTTCAGCATCTCGTATGACAGAGGACGGATGTTGAGATCACCTCAGTTTAGAAGCTCCTCAGACTCCACAGATTTGGTGTCTGACCGCCTACTTTTTCTTTTTCCCGAATCAAAGAAAACCTAAAAGATCTACTGACATGTCGAGGTTCATGTTTCCAAAGATCCAAACCACAATATTTGCACGACTTTCTGAAAGCTGGTGGCTCAAAGTGACGGTTTCTGGTGCAACGCATTTCAAAATGAAGCGGATTCATGTTCAGCTTCCTCATAAAATTCAAAGCGAAATTATTCAAAGCCGGAGCTGAAAGAGCCGAAGCTCTTCTCAGGATGGTTAATTAAGACTCTTGTGGCAGACTCAGAGTTAATGTTTGTGATACCGGCTGCTGGAACAACTTCATTTTCTTCTCTTTGTGCACATTTTATTCTGTTGCTCTGTTCTCAGATCTGTAGTGCTCTTAAAAATAGCCTCAGGAATATTCACAATCAGATAATAAATGTATGTTACAGAAGCACTGAAGTGCACACAAGAGACAATAATTAAGTTAAAATATAACCTTTCATGACTTTAGGGGCTCCTTATGAGGAGATTTTATTTTAATTAATCACAAAAACTGTAAATGTTAAATGTGGGGGTTGGGTTAATTGTGATTAACGAATTGTGATTTTATTCATTTAATGCCTGAATTAAATAATTATTAATTATCTGATGTAATTGTGTGTGTTTTTTTTAATATTTGGCAATTTCATTTAAATGCAAATGTCATTAAAGGGGCTCGTGAAAGACAGACTAAAACCATGTGAGAGGACGAGATACCGTCAGAAGTCGGTCAAACTCTCAAAACGCTGGATGCTGCAGCTCCCAGGGGTCTCAAATCTCATTTGTGATAACTGATGAAATCACAGCGATATCACCGTCCGTCTCTCAGAGTGGACAAAGCTGCTCCACAACAACAGAATACATTAGACAGCTGCTTTCAAGACGACAAAAACGCACTTTAAGCACTTTCTATAAAAGAGATGAGCACAGAAAGCTTTGAACAGAACCAGGAGTCTAAAATACACAGAAAGGACAAAAAAAGACAAAAAGGACTCAAAACAATGCTTAAGTAACACAAAAATGACAAAAAGACATAAAAGGGTGCTAAAATACACAAAAATAACACAAAAAGACACAAAGATGAGAAAAAAAGATGCTAAAATACACAAAAATAACACAAAAGACAACAAAATTAGACAAAAATTATGCTTAAATAACACAAAATGACACAAAACAATGCTAAAATAAGAAAATGACAGAAAAAGACACAAAAATGACACAAAAAGACACACCAATGACAAAAAAGGATGCTAAAATACACAAAAATGACACAAAAAGACATAGAGGTGACAAAAAAGATGCTAAAACACACAAAAATAACACAAAAAGACAACAAAATTAGACAAAATGAGGCTTAAATAACACAAAATGACACAAAACAATGCTATAATAAGAAAATGACACACAAAAAGACAAAAATGACACAAAAAGACACAACAATGACAAAAAAGATGCTAAAATACACAAAAATGACACAAAAGGATGCTAAAATAAGAAAAATGACACAAAAAGAAGCTAAAATAACATAAATGACACAAAAAGACCCCAGGATGACACAAAAGGACACAAAGACACAGAGATGACACAAAAACCACAAAAATGACACAAAAGTGACACAAAAGGATGTTTAAATAACAAGAAAATTACACAAAAAGACCCAAAAATGACACAAAAGACCCAAAAATGACACAAAATGCTGTTTAAATAAGAAAAATGACACAAAAGTGACACAAAAGGATGCTAAGACAACATAGAAATGACACAAAAAACCCCAAGATGACAGAAAAGGACACAAAGACAGAAATGACACAAAAACCACAAAAACGAAACAAAGATCCAGAAAACGCTGCTTAATAAGGTGACTGAAGTGAACGTCCAGGTTTGTGTGGACCTTCCTGGACTTCCTCCTTCTGCCTCGTCTCTGTCCTTCGCTGCTTCATTTCCAGTCGACTCTCACAGAAAGGCTTCAGCAGAACCAGGAGTCTTGTTGTTTTTACATTTTCCACCCAGATTTCTGTTCATTCTGCACCAAAGTCCTGTGAGATCTCCGTTCTTCGCTTCGTCTCTGGGGGGATCCGGACAATCAGGTTGCCATGACAACAGTTTGACACCCAGCGGCGACCGCCAGCGTTTTACAGCGTCACTCTGAGACACATGTGGACGTCTGTCCTCCTGCTTCAACCTGCTGCTGCTGCTGCTGAGCCAACAGAGGACCGAGCTTTTTCTTTGGATTCCTGCTGCTTTTTTGTCACCTACATTTATTTTTCTGGAAAGAAACTACGCCAGATAACAGAAAGTAGTGCATTTCTCAGTCCTTATCAAACCAATCCCACATCTACAACATCTAGTACTTTTTACTCCAGCAAAATTCCTCCATTTATCAACCAGAAACTGTAAAAACAACAAGAACTGTCAGACTTTCCAACAGTTTTGAACTAATCCCGCCTAACGTGTGCTTTTGTCAGTAAATTTAGAACCAGAACCAACTTTACTGGCCAAGTTTGGACACAAACAAAGAATCTGACTCTGGTGAATCTTATCTCTCGTTGTACAATAATCAGAAAAAATAACGACTAAAAATACTAAACATAAGGTACAAGTTGAGGAGAGAACAATAAAATAGGAGCATATCAGCACCTATAAATATCCATAAATAGCAGCTTTTGCAGTCTGTGTGCAAAGTCTCAGGGTTACTGAGGTAAATTTAACCAAAGAAATGGAATATTTCAACAAAATCAGTTCATCTTACGTCTCAATTTTTAAAAAAATGGCAGAAATAAACAGTTTGCACTAAACAGACCCTATAAAAAGCAAAAAATATCTGCATTTCTCGGTGCAACTTTGATTTATTCAACTAAATCCATCAACCAGCAGCGTTCCAGTTAACAGTTGTACATTATAAGCTATAAATAAAATGTCAGCAGGCTGTTAAAAGACTGCTGTCAGTCTAAATTACAGTTCAGAATGAGCCCTAAAGCCTCTAAACTCCAAAAGTCAAACATGAAAAACTTGAAAATTCTGCAGAATTTCACCATTTCTAAGCCAGAAACTGCAAAAAACAGGAAGAACTGTCAGATTTCTGCACAGTCCTTCAACTAATTATGTGATGTGTGGTTTTGTCAGTAAATTTAACTAAATGTGTGTAAAAATGAATATGTAATTAAAATCACTTTATTCTACAACTCATTCAAGAAAAATGCCAAAAATAAAGTGTTTGCAAAAAACAGATCTTGAAAAAAAGCAAAAATAATTCTGCTTTTCTTGATGCAACTGAGAAGTTTTGACTTAACAAAATACATCTAAGTTACACTATAAATTAAAAAATAAAATGTTAATTTGCTGTTCAAAGACTGCTGTCAGTCTAAATTAGAATTAAACCGATTACAGTTCAGATTCAGCCTGCAAGCCTCTGAACTCCTAAAATCATGTTTAGTTGGAAATTTCTCCAAAATTCCACCATTTATCAGCCAGAATCATGCGTCACGTGTGGTTCTGTCAGTAAATTTATCCAAACATGAGCTCAAAATCTATTTCAATAAAATCCCTTCATTCTGTATGTCTCATTTGTAAAATTTGGCAAAAACAAACAGTTTGCACTAAACAAATTCTGTAAAAAACTAAAAATTCTACATTTCTTGATGCAACGAAAAAGCTTTGATTTGTTCTGGTACAATGAACAGCCATGTGACAAAAATTCAGGGACTTTTAAAGCTGAACTGGGATGAACTGCAGGCTGTGCTTTCAAAAAGCAGGTAGAAGACGGAGTACGGAAAAACATCAAATGTTATGATAAAGTATGTAAAGCATTCATTTGTTTGTCCAGTAGCTGTGGACTCTTGGAAAAATCTTAATTCAGTTGTATTGTTTTTTTTTAAAATTAAATAAGCAAAGAAATAATTGTTGTTTTTTTTTTAAATAAAGTAAAACATTCTGGGATTGCAACTGTGTGATTCTGTACTGTGTTTTTTACTTCTTTCTACTTCTAGTCGTGGTTGTTCTGTTTCCATAGAGATACAGGACTTTATGTTGCAGACAAAAATGAGCTCACAGTGAGTAAAAACGGGTAAAAACCACCCCTGAAACTGCTAAAGGTTCAGCTTATGGGACTAAATATGTGAAATCCTTCCAGTCAGACACAATCTGCTATTTCACCAGTTCTAGTTTGAAGATAATCCCAACTGTACACGTTCATTTCTAACTTTTCCAGCCAAAGAGAAGCGGAATAATGATGCCGTCTATCTGACGACGCTTCAGCATCATCAGCTGCCCTGAAGCTGCAAACTGTGCAGATAAGACGACTGGAAACGAGATCAATTACGACTCCGTTTATCTTTCTAGCTCCAAGCTGCTTCATTCGTTTCTTCTTTCTTTTGTCGAGTCACAACATCCCCACAGCTTCTGTTTGAGCTCTCTGTCAATTACAACTAACACAAAAATGACACAAGAAGACACTGAAATGACAGAAAAGGATGCAAAATAACACAAAAGTAACACAAAAAGACACAAACATGACACAACGCGATGCTAAAATAACTAAAAGATGCTGAAAAATCCCCAAAAATGATGCAAACAATGCAAACAAAAACAAAAAGACACAAAAGGATGTTAAAATAACACAAAAATTATACAAAAGGATATGAAAAAAACAATAATGAAACAAAAACGACACAGAAATGGCACAAAAAACACAAAAATGACACAAAAAGACAAAAATTATACAAAATGATACTAAAATAACACACAATGACACAAAAAGGCATAAAAATTACATAAAATGATTCTCAAATAACAAAAATGACACAAAGACAACAAAATTATACAAAGCGATGCTTAAATAACACAAAATTAAAAAAAGACACAAAAGTGACATTAAAGGATACAAAGACACAGAAATGACACAAAAACACAAAAATGACACAAAAGACACAAAAATAACACAAAATGATGCTAAAATAACACAAAAATGACACAAAAGGACCCAAAATGACACAAAAAGACCCAAAAAAATGGCACAAAAATGACACAAAAGGACCCCCAAAAATGACACAAAAATGACACAAAGACACAGAAATGACACAAAACACAAAAATTACTCAAAAAGACATAAATATGACACAAAATGATGCTAAAATAACACAAAATGACACAAAAAGACACAAAAGTGACACAGAATGACCCAAAAAAAGACACAAAAATGACACAGACACAGAAATGACACAAAAACGCAAAAATTACTGAAAAAGGCATAAATGTGACCCAAAACGATGCTAAAACAACATAAAAATGATGTAAAATGCTGTAAAATGATGTTTAAATGAAAATAATGGGGTGAATGTACTGGACTTCCTCGTCCCTCCGCCTCGTCTCTTTCCTTCACTGCTTCATTTCCAGTCCACTCTGTGATTCGTCACCTTTCTCTCGGTTTCTTTTGGTCCTTCTCATCTCCTGGTCTGGTAAATCCTCGGCCGACCTCCCGCCGCATTCAGACTCTCTAATCTACTGACTGAAGGAATGAGGCGATGAGCTGCAGCTTTGTGGGAAAGGTCAAACCGCTAACTGATCTCAGGTCGCTGTACTCCGCTGAACGACCTCAACGTTTTGTGTAGTAATTAATTAACGTGACGACGGCCGGTGCATATGAGCCGATCATCATAAGGCCTCATGGGAGGAAGGTTCCTGCAGCCGAAGGGACAGGAAACATCTGAAAATGCTCTTCTTTCACCTCTGAGCTGAGCAGATGGAGTCAGCTGGTTATTTCTAACAACATTTCTGCTTTAGAGACACAGAAGAAGTGATGAGAAGAAGACTTTGAAAAGCATCTTCAGCATCAGTCGTCCATTTTATAGCAGAAAGTTCATATTACACCAGATTTAAAGTCTGCACTGGTCACCTGTTGCTTTTAGAACTGATTTAAGATCCTTTTATTGGGTGATGAAGCTTTTTACAGTCTTTATGTATACATTCGCTTTTATCCAACAAACCCTTGAGAACCTTAGAGTGGATATTTTAACAATAAATATTTTATTCATGTATTTTATTCTGTTTTATAATTGCATGTGGTTTTCTTCCCCAGTCTTTGTGTTTTTGAGTCCCTCGTTAATAATATGATGTTGGAGGTTGTTGGTGTTGTTTTATTCCATTTTTATTCCTTTCATCTTGGTATGAAAAGTGTTAAATAAATCAACTCTGATTGATTGATACAATCCTTTAAATAAGAAAAAAAACTGTCACTCTTGTATATTCTGTAGTTTTTTCAATATTGCATTTTCTCTATTTTTTAAACTTATTTCCCTTTATTTTTTAAATATTTAAATTTATTTTACCTTCACTTTATACCCTAATATTCTATGCGGTCTTATTGTTTACCCCTTTATTGAACATCCTTGCTGCTGCAACAACTTAATTTCATAAATTCATAATTTAATAAAGTCATCTAAGTTGAAGTCAATCCCATTTCTAAAAAAGCTGTGATGCTGTGTAAATAATGCAAACTAAAGCAGAATGCAATGACTTGCAAATCACTGAAAATAGTCAATGTATTGTTTTATTTTGTAAAGATCCCTGTTTGCTGTGCTTTTACTTCCTCCCGTTGTCTCTGTTTCCCTCCTCTTTGATCGTCCTGACTAGTTCTTTCTGTATAGATATTCCTGCTTTCTGTCTTTTGCCAGATCATGTTTGTTTCCTTCCTGTTTTCTACCTTTATGTTCACCAGCTTGATTCTTCTCTTCGCTCCTTTTGTTTGTGTTTCTGTTCTCTTTTATGTACTTTTCTTTGAAATACCATCTTTTATAAGGATGTATTTTCCCCTGGATCACCAGCTGCCTTCTGTTCCTTCACCTGTACCATCCCAGAAAGTTTCTCTATTAAAGTCTGGCTTTTCTTTGGGTCTTTTCCTCACAAAAACAAATTGAAAGTGAGAAATATATGCTTGTTTTAACAATTAGGCACAAAGGCACCAAAGGACTGAAAAACTTGTGTAACAGAAATAAAGGAAAGAACATCTGTTGAAACTTCTAATAACTTTTTCATGTGAAGGAAAAATGAGTGACTTTCTCATGACTGAGGTGGTCTCTCAGCTCTTAGTCTATGACATCACTAATGCTGGTTTGTCTGCCAACTGCTGTCACCCTAAAATCAAGTGTAGATACCAGTTCACCCCACATTACTCTACAAGATGTCACCCTTTATTCTGCTAAGCTGAGGATGCAGACCTGTTGATGCTTTGTCTGTCCCTAATATGACCCTGAGACAGACAGACGATAACATAGGACTGGAAGACAACCGTTTGTAAGGGAAACAAGGTTATGTTGTGGTAATTCCTGAACTTCCATAGTTGGAGTGTAACATAAACATGGCACGCCTTCCAAATGGTATAAATACCCAAGACCAGAGAGACTCCTGAGAACTGATGCTGCCAGTGCTCACATCACTATGTTACTCACTGTATCATCTCTCCTGTTGTTCTCAACATCAGTCATCTGGGTCTCCAGAGTGTCTCTGAGTTTGCCTCCTGATTCTTCTTTCGACATCGCAGAATTCCCTAACAAATAGTTCAACTGGCAACAGGTCAGCAGCATGACTTGGTGTAAAAAGAGCTTCAATGAGAGTCTTAAAATGAAGAGAAGTTCACTATTCTGGGATCAAATAGTGGTGCAAATGTAATATATCTAAGGATTTCATTGTCCGAAGTACATAATAACATGAAAACAGTCAAAGAACCAGAAAAACCCTCAGCAGGTTGAACACTAACGCTGAAATGACGTCCAGCTTCTGGCCCTCAGGCTGCACTGCTGTAAGGATTCTGCAGTGGAAATCACTGATGAGCTCAGAAGCACAGTCAGAGAAATCAAACAAGATCCAGAAGCATCGCTGCTGCCTCCTCATCTAAGATGGACTGAGGCGAAGTTCACAACTGTCTGAAATTCTGTTTGGAAATCACAGCTGAAGACAAGAGGAACCATCCAGTCTGTTATCAACACACAGTTCAAACCCAGCATCTGGAATGGTTTGGACTTCAGCAGGCTGCACATCTGTAGAAACACCATTAATGTTGCATGATACATATATATATATATATATTAACCACAAAGACATAAAATGACAACAAAATATCAAGAGAGAGATGCAAAATGGCCCCAAAAAGACACAAAATGATCTGAAAGGGACACAATTTAGACACAAAACAACCGAAAGAGACACAAAAAGACCACAAAGCCACACAACATGATCAAAAATAGACACAATATGACACAAATGATCTGAAAAGGACAAAATTAAGACACAAAAAAACAGGAAACACAAAAATGACCACATTTACACACAAAACTATCACAAATAGACACAAAAAGACAACAAAGCCACATAAAATGACCAAAAACAGACACAAAATGATCTAAAAATGACAAAACTTAGACACAAAACAACCAAAAGGGACACAAAATGACCAAAAACAGAGATAAAATGACACAAAATGATCTGAAAAGGACAAGATTTAGACACAAAGCAACCAAAAGAAACACAAAAATGACCACATTTACACACAAAACAACCACAAATAGACACAAAAAGACAACAAAGCCACATGAAATGACCAAAAAAAGACACAAAATGACACGAAATGATCAGAAAAAGACCCAACTTACACACAAATCAACCACAAAGGGACAAAATGACAAGAAAAAGATGCAAATGACCACAAACAGACGCTGCTAAACCACATTCTGCATGTCTTCCAGCAGTAAAAGAGCTGCTGAGCTGGTCTTTCTGCAGTCTGGACCCGTCACCATCCATCCATCTACTTTCTTCTACCATCCAGAATCAGACTCAGTGCCAGGAGACCAAACAAATCATTCCAGATGTCCCACTGCAGCTCTCCTTTAGGATCCCCAGGTGTTCCAGATGGAATTTATAATCCCTGCAGCAGGTTCTGGGTCTGTCTTCCCAGTTGGACATGCAAAGAAAAGCATCCAGAAGGATTCCTCATCAGGTGACTCTGCTTCCTGTATCCACAACCTCATTCTTTTAAGTCCCGTAACCAAAGGTGAGTCATTGTTGTGAACAGGTTCCTCACATTTGGACCCGTCAGCTCCTAACAACTGAGAAGCAGCTGAAGTTTATTTTTTACATCTCTTTGGAACAGAAATAAGTTCTACTTCCTCTGACATGGGTTATAGATGTTGCTCTTTTTAAATCTTCTCTTCATTGGCTTCCCAAAAGCTTACATACAACAGAGCTGAACAGAAACAAAGGATGAGTCAAACTGCTTCTCTAAACTGTAAAAAGAGAGTGAATAGCAGATGATGCTGGAATATGCGTCCATGTGTAGCCTGATTTACATGTGAAATAGATAAATAATGCATATGTTGGGGCACAGCATTTCTGTTTATGCATAAATAAGCTGCTAGAGAAGCAGATTGTTGGGGTTACAGAGCTACTGAACAGGGAACTAACAGCTGTTTTCAGCACCACGGACAGCGACGTTCTCTCAGCTGTTCTCCGTCTGCTTAGAAAGAAAAACACCAGACTTCCAACTTGTAACCTGCAACAATAATCATTTCCTGTGGAAGTAACTGTTGATTTATCTCCCCTGGGAATAAACCAGCTGTCAAGTCACATTAACTCCACGTTTTGTTTTAAACCTCAAAATCCAGCGAAAAGTTAGTTAGTTTTCTAAATTTGCCAAAATGACACAATTTGTCAAAATGTGAAGCTGCATAAACAGCTAAAAACGTCATATTTTGAACTTTCCTACAGTCTTTGAACTATTCATCCGTGATATGCCATTATATAGGAACGCCAAGCCAAATCCAAGCATAAAATTGTAATATCTTTTCCAAAAAAACTTTATTTTTGTTAAAAGAAAAAAGACAAAAATGAACCGTTTGCACCACCTAGATTGTGTAAAAATCCCAAAATTCTGCACTCACTATCACTACCAATAAACTATTACTGACTCAGCTGCAACTGACAGTCACATGACAAAAAAATCCAGGATTTTAGGCTGAACTGCAGGCAGTGCAGAGAGGGGACGACTATGGAAACTAATTAAAATGCAAATAGTAAAATATAGGTGCTGATTTGAAGTATTGGTATTGATCTCCAATTTTTGTTAAAAGTTTTCATTTTTTTCTTTTATTTGATGTATTGTATTCCAACTTTTTAGATTTTATTGTGCAGAAAAGACATTTTTTAATTCTCTCGACATCTATTCATGGTTGCTCTGTTTCCATAGAGGTTTAGAACTTTATATTGCAGTGAAAAATGAGCAAACAGTGAGTAAAAATGTGACAAACAGAAGCTTCCCGGAGTTCAGGGAGTTAAGATAAATGTCTTAAATATTTTGGGACTAATTTTCTTTGGGATATTTGATTTTTCTGTGTTTATTTTCTCATAATGCACAGATTATGGTGCAGAATTCCACTCAGAATGAAGAACTGATTTTGATTTTGGTAAAAACTTCAAGCATTGCAGGGTTTTATTAGGATTATGCGGAAATGCATCCACCTCCTGCATTTTTATTTTCAATTATTCAGAGTTTTCTGTGCATAAAACAGCAGCACATCTTTGTCTTTGGTCCTGTTGTCTCAGGAACATTTCCCTGCGTCCCCCTGTGTCCTGGATGAGCATCTTATTTCTTTTTTTTTCCAACGCTGCTCTCCCTTCTCTCGCCATATTTCATTTTTCGCTCTCCCTGTTCTTGCTCTCAGCTCCCTGCCTTCCTCCCTGTATTGTTGGCACTGCTAACGGGCTTTTCGGAGTGGCCTTCAGAAGCAGCTGGATCGCCGCCGGGAGCCTTTGGAGACCTGCCAGGCCGTCATATGCCCCTCTCCACTTTATCCTCCTCCGGCTGCCATCTCTGCTTCTCCTCCTCTACACATTTTAATCTCTTTTCTTTTTTTCTTCTCCGATGCCACCATTCATCCATCCTCCTCCTCCTCCTCCTCCTCCTCCTCCTTGCTTCTCTTACTTTACTTTCCTGCATCTCCCCTCTGACTCCCATCTCTTCATCTCTGCTCGTTTCCTCTGGAATCTGCAGTAAAATCGTGGCTCAATCCTTCTCGCACATTACACTGTCAAAAATAAAATTGCTTTCATGAAGCTAAACTATAATACTGTCTACTTACGACTTCATAACTTTCAGCGACATTTCTGTCCTTCTTGGAAACACATCTTCTCTGTGGGAGGGAAAGTTTTTGTCGTGCTCCTGAGGACTCCATTTATTTATTCTCTTTGTTAGCTTCTTCTCTCCTCCACTCACTCATTCTGTCTCATATTTCTTTCTTTTTCTTCACTGTGGTTTCTTCTGTTCTCTGTCCTGGGGTCAGTTTTAGATTAAAGTCACAACTTTTCAGCCTCAACCACCTCTAAAGTCACAAAAACAAAATGTTCCGTCAAACTCCTCTCTTTAAAGATTGAAATTGTTAAACTGGAATCTAGCCGTCTGTTTTCTTGTGCATAACCTGAGTTGGGTTGCAGTGGCAGCAGGCTAAGTCAGGAAATCCAGGTGTTCCTCTCCTTAGTTTCATTTTCCAGCTCCTCCTGGTGCATCCTGAGGTGTTCCCAGGCCAGATGAGATATAGAATTCCTCCATTAAGTTCTAGACTCCCCTGAAGTCTCCTCTTAACCCAGAACACTTCAAAAGTAAGGCGCCCAGGAGGCATTATACCGACAGACTGAAGCTCTGATCATACTTTAATAGAGCTACATCGGTCTCCTGCTCAGTCGGTACATGTTTTTATTTATTTAGTATGATTAGTGCTATGAGATGAAATGAATTTAAAAGGAAACAGCAGCTGGTTACAGATCAGAGGTGTGTTGAGGACAGTGTGTGAACTCAGCACGGGATATCTGGAGAAATTAGGACAATTTACTAAAGAAATCGAAGCTCCTCCAAAGACTTCAATTCCTAGTCTGTTAATGATGAATTATAAAGGTGTGGAACTCAGAGAATCTCCCCTTACAGTCTCTCCTCATACCAAACATCTGTTTTAAGTGCCAGTTTTTTGGTGGCTGATGTGCAGTTTGTGAATTTTCAGTGCAGACGTCCAACTTAGACCTTCAAGGATTTGGGTGGATGATGAATTTAACATCATGCGTACCCTTACAGATGTGGAAACCATGAGTGTGCAATGATAGCTCAATGGTGGAGGCTCTGGACTACTGATCAGAAGAGCTCTTGAGCAAGATGAACTCTACCTGATTCAGGAGCGCCCAATCATGGCTGACCCTGTGTTCTGACTGGGTTATGCAAAAAGAGAATTCCAGAGCGCTGTAAGGCATTTATGACAAATAAAGGCAGTTTCTGTTACTTTTTAAGGTAACAGCTTCTTTTGGATGTCCGAGCTCTGGACCTTCTGTAAGGCTAAACCCAGAAACTGCATGATGGAAACTCCTTTTGGTCACTTGCAGCAGTCTCATTCAATAACCATGGGGGGCAAAAAAAAAACATAAAGATTGCATTCAACATGACAAAAGTAATTTGTGCAAAAGAATCTATGTAAAATGCATCTCAAGCATTTTTTATTTCAGTGACAGAATTATTGCAGAAATATTGGCCAAACTGTCAAAAAAGAACACAGTTTAAGGAGGTCATCCCTCACATTGTGATTTTATTGGCACCCCAGATTCTTCCTCTTCTGATCCACAGAAACCATTTGGGTTCTGTAAAGCATCTTGAGACAATCTGTATTGAAATTGGCACCATATAAATAACGTTTAATTGAAACGAATAGAAATTTGGTTGTGAAGTGGCAAAAATTCTACCAAGGTCAACTTGAAACAGCCAAGAAAATTAAAAAGAGCAGAAAAGTCTTCAAAATAACCCTCTTGAGTCAGGCAGAATCTGGTGCAAAAAGGTTTAAATCCGTGAAAAGGCTGCAATTGAACAAACTGATCTTCTCTTGGATTGTTTTTATCCACTTTGGGGCTCTTCCTGTACCTGGAACTACTCTCCATTTTCTTCTTGAAATTCTATACTTGGACTGGAACTATGGGTGCCAACTCCGTCTCTGATGGGAGCTCTCTTCTGACTGTGACACCGATTTGCAGGTGTTTCAGTCCAAATTTCTACTACAAACAGATGCTTCAACTGCCTCTACAGTTGGAACAAACATCGAGAGCTTTGTCTTCTGGATCAGCTGCCTCGTTGCCACAACAGTCCAATACGACGCCTGCATTGTTGAGGATGATGAACTAATCGATCGTCCGTCTAATGCTCCATTTTCCAATCACTCAAGATCTAAGACACTGAAACTCCTTCACTATGGCAGCAGCTCATCACTAACCTGGAGGGAGCAGTTCACTGATTCCCAACAGAGAACCAATAAATCTCATCTTCTGTGGTTCACATTTGACTGCAAACGATGTTCACTAAAGATCACGGTTTGAAGTGAACAGAACAACATCATCTGCAAAAAGCCGAAACATGGCTCTAAGGTTCCCAAATGTCTTCCATAAATATCACAACCAACACCAGGGATCAGGGGCAGCTACAGTACAGTACAACTCCTACTGGAAATGTGTTGGTGCCAAATATACAAACCTGATGCCAACTTTCTCTGCATCCTGTAGGCTGTCTTACAAAACTTCACTTACCGGTGCTACTGAAAATAATGTTTAAGAAAGTCTAAAACTGTGGCCTCTTACTTGTTCCTCAACAAACAGAAACACAGAGATTACATTTAAAGATCTTTTGTATGAAATAAATGATCCAAGGGTTGCTGCAACTTCAAAAAAGAAGAAAATTTATCATTCAGCTGTGATTTTAGAATAAATTGTTGCTGTAATGTGTTTTTGATTAAAGACACTTTCAACTGGCACATAATTTACCACTGATGATGGACAATAAATGTGTCTTTTGTGGCTCTGGAGGGACTTTATCAAGATGAAAAGATCTTAAAATTACACATCAGAGGAAGGATTTTGAACTGGATGCCTGAATCATAAAGTGGTTGCAAGTTTAGGATATTTGGGAGTTTGAAAATAGTTGGAATTTCATGTTGTTGCTTCATTACAACAACTAAAATATCAAATCTTTTCATTTCTATGTCTGTTTGTGGTTGAAAACTGAACTTTTTAAAAAATACAGCTTTCTGTCACCATTCATGTCAACTTTCTGCATTGTTTTACTAAAGTAGCAACTAGATATGTTTCTGATTTAACAAATAAAAGGGTTAAAACTTTGTTTACTCAAACTTTTTTTTGCTGTCTTACATTCTAAAATCCTCTAAAATATGTGTGGTGGGTTGAACTTGATGCTGATTTCAGCCATCGGCTCCACTGGTGGAAACACTGACAGGAACCGGAGTGCTGAGTGTTTGCTTCTTCACATTCCGGGTTGTTTTTTTTAAAGGTGTTTCCATGTTGACAGAATGTTATGAAACATCCCCCCAAACTTGTTTACTCCAGGCAGTGAGTGGAGAGGGGAGGAAAAAAAACGTTGCATCAACCTGCAACTTATGCAGAAGATTTTTGGCAGCTTGTCTTTTGTTGTGCAGTCGGTGCTCCACTGTGTGTTTCCTAACGCAACATCTGGTAATCAGTGACCTCAGGCAGACACGCAATCTGTCAGTCAGCGTCTTGTCTTCAAGGTTTTCTTCTTTTTGCTAGATTCCCTCATGAGCGTTTCCGTCTTTCCTCTGTCTCTTCCACCTTCCAC
Organism: Amphiprion clarkii; assembly: GCA_027123335.1. Classification (NCBI taxonomy): domain Eukaryota; kingdom Metazoa; phylum Chordata; class Actinopteri; family Pomacentridae; genus Amphiprion; species Amphiprion clarkii. Next base: position 3,108,358 of record CM049581.1, on the reverse strand, counting down.
AAACATGTCTTTTGGTTTAAATTGTGCACTTTCTCCCTCCACACTCTGCCGTCACTATTTACTGCAGCTCTCCAACGAGTCATTAGCATGCTAACACCACGCACTCACGCTCCTAATAGTTTTCAGTTCTTCTACAAATTTTTTTGAGATGCCTCTAAGCGAAACACTTAATCCCTAAGTGTTAAAAAAAATGCATATTCACTGTCAGGATGCTTTTACAAAGTGTGGAAACTGATGAAATATGGAGAAGGTTTCTGCTGGAGAACAATAATAATAATAAAAAAGGAAGAAGCAGCTCAGACAACCTCCTGGAAGAATAAAGCAAAACAAAGACAGAAACATGGAAGCTCCAGGGCATGTGCACACTCATGCACCAACAGAAAGACATGAACATGCAAGGTGAATATTAAATCTACGGGGGGTTGTCAGTATTTGCATCCCTGGATGGACTCATGTTTCCAAGTTTTGGGTGAAATGTATTTACAGTCCCACAGGAATTTCACCCAGGAGATCAGAGTTCACTTCTCAGGTCAGACCATTATTCTTAGAGTTAAGTTTGGCTTCCAGTATGTGGTTTCGGGTTAAAATACCACATTTTCTTAACACGTTTAAAGCTTCTGTGCCAGTTTTTTTGGCCCAGCTAATGTAATATATGATTATTTGGCTAAAAAGAAGCAGCAGTAAAGCAATAAAATGAAATAAATGGCAAAGACATGTTGATTAGAAACACGAATCCCTGAAAATATAATTGAGAATGCTATTGAACTGTATAAAAATGTAATTTTAGAAAGACAGAGTTGCACAGGGAGTCAAAAATGGATTGAGCATCTTGTCTAAAGTCAACATCTTTCCAATTTGAACTGGTTTTACTGGTTGTACATGTTGTGATGCATCACAAACAAACTTAAAATGGGAGAAACGTGTTGTTTTCCTCGAAATGTACTTGAAAATCCAGTTTACTTCATTTTAAATGGATGCAGAAAACAAACTAGAACTGGTGTCATTTTATTTTTTGTTACTGTAGATTGTCTCATTTTAATGTGTTAAAGCACAAAAGTGGGAATCTCTGAAATTTGAGATTTAAAAAAAAAAAATGGCAGTTTTTGCCTGTAATGTTTAAAAAAGCAACTTTTGCTTGCAAGGCCTTCAAGTCCACCTCAAATAGTTGATTAAACCATCAAAACTCATCTCACAGACTCATATTTTAAAAGATTACAGCTTTTTTGCCTTGAAATGTACTCAATGCAACTAGATTACGAACTCGCTGCAGCTCGAGCACACCAGCTCACCTTCAACTGGGCTCCGATACTGTAAAAGTTCACAATGGGACGTTGCACTGGACTAATCCAGCCATGTGTGTTTCAATATTAATCCAAAAAACTCCATCCTGCAAGTTGATAAGTTGGTTTGTTATGTAGGAAAGTCTAATGGCACAGACTGTTTATTTTGCTGCTAATATCTCTTCCAGAAAATAAAAAACACCATACGGAGATGTTAACACGGCTTAAAAACCTTGACTTTAACCAAACTGTCTTTAAAAAAATGCAGCAATATATGAAAGCTGCTCATGGATGAAGCTTTAGAACAACACTGGCTCACACTGGACAAAATGCTCCTCTCTAAACAAGAAAAAAAAACTTATTTCAAGGAACTTTTACCTTGAAATAAGCGAAAATCTGCCAATAGAACAAGCGAAAAATGTCTTGGTCAGATTTCTTGAAATTAGATATGATACTTAGAATATTGAGATCTTAAAATTAGCTGGGAAAACTTTCTTTATGCTATATTTTACCAGGATTGTCAAGCTTATGTGCCTTATAATAAGCCAGACATGCTAAAAAAAATATGTTTTTCACTCAAAAATAGATTTTTGCTTTCATGTAACCTCCTAATTTGAGATGTATTAAATTTATTTTGAGTTTCCTTGTAAAATAAAGCTCAAAACAAGATAATTTCAAGATTGTTTGACTTAACAAGATATTTAAGATGCATTGTCTTAAAACAAATCCCTCCATTTGCTGAAATTTCACTTGTTAAGTGAATTTATCTTAAATCAAGTGTGATGAGACGTGACAAATAGACTTGGTAAGATTTAGAGTTTTTACAGTGCATTTTTAGGTATTTTTCTAGCACTTATGTTTCAAAAAGATGTTCATTATTTTTAGAAATACTAGTAGTAATTATACTTTTTTTAAATTATAAAGTAGCTTGTTTAAGTTGAGCTAACTGTGGATTTCAGGGCTGATTTTCTGCCTGTAAATGAATAAATGAGTTGTTTACAGGTTGGTGTTCTGGCTCTGCTTGGAGTGCAGAACTTGTCATAATGGCCTTTAGACGCTGCAGGAGCTTAGATGTTGTCTCCATAGTGGAGAAGATCAGAGAGAATCCTGAGAACTGATGCTGGCGTTGCTGGTATGAACTGCTGCTCTGCTGATATCAGTAAACTTGACTTCCAGCTGAAGTCATCTCAGTCTCCAGTGTGTCTCTCTGCATCTGCCTTCTCATCCTCTCTCGAACCTCGCTGAACTTCTACAACTGGACCTAAAATCTTTAAATGTTTGGCTGTGATTTAGTATCAAAGCTCAGAGTGGCGGTTAACATTTGATGCCTGCTGCAGTGAACTGACCCAACGCTGACCTGAGCCTCTGGACTCTGAAATAATCCAACTGAACCAGACGAATTAGCCGCTAAAAATCCCAAATACAAGCAGGCTGCGGTGGAAACCTCTCGCTTCCATGCTACTTCCTGTTTGAATTTAAAATCTGCTTCCAGGAAAATGAGTCCAACGTACGAGTGGACACGTCCAGCGACATGCCGGCTCCTGTCATCGTAGCTGGCGTCGCCTCTCAGCGCACTTCCCTTTGATTTCACGTTCTTTCTGTTTTCTCGCTTTAGGAAACACCTGTGAAATCAGTCTCTCCCCGCTGCAGCGACACAACAGTGTGTGCCGGAACACAGCTGACTGCTTTGTGCCTTTTGTATTTATTTGCACCAGTAAAAAGAGGGGCCTGGATCCCATCTCAACCCCCGACAGCAGCTGCTTTTGTAGGCCCCAGTTCTGCAGAGGCGCCTGGCTTTTACGTTCCACTTCACTGAAACGCTCAGTGCTGCACTCTGCTGCTGCACCCATCTGTGCAAAACTACACTCAAGTACTTCGAAGGAGACTCGGGTTTTTGTAAACATACACCGGTTTAGTAATGTTATTGTAGAGTTTGGGCTTGTTTTGCATCCAAAAATGTACTGTTTTAACATCTCAACGAATCTTTTCACCTTCAAAACAGCATAAAGAGACAATAAACGGAGGTTTGCGCTTCATATAATGGCTGCAGTCGCGCATTAAAAGGTCATTCAGTTATTTTAGTGCAATTTGAGATGATTTTTCTGCTGCAAATCATCTCTCCAGAGCTGCTTTCTGTCTCTGTTCTTTATATCTCCACAAATTTGCACTTTTTAAAAAAAATTTACAACATTTTCTCTCCACTGTTGCAGCTTAATTCTTTCCGATTTTGTTTCCGCTTTCGTTTTCTGTTCATAAAATCTCTGGAAACGCATAATTTTTTAATAACACCCGTCATTGTGCTGAGCGGCTCGTATCACATCAACTACAAAACACCATAAAAATAAAAATAAAAAACTGATGTTAACTTTAATAGCTGAGACCACATTGTAAAGATAATTATCTAAGTTACTTTTTTCAATTAAAATTTGATGTGTTTGTCTACTGAGCTCTAAGTTAACAGTCTTCCTGCTGTATATTTTGATGGTGGCTTGATCTCGCGCTCTATTAAGTGGAAATGATGGTTCAGTGCAAAAAACCACAAGGAATTCAATACAACATAAAAACTGACATGCAGTCTTACATATTAACAGGTAAATGATATTTTAGAGCTGAAAAAGAGGCTTAGTGTGAAAAATGTGCTTCTCACTGCACTTCTGATTATGAAAAAGTAGCAGCAAATGTGAGAAGATGGAGAAGCGTTTTTTTCATCGACCGCAAATAATAAATTAAATTCCAGGTGTGGGATGTTTTTATTGATCCTGCATCATTTTGGATAAAAAAAAACAAGACGCTAAATGCAGCAGCAGCTCACAATAACAGCTTCTGTTCATGAAGCCTCGGGCTGCTAAACCCTCGAAAGTCATTTAAATATGAAAACAAATACAAATCTGTGAAAACGCCACAGAACAGCGTCAAAGTTTCAATTATTTCCACGTTATTGAGACAAAAGCTGCTTTTTCATCAATATCTCAGTTGTAAGTATAGAAGGAACAGATTCTATCAAGTGAGACGCAGTTGAAACTTAGAAAAAAATAAACAAATATGTATTAATCCGCAGCAGAAAATAGTCCCAGACAAAAACACTATTTCTTCCTGTTTGCAATGTTAGCTAAAGAAGCTGAGACATCAAAGTTTTTCCTTCTCTGCAGCTAAAATTCTGCAGAATTAAAGTGGTACTACTTCAGGGACACAAATGACAGCTGATTCAGTTCATCAGTGTCCTCAAACTAAATCTTAGTGAAACTGATGCAGATTTACAACTTTAGCAAAAATTCATACACTCAAATTCAAGGTTGAGTTTGTGGAACTATAACGATAAATGAAATTAGAATGTGTTAAGGTTTCAAATGGGAAAGGATCAGTGCTCTCCGGTGTTTTGTTGAGTCATTTATCCGCCCAAATGTTCTCCTGACAGACTTATCGGCTACAGAAATGTCACTTCCTCCTCAGTTAATGTTGAAATTAAACATGCTTTCACAATAAAAGCTAACTGCAAGCTTCATCCACAAATGATCTGTGTTTTAAGGTAACTTCAGTAAAGATTAAAGACTAATAAATGATTGTACAGTTCGTTGTAAGAAACGTCGTAGTATCATAACTGGGAAAAGTCTGGCTAAAAACAACCCAATATAAGAGAGGTTGTAATAATCAAACTGAGAGATGCTAACAAAGAGAGCCACATAAAGTAGGATCAATTTATGCCTAAATAAGTAACACATTTTATTCAACACACTCAGGATAGATAAAACAGAGTCACAAACACCATCCTGTTGCCAGAAATACACAACTTGGGCAGCAAATACATATTAATCCGCAGCAGAAAGTAGTCCCAGAGAATACACTATTTCCTCCTGTTAGCAATGTTAGCTAAAGAAGCTAAGATCAGAAAGTGTTTCCTTCTCTGCAGCTGAATTTATGTAGAATATTCCTTTAGAATAAAGTTTGAATGCTGGATTTTAACTTGCAAAGAAAACTCAAAAACAGAAGAACACCATTTCCTGCCAGAAATACGCAACTTAACCACCAAATATGTATTAATCCGCAGCAGAAAGTAGCCCCAGACAAGCGCAGTATTTCTTCCTGTTAGCAACATTAGCTAAACAAGCTGAGACCTCAAAGTTTTTCCATCTATGCAGCTAAAATTATGTTGAATATCCCTTTAGAATAAAGCTAGAATGCAGAAACACCATCCTGCTGCCACAAATACACAACTTTAGCAGCAATAATGTATTAATTCGCAGCAGAAAATAGTCCCAGGCAAATAACACTATTTGTTTCTATTAACAACGTTAGCTAAAGAAGCTAAAACCTCAAAGCTCTTCCTTCTGTGCAGCTGTAATTATGGAGAATATTCCTTTAGAATAGAAGGTGAAACTTGCAAGTTAAACAGTTTCGTTGCTACTTTCTGGTGAGTTTCTTGCAGCGCTGTCATCACCTGAGCAGCCGTGCAGCACTGGAACAAACACACACATGAACCGACAAACATGCACACAGTAGCTTACCTCAGTGTATGAGTGTGCTGATTCGGAGGTTCTGACAGGGTCCACGGGATTTCTCTAATCACCTGAGATGAGGAGGCAGAAAGATACGGTCAGCATGTGAAGGATGGGCCGACTCTAAGCTGATCATCTCCTCCCAGGCCCCATAATGTTATTTCCCAAGTTCCTCCAATTAGGCGGCGCTGATGTCGTCGCTTTCATTACAGCGAGAGGAAAGAAAAGCAGAACTGAGAAGAACCGAGGTTCAGCACAATTCCTCAGAAATCCTCCACAGAATGAAGCTCGGCTGGAACCCTGGAGGTCGTTTCAACCCTCAGAGCTCTCGTTTCAGCTCCATTCTGCTGCGTGGTGTTTAGGTTTCATTTTAAATCCACACAGCAGCTGGAAACGGAATATTAAAAAACTGTAAAACCACTTCATCACCTGCGCCGACTTCTGTTGAAGAAGCCACATTTGCTGAACAAACTATCAGTGAACAAACTTTATGTTTTTATAGAAGCACAGCAAAACTTCAGCATAAGTTTAACTGGCATCTAAAAGAAGTCATGAAAATAAACTTATCGTGTAAAATATAACACAACAGGTGAGTGTTTTTGCTCACTGTATCAATAAGAGAATAAAAGTCATTGCTTTACTTTAAAAGTCAGTTGAGATTTTCAGTGTGTATGAACTACACTACCAGTCCAAAAGAAAAAAACCCTCACACTCTAATAATTCATTGGACCACCTTTAGCTCTGAGCACGACACGTTCGCTGTGGCATCGTTTCTATAAGCTTCTGTAATGTCACAGCATTGATTTCTGTCCAGAGTTGCATTTATTTTCTACCAAGATCTTATATTGATGGTGGGAGAGTTGGACAAAGTCTTCTCCAGAACATCCCAAAGATCCTCAGTGGGGCTGAGGTCTGGACTCTGTGGAGGACAATCCATCTCATGCTCCCTGATCCACTCATTCTCAATGTGACCCCATGAATCCTGGCATCATCATCTTGGAACATGTCCATGAACATCAGGGAAGAAAACCTCCACTGATGGAAAGACCTGGTCATTCAGTATCTTCAGGTATCAGCTGACCTCATTCTTTGGGAACATAATGAACCTGACCAACCCCAGATCATAACTCTAACCCCCACAGGCTGGTAGGAACTAGCCATGATGAGGGCATCACTTCATCTGCCTCTCTTCTTACCCTGATGCCCCCATCACTCTGGAACAGGGTAAATCTGGACTCATCAGACCACATGACCTTCTTCCATTGCTACCTAGCGAACTGAATCCTTTTTTTTCTGATTAGCCTCATTGATCAAAGGTTTTCTTGGAGCTACAGCTGTTTAGTCCCAATCCTTTGAGTTCTCTTTGCATTGTGTGTCTGTTTACTGAACTGCAGGACAGAAAAAACTACACAGAAACACCAAAAAAACTGCAAATGTAAAAATGCACAACATACATATCGTAGATGACCTTCCTCAACTTTTCAGCCATTAAAAGTAATGAGGGTGCCTTCAGAGAATGTTACGGGCAGTTTTTGTTTATCGATTAACTTCATATAAAGTGAAAAAATTGGGGGAAAAAATGTAGGATTTGTCTTTTCTGGTGTTCTGACAAACAAGGAAGTGCCTCCTTGATAGATTTGTGTGATTGATAACAATCTAAATACCTAAAGTGCATGAAAGCGTTGCACAAAACTGCACTTTTAGCTGCAAAATCTGCCACGTATCTAACGTTTTTAATAAATGCAGCATACAGTGTGAGCATGTATCGACGCTGCACAAACGTTCTCCATCAACAGAACCCAGATCTGCTGCTGCTGCCGTTGACCTTGGCCACACACCTGGATCGAGTCCTTTAACGGTTCCCTTTCAGGTCGGGGCATAAAAACACCATCGGAGGAATTAGCAGCTCAGCAGAGTGGAGCCACGCAGCATATGGAGGTTTAAAAAATGTGGACGAATCAGCAGCTTTTTACGGGGGAAAAAGCAGAGACTTACAGAGGGAGAAAGGGATTTATTTGCATACGTGACCGTGTGTGATGAGAGTCGAAGCTCCACAAACCTCATAATCTGTCACATGTACGGCTGCATGACTGCTGCCGTCAGGCTTCTTATATCACTGAGATACTCTGGAAAAGGTCTGCTGGGTTTACATGAAAAAGTTAAACATATTAAACAACTTCTTATGAAACAAACATAACTTATTTATGTTAATTAAAATATTTTCTTTAATGTTAAGTATAAGCCATTACCCCATGTTAATTAGAAATGTCTTGTATGTTCTGCATCTTCAATTTTTCTTTCATAAACTCCACAGTTTTGTTCTGTTAAATCTACCTAGTTAAGTTATGAATCATCTCTGTAATTTGTGCGTACATTCCTTGTACCGATTTCTGTTTTTAGATAAAAGTTTTTCGCACCTCCTATCTGATCCATCTTAATCTCTTCTCCACAGCATTTATCATAAGATCTTACAAAACAAGGCACAAACAAAAGGAAGTATTTTTTTTTTTAACACCAGCTGGATTTTATTAGAGTAAAACAACAGTTTTCACCCTCAATTTGGGCTCTTTAAATGCACTTTCACTGTTGCTAATTAAACCTAAAATGATCAAAAACATCTTTAATTTCCACTTTGATGAAGTTATTTGTCAAATGTTTCCATGCAATCTGGAGAAACAGCAGCCTCCATGGTATGAATTCTAATTAATTCAAAATAAATCTTTAGTTAAAGTTACAATAAAACCGCATCACACCACAAACAGCTCCTGTGTGGAAGCTCAACACTAATTAAGAACCAATTAAGAAGAAAACAGTGATTTAACCTTCGTGTCAGTCACTGCAGAGTGATTCACCCACAAAACCTACAGTCCAAGAAGCCTCAAAACATCTGGAAAAAGTCCTTCACACACTTATTTTCTTCAGGTTTGACGACTTTAACTTCCTCCTTTCTGAATATAAACACATTTCATTACTCCAGTCCTCAGTTCTCTCCACTAATCCTGTTCATTTTAGATGTAATTTTAAGACTTTATTGGTCACTTTTCACCACTGATTGTTGCTTTTCCTCACTGTGGCCTCATTTACAACTAATATAAAGTCCTTCACTTCTCTCTATGGAAACAGAACAACCATGACTAGAAGTAAAGAGAACTTAGAACTTAAATTTTTCCAAGCATCCACAGGTTTAACCAATACAGGAAAAAAAAAATAGAGAAAAAATATGCTTTAGTTTGTCTCCATACTTATTTGCTGTATACGCACTGCTTGCAGTTCAACCCAAAAGTCAATGAATTTTTGTTATGTGACTGTTGGTTGCAGCTGAGCCACTCATTGTTTCCCTGTTTGGCCAAGAAGTGAAGAATTTTTACATTTTTACAGAACTGGACCAGAGTGAACATTTTATTTTTGGCAAATGTTTAAATGAGTTGATGAAATATGAGAATTTCAAGCTTTGATTTGGTTCGTTTTCTCCATTGAAGTGTCACAGATGAATAGTTTAAATTCAGTCTGGCAAACAATTCTTTCAGTTTTTTAAACTTCTCTCTCTGATTAATGGTTTATCTTTAGAAATCTGCCTTTTTAACAATAAAAAGTTTCCTATCTGCTCTGGAGCCTGTAGTTCTGGACTCTTGGCTAGAAAATAGTGCAGAATTCATGCAAACTGCTAATATTTGGCATTTAAAAAAAAAAGAGAAACAAGTAGAATTACTGTGATAATATATTATGATTTTAAGTCTATATTTTGGTAATTTGTGCATGTAACACGTGATTATTTATTATTTAAGGATCATTGGAAGGGTGAACACCTGATAGTTTGTTCTGGTTTTACTGCTTTTGGCTCCAAAAATGGTGTCATTTTGGTGATTTTTGAAAATAACATCCCTTTCAAACCCACTTGGTACTGGCCACATCTGGTTCTGGGCCATTATTTTTGGCAAATTTTTACATGAAATTTATTATTTAAGGTGAAAACCTGATAGTTTGTTTAGATTTCACAGCTTGTGGCTTCAGTTAATGGTTTCATTTTGCTGAATTTTAAACGGTAACATCCCTTTCAAAGCCACTTGTGTGTTTGGGGTTTAGAGTTAATCCACATCTGGTTCTGGTTCTGGTTCTCATCTCCAGAGCACAAATGTTGACCTGATATGAGCCAGTCTGAATCCTTAGATCCTCAGGTGAGAAGCGTCTGGCTCTGAAATCGAACCTTAAATCTAAATGTGACTTTACCATCAGATCACCTCAGCTTTGAAATGATCTGCCTCAGGTGACTCCTTCTAAATCAATTCTTCAAACCCATTTTTATAGATTTGCAGTCTCATGATGTCATTTGTATTGACTGCTGAAGTGTTTTATTGCCGACATATTGCACTTTGTTTATCTGCGTCTTTTGCTTTCTCGTTTTCCCTTCGTCTTTATTTCTCTTTTATTTTGAAAGGCTGTGTTTGACCGTCTGCCTTCTGCTGCTGTAATGTTGCCTTCCGGGCGTCCTGCTTTGGAAAAACTCGTCTTTGAAAGTTTTTAATTGCAGATTCTAGAAATTTCTTGGCGTCATTAGAGGAACCCGCCACCTTCTCACTTGTCATTCTGGTGACGACTCGGCGACTGGGCTGCGGCCTCCGCCTTAATTTAATTAGATGGCCGTGTTTTGAGAAAACAGCATCGGTTCCCCACATGTCCCCGGCGGCCGACACTCTCACCGGTGTCACTTCTGTTAATCATTCCCTTTCTATTCTAGGCGGGGAGCAGCAGAATACAGCAGCCATTACACACACCGCCGCCCAATTAGAGCAGGAATGTGAATTAATGAGCAGGTCGGGGCGGGTTAATGAAGGGTGGCGCCGATCTGCTGAGGACTGAAATTAAAAACTGTATCCTCCGTCCGACTAAAGTTTGGCTCAGGCGGCTTCCTCCATCCGACTCCGTGTTTGTGCCGATGGAATCATAATGCATCGCCAAGAAAGGTGTCAGGTTTTATAGCTGCCTCCCGAACACGACTTTATTTCCACTCTTTCATGCAAAAAAAGATGAAATAAGCTTGTTGCAGAAAGAGGAGGCAAAGAGGAAAGATTGAGCAAGAAATGCTCGGAATAATCACCAGATTTTATGGAAGCGATCTTATGATACTTCAGTTTAGGGAGGAAACTATCACTGCTTTGAAATAATTTCATCTTGCAAAAATATGGTGGAAACTGCTTTTTTTGTCACTTCATCATCAACCCAGAGGTCAGTAGATGTCGCTGCAATACAGGCCTCAAAGTGCACAACAACTTAACTACACTGCACAAAAGAAAAACACTTTTTTTGCTGTCTGGTTCTGTTTTGCCAGATATTAACAACGGGAGACGCCTGCACTATAACCTCAGTAGCTTTTCTTTAAAAACATCCACATGTCCGTGTTTTTGTGCATTAAAGCAGAAGGTATGCTGCCACCTGACACTGTGTATCACTAAAAGCCCAGCTGAGAAGTTTGGCAAATGTTTAATATCTGCAAATATGAGGTCTCTTAGTGCAGATTCTAACAATAATACACTGCCCAAAAAAAAAAAAACCTCACACACTCTAATATTTCATTGGACGACCTTTAGCTCTGAGAACGACACACACTCACCGTGGCATCATTTCTATAAGCTTCTGCAATGTCACAGCGTTTATTTATGTCCAGAGTTGCATTAATCTTCTACTAAGATCTTGTATTGATGATGGGAGAGTCGGACAAAGTCTTCTCCAGAACATCCCAAACATTCTCAGTGGGGCTGAGGTCTGGACTCTGTGGAGGACAATCCATCTCATGCTCCCTGATCCACTCATTCTCAATGTGAGCCTCATGAATCCTGGCATCGTCATCTTGGAACATGTCCATGAACATCAGGGAAGAAAAACTCCACTGATGGAAAGACCTGGTCATTCAGTATCTTCAGGTATCAGCTGACCTCATTCTTTGGGAACATAATGAACCTGACCAACCCCAGATCATAACTCTAACCCCCACTAGCCATGATGAGGGCATCACTTCATCTGCATCTCTTCTTACCCTGATGCCCCCATCACTCTGGAACAGGGTAAATCTGGACTCATCAGACCACATGACTGATCACATTTCTTCCTGGAAGATGATGGTTCTCCACTGTCCTTCATGTTTTAATGATGCGTTGGACGGTTCTTAACCTGATTTTAGTAATTTCACCCTTCTGAGACAGATTAACATCCTTTCCATGACCACAGGATTTGTCTTCCAACATGGTTGTTTCAGAACTGAGAAGCTCCTCACTGCATCAGCTAGAGTTAAATAAGTTGTTGCAGCTGAAACGTGTTCATCACTGCAGTAATTATCCAGTGGAAGGATCTTATCTGTTGGTTTAGTTAAATCCAGGTGGTGACTTTCTTTGGGACAAGCAGTGTAAAAGGTCTCTTAATGCAGATTCTAGCAGTAATAATATGGTGTGTCTGAGTGTTTTTAGAGATGTATTTGAGTGTAATGTTGGTTATGGGTCAAATATAGTTTAGGAAACTGATTATTGAATGACAAACGGCTGCAAAGCTAACAAGCTAAAAGAGAAAATGCTTCCTGGGGGAGATTCTGCTGGCTTTAGTCACAAGGGGGAACCTAAATAAAAAGGAAAACGTGACTCTTTGGGGAAAATGAAGGAAGAAGCAGCAAAAAAACGACTCTGAAAGTTTGAAGTCCTGCAAATATGCTGAGAAATGAGCTGCTGCAAACCAGTCGAGCTGCACCCAACCACCGGAGGAGGCGATGGCATCGATGAAAGGACGTCATCACTTCTGTCTTTATATATTTACACTCTACAGTCTCTCTGGTGGAGGAGAATTGAAGGAACGAACAGGAACAAAAAAGGAAGAAAGAAAAGAAATACAATGTTTTATTTCTGCTTCGCTTCCACCTTGTTTTCTCTTCTGTTCGTCTCATTCTATCTTCGATTCACCGGCACATTTTTCACTGCCTCTCAATATTTTACGCCTGTTTTCTTGATCTGCACCTTTTTTCCCTCCATTCTCTGTTTCTAGGTCACTATCTCTCCATCCATCCAGATTAAAGTGGAGGCTCAGGTTGCGTTAATGGCCATCAGCTCATCTTGAGCTTCGCAGTTTCGTCGCCTACCTGCTTAATTAGTCGTGAGGCAAACCTCTGGCGATGAAGCTGCCACCACCTGCACACATCGCTCTGCACAGCTTCTTTATGAACATCTGTAATCCTGCACAGCGAAACTTCACCATTTCTGCAGAGAAATGATCTTATAAATGATAAAACCTCCTTGTTCTGCAGCTTTCACCACTGCTTGCATGAACCCCTCCTGTATATAGCTACATTAGCAGCACTAATGTGATGCGTAATTAGCGTCGGTTCATAAGGTCGTCAGAAAAGTGAGTCGTCGTGCAGCTGCTATTTTTTGCACCATCAGCTTGTTTGGTTCATTTTCAAGCTGCAGAAGTCGAAGGTAGACCTAACTGAGCTACTCTTACGCTCTGAACGGCAACATCAGCTTTAATTATGAAAACATTTTCTGCAATTTGCTGGCGTGCAGCACTTAGCATGTTGCTATGCTAACATAAAGGACGTGGATGCCATCGTACGATATTAACAGGAATCTGAAAATGCACGAAGGCTGGCAGAAATAGAGATACAGTAAAACAACAACAGCAAATGGAGTCAAGTTTATCTCCAAAAATTAAAAACACTGCACAGTTTCAGCTACAGTATCTGTTAAGTCAATGTTCAATATCCTGCATTATTATTACATTAGGAAGGTAATTCTCCATAATTATTAACACCGTAGAGTCTCACCTTAGTATAGTCGTATTTTACATACGTTTTGCAGGATTAATCCCTAACATGTAAATTCTTCAGGTATAATCACACCTTAAATAACATTATAAGGTCTTAATTGCAATGATTAGTCCTGTTAAATTACTTCCATTACACCATTCATGATGTTCTTTTTTACTGGAAGGAGCTCTAGAATGGCAAACTTAACTATCTTAAACTATTTTATCTTGTTTCTGTTGCTCGTTGGTGATTTTGTTTGTTGAATTGATTTTGTAAATTGACATTTTTTCTTGTTGTAAAGTACTTTGTAACTTTCATTCTCTAAAAACCTGCTATACAAATACAGTTATTGTTGTTATGTTTTCATTTTGGATATTAAGTGTTTTTTACTGAACAGTCCCTGTTAGTGGAAGTAAATAGATGGCTTTTTATTGCAAGAATGCAAACGGTAACTTGGAGTTCACAAAACAATGACAAATAGCCTATATGGTGAATTTTACGTTGGAAAGAACAGAAAAAATACATTTGTTCTCATCTCAGAGTTCAATAAATTGACATTTTGCTTCCCTGAGCTAAACCAATCAACATCAAGCTACTTGCTCCCTGAAAAACAACCAACAAAGATGTTTTACTACGGCGGTTCTCACTAAAAGAACAAACACAAAGGTCCTGCAGTGGAAATAAAATGAAACATTCAGGGTTTACCAAAGTTATTAGACTGGAGAACACAAATGTCTAAACCTTCTGTTCTCTTACAGTCAAGTTATTTTACACAGGATGAAAAACTAAGTATTTAATTGATCAATTACCTTGCTACTACTTGAATCCCTGCAACATCTCATGTTTTCCTTTTGCTATAAATAAAAGAACAGGGTATCCAATATGATTTGTACTGTAGGAACCTACAGAAATCTCAATTAAAGGTTATGAAAGAAAACTAGTCTATATATCCACTCCAACACCCTGAAGCAAGGACTCAAACAAAGATCAATTACTGTAAATTTATAATAAAGAAGAGATGTTCTCATGAATAGTTAACTGTTTTTTTTAAATACTATGGCTTAAAAAAACCTTTGAGTTACAGTAAATCAGTCATGCAATAATGTCAATGCATCTATTTTAACCTTTAACTGCTAACTGTAGGTCAGTGGAAATGATCTTGCTTTGACTAAACGTCGTCTCTCAGATGACACAGTGTGGAAATTCACCAATATGTGAATACAGAAACACACACACACACACACACACACACACACACACACACACAGCTTAAAGCCTCCGAGTCCAGCAGGCATCCACCAGTGTTTCCTAATTAGTCCTCAGAGCTCGTAGGAACACTGGGCGAGTGATTACCAGCCGCCTCCCACCCACTCCTCCAGCCTATTAATGAGTGGGAGATTTGATAGATTTTCCATTATGTTCGTTATTTTCCAGCTTTATTGTTCTTTTATATAATTGTTTTATCCAAGTTCAGCTTTTGGTGTTATTACGCGGTTCACATTTACAGAGTTCATGCAGTGTGTTACAGAGCAGACAATCATCCCCCGCGACTCCCGTGAGGCAAGTTGTGAAATTATAAGAAACGTTAGTGAAACCGAGGCATGTGCACGTTCTGAGTGGATCAGATAAGAGTTGAACCTCGTCAGCAGGATGAACGGGAAGGTTTCTGCTGCCAGAAATGAGAGAAGAAAGGAGCTGAGGCGGTGGAAAGCTTTATTTACAGGGGTTGGGAGGTTGCTTTGCTTGTTTAATAGCCTCAAGGATGGCATCACTCGCGAAGTCAAGTTCTGCTCAGTGTTCTTTTCAACACAGATCTGGGTTTTATGCAAACAAAGAGAGAGGCTGATCAATGCGTCGACCGGTGGAAGTGAGAGTTGTGTTCTCAGTCATGCATGTTTCCGGTGGGCGTTGGGATTTAGGTGTTGCCAAGGCGGTCCCTCGTCTTCAGTCCTGTTTCTGAGATTCATGGACAGGATTTAAAGGCTAATTCGGGGTGAGGAGGGAGTCTGGTTTGCCAAATTTGGAGTCGCGTGTTTGCTTTTTGCAGTTGTTTCTGTTTCGGTTGGGGATCTTCAGCGCAATCTGCACCTCCAAATCTAAAGGAGTCCACAGTAAAAGTTCTGTAATACATTCTGGTAGGGTTGTGTTGGACTTTCTGCCCCTCATTTGTGTTAAAGATGAGGTCTCAGCTACTTTATGGGAGGTCCAAACTATTGTAAAACCTCTAAATTAACCATTGTTAAGCACCTGCATGGCTTACTTCACAGAATATTTTACAAAAAGTCTCCATCACTTTGTCTGCTGATTGAACCACTTTACATACTAACCATCATGTCATTTGCACGTTTCTGTATCACTTTAAAAAAAAAAATCTGATGATTGTTGTCTTGTTGTTTGCCCCTTTATCGAACATCCATGTTGCTGTAACAACTTAATTTCCCCCCCGTAGATAAATAAAGTAATCTAAATTGAAGTCAGTCCCATTCCTGAAAAAGCTACGACGCTGTGTAAAATAATGCAAACTAAAATAGAATTTAATGATTTGCAAATCACTGAACCTTCAGTTAATTGAAAATAGTAAACAGACTGTCATGGTTGTGAGTCAGTTCAGTTATTTCCTGTTTTATTCTGTGAAGATCCCTGTCCTTGTGTGTTTCTTCTTCCTCCGTTGTCTCTGTTTCCCTCCTCTTTTATCGTCCTGATTCGTTCTTTGTGTATAGATATTCCTGCTTTCTGTCTTTTGTCAGATGATCTTGTTTGTTCCCCTTTATGTTCACCAGCTTGATTCTTCTCCTCACTCCTCTGGTTTCCGTTTCTGTTCTCTTTTATGTACTTTTCTTTGAAATACCATCTTTTATAAGGATGTATTTTCCCCTGGATCGCCAGCTGCCTTTTGTTCCTTCACCTGTACCATCCCAGAAAGTTTCTTTATTAAAGTCTGGCTTTTCTTTGGGTCTTTTCCTCACAAAAACAACTTGAAAGTGACAAATACATGCTCATTTGAATGATTTGGCACAAAGGCATCAAAGCACTGGAAAAGTTGTGTAACACAGAAAATGAAAAGTCTAAGTCTGTAGCTCCAAATGGTTTTAGTAACACGTTTTGCTAAACTGTTTTTGTAATAAAAAAGAAAGTTTGCACACGAGCCTCCATGTTGGTTTGACGCCTGAACACAACTGGTTTCCACCACCCGTCCTCATCTATCTAGACACCGTCTAGGCCCAATAGTGATGTTGGGAAGCAGCATGATGTCTCGGGTGAACATGGCCCATGTGGACATGTACCACGATGCCATGGAACCTGGTGGATTGTTCCCTCAGAGTTGACCCAACTGAAGGAGATTATCTGAAGATCTTGGAGTGGGAGATGGACAGACGGGTACCTGCTGCATCAACAGTAATGTGGGTGTTGTACCAGATCATGGTGGTAAAGAGGGGGCTGAACCAAAAGGCTGGTCAGTGTCTGGTCAGTCTACATTCCAACTCTAACCTTTTGTCATGAACTCTGGGTAGTGACCGAAAGAATGAAATCATGGCTATAAGAAACCAAAATGAGCTTCCTTCTTACTGCATATTTCCTTCTTGAGTAGCATTTAGTTAAACATCTTTTTGTCATTTTCACCTCAACTACTACTTTTGGTTTCCGTCTACAAGGTTCTGGTTTATCTTTGACTCCTCTGGACATAACTGGTAAAGTTCAACTAAATTTGTTGTCTTTCTGACTCAGACTTGTTTCTTCATCAGTCCACAGGTCCTTGATCGGTTGAAGTCAGGACTTTGAGGAGACCAGTCTAGAACCTTCATTCCAGCCTGATGGAACCATTTCTTTACCACGTCTGATGTGTGTTTGGGCTCATTGTCTGGTTGAAACATCCAACTGTGTCCAAGATAAACCTGCTGATGGTTTTAGGTTTTCCTAAAGAATGTGGAGGTAATCCTCCTTCTCCATTATTTATTACATTTACTTTGTGTAAAACTCCAGTTCCACAGAGCATGATACTATCACCACCATGCCTGACTGCAGGTTTGGTGTTCTTGGGGTTAAAAAATGATCTGCCAAAGACAGTCTGATACCAGTCCTAAACTAGTCCTCAGAAAATCTAAAACACGGACCAAAATCAAACCTAGATCAAAAAAAAAAATGTTCAAAAAATGATCAGAATCAGTCAGAATACAGCCTGAAAACAGTCCAAAACCAAAACTAAAACCAGTTTTAGAAACAGTCTGAAACCAGTCCTCAAAAAAGTTTTTTAAAAAGTACAACATCAGGACCAAAACCAAACCTAAACTTGTAATTAAAAAAAGCCCCCCCAGACCGCCTGAAACCAGTCCTCATCCAGGACCAGATCCAGAGTAAAATAAATCCTAAACCAACTTTAAATCACATCCAAAACCAGGAGAACCAAGACTGAAACCAAACATAAACCATCTCCAAGAAAGTCTGAAACCAGTCCAGAAGCACTTCTAGAAAGCCCCAGAGCATGATACTGCCACCTCCATGCTTGATGGTAGGTTTGGTGTTCTTGGGGTTAAAGGCCTCACCTTCTCTCCTCCAAACAGATTTCTGCTCAGTTTTTCTTCCATCTGACCACAGAACTTTCTTCCTGAAGGCCTCTTCTTTGTCCTCAAACCTCAGTCAAGCTTTAAGGTGCAGCTTCTAGAGGAAGAATTTCCTTCTTCAGCTCATGTTGATGTAAAACACTGTGGACACTGACAGCTGTGTTCCAGCAGCATCCATTATAAAAAGTGTCTTCACAAGTGTATGGAAACTTAGTGTCTAATCTGACCTGGGAACACATTTGGATGAGCCAGGATGAGCTGAAAAACTTTGTTAGATAGAAGGACATCTGGAATACTTTGCTTAGCCCTTTGCCACTGACACCCAACTCTGGATTAGTGGAAGAAAAATGGATGTATGGAGCTGGATCTAGATGGATTAAATGTATTTGTGGCCTTTTGTGGAAGAAATAATGTTATTTTCTGTTGTCAAGTTGTTGAATTAATCACTGCACCTACAACTCCTTCATTACTTGTGTTACACTTGTCCCCTTGGAAAATGTTTCCCTGATATACTATTAATCTGAAGGTGATTTCTATCCTCTAAGCGACACATTGAATCTGTCATAAGTAAACAGATTCACTTTCTCTCCCATCAGGCTCTTGAAAGTGGTTGAACTCATTTCTTCTGACATTTTTTTCCAAAATGTCATTTTGAGCTCATCAACTGTGACAGCTGTAATTCTGGGCTGTTTGACAGATTTCCTCTCTGGTGCGTCTCCACAGTAAAGAGAGATGCTATTTTTCTTCATATATTTGCTGATTTATGTCTTCTGTAGCAGAAAAAAAACACATTACAGAAGCCTTAAGAAAGCCCTGCTGGTTAAACTGGGATACTCTGAGGGCTAACTGACCCCCAGAGATTCACTAAACCAACCTGGAAACACATACAACCCAACTCTCACTTTTCAGATGTAATTTACAGAGGATAGTATTATCTTACATTGGAGGCAGAATGGAGCTAAACACCACAGTGGACCTTTCAGACCCCGATGAAGTCGATAGAGGAACATGCAGCACATCTGTGGGATCTTGTAAGCCTCGACTGTCTGTGAGGTTCCTGTGTGTGAAGACAGGAATAATAAACCTTCCAGGGTCCTTCAGCTCTCACAGCTCTGATGACTTATTACCGGCTGTATCAAAGCTGAACGCTGTGCTACAGCTCTGCTCTGCAGAGGTGTGTCGACTGGCTTTACGACCGCATTGTGTGCCAGAGCCCCGAGTGTGCTTCCCAGCATCCTCAGCATCCGCATAAAAAGCATTTCTTTCTCCTTAACCTCCTCCTCTTCATCCTGATTCATGTAGCGTGCACTGGACACGCACCCGGAACAAAAACAAATACATGGAGTCACATTTCCCTTGACCTTTAGCTGGAATTGAGAGTACCCATTAAAAGAGAACATGTCAACATTTCACTGATTGCATGTTTGTCTGCGGTTGCATGTGAATTTGTGTCCACGTGTGCAGCATCGAGAGCCCATCTGACTTATCTGACCTGAAAACGGTTTCATGTCTCTTCCCTGCTTGAGGTAAAACCCATCTGGCAGCAATTACACCGCATGTAAACTCTTATTTGGTAGGTTTACTAGAGTTTGCTACTATAAAGCTGCACAATAATGGTTTGTTAACTAAAACCAACCAATTAAAACTCAATGAACGAAGTAACAACCGTCTAAAATGAACTCCAAACACAAACAGGTTGATGCTCTGTTGATGCGTGATGGTTTGCATGGGAATTTTTGATCATCACCCGTGAATGAACAGAACTTTGGCCAGATGGTGCACATGGAAAGGTTAGTAAATTACTCGGTTCAATGAGTTTTCTGAACTATTTTTTTCTTCCATCTTTATAATTTGAGGATCAAAGACATTGAGAAGACACAACTTTCATGTCTGAATTAAAATATGTGTCTGAAGACCAAACCAGCATCACTACTAGACTCCTCATCACAAGTCAAAAGGTCAGACTGCAACAGTGAAATGTTCTCTGACTGCTAATGGACACGCAGCAGACTCTTGCAGTTCTCATTTCTGATTTATTTAAGTACATTTTAATATCTAACCAATATTCTATCATCAACAACACCACTAACCATCAGGGTAATAAACCCAAAGCATCCACCAGTCATGAGATCTTAAAGCCAAGTATGTGATGTATTTAGAGGCATTTTTTGGTGTATTTGTTTCAATAAAACCAATAAAAAATACATTGCATGTTGAGAGGAGATAGCCCAAGACCTAACCTGACAACATAGTGCACTGCTAAACCTGCCAAATGATTGCGTCCTTTTATATTTGTGCATATATCAGTGCCCTTTACGGTCACCATCCTCTTCCAGTTTCTTTTTGGTATTTTCTTACACACATTTATGAACGTGTTCAGCATCTATCTGTACTGTAGCCTAGTAGTGAGCAACTGATGTCGTACAAATGTGGTGATGTAGCCTATTTGTGAATTTTTAGACAAGCTGTGGTTTTAAATAGGAACGTCCTACTCAAGTTTTTTCCAATACCAAGTTACTGAATTCAATCCAATGTACATATTTAGCAATACTTTAATTTAGTTGCAAATTAGCTCTATGCTACACACTCTATATGTAATGCATCAGTCCTATGTGTTCTATGATAATTACATGGTCCCTGATCAAATAAATGAATAAAATAAAAAATAAAAAATCTGCATCCAAATTGTTCCTAAATGTTACGTAGGTGATCATGAATCTTGTTGTAAAGCTCAGGTAGGACAATGAAATGTAGTCTTACAGGGCAAATACAGCATTAGAGGGTAAATTTAGTATTAGTGGATAAGTATAGTATTAGAAGGTAAATGCAGTGTTAGAGAGTAAATGCAGTGTTAGAGGGTAAATTTATTGTTAGAGGGTACAATGGCTCCACAAGCTCCAAAAGGTGGAGAAAAAATGCTCAAAAAATGTATCGTAAATCAGCTGTAGTACCTGGTTGTTCCACCAGGTGGTCCTTCTTACTATTGAATACTACAGAAACCAGAGGAGGCGTCACTCAGACTACAGGAAATTCATGTTGGCAAGAAGAGAGCATTGTGGGGGTTTAGCTAGCAATGGGCACCATGACAAAGAGGCATGTGGTGGTTAATAACCTCCAGCCAGAGATGGTGTATATTACTTATAGTGTTTCGCCACATTTAGTTGCTTTCATAATTCAATTTTTATCATATTTATTCTTACTGGCTTCTATGATTCTACATCCTGTGGCTGTAAAAAGCTCCAGCCTGACTGTTGGAAAAAAAAACTGTTGAAAAACGGCAACACTAGCTTAATAGAAACACATATAATGAGCATTAGTGAACTGAATTCCAAGTGTACAAGATGAGCACATGCTAAGGATCTCACCATATACCACTATTACTGACAATAATGTGCTATTTAAAGAGAACAGTGTTGATTGCATGTAAAAAAAAAAATAGTCGGCATTTGAAATAATCCAGTGTTGACAGTCCAGCATACAGTACAGTCCTGGGTACAAACCTTTCATATGGACGTATTTTGAGTGTAATTCGTTTGCCAAAACACACAATAAACAAAGCTACAGATGAATATGACTGATAGCGTTATTTTTCTTCTGATTTTCTACAGATATCAGAGTGTTATTGTGAATTCTTTTGGCCACAATAACTGTGACAGTCCTGGCACAGGCTGGATAAAAACTGCATGAAAAGATTCACCTCGAAGCTTCTCACACTGGAACAGACTCACAGGGCCATGAGTCAGCATCGGCTGGCAGTTTGATGGCTGCTAATCTGCCATGAATAGACAGTGACAGACAGAAAGAGGGGAGGGAGTGTAGAAAGCGAGCAGCGACGGAGGATGCCATGAAACGAGCTGAACAGATAACGAGGGGATGGAAGAGGAACGACGCGACGGCCGCAGAAACATGAAGCTCCTCCATTTCTTCTTCACTTCTCTCCTCTATCTCGACAGTCCCGTCCCAATCACCGCACGGCATTGTGGGAAAGTTGGCGGATGAGACAAGCCTCTTCCTCTTTACAGATTTACTGTTCCGTTCTGATCCAGCGTCATATTTCACGTCTGACGGCTGCTGAGCTGCACGAAACTGAAAGCTCAGGTTCAACACAGGTGAGGTCGCATACAGGTGAGCTGATCCAATCCCGGTTCAACATGTCGCTAATGCTACTGCTAACCGCTTTTTTAAGATAAGATAAGCCTTTGTGAATCCCACAGTGGGGAAATTCACAATGTTAAAGCAGTAAAGATAGTCCAAACATTCAGGACGTGAAGTACAACATTTAAAAAAATCTAAATAAACCAAGATATACATCAAGGTCATGCCAGAATTGGAGGACATTTTATGTCCCACCCATCAAATTTCAAATAATCCATGTAGAAAATACTAAAACATGCATTTGTTGAGGAAATTTACATGTCCTGAGACCAAATCTCAAAAAACAAACAAAAAAAAAAACTAGGAGAAAAGAATTTTTGAAAACATTTTTTAAAATACCAAATAAATCTGGAGTTCCCCCTAAAATGCAATTTCCCTATTTTTCTCTTGTTCCATCCCCTGATGACCAAATTAAATCTCAATTAAACAGTTAAAATGAAATTTAAATCTGCATTTTCTGGAATTATTTTTTTCATTGATGTCTCTTTAATCAAAAATTAAATGAAGTTAAATTAAATGAAAATATAAAATAAAACATAATATGATGCATTTAAATAAAAGATAGAATAATAAAAAATGAACATGCTAAAATATGTAAATGAGTGCCTCAGTAACAGATATTTATAAATACATTTTTTCTGAAAATAATAATACTAATAAACAAATAAAATCAATCACACAGTGTTGAGGAAGTGATGAAATGCTGTTATAATGAGGAAACCTTTCATTTAAATAAAAATAAATGTAATTATATTAAATAAAATAAAACATGAAATACAATTACACTAAATAAAAATAAAAATTATAAAAAATATTACTTAAACTATAAAAAAATTATTAAGCTAAAATAAATTAAAATGAAAATGAAAATATAAAGTTAAATATAATCTCCTAGTTGTGGGAACATTTTTTTAAATCAACATAATATTTTAAATAATAATAGAACAATAATAGAAGAAGAAAACAGTGAGTCACATGAAATGCTGGAATTAACATCATCAAACAGTTTCCTAATAAATGCTTAGAGCAAAGCTATGTCCTCTCTTCTATTTTCCATCTTTTCATCCCATTGTCAGCCTTGATTGAATGTCTCACTCTACCTCATATTATCAGGATCAGACTAATTCTTTGGACTGTTTTCCATCAGTCAGTTTGTCCTCTTGGTCAGCAGTAACAGCAGCTAAATATCTAGCTTCTACTGCTGAGAAAAAGATCACATTAGCATGGATTAGCATCCCTGTTACTGTGATTAGAGTAGGGTTAGCAAACAACACAGAAAACATGGAATAAAAATGCTGCCATTGATGTGGAAGCTGAGCCAATCAATCCTTAATTTATTACCTATTATTGATGAATATGGAGCAGAAAATTACAAAAGAAAAGGTTTATTTTTCAAAAATGTTGACGCCCAAATGTCCTCCAGTTCTGGAATTCTGTTGCTGCTGCTATTCAGTGCTACAAGCTGCAACTGTTGCTTGCATTTTGAACCAAACATTCACCCTGTTGCACTGCAAGCTTACATATATGTTCCAGAGAGAAAGCAGATTTTTCTGGCCGACTTTCTCAGGAACACTCAGTCCGGAGCTCCAGAACAGACGTCACTTGGTCTCCGGAGACGGTGAGAACATCCTCTGACCCTTTTACTTCATTTCTGATGTGGGCAGCCTCAGAGGGCCTCTGCTGACCTCGACTTTCACCTTCAATTTCATGTGGTAAAGTGCACATCTACTGATCTGTCATCCGTGAACTAACACGCAGAAAGTTAGAAGAGTTGTCCGACTGCTGTGCACACAGAAAATATGGAAAATTCAACCATATTTACCCGCATGAACGGTAAATTATAAAAGCTTTCCACCTGCTAACAAGCACAATTTAGTATTTTTAACAAGCATTTATGATTAGGAAGAGAAAAATCCCATTTAACTGATATAGTTTATGTAATTACTTCTGTTTCCTAAATCAAATGACACATTTTGAGATGTATTCTTTATGGATTTTTTAAAAAATATATTTTTAACATTTGAGAATAGAAAACCATGTCAGATAAAAAAAAAAAAAGCTGGTAATCAGTAAAGGTCATGAAGTGGACTTGAACATGTTTTCATGTTAAGATTAGATAAATCAATCCTTTATCGATTCCACAGTGGGGAAATTTGCAGCGTTGCAGCAGCAAAAATGTCGGGAATATCAGTAAAAATAATAAAATTATTAAAAAGTATAATTAAATACTGTTGATACTGTACAGATTCTTCTACATGTAGACATTCTAGGTGTTTCCCAGATTCCTCTGAATGTGGAAAATAATCATTTTGCAGATTTTAGAAATAGTAAACAGGGATATTCTTCCATAATTCGAGAAAAAAATGACATCATACAACATCTTGAGGTGAAAAATTGGGATCTTCTGTTAATTGACTAGCTGACAGGATGAATAAGGGACATTATGAGCCCTTATTCATTACTTCAAAGCAGAAGAGACGTCAGCGAAGAAACAAAAGATGAACCCAAGAGCTTTGAAACTGAAAAAAACAGCATCATGTTCCTTCAGCGGTTAGAAATGTGCAACGCAGCCGGAACTGTCTGGCGAAGCCAAAAACGAGGCCTGCCTGCTCTGTGGTTCCATTCCTCTGAATACGACTTATTTCAGATGCAGATTCAGAACATTTATCTGCTGGGAGGAAGTGGCAAAAAGGAAATATTTGAAATGGATGCGTGTGGAGCTGCAGCTGCACAGAGTGTGAGGGTATTAGGGCATTATCTGGGTTTACCCGGGGCAGATAAATGTTTAAAACGCTGACAGAATGTGATTTGTTGACATTTACCCACAGAGGGCTCCAGATGTTTCAAGCATGACGGTGGAGCACTCCACATGTTTCTGACTCGTGCCAAGGAAGCAGGAAGTGATTAAATGGTGTCTTCAGTAAAGGGAACCGGAGCTGCAGCGACTGAAGATTGTATTTAACCTCACAAACGTAGCTTTGTACAAAAAAATCCATGTAAAAATGCATCTGAAAGGAGAATTTCCTATTTCAGTGACAGAACTGTTGCACAAATATTGACCAAACTGTCAAAAATGAACGCTGTTTAAAAAGGCTAAACCAGATTCTTCCTCTTCTGACCCACAAAAACCTACCCAGGAATTCGTCTGAACGACTGAACATGCAACTCGAATCAGACGCTACAGGCAGATGAAGGATGCAAAGAAACGATGAAAAAACCTCCAACTAACCGATTCATGAAGCGGAATATTCAAACAGAAGTGCCATTTGTTTTGTCTCAATCATTCTCTGTGACTCTACAGGAAGCTTGTTGTTACAGCAGCGTTGGTCTAGATGTGGTTAGCAGCTAGCGGTTGCTAATATCACACCACAAGCCACCATTAACCCGACATCCCAGAGGCCATCTTCAGGGTGGTTTCACTATCTTTGCTTTTAAGCCACACTACAGGCCAAAAGTTTAGAGCAAGATCAAATGTGTTAGACATTTTTACGTGTTAAAAGTCTGGGCACCAGATTTACTTGGTTTGGATAAAAACACAACCTTTTTGTAACATGCTTGAAACTTTTCCTCCTTTTTCTGGGCGTCAATCTGAAGGCGACCACCTCATATATGATCGGTTGGCTTAAAAGGAACAACAATTGATTAAATCTGTGGATGTTCTCAGTCATCCAGGTCATGATAAGTCTCAAGCAAGCATAAGTTATGGCAACTGGACTAACCTCGTGTGAGTCGAAAACGTTTCACCTCTCATCCAAGAGGCTTCTTCAGTTCTGAACGCCTGGTGGGGAGTACCAGATATTTATCCACCAGGAGAGTGGTGGCAAAAACAAGTGGACAAAGACCCGAAACCATTAGACTCGTTAGATGTTAATGTGAGTCGTTAGCCTTTGATGGGCGGTCGTTACCCCTCCTAGCCCTCTGGGAGGGGTGGTTGGGGGTCACCTGACTGCAGGTGGGACAGATGGCTGCACCTCCTTGGGAGGGCTCTAAGAACGGCGTTGTAAGTGGGAGACAGGTGGTGTCTGAGGCCCCCTCCTCTGATCAAAGATGGCCGTTCTAGTTTGACATGAATGGCTTCTTTTACCCCTCTCTCAAACCATCTGTCCTCTCTGGCTAGAACGCGCACCTTATGGTCATCAAAGGAGTGCCCCTTCTCCTTGAGGTGGAGGTGGACTGCTGAGTCCTGGCCTGTGGTTGTGGTTATTCATACTCATTTTGGGGCGGACACCCTGCGGAGGGTGCGGGAGTATGAGAGACTGGCGAGGAAAGTGGCGGATTACAGGAACCACCTGCGGTTCAACCTGCGTTGCAGGCAAAAAAGGATCTTTCCTAAAAGCTTATGGCTCACCTCCACGGTGAAAGGCCACAAAGCAGAAAGCATCCTAAAGAGGGCACAGAACCAACTCCTCAACGAGAGAGTTAGACAGGTTCATTTTACGATCGATGTCCTACGATCAAAAATTGATGCGTTGGAGGAAGGGCTGGAGGCAGTCCTTCCTGGGCAGGTTTGGGAAGCCGTTTCCAAGCACACGGAGACAGCACAGATGGCGCAGCATGCTAAGGGCAAAGAAAGGCAAACACGGAAATTTCAGAACCTTGAGTCCCGGTTCTATAGTTCCAGGGGGGAACAAGAATGGGCCAAAATACAGAGCTCTGAAGGAAGGACTGGCGGCAGTCCTTCTCAGGCGGCCACACAGAGCAGAACAGCGGAACTGGACACCTACGACAAATGGGTTAAGAATCTGTCAGACAGAGAGCTCACTCCAGCCGAGCAGGGAGTCCTTGCCAAAGGACTGAACTTTGCAGTCACACCAGATGAGTTACCGGTGGTGGACTTGGTGACGGCCACGGAATCGGCCATTAGGAACAATAGGTTGTCAGAGACAGAGGCGGAACAGATCAGACTTAAGGTGTCGGCAGCACTCTCCAGTGCCAAGTTACCCCCGTCCAACATCTCTGCACAGGAGAAACGGGCACTGATAACTCTGCAGAAGGATCCCAACATCACAATCCTACCTGCGGATAAGGGGAGATGTACTGTTGTCCTTAACACAGCTGACTATCACTCAAAGGTCAGCAGCCTCCTATCTGACTCAGCAACTTATGAGATCCTAAAACGAGACCCCACCAACACCTACAAACTCAAAGTGGTTAACTGCCTGCAAAAACTGGAGAAAGGTCAGATCATCGACCGGGCCCTGTACTACAAACTCTATCCAGGCGATGCTATCCCTTGCATATACGGGCTGCCAAAAATTCACAAAGAGGGCGCCCCTCTGAGACCAATTGTAAGCAGCATCAACTCTGTGACGTATAACATTGCTAAGTATCTTGCCACCATCCTTTCCCCATTGGTGGGGGACACCCCCCACCACATAAGGAACTCGATGGACTTTACAAACAAGGTCAGGGAAATCAGCTTAGACCCTGAGGAAACTATGGTGTCATATGACGTGACTTCGCTTTTTACTTGCATTCCCACTGGGGATGCAATACAGACAGTAAAGAGAAAACTGCTGCTTGACAACTCTCTGTCTGAGAGGACCAACCTCTCCCCCGAACAGGTGTGTGACCTCCTTAACCTTTGCCTCAGCACCACTTATTTCCAGTACAACAACGGTTTCTACAGGCAAAAACACGGCTGTGCCATGGGATCCCCTGTATCCCCCATTGTAGCTAACCTGTACATGGAAGAAATGGAGATTGTGGCACTGAGAACATTCAATGGCCACTCCCCGAGGCACTGGTTCAGATATGTGGATGACACATGGGTCACTATCAGGAAGGGTGAGGTTGAACCTTTCACAGAACACCTCAACTCGGTGGATAAGAACATCAAGTTCACAAGAGAGGATGTCCAAGACAACTGTCTGGCGTTTCTAGATTGCGAAGTACGCATTGAAACCAATGGGGAACTCAACATTGGGGTCTACAGAAAACCCACTCACACAGACCAGTACCTCCTGTTTGATTCACACCACCCACTAGAACACAAGTTGGGGGTGATCCGTACCTTAAAGCACAGAGCACAGAACATCCCATCAGAAGCGGATGGAAAAAGAAGGGAACACAAACATATTCACTCTGCTCTTCAAACTTGTGGCTATCCAAACTGGGCTTTTATCAAAACAGCAAAAAAGCGCAGGGAGGATAAGAAAGACGAGGACCACAAAAAGAGAAACAACATTGTCATCCCCTATGTGGCAGGAATTTCAGAGAAACTCAGGAGGATCTTTAACACCCACCAGATCCCAGTACACTTCAAGCCCAGCAACACTCTGAGGCAAAAGCTGGTCCATCCCAAGGACAAAATTCCAAGGGAGAAACAGAGCAATGTGGTGTACGCAGTGCAGTGCAATGAGGAATGCTCTGACCTGTACATTGGAGAGACTAAGCAGCCATTACACAAGCGCATGGCACAACACAGGAGGGCCACAACCACAGGCCAGGACTCAGCAGTCCACCTCCACCTCAAGGAGAAGGGGCACTCCTTTGATGACCATAAGGTGCGCGTTCTAGCCAGAGAGGACAGATGGTTTGAGAGAGGGGTAAAAGAAGCCATTCATGTCAAACTAGAACGGCCATCTTTGAACAGAGGAGGGGGCCTCAGACACCACCTGTCTCCCACTTACAACGCCGTTCTTAGAGCCCTCCCAAGGAGGTGCAGCCATCTGTCCCACCTGCAGTCAGGTGACCCCCAACCACCCCTCCCAGAGGGCTAGGAGGGGTAACGACCGCCCATCAAAGGCTAACGACTCACATTAACATCTAACGAGTCTATTGGTTTCGGGTCTTTGTCCACTTGTTTTTGCCACCACTCTCCTGGTGGATAAATATCTGGTACTCCCCACCAGGCGTTCAGAACTGAAGAAGCCTCTTGGATGAGAGGTGAAACGTTTTCGACTCACACGAGGTTAGTCCAGTTGCCATAACTTATGCTTGCTTGAGACGAACAATTGATTAGAAACCTACTTGTGATGAGTTACAAGCAAACATTTCCCTCAAAATGAACACAGTTATGTTGTGTAAATAAAATAGACAGATAGTGTTTATTTTATTTGTGAAATGGACTGCAAGACCTTCACAAGAAAGGTTTGGTTCTGGAGATTGGTTAAAAATGGAGTTAATCAAGTGGTCAATGGTCAAAAAAAGGACTCTTGGATTTTTGCGATTATCACTGATTAATTCTGAAAAATGTTCTCTTCTTGCTATTTAACTGCTTTGTTGTAAGTGATCAGCTGTTCCTGAAAATTTTGAAAATGAATTGTTAGTTTAATTTTCCGCCATTTTCTTTCTGCTATTCTGCAGTTTTTCTTCAGTTTTATTATGTCGCTGTTTCTCCAGAGAGGTTTTGAGTTTGTTTTGATCTTTTTAAGTTTAATTGGTACAACCATGTCAAGTGCTGACTTGAGTTTACTGTTAAAATTGTCAACAATAAAATCACAGGAAGAGGGTAAAATCCCTGGAGGAATATCATGTAAAATATCAATAAAACTAGCAGCCACTTTAGATGTAAGATAGCGTTTCCTTACAGTAAGTTCTTGAATTTCCTGTTGCTTAAAACTGTCTACCTTAAAAAAGACAAAAATGATTTGATAAACCCACATCCACAACAGAGGAAACCTGTACTGACAGGCCATGGGTTATAACCAGGTCTAATGTATGTCCTCTGGTGTGGGTGGGTTGTGTAACATGTTGGTTAAAATTCATACAGTTAATTAAGCTTAAAAAATCTAAAGTAAAAGAGTCTGATTTATTGTCCACGTGTATATTAAAATCACCTAAAATAATAATCCTGTTATATTTAGAATGGATAATCGAGAGGAGTTCAGAGAATTCTGTGATAAAAGAGGCGCATCATTTGGGTGGTCTATAGATTGTCAAACATAGTGTGGGAGGGCTGCTAAAATGAAAAGAGTGATATTCCCCCAATAAAATGTTTTTAAAACCATGTGCTGCTAAAAGGATTGTGGCTATCCTCCCTCCTCTTCTACCATTTCTAACAGAATATATGAAGTCATAACAGGAAAGTGAGGTTTCAATGAGGGTTGCAGGTCCATCAGTGCCAAGCCAAGTTTCAGTTAAAAACATACAATCAAGATTATTCTCTAAAATCAGGTCATTTATAAGAAAGGCCTTATTTGAAAGGGATCTCACGTTTAAAAGTACCATGTTCAGTGGCCTATGCGATGTTTTGGGAGGAACAGCAGGGGGATCTTGTATGTTTATGAATTTCAAGTTATTATTGAGATTGGAGCCTGAGGATGATGGAACTGCAGTGCATTTTATTGTATTAGCACCTTGAAGAGTGCTGCATGGACGAGAGGACCTATCTGTGATAACAGGCTGAACAGCGAAATGGGAGGGTGGTGGAGGTGCCAAAGGAGGCCAGCAGGGGGAGCTAGTGCTGTCAGCAGCAGCCAGAGATGGAAGCTCAGAGGAGGGGGTGTGGTGTGTAAACAGCCGGTCACGTGGAGATGATTGAACGGCGTGTTGAATGTTAGCAGCTAGCATTCGTGAGCCCAGGAAGCTTGGATGGATGCTGTGTCTTTTAAAGAGAGACTGAACAGATTAAAATTGTCAATGTATTCCACGCTATGTGCTCTACATGCGGACATTAACCAGGTGTGGAGACTGAGGATTCTGGAGAAACGACCAGAACCGCCACCTAATGTGAGAATGGGGCCGGAGTTAAAACAGACTTTTCACAGTTACTTAAAAAATTTAAAAGCTCCTTAAAATCTTTCTTAGTCAGCTCAGACTGTTGACGGGCTGTGTCATTAGAGCCCACATGAACTATCACTTGGTTGACGGAGGGTGGGAGTGAGTGGAATAGCCCTGGGAGCTTACCCAGGATGACCTGGACCGTGGCTCCAGGAAAGCAGTGTGTGACAGCGTTGAAGAAGCAGATATGTCAGGTGATGGAGTTTCCAACTATTAATGTTGTCAGAGAGAAGGGGTGACGAGGAGGAGGTGGTGGCTGTGGATCAGGAGAGGACCAGTCAGGCTGTTGTTGTGGTGAGACTGTGGTGGAGATGGGAGAGGAGCATGGAAGGCTTCCCGAGCGTCTCATCACGGCCTCCCTCAGGAGTCTACGGTGAGAAGAGGTGTTTGGAAGGGAAGAGAGCCATTGATTTACCTTCCCAGTGGAGTGTGAAGCTGCCCCCGCACTGTTATCCACCGCCCATGAAATAGTTGCAGCTGCCGTAGGCGGATGGAGACCCAGAGCCACAGCGGCAGGTGCATCAGCCTGGTGGACCGGAGGGTCAGCCGGGTGGATCAGAGGGTCAGCCAGGTGGACCGGAGGGTCAGCCGGGTGGACCGGAGGGTCAGCCAGGTGGACTGCAGGGTCAGCCGGGTGGATCGGAGGGTCAGCCGGGTGGATCAGAGGGTCAGCCTGGTGGATCGGAGGGTCAGCCAGGTGGATCGGAGGGTCAGCCAGGTGGATTGGAGGGTCAGCCAGGTGGATTGGAGGGTCAGCCTGGTGGATCGGAGGGTCAGCCGGGTGGATCAGAGGGTCAGCCTGGTGGACTGCAGGGTCAGCCGGGTGGATCGGAGGGTCAGCCTGGTGGACTGCAGGGTCAGCCGGGTGGATCGGAGGGTCAGCCGGGTGGATCGGAGGGTCAGCCGGGTGGATCGGAGGGTCAGCCGGGTGGACCGGAGGGTCAGCCGGGTGGATCGGAGGGTCAGCCTGGTGGACTGCAGGGTCAGCCGGGTGGATCGGAGGGTCAGCCGGGTGGATCGGAGGGTCAGCCCGGTGGATCGGAGGGTCAGCCCGGTGGATCGGAGGGTCAGCCGGGTGGACTGCAGGGTCAGCCGGGTGGATCGGATCGTCACCAGATGGGCGCATAGTAGTTGGAAACGCTCAATCCAGGAGGTGAGACGGCCCCGTCTGAGCACCGGCTGCGACCGCGGACCACCACCT
This sequence comes from Amphiprion clarkii, assembly GCA_027123335.1. Taxonomy (NCBI): domain Eukaryota; kingdom Metazoa; phylum Chordata; class Actinopteri; family Pomacentridae; genus Amphiprion; species Amphiprion clarkii. The sequence goes on along the minus strand of CM049581.1, from coordinate 3,076,163 downwards.
CCGACCAAGATGGCTGATGGCTGGGGGTTGAGCAAGAGGAAGGTCTTGGACAACTGGAGGGATCCCAAACAACCGTGTCCTGGCTGGAGACATGAAACAAGGCGATATGTTTGGACTGCCCCACGGCTACCTCCATGAAGCTGGACAACAGGGAGTCTTTCTTTTGTAACTCATTGGAGAGCCTTCGTATGTCCTCCTTAAGGTCAGTAATCTTTTTGTTTGCCTTTTGAAGTGAAGTATAGTCCTCAGAGTCGTAAGCAGGCATGGTTTGTGCTAGCTGGAGGCCGGGCTGGTGATGGTACTGCCGGGCTAGCCGGTGGTGGAGGAGCCAGTGGTCGGGCTGCCGGGTTGGCCGGTGGTGGAGGAGCCAGTGGTCGGGCTGCCGGGTTGGCCGGTGGTGGAGGAGCCAGTGGTCAGGCTGCTGGGTTAGCCGGTGGTGGCGCCAGTGGAGGAGCTAGTGCTGTGTACACGCATGCGTACGTTCAATCTGCTTTTCGATTTTTCAATTTCATCTCCAGCTCTTGGCTCCCATTTGACACTGTGCAGGTACTTTTGTCCTGGCTTAATATTAGGAGAATGTCATCACAGTTGAAGCATTTTAAACAATTATTTTTGAACAGACTTTATCATATTTGTAGTTTTCTCAGCACAGACTTTCAAGATTTTAGCAGAACACTCAAACATTAGCAGTAAATTCATGACATAAACAGCTCTCTTTGAATCAGGGTCAGTGCGATTTAAAGTTTTATCTGCAGTTATTAGATAGACAGATAAAAACCCCAAAATAGAAGGTAGAAGAGGAGAGACGTATCAAAAATAAAACAGTCCAGGAGACGAGGGTATCAGTTCTGACAGCAACTGAAATCCTAAAGCCGGGAAAAAAGTGAAAACTGTGGCCGAGGAAGCGTGAAAAATGAAAAAAAGCAGCTCGTTGAAAGCAGAAAAAGTGGGTGAGAGTGTAAACACAGGGCAGAGTGAGGAAGACGAGAAGAGACAGCGGAAGAATGAGTGATGAAAGGTAAAAGAAAGAAAGAAAGGACAAGTGACAGAGAAAGCAGAACAGAGACTCCAACCCTGCTGCAGGGCCTTCTGGGAAAAAAAAACAACAAGAAAGCATCAATAATCTCTTTCTTTTTCTTCCTCCTCCTCCTCATTTTCTTCCATCCTTCATCCTCGGGATGTTTTCCAGACTCCGCGCTCAAAGAATTTTATCATTCTTCTCCCCAGAGGGACTTATTCCAGTTTAAAATCATTGATACTGATTACCCCGGGCCCTGTCATATTGATTTTTGAGATTTATTGTTGGCCGACTCCCTAGCAGAGGTCCCTGGCCCTCGTGTCCCCGGGTTGGCAGTCATTTGTTAAACACTCTGCCCGTCTGACAGGCGACACGCCGGACTACGTGCAAACAAACATGCACACGCACAAAAAACACACAAAAACACACGAGCATGTCCATAAAGAAGTTCAACAAGACGCAGAAAGAACAAACAGCTGCCACCGCTGCAGTCACACTTTCAGCCGGTTAGTCTGCGCCGCCACTCCAGGCTACAGCTGGTCGCTTTGTTTCTCTCAAAAGGAACATTTTTCTGACACGTTGCCACGGCAGCTTGGATGAAAATGACCTTTTCAGAGCCGTTGCTGTTGGAAGACAAGTGTAGGTATTTACAGGTGGCATGCAAAGGCTGACATAAAGACGGGAAAGACGCCATTAGAGTCTAAATGAGATGCCGTTTACAGCACTGCACCTGGTTCTGAACACCAAAAGTTGTATATCTAATGAAAAATGAGGACATACTCTCTCATTAGATTGTAGACTAGCATTCTGAAGCTTTGAGTTAGGAATTAGGCCCTAACAGTCTTGGTTTTTTGACGTAAAAAGCAATAGGTGGATCTGTCTAAGAACCATTAGCCCCACCCTAAAACATTATTTCTGATTTATTTTCCTCTAAATTCAACCATAATTTAGTAAATGAACATCATCCTTTATTTAAACAGTCTTGAAATCAGTGATTAAATCTATATACTTATTCGGAAAAAGTTGACTGAGGCAGCAAATAAAGGAAGAAGTTTGCTAATTTTCCCTTTTCTTTCTATATTAAAGGACATTTTTTGCAGTCACACGAGTCGCCCCCTGCTGGCTATTACATGAATGACAAGTGCATTGAGTTGATCTTTAATTTTCTAATCCTGACGCTTTGTCTATTATTTACAGTATACAATGTGACAAATTTTCCAGTATTTTACCATTTTTTTAGTCACTTGCAATCATTTGAGAGAAGTTGAGATGCTGTGAAACTCAGGAAATTTCTAAATATATAGTAGAAACCAAGGAAAAAACATTTAACTCATTGTAAAAATGGGCCCTAATTAAATTGCCTCCGAGGAGTCAACAGCTGTACTCAATTGCAATCATTTAAGACTAGTTAAGACACCATGAAACTAGGGAAATTTTGGAATATATTGTAGAAACCAAGGAAAGAATATTTAACTCATTGTAAAAATGGGCCCTAATTAAATTGCCGCCAAGGAGTCACCAGCTGTAGTCAATCGTAGACACTTAGGAGAGGTTAAGACACCATGAAACTAGGAAAATTTGATTAACACAACTGTCTAAATCACCGAAACTGCTAATTCAAGTTGCTGTGTTTGTATTTTTGATTGAGCAGATTTTGTGATATATCAAGAAGACTAACAAAACCTGATAAAAGAACGACGCATGTGTTTCAATTCCATCATAGAAAATCAGACACTGGAAGCTCAAGACTGTCATGATATACATGGTTTTTACAAGTGGAAAGAGCCTTTTCTTCACAACTTTACATTTATAAATACAAGGATTCATTCATTCTTTCATTCACAGCTGCTAGCAAACGTATAAACCAGCCAGCAGCCACTTCAGCTCCGTTTCCTTCTTCTCTTGTTGTTATCCAGCTCAGACTCTCCTCACTGTTTGACCTTTACTCACAGAAAAGCAGGCCAGTTTCCATTTATCATGAACGGAGAGAAACCGGCGTTGGGAGGAGTAAACTGAATGGTAGCAGCTCGGCAATAAGACGCATTGAGAGAATGACGCACATCAGCGGACAGTCCTAAAGAAAACCACCGGATCGATGAGGTTCCTTGTGTTTTCAGAGAGCCGACTCTTCGTCATGTTGATTAGAACGTTAGAATAAACCTCCCACTGTACTCCTGTTTCATTCGGCTGGTGCTGAACCTCGAGGGCGGCTTCATCCAGAGGACGCGACCCGTGAAAATGGATCCTTCAGAGACCCTGAAAGCTCCATCACGGCCGTCCCTCGGCTGCTGACGGATGGCAGGCGGCGGCATTCATTTTTCACCGCATGTTTGTCCTGAAGCAGTCGTGAAAATCAGTATCGAGCTGAGAAAGTCCACAGTATAAGAGCTGTGAGGTTCCACTGAAACGCACGACCAGATAAATAAATAAACAAACAAGAACAAGCTGTGTTTTATCCTGAAGAGTCAAAAGCTGCATTCAAGTGTGCTACAATATGACTATATTAGGAATTTTCTTTTAGAATTATGTCATGAAGATGATTCTGGTATCAAATGTGGGCAAAAATGAGACGTTTAATAGTTTTGACCAACCACCTGTCACACATGTGGATAAGAGCCTGGAATGCACTATTTTTCCCCCAAACTTGTCCAGAATGACTCAAAAATTGCATGAAATGACTCAAAAGATGTCCAAAATAACCCCAAAACTCACCTAAAATGACCCAAAACGTCTCGTAAATTACAAACTTCTCCAAAATGACTGAAAGTTCTGATCAATCAGGCTGATATGAGCCTTGAAAGTTCACCCAGAATGCACTTTTAAAGAAACAGATAAGAGATGCAGGGTACCGATGCCTGTTATTAGATATTTTTTTATTACTATATTTATCATTATTTATTTATTTATCTTTTTATTGTTGTTGTTGTAAAGCACTTTGTGATTTTGTATCTGTGAAAGGTGTTATATAAATATTGTTTCTTGACTTGCTTACTTGTTTCTTAACTAGTGCAGTTGCTGTGCACATAAATAGCATATATTATATATAACTAGCAAATATTCATATAAAGAAGTGGTAAACAAATAAAATCAGATTTGTCAGACTGTGCCACCTGGAGTGAATGTAAAACTGACCTGGTTGCAGTTTTTAACACTCGAATGTGTTTTTTTTAGCCCTGAACTTTTCATTCATCGATTTATTGTGCTTATGAAGTTATGACAGCTCAATAATACTGGAATAAGTAGAACAAAAAGGGCAAATTCTTGACCTCTATGTACTTAAGGGGTCTTTAACTGGGAAAATATTCATAATATGAAGGTAAAATCTTGCGTGGCTTCATTTAATGTACTAAAGTTATGATATATAATAGAGAATTCAGAAGATTCTGAATGATGTCTGTTAAAATTCTGTTCTTTAAGCAAACAAAAACAGCTGGTTTCTATTTATTTTGAGCAGCAATGATGAATTTGTTGCCTTTCTTTTGTTTTTGTGTATCTTGAACTGTAAAAGCCTGAAGCTGGACCTCAGTGTGATGAATGTCCACTATACTGCCAGAAGTATTCGCTCACCCATCCAAATAATCACAATCAGGTGTTCCAATCTCTTCCATGGCCACAGGGCTTGGGCTTGGACCCTTAGTTCCAGTGAAAGGAACTCTGAATGCTTCAGCATACCAAGATATTTTGGACAATTCCATGCTCCCAACTTTGTGGGAACAGTTTGGAGCTGGTCCTTCCTCTTCCAACATGGCTGTGCACCAGTGCACAAAGCAAGGTCCATAAAGACATGGATGACAGAGTCTGGTGTGGATGAACTTGACTGGCTGCACAGAGTCCTGACCTCAACCCCATAGAACACCTTTGGGATGAATTAGAGTGGAGACTGAGAGCCAGGCCTTCTGGTCCAACATCAGTGTGTGACCTCACAAATGCACTTCTGGAAGAATGGTCAAAAATTCCCATAAACACACTCCTAAACCTTGTGGACAGCCTTCCCAGAAGAGTTGAAGCTGTTCTAGCTGCAAAGGGTGGACTGACGTCATATTGAACCCTGTGGATTAGGAATGGGATGTCACTTACATTCATATGCCAGTCAAGGCAGGTGAGCGAATACTTTTGGCAGTATAGTGTATGTTGGATTGATGTGAAGGGAAACCTGCTGCTGCAAGAAGCTTCATCAGTTCGTCCTCATTTTCCAGACGTGTAAACATTGGTTTTCTCACTCGTCCTAGTGTGTAATGTTCGTTTGTTGGCCTGAGCAGGGAGTTAAACACCAGATGCAGCAGCTTTTGTTCACAGTTGTCACTGCGATGCTAATGTGGTGTGCGAGGTCGGAGGAGCAGGACGGGACTCCGCTGGGAGCTACGTGACCTAAACCGGCCCGCCGTCGCACCGCAACCTGCATGACTAATGCAGAACAAGAATAACAAGGTAGCAGAGCCGAAGCCCCCAGCAGGCTGCAGAGTGTTGGTTAGAGCTACGACACGACATCCAGACCCACACTGAGCTGCTGCTCAGGAAATTCAACACACTGAAGTCACTTTAAAGCTGTCAGGGGCTGAACCCCAGGTATCTAAAACAACTGATGACCTCATATGAGCCTGAAGGAGCCTGAGATCACCTGCTCAGAGGAGAAAGCTGCAGAACCAGTTCTTCCTTTAAGTCACTTCTTAAAAGAACGTTTTTATGGGGTTGCTTTGAGAAGAGGTTGATTTTATCAGCTATTTCATTTTATTTATTTTGTTCATTTTTCTACTGCTCTTTTAGCCTTTATTTATTCACTTAATTACACATTTTAAAAATGTATTTTATTTGTTCATTCTATTCTTTCACCTTTTATTTATGTAGATTGGATTTTTTAAACTATTGCTACTATTATTATTATTACTTCTTGTCTTTATGGTTTCAGCATTTTTATTTTATTTTATTTATTCATTCTATTCTCTTTACCTTTTATTTATTCACTGATTTGGCTTTTTTTTTACTCTTCTTCTTCTTATTATTATTATTATTATTATTACTTCTAGCCTTGTCTTTGTGGTTTTACCTTTTTTATTCTATTTTGTTTGTTCGTTCTATTGTCTTTTACACTTTTTATTGACTTTTCAGATTTTATTACTTTTTTACTGATGCTATTATTATTACTTCTAAACTTGTTCTTATGATTTTATGATTTTATTTATTTTGTTCATTTAATTTTCTCTTATTTTTTATGCATTCAATTATATTTATTTATTTATTTTTACCCTTATTATTATTATTATTATTATTATTATTATTATTATTATTATTATTATTATTATTATTATTATTACTATCATTTCTAGCCTTAAGGTTTTACCATATATTTTTTATTTTGTTAGTTCTTTTTATTCTTTTACTCATTATTTATTTATTCATTCATTTATGTAGTTATTAAATTTTTAAAATGTTTTTATTACTACTTCCAGTCTCGTCTTCAGTTTTACCATTTTTAGTGTATTTTATTTTACTTGTCCATTCTATTCTCTTTTATCCTTCAAGCATTTGATATTATTTACTAATATTATTATTTACTATTAATACGTCCAGCCTTGTCTTTATGGTTTTCTTACATTTATTTATAACATTTTATTTTATTTGTTTGTTTTGTTCTTTTACTCTTTACTAATTTACGTATTTGTTTCATTTATCTCCAATTGTGATTAATATTTCTAACCTTGTTTTTATGATCGTACCAAATGTATTTTATTTATTTTATTTTATTTTTGTTCATTTTTTTTCTTTTAACCTTTATTTATTTACTGATTTATTTATGTATTTATTTTATTTATTTACAATTAGTATTATTACTTCCAACCTTGTCAGTACAGTTTTATCCTCTATTTTCTTTTATTCCACCTGTTCTTTTCCATGACGTATGTGGTGGATTTTTTATTTTTTTTTGTCTTATATTATTTTATCTGGTGTTAATTTATTTGTTTTTATCACGTTTAACTCTATTTCTTTAATTTTGTCGCCCTTGTTTGTTTCTTTCTGTTCAGACAGACCGGCCTTCTTTGTAAAGTCTGTCTTTCAGCAGTGCTTTATAAATAAAGTTCTTATCATTACAAATCGTCTTTAAGGAGGAGCGTTCAGGGCTGCTGATGTTGTTCATGTCATATTTTGCTGCTGTTTGATTCGTTTCCCGTCGGACTGATTGATTCTCTGTCATGTTTGTTGTCGTGTTCACCGGAGACGCCTGTGTCCTTTCAGATTAATGAAACTCTCCCTGAATCCACCATCAACCAGGAGTTTATCGTCCCTGAACTCCGCCACGGTGATGATGTGCAGCACCTGGGCTGAAAAAGTCAGATGATTAATACGTGATAAGTGCAGCGCAGCGACATGAACGGAGGCCAAAGCTCAAAGCAAAGCAGCACAATGCTTTAATCAATATTAAATCCTGTTGCTGCTTATCTAAAGTCAGTCCAAGCTGTGTTTATCAGAGCATCTAAACATCAGAACACTTTAAGCAGTTCCATTAATGCAGCTGAAAATGTCAACCTCCCACCACTAAGGCTGCAACTTTCATCCAAGTTTAGTCTTAAACGTATTTAAACTTCTGAAATCCAAAGATGTTGTTTTGCTCTTTTAACTCACTGTGGTTCATTTTTCACTTTAATATAAACTCCTGTATCTCTATGGAAACAGAACAACCATGAATAGAAGTACAGAAATAATAATAATAATAATAATAATAATAATAATAATAATAATAATAATAATAATAATAATAATAATAATAATAATAAACTATTATTATTACTACAAAACAAACCATTAAATTGCTAAAATGTGTAATTTTGAAGATTAAAAAAATCTCCTGTTTTTGGGGTTAAAAAAGTATTTTGATACTTTCATATGAATTTTGTGTGACTAATAGAACAAACTGTAAAATTAACCAAACTGATGGAGAAAAAGAACTTTTACAGGCTTGTGCAGCCTTGATTTCAGGTCTCTGAGTGCTTCCTTGACTCACAGTGACTCTGAATGCGGTGATAATGTGAACATGAATCCATTTTTCTGCCTGTTTTTATGGTAAAAACATATTTTGCTTTTTAAATAACGCTGACTGAAGCTTTAAGAATGTAGATGAATGTGTTCAAATCAAGGTTAACTGTTGAAGAAAGCATTTTAAACAAGCCAAGGTATTTTACTTTGATTAAAAAACTGCTCAGGAGTGACTTCCAGTGTGTTATATTAAATCTGACGGGGTATAAACAAAGATAAGAGAAGCGCATCCTTCAGTGTTGAGTAATGAATCCACGGCACTAGAAAGCGAAAACCAAATGATGCAGGTTAGATAACGAGTTTTCTAATTTGCTCTGCTGTATTTAGCTGAAATATGTCACGTTGGTTCAGTGTTTGTACATCATTTTATATGCAATTAGCTTCATATTGCAAGCGTTGGGGATGTGGAGCAGAATTTCAAACAGAGTTAAATGATAATAAACAGCTCGGCGTGACGAGTCCTGCAGGGGTGAAGAGGTTAATCGTCCAATTAGCAGCGTCATTCACACAGTCAGTGACGTGACCGGAATGAGCAACGCCGGCCTCAGAAACAGATCATTCTCAGGAATGAGGCGTCAAAAATCCACTTTACTGAAACACTTATGAGCCCATCAGCTGAAACAAACAAACGTGAGCTAAAGAGAGTTTGAGCACAAAGAGCCGGTGATCATCTGCTAAAAACTGTTACGTTAAAGCTGTTCTGTGCAGTTTTCTATGAGAAGACAGCAGCCGTAATGTTCAAATACACCAAATTATATTTCTGTGTTTGCAGCAAAAAGTGCGAAATAAAAATGTTATCAAATTAATTACAGGCTTTGTAATTAATTAATCGCGATTAATCACATTTTTGTCAAATAGCAATATCTGACACAATAAGCAAAGTTTTTCAACTCAAATCAATTTTGGTTGACGACTGAATTGATGAATAGACATATACAGATAAATAAAAACAGACTATAAAGTTATTGTATTGTATTATTGTATTATACAGTCATGGAAAAAATGATTAGACCACCCGTGTTTTCTTCAATTTGTTATTCATTTTAATTCCTGGCACCACTAAAGGTTTATTACCTGAAAAATACAATGAACACAACAAAAAATGCAGCTGATTCCATAAAACTTTCTGTCCTGTTTGACATGCTTGAGCTTAACTGTATTCCAGGGTCTATAAGAGGTCATCTCATGTCATCAGCAGCACAAGCAAAGATCTAGAGTAGTTTCCTGCTGATATTCAAGCCATTCAGGTTTTCAGCTCTCACATAACGCCTACAGCAGAAGAATTACATCAGAGGTGACAAAGTCATTTTAGTTCACATTCAGTCCAATTTGATCTCAAGTGGACCTCAGTTTGTCATTTACACACTGCAACCTACAGATCACAGAGTGTCTACATGGAACAGAACATTTAGTCTCTGGTAATGTGGAAGTGAACTGTATAGCATTTTAATGACAAAAGTGAGATGAAAAGGACAAAAAACAACAAAAACAAGATAAAATATGAGAGAAACGAGACACAAAACGGCATAGGCGAGAAACAAAATGAGACAAATGACACAAAACAAAACAAAAAAGACACAAAATTAGATGAAAATGACAAAGTGACCAAAAAATATACAAATACAAGACAAAAAATTCCATAAATGACAAAAAAGACAAAAAATTCCACAAATGACAAAAACAAGATAAAAAATTCCAGAAATGACACAAAGCAAAAAATGACAAAAGCAAGAAACAAAATGACAAAAAAATATACAAACAACACAAGAGAGAGAAAAACACAAATCGACAAAAACGATTCTCAAAAACATCAAATAGAGCAAAAACCAACAAGACAAAAAATCAGACAAAAAAAGACATAAAACAACAAAACAATACAAAATATTACAAAAATTAGAACCAAAATGACAAAAGAACAATGAACAATCTAGTATTTTAAACAACTTGTCATGGTCTAGAGATTATTTTAAATTTATGGTTTTATAAATTTACAGATGGAAGTTAGTGTCTTCTCTGTAATTTTTAGATTTTTACAAAGTCGTCCCGTGGGCCGGACTGAACCCTCTGGTGGGCCGGCTTTGGCCCGTGGGCCACATGTTTGCCACCCCTGAATTATGTGAAGCTACAAAGGCAGCCATCTTGGCACTGCTGGAAATTGGCATGAGTGAGAAACAGGTAGCGAAAAATCTGAAGATCTCCAAGACAGAAGCAGAGACAAAAGCACACGAACATAAAGAAGTTCAACAAGACGCAGAAAGAACCAACAGCTGCCACCGCTGCAGTCCCACTTTAAACCAGTTAGCCAATCCGGGCTACAGCTGGTCGCTTTGTTTCTCTCAAAAGGAACATTTTTCTGACACGTTGCCACGGCAGCTTGGATGAAAATGACCTTTTCAGAGCCGTTGCTGTTGGAAGACAAGTGTAGGTATTTACAGGTGGCATGCAAAGGCTGACATAAAGATGGGAAAGACGCCATTAGAGTCTAAATGAGATGCCGTTTACAGCACTGCACCTGGTTCTGAACACCAAAAGTGACAGAAACGGTTGTATATCTAATGAAAAATGAGGACATACTCTCTCATTAGATTGTAGACGACCATTCTGAAGCTTTGAGTTAGGAATTAGGCCCTAACAGTCTTGGTTTTTTGACGTAAAAAGCAATAGGTGGATCTGTCTAAGAACCATTAGCCCCACCCTAAAACATTATTTCTGAGTTATTTTCCTCTATATTCAACCATAATTTACTAAATGAACATCATCCTCTATTGTAAAAGTCTTGAAACTAGCAATTAAAGCTATAAATTTATTTGGAAAATGTTGTCTGAGGCAGCAAATCAAGGAAGAACTCAAGGTTAACTGTTGAAGAAAGCGTTTGAAACAAGCCGAGGTGTTTTACTTTGATTAAAAAACTGCCCAGAAACAACTTCCAGTGTGTCATATTAAATCTGACGGGGTATGAACAAAGATAAGAGAAGCGCATCCTTCAGTTTGAATAATGAATCTGTGGCACTAGAAAGTGAAAATCACGTGAGATAGCGGCACTTCGTCACTGTAACCATGACAACAAGTGAACGCTGCGTCAGCTGCCTGCTGACGATCACATGATTAAGATCCTACTACAAATCCACTGCTGAGGACTTATCAGGACTTATCCATCAGAAATGATCCAAGGAACAACTGGTTGAATTGTGGGGGTGTTTCTGAGTCCCATCAATTCCTGCCACCTGCTACGTATTTAGGTGATGAGATTCGATATCCGTACGGAACGTAGACATGCAGAACACACCTGTACTCAGCACAAGGGCATTTTATTTGTGGGTACTTCTATATTAAATGGACACGTTCTATGGTGCTGTGATTTCTGCCATGATTTTTTCAAGATTTCATTCATCGGAAATGATGTGACCTCAGGAACGAAATGGGTCATTTTAGTCATGATGTTGTGGCTGTAAGTTACAATCTGACAAACGTAAAACTGCATTAAATGGGTTGAAAAAGTCCTTTCCAGCTATTTCAGCAAAGTAAAAATAACTGGATTGGTTAGAATCCAGGCTGAACTGCAGGTTAAAGAAATAAAAAAGTGAAAAGCAGTGAATTAGGACTTTTCGGCACAACACTGGAAATGTAGGTGAGGTGTGAAAACAAAGGATGAGTCAGATCATTCTTGATTATAATGAAGTCTGTATAAGAGGGGAGAAGTGAGAGGCAGCAGAATGATAAAGAGACAAAAGAAGCGAGCATCAGAGGTTTTGTTCTCTTTTACTCGCTACGATAAGAATCTCATGAGGAGGATGACGTTCCTTTGAAAAGACAACAATGAAGCAGAAACTCGGCCGTTTCACTCCCGATGAAATGGACTTTTTTCTCCTCTCATGCCGTTAACCGATTCTCCATTTTGTCAAGTGTAATGATACTGATGTCTCAACATTTCACTGGGGCTTTGTCTCCTGTTTTTACACCAGAATCTCATTAATTGCTAAAAGGACGCTGCTGCTTTAATGTGTCAGCAGCAATAAATGACTCATTAATGTTGAAGCAGAGGCAGGTTTTATAACACACTCTGAACATCAGCGTCTCTTGATTCGCCGTTTATTTTTAGCCATTAGACTTTCAGAATGTTAACTCGTCACAACAATGGCTTGTTCTCAGTGTGTTAAAGTGAATAAATCGCCCCAATCCTTTCAGTAAAGCGATCGATTCTGGCAAATTTCATGTCAGCATGTGACCTTTTAGCCTGATTTCAAGCAAACAAGGAAAACTAAAACAGACATTCAGATTGTAAAAGTGGGAATCTTCCTCTTCCTCATTCAGTTTTTTCATTTGTTACTTAACTACTGAGAGCACTTTTAATGTGTAAACCCAGAAGTTTGAAAATGTGCATCTAAATTTACATATAAAGTCAAAAATATCCTTTATAAATATGTATATTATCTACCTGCACTGTAAAGAAAAGGAAAATACGTAAAAGAATAGCGAATAGGTGCCAGAGGCAATAAATAAATTAAAAATTGATAGGAAACAGGAATGTTCAAAAATGGTAAAAACAGTAAATATCTATTGATGTTTTTTCAGATTTAAATATAGTAAAAACTCTGATTTTTATAATCAAATATTGTAAAAAATAAAAAAATGAAAATAAATAAAATAGACTAAACTGAAAAAGACACATAAAAAATGTAACTTTGAAAAAATTTTTTTTACAATCAACATGTAGATGAATAATGAGGATTTTACTAGATATTATGCATTATTTATTTATTGTGTATTATTTATTTATTGTGTATTATTTATTTTGTTTTTTGGCTGTTTTTTATTTAACAAAACAGTAAAAAAAACTGTTTGAACAAAAATACTCAGGATTTTTTAAAATTCTTAATATACATAGTTGTTTTTATTGAAATCATAATTAATTATTGCAATTTAACTGATTACTTGCAATATCTTAAATTATTTGAAATGCATGTTTTCTGCTGTGTGCAAACTTCACTCTGACTTCACTTTATTCACATTTTGTTGTCAGAAACAACATTTGTAGCATTTATGAGACATTTGATTTAGCTTTCATTTATTGTTATTCCTATAATTAAGACAACTAATAATTTTAAATTTTTTTTGCAGATTTAAATCCAGTAAAAATATGATTCTATGTATATATTGTAAAAAGTAATAAATAAATTAGACTAAACTGAAACACAAACATTTCAACGTATAAAAAAACCCATTTCTGACGGGGTCATTATTCACAGTTTTATCATTTCACATTTTATTTTTATTTTTTACTGTCAAAATGTAAGAGAATAATAGGGGTTTTTACTCAATATGTATTATTTATTATTAATGTTATTTTATTTTTGCAATTTTTTATTTAACAACAAATAGTTTAAATGAAATATTCAGCATTTCAAAAATTCTTAATATGCATATTTATTTTAATGCAAATAATAATTGATTACTGCAGTTAACTGATAAATTGCATTATGTACCTCACTTTATTCACTTTTTGTGGTCAGAAGTCAACAGATGCAGCATTTATGACACATTTGATTTAGCTTTTATTTCTTATTATTCCTATAATTAAGATTATGAATAAAAAAATGAAAAAAAGAAGAGTAAAAGTAGCTGCTGCTGCCTCATTTCAGCCCCATGGAGGTTCATGTTTTGTCTTCTGTGTAGTTTTACAGCAGGCTTTGAGTTAAAGTGAATGAAGTTACACTTCGCTGGTCTCTTTATTAAAGTGAATTAGTGATGAATCCTCCTCATGCATGAATCATTCATCAATAATAACCTAATTCTGCACATGAGCCATGATGATGAAGTTACAGGAAGAGAAAGAAGCAATGGAAACACACAATGTAGTCCATGTTTTAGAGACTTCCTCCAAATCTAACAAAGGCAGCTCATATTGTATTAAGTTGAGTCTGGTTTTGGGTTTATTTTGGTGATTTGGTTGCTGCTTCTGGCACCCAAACGGTCGACACGTTCCTGTAAAGCATGAAGGAATGTATTTGTATTTGCACCAGAAGACTTTGGGTTTATGCAGTTCTCAAGGCTGCAGATGGAAATATTCCAAGGATGGAGTTTATGCAGTTGAAAAGGTATTTTACAAAGTCCATAGAAAACACAGCAACTCACTCACACAGTTTAGTTTCTGTAGCACAAAGATCTCACCTCTTCCCTAATTCCAGAATCTTTCAGGTCAGCGTTTGATTTTACAGCCCACAAACAAACTGTCTATAAATATACTTAATAAATATGTATATTACACACCTACACTGCAGAGAAAAGAAAAATATGCAAAAGAAAAATGAAAATCTGCCAGAAAGGTGCCAGAAGCAATAAATAAATAAATAAATAAATAAATAAATAAATAAAATAGTAGGAAACAGCTGTGTTCAATGTTCAAAAATGGTAAAAACAGTAAATATCTATTATATGATGGTTTTTTCCCCCCAAATTTAAATATGGTAAAAACTGATTTTTCTGGTCAAATGTCTGAAAATAAATTAAATAAATTAAAATAAACTGAAACAAAAACAAACAAAACAAAACAATTACAACTTCTAAAAAAAATCTAATACTTATTTATTTATTTTTTAAAAGATTTTTTTATGCAGTTGACATGTAAGTTATTAATGGGGAATTTACTAGATATTTATTTATTTATTGTTGAAAATATTTTAATAATAAATAAACTAACAACCAAAAACCAGTTACAACTACAAAAATACATATTTTTGATGTGGACAGTTTTTGTCTGATTTTTATTTTTAATTTTTTTTTTTTACAGTTAACATGTAAATGCATACTTTTGGGGGGGGATTTTACTAATCATTACTATTGTTTTTTATTTAACAAAACAGCAACAAAAATGAAATTATTTATATATATATATATATTTAATTTATATTTAAATAGCAATTGATTATTGCAATTGACTGAAACATTACAATATCCTCAGTTAAATACTAAAGTAACAAACAAACAAAAAAAAGAGTTATGGTCAAATTTTTTTTGAAATAAACTAAAACACAAACAAAAAACAATTGCAACTTATAAAAATACATATTTTAGATGAGGATATCACTCAGTTTTTGTATGTTTTTATTTATTTTTATACAGTTACCATGTAAATATATTTTTTGTGGGGATGTTACTGGATATTATTTATTTAACAAAACAGCAAAATATGCAAAATAATAGTTTACACTAATTATTCAGGATTTTAGAAATGACTAATATACATATTTATTTTACACTCAACAATAATAATTCATTATTGCAATTAACTGAAAAAATGAAGTGTCATGAATTAAAAACCAAAGAAACGAACAATAAAAAACGAATTAACTGAAAAACACT